>JAMYCR010000015.1:2500-620875 GCA_028830335.1 Eucera pruinosa | reverse complement strand
TAAAACTGTAAAAATATAAACGTAGTCCATTTTAGGACTTCTATAGAAAATCAACATTTCAAAACATGTTTCATTTTCAAAATTCAGTTTTGTGGAATAAAAAATTCTGAAAAAATTCACAGATATGTATTCCAGTAGTTGGAATATTTTCAAATTTTTTCAGAATTTTTTATGAAAGAGTACAACAGAAATCAAGCAAAAACTGTAATCACAACACACCCCATAACTACCCCAATGGTGGGGATAGGGAGTTGAAACTTTGCACAGAGGGGTTTTTCCATGCCCTCTACATATTGATGTATCAGAAATTTAATTTGGTTTGGGGGCACTTTTGACCATCTTATCCGGCTACACCCTTTCGATCTCAACCTGAAAAAATTCGAACCTAACTGAAACTTAATCCGAAGCTGATCTGAACTTGAATCTAACCTAGTCTGAATCTAACTAAAGTAATTTTACTAATTTAGAGTAGTGAAGTTGATATAGTAGTGGCTACAAGCAATATCAGCTGAGCACTATACTTTTGCAATGAGATGTTACTTAATTAGGTGTATTCAGTGATATTAAATTCTTCATTATTTATTGTTGTTTTTATACGTGACTACAGATATTAAATTAATACAATAGAATGCAACTAATGAAATATGATACTACTTAAATATAGAAAAATTCAATGACATGCCAATACTTCTTGTAGTCGCTGTACTTATCTTACTTATAAAAGTTTTTATGTGTCCACCTTTAATTACTTTAATTTTTGGATATGTTATACAGGTCTGAAAAATAAGACATGCGTGTTTTTTTATATCGGCTCGTTTTCGTATTTAAGGAGAGGCACTCCTCAAAGTTCATGGTGGAGTGGCGAGGGGAGAAGTGAGTAGAAAGGAGAGCTGTGAGGCTAGCAGTGCGGTGCGATGCATGTTTATAGTGACGCGGAGAAACGCAAGGAGCGAAATGATACAGCGAGCCATTCTACTCAGTATGTCTCAAAATGTCTTCCAGGAAGCAGCAAAAGCTCGTGCTTGTAGAAAGTATTGCAATTAAATATCACATATTAACGTCATATCTCGCAAAAAAAACAAGAAAATTGTAATGAATGCTATTGAATGCAATTGAATGCGATAGAATGCTGCCGAATGCATCCGAATGTTGCCGAACGTGTTGGTATCCGCTAGTAGAAACAAACATTTTTGTTTCTAGCTGAATCGCTATCATACGCCGCTTTCCCCGCGGCTCTCCTCGCCGCTCCACTGTAAACACTTCCATTACATTACATTGGTTTGATTTTGTCGCGACGCTCACCTTGCCGCTATCCTCGTTCCTCGCCATTACACTATAATCGTATCTTAAGGTACAACAGATCCCATTGCAAGCTTGAAAAGAGTCTTAAAAACACACTTGGTATTTATTTAATTTCTGTCATATTTAGCTGGGTGAATCATGTACTCATTGTCAGTCACACTTACCGGTGGACTAACTACCCCAATAATTTAAATGCACATTTACAAGATTTGAAACCTATAAGACAATTCTTAATATTTTTACGAAATCTTGGATATAAATTAATTTATCTCCACCCCATCTTTACTGTGTATGTAATATGAACATCAAATGATGACTATTAGATCGGAAAATAATGCAAATCAATAAATGTTGTTTACGTTATTTAAATTTTATTCTTAATCTTTTGCAAGGTGTACATAAACAGTTTACCAAATGATTTATTTTAAATGTACACTGCAAAATATTATGATTCATATTTGTCAGAAATGTGGTACTTATTCATGAAGAAAATGTTAAAAAAAATTGTTTTCATGGAGAGCATCGAACTATCGGTGTTTCATCATACAGTGCGTATTTCATTTGCGTATTTTGTTCGAAAGCAAAGTCTACAGAATTCTCAAAATTTCGTAACTTGTTTTCTATGTATCCACTTTTGTACCAAGCATATCAAAATAAACTTTTATATGTTACTAAAGAGAACTGACTGTGTACAAGCGATTGTAAATTAATTATATTATTTCTTAAATAAAGATTAACATTATAGTCATTTAGTAGTACATTGTCGAAAAAATGCCTAACATAATTTCGCTAATATGACTTTGCATGATTGTCACTTGTTCAGTGTCCACTCTAAGAGTCTACTAACAACAGACTTGTGGTTCTACTTATATAAAGGGTGGTCCACGCAACGTGTGCACCATTATAACTTCCAAAATATGCGTTGCACGAAAGAATGTTATATACAAAAGTTACATGGTTTAAAAGGGTACACTATGTAGTGCGTTAATCTTTTTTATAGGTGGAGGCATTTCGGAGATTTGAAGGTCAACTTTGTTTTTTTAAACAGAATACTATATTTTTTATACCAAAATATGGTAGAGTATCGAATTGTAAGTAAAAAAGTATTGACCGTTATTAGCCCTAAACCTAATAGCTAACGAGTAATTTCACTTTATTACTTGAAAATTTTCTTCACGTAATATCGATGGTGAAGATACGCATTGTACAACACATTTTATTTTCTTAACTCCTCCCAGTTGATTTGTCCAGAATGTAATCATTATTGAAATTCACTCTGGTCTGAATTGTAGACAATTTCAGACCCATATTTGGTTTTAAAGCTATTAGTACGTTACCAAAGTTTCCAACTTTGGCCTTCAAAGCATCGTGTTTTATTGTCTTTCGTGTAACAAGTTTAATTACCTGTTAAAAATATAATATCCATGTTCTGGAAGCTCTAAATACCATATTATTATTATTCTGTTTTACATACGCCTTCAATGCCTATCATTGAATATCTCTGCCATTTAAAATACAACTGGCATCAATGGCTTTCTTGAGATTTCTTTTTGCGTACTCGAAAACTGTTGCTAGCCTTTACGTTAGGTTCCTACTGTTTGAATTTCATTAGCCCGTCATCGTAATTGCTACTCAGAAATAACAAGTCTAAAATTATGTTGAACTTTATTGAGTTTCTGTTTTCTCTTTCCGTCTTTCAAGAATGTAACTCCTTTCCACTTATATTCAATATCAACATCTTCATCACACTGCAAACAAACTCCGGCATATGTTTCTTCAGATCACTTTTCACCGTTATCACCGTCATCAACAGTTTTAACTTTTCACTCTTTAAATTGGTCTACAAAATTCAACGAAAACTATTCCGAAACTTCAACTGTATTAAATTTAAATATAACGTTAAGCAAGTTTTTCTCTATAAGCTTCTACAATTGTATTTCTTCCGTTGCTATGAGAGTTTCCACCAATGTACATTGTTTCGTATGTCGCTAATAAATTCGACACGATTTTCAGATTAACCATGATTGTTAATCACTGCAGTGGCAAAATCAGTACTGTGAAGTAATCGGCTGGGACTGAAGATCGTGTTTTCGAAAAAAAGAGTAACAACGTCTTTTCAAAGATAGTGCGCAATTTAATAGGGTTCTAAAGATAACAGGAGGATTTCAATATAACAAGTGTCAAATAAAACACAATATGACTTTTACGATATGAGGTTCACCCCTCAGTAAGAATGAGAGCTCATAAAATGACTAATTCGTTATCATAAAATAATTGATATTTAAGATTCATTAAGAATTTTATGAATCTTCTTACAAGTTTTAAATCTTGTATATGTGCATTTAAACTACTGCGGTAGTTTAACCACTAATGAGAGAGTAACTGACAACAAGTATATGATTCACACAATCATGTGTGCTGGAAATTAAATTTATACCATGTTTGATAATAATCTTTAAGCTAACAGTGGGTTTTTTTTTATCTTATTTTGAAAACTTCAAGCAATAGTTTCCTCTCCTAAATATAAAAATGGGACGATATAAAAAAATACGTATGTTTTATTTTTTAATTCTCTATAACATTATATTAAATACGGGACGCTCGATGCCTGAGGAGTGAAACCAATTCTACGAAATAATGGGATACTAGTAAATGCTAAGGAGTGTAAAAATGCACAATTTACTTTGTTGTTCAAACTGAATTCTAATATTTAACATAAACCTAATCTAAAATTAAATCAAATTCAAATCTATGTAGTTAAAATTTAACTTAAACTCAAGACAATCTCAAATCTAAGCCAAATAAATCCGTTTTATAAATGCTTGAAATCTAAAAGAAATTTTATAATTTAAACTGAAAACTAATTTGAACTTAGGCCGAAACTGATTTAAACTTAAATTTGAAGGATTTGAAAGTTTAGAAACTGAATGTCTTGGAATTCCAAAAGTTTAAAAATCGGTGGTTCAAAAATCTACAAACTTGGAAATTCAATAGCTTGAAAATGTTAGCCCATACCTAAACAAACTTAAATTTAAATATTCAACTTAATTCAAAAACAATTCAAACTCATATGTAACATAAACTTACTTACAATTAGTGTCATCTTGTTTCAAATGAATCCAAAACCAGATCTAATCTGTATGTAACTCAAACATGATTTAAATTCCAATTCATCTTATATCTAAGATAAACCCACATCAAACTTAATCCAATTTTAACTCAAATTGCAGCTTAATCTAACGTAAGATCATGGTCTTAATTGTAATAAATCTAATGAGTAACTTTATGTATACACATATAATCGTTGTTTGACTTTACCTTTCGAGACATATACAAATATATTTTTAAGATCATGTCTTTTGTCATATTACACTGTTTCAAAATTCATTTCCCTAATATTGTTATTTATGTTTCATGAACTGTAAAATGGCTTGTGCCTTCGAGACTATGTATAAATAAAATCGGAATAGGTTTGGATTTGTTTCGGATTAGGTATACAATATTATTTAGGAATTGATGATATATATGTATGACATGATAACTTGATAATATATACATCAAGATCACTCCGCTCTGAACCGCTTTGTGAATAATTATCGAGTATCATATAGATCATTTTTGTAGTACATTTATTATCACATTAAGAAGGAAGAAAATTTTATTGAACAGATTTTGCAAGGTTACTATACCTCCTCCACGTGTTTCACCACCAAAGACATATAATTCTAAACGACTTTGCTGCAAACCCGGTTGTTTCCATATACCAAGACGAAGATGCTGTCTTTATATGTACTGGCGTTTGCCGTGTAAAGCTTATTGCTATGAAGTGTAAATTTTAGTAAAAATTGACTTGTTCTATGTATTGCTAATGAATACAATGCCCTGTGTAATGAATATAAATAACACTATTAAATTATAACATACGACAGTAACAATTTGTAATTAGTCCAGAATGCTTTTTCGGATAATCGGTGTGAAAGAACCAAATTTTCGATTATGTTATAAATTGACTAAAATTAAGCAATGTTCAAATGTGCATGTTTTTTTATGTAAAAAAGTACATACTCATTATAAGAAATACAATAATGAAAAATAAGTTAAACGTTTTTACATATTGCGAAATTGCGAATTCTCTCTAACATAAACATTTGTTTAGCTTCGCTATGCATTGGAATACTACATGAGTTAATACTACATGCCATCATATCGGTATCTGTATATTAAGAGTAGAACATATTCATTTTTTTCAACGCTCAGCAGATTTTTTCTTTTTTTGCTTACCTAAATTAACGATCAGAATTGAAAGAGAGTTCTATAAATTAATCTGCTGTCGTAGAACCTTATTTAGTAGTGTCCACAGTCTGACATGACGGGAACCTCTCTGCTAAGGAGCCACCGGAACCTCATTTGAGGTCATTTCACCAGCGTTTATTTAATCTTTGAGGACCTCTTTCTTCTACAATTGTCTTAGCAAGGGAATTGGAATGAACCTCCATATTATTATGGTGCTTGACGTTTCGTTCTCGTATGGTTTCAGTCACTGCACGAGGTATCTCTGATTGAGATCTTTGAATCAAGATGATCCTGGACTTACCCACACACTTCTACAATTTAATACCATATGATCATGAAAGGTCTTACATAGTTTTCGTATACACGGACTTGATTTTTTATGATAGTCTTGACTTTCTTCCCAGGAACCAATACATGTTTTTAATTTTCAGGTCTATTTTTTTCCTTTTGATACTCAAATGTTTTCTCCAATTCAGTTTCTCATCCAAGTAAAGTTCCCGGTACCTTACTGAAGATTACTTAAGTATTGTAATGCCGTTGATATGAACCGGAGTATTTGTGTCTTTAGGTGACGTAAAGGTTCCACGAATAGATTTCGTTTGAATAATTTTATTTTTCCATTTACAGGTTCAATTTTGAATTTGGTTGAAGTGGATACTGTAGTTGATAGAAGGCAGTGGTTGAATTTACGTGGCTTGTACCACTAAATGTACCACTAGCAGTGTCTACTGTGGATAGGCAAATCGTAGATGTACAGCAAATAAAGAATTGGGCCAAACATTCTCCTGTAGCAATTCCAGCTTTGATTGAAGAATCGTTTGAAAAGTCACCATCCACTCTGGTTCTGAAGCAACAAACAGTTAGATACGAATTAGATAGGTTGGCATTAGTACTTTCGTCTTGTAAAATGGACCATGGTGTCAGAGGATATCACACGCGTGCTGGAAGTCCAATACAGGAGCTGTGTAATATTTATTTCTCTGCTGATAGTTTGTTTCATACGTGTACTCTGCGATCGCACTATTAATAGTCGAGTCTTGTTGATGAAAACCGAAATGATGGATCGGAATCATGTATATAGGGTGCTCCCGCAACGTGTGCACCGTTATAACTTCCACAATATGCGTTGCACGAAAGAATGTTATATTACAAAAGTACATGGTTCAAAAGGGTGACACTATGTAGTACATTAATTTTTTTTATAGGGGAGGCATTTCGGAGATTGGAAGGTCAACTTTGTTTTTTTAAACAGAATACTATATTTTTATACCAAAATATGATAGAGTATCGAATTGTAAGTAAAAAAGTATTGACCGTTATTAGCCCTAAACCTAATAGCTAACGAGTAATTTCACTTTATTACTTGAAAATTTTCTTCACGTAATATCAAGTTGGAGATTTAACCTTATATCACAGATTTCCGCAGGACAGCGATGTTTACGTGACAGTGTTTACTAATATGAGTGACCTAGTGGCTTAACACAACTAATGTAAGTGTTCAAAATGATATCCATTGTGCATTAATACAGTGATGGAATCTATGAACTAATGAAGAAACTGCATGCTGAAGGAGGTCCGCACGGAGTGTAATGCGTGCTTGACGAAGACGATGGTTCGTATTCTCAGGTGTTGTTGGTCGTTCACGATATACTGTGTCTTTTATGTGCCACACAGAAAATAGTCTAAAGAAGTAAGGTATGGGTGAGCGTGAAGGCCACAGAAATTGNCAACCACGATNAATACATCGATTGTGAAATTTTCTATCCAGTACTTGCCTTACATTACGTGCGTAATGTGCAGGACAACCATCATGTTGATGCCAGATTTGTGTACGGATATTTAAAGGTACATTTTTCAATAAAGATGGTAAAGTGTCATTCAAAAAGTTAGCATATTTTTGTCCTGTTAGTCGATCATTAATAAAATATGGCCCAATCAATTGGTTGTCCAGTATTTCACACCACACATTAACGCTCCATTGACATTGGTGATCGACTTCTCTCATCCAATGAGGATTTTCTGGTGCCCAATAATGCATATGTTTCAAATGAATCAGCAAGAGATTAGTAAACGTTGCTTCATCAGTGAACAAAAAAAAAAAAAAAAAAAAATTATCACTGTTCATTTGATGCAGGAACCACTGGCAGAACCGAACGCGGTTTTCATAATCCGCTTCATGGAGCTCCTGATGAAGTGCTAGGTGATAGGGATGATGATTTTCATTAGAAGAATTCGTAGTACACTTGTTTGCTAATTCTAGATCCTCGTGAAATCTGTCGTGTACTAATATGGGGGGTTTCCTGTTACCGCTGCTAGGACCGGAATAGTATTTGCATCAGAAGTAGCAGTTTTCGTTACGTTATGTTTAGTAACATTAAAACTTCCGGTTCGTCGAAGCGATTCACACATTCTCTCAAATATGGCTCGAGATGGCTGACTTCGTTCAGGATACCTTTAGGCATACATGCCTTTGGTCCTGGTTACATTTTTATTGGCACTCACCATAAACTAAAAGCATATCAACTTTTTCACTATTACAGAATTTCATTTTTACTTTTATCTGCCTGGTAATTACATACAAACACCGAAGGTAACTTCAATACTGGATTACGAACATGTAAAAGATTGCGAATCATGACAGATGTTGTTGTGTTGATAAACACTGTCACGTAAACATTGCTGTCCTGTGGAAATCTGTGATATAAGGTTGAATCTCTAACTTGATATTACGTGAAGAAAATTTTCAAGTAATAAAGTGAAATTACTCGTTAGCTATTAGGTTTAGGGCTAATAACGGTCAATACTTTTTTACTTACAATTCGATATTCTACCATATTTGGTATAAAAATATAGTATTCTGTTTAAAAAAACAAAGTTGACCTTCAAATCTCCGAAATGCCTCCACCTATAAAAAAAATTAACGCTCTACATAGTGTACCCTTTTAAACCGTGTAACTTTTGTATATAATATTCCTTCGTGCAACGCATATTTTGGAAGTTATAACGGTGCACACGTTGCGTGGACCACCCTGTATCTGTTGCTAATCCTTATGTCACGTGTTTTCTTCTTTTCGTGGCTTTTAGAACCTGCCTTAGCTTAAAACNGTAACGCAATATCGCACAGCTGGCCCAAGCACGAAAGAACTGACCCAGCATTAAAGACATGAAAAAAACATTAAGAGTCCTTCTAAAATGCCTATGTTAGGGTTTTGGGTCCTCTGGTGCCGAATACAATATTAGATTAGTGTTTTAATAACGTATCAATAAAACAGGAATTGTTTCTAAAAAAAAATGTATCGGAAAGTTTTTTGAAGCCATTAAGTATGTACTGCTCTCACGTCAGATTAACAATTTTATTAATCATTTAGTAACAAAACAATTTTTTTTTTTTTTTCGCACTTTTTCGAACCTATATAACTATATAGAGGATTTACGAGGTAATAACGTGAAGGAATAGAAATTGGTTTGCATGTTCATACGCAATGATGACCATGGATGACGGTGAAAACGTGTAAGTCTTTATTTTGTCTTACTACCTTGTAGCTTACAATGTGTAGTCGGCGACGGTCTATTCGTAACTAACTCAGCGCGTTATTTCCCTCGCCCACCTAATTTTTGTTTTGCACTGATGGATCAATTCCATATTTCGGGTATTTACCAATCAGGGCTCGTCGTTTCATTTTATCACTGCCTCTTTCTTGCGCCCTTAGTGTATTTCGTTAGGAAGAGAAAGGTGATTAGGTGGGGGAGTACTCTGCCCAGTAAGTTTGACAGCGTAGTGGAATTTCCTTTAGGGACCATTATCCTGCTTCGCCCGATCGCAGATCGCTGGGCCTTGTACAGAGTTTCTTCTGGAAATCCCTGGTTTATGACGCCCGCAATTCCCTATTGAGGCAGTTCTTGAGAAGTTACTCGAATACATATGCGCCGAAAGAAACTAAACGGCTTCCTCAAAAATATCTTTCCCGGCGTGTATTTCATAAGCCATGCTAGCCGTTTGCACGCCGAATGTTGCTTTCGTTTGTACGGCCAACTGCCATAAACGAATTTTTTACAACAGAACATTAATGACATAACATTACATAAATATTTTTAGATAAACAAATAATATAAAATAATTGATTTAAAATAACATATAAATAACAATAAATAAAAGCAAAAACAAATAAATAAATAACAAGATAGCATATAAAATATGTTAGGTCGCGGTCTAGCCCATGAATGGTTTAGATTTCTCGACTTAGAGCAGAAAAGTGGACTGTATTTAACGAACTTCGGCGGAGTACAAATAGCGATTACACGTGACTAGTAGGTGGTTTAGGAGTGACTCTTTTGGTGGTGCTTGTGCGAGTTGATCGTCCTGACTCTCTTTCTTAACTGGCTCTAGCGTGTCGCGTCCCGCAGCGCAACCAAATTTGTTGATTAGCAACCGACGACCGTTTCTTCGTTGCTAAGGAGCGAATTCCGCGAAAATCGCCTGACATTGGTCAGGCGATGGGCTAACAGCCCCGCGATTCGCCCAACCATAATCAGGCGATGGGTAAACGCGTTGCCAGGAAACGAGCAACAAACCAAGAAACTCCAACAGAGCAAAAACGCTGGAATTCGGCGGTGATGAGGCCCGAACAAAATAAAATAAATAATAAAATGTACATAAACTTAGTCATTTGTAGAATCGGAGTCACTTTCGGAATCAGAAGTTGGTTGTTCTTTTATTGCTTTGTCCGATAGAAATTCCTAAACAGCTGACAGGTTTTTTTTTATTTTCTTTTCTTACCTTTGATACTGCACCATACTGGACCCGCGTATGGTAGTAGTCTGTAGAAAATATCCTCATTGTTGTTCATGCGACAATTTTTGTTACTGTGGTCCCTCCTACATTTCTTGACTATTTTATGTGTTGTGCTCAACACTTTCTCCTGTGGATTGGTTTATCGCAGAGATAGAATATCTACATCTGAAACAGCATGAATGATTAAAGCGTGCGCGTGACTGTATGAGTGTACGGTGGCGTGAGAGTCAAATGTAAATATTGTGGTTCCTACGATAGTTGCATAGAATAAGTGTAATTACCAATAAGAAAATAGAACAAGTATAATAAGAGTGCGCGATCTCTTTAAGCGAACTGAGGGACTTATATGTGACTGTTAGTGTTCGAAATATGTACTTTCAGTACGAATAATGAAAAGTAAGAGAGCAGATGAGTATAGAGAGTAGTGAGAGAAACGAGAGAAAAAGGAATAACGAGTGAAGAGAGAGAACATTTATATCGTTACATTTGTGTTAATCTATATTCCTTTTCATATATAATTTAGTTGTTTTGTAGTTTGGAATCACGACTCTCTCACACTGCCGAATACACATCTATCGGTAAAACACAATTCGTTGCAGTCGCTGGCATGTGGAAGCAACGATATAACTGCAAAAACCGTTTTATTGATGTACGTTTTAAATTTCATTTAGTTAATATTCACCCCCGAAGAAATTGCTATTAATATTGTGTCGAATCGGTTAATACTAATTTTTACAAAAATGACATCCGAATTAATTGTAATTCAACATTTAATGCATAAAAGGACACTGTAATATTTTATCCAGAGAAAGATAATAATCAAACTGATATTGGATATTTAATAAAAATAAAATGTTCGATTTTAGTAAAATAAAAACTATGTTAAGGAAATTTACCGGTGATTTCAGATGATACTAAGATGTTCTGAAAGAATTCTCGAACTCTATTGCCGTTATTGGAACCAAAGCCGCGTTTTGGAAAATCTATATGGAGCCCCATTTTTGATAAAAAAAACATTGTAGAATTTTTTTGAGCCAGCATTTGATCCTTGGTGCCACCCTTCGCCTGTGCCTGAAGTTATAAATTACAATTTCAGATATGATTGTCTCCATTCATTTCATATCTCTTGTTTCATTGCCAAATATTAATCTCATAATATTAAATATCTTACGTATCACAGTCTAAATATTTTCAACATTAATACCACCATTCTAATACACATTCCCAATATTGTAGACGGCAATCTATGTTCTGCAAAAAGTAAGCAGTCCAGAAAATAGATGTAAATATGTAATACCGGCAAACTAAAACTAAGATCACACTTGATCTCTCTTTTTTTTCAATTATTTTATCGAAGAAATTCATTTGCGGTACTTTGTTCCTCATATAGTGGATACCATCGAGGATGTATGCAATAAGACATGAGTAATCTAAAAAAAAATTCGTAAAGGGCATAGCCGGTAGGGGGTCAAAAGTGCCCTTGAACCAAATTAGACTAGTGATGCACCATTCGATAGGTTATCAAAGGAAAACCCTTCACACAAAGTTTCAACCCTCTATCTCAATCTGGGGGGTAGTAATGGCGAAAAAACGAAATATCAGTTTTTGGCATATTTCTCCCACTTAATGGCGAGTAAAAATTCTAAAAAAATCTGGCATATTACGTATATTGTGCCACATGTTGGAGAATTTTTTCGTATTCTTTTGATGTAAAGCTTAGTTACGAAAAAAGAAAAGCCCCAAAAAAATCAGAAAAATGCAGATTTCATAGTGAAGTTGCAAGAGCACCACTTTTATGTTTTGACCGTAACAACATTATAACATAACTACTATTCTCAAGAAGTTTCATATTTTTTTGAAATCAGCAACATACTTGGAAAAATGAAAAACCGATTGTGTCGACGTATTTCGTACGAAACAGTAGCTTTTACTTTGAATATTTGTTTCCTCTTTATTCAGTATGTATATTAAATGCTTCTAAACATTTCTGCCTTCGTCCAAATGGTGTACAACGGACAAAAATTGAATTAATTCAATTAATTAATTTTTTACCGTGTCATAGATCATGTGGAACAGGTAAAAAATTTTCAAGAAGGTCGATGGCGGAGTGGTCTAGGGAACAGTTTTAGTTGTGGAATCGTTACGTACTTTTTTGGTGTGAGTTCCAATATCACCTAGGATAATTTTTGTTTTATTACATTAACGATTTCTTTTTACACTAACTGTATAATATATATAAATAGTATGCATCGTAAAACATTTTACAAACATGTCAACAATATTTTAACTCCAAATATACATATAAATAATTAAATAATAATTGCGAGCCACTTCTAATTCCATTGTTTATCTAACCTCGTATTCTCTGAGATAAACTTAAGTAAGCTTTAAAAATCTCTGTAACAACGATAAGTGAAGGGAAAGAAATTCTTCTTCATTCAAAGATTTATGTTTTGCATTTCCTATCACCTTTTCAATACGCAAGACCTACTAACAGACAATGCATCGAAAGAATATAAGTATTTGCCATCGTATATTATTAATAATGTTATGAAGGTGATGTTTATGACGCGGATAATTGGAACCATTTAAGAAATAATGGACGAAGACAACAATGTCCTTTGTTTGAAGGATGCAAACAATATTGTTCGATACGAAGTTAGATCGCGCCACATTAATAGCAAATCTTACCGGTGCTATATTCATTATAAATCAAATTCAATTGGATTTTCGGCAATAGAACGCTACTGTTGTGAATGTGCAAATGGTAATCGGTACCATAGGATGCTGCTTACACGTAGCAACAATAATTTATTACTTATCGCACGCACGGTACCTATCCACAATTGTCAGACCTGCCGAAATATTATGTAAAATATTTAACAAAGGAAATATAATACCAGTGATTAATGACGACAATGACGAAGACTGAAGGTACTACATGCGGTTATTGTTCCAAACTACGAAAAAATAAAGATAATTATCTTTAATACAAAACCGATTATATATAAGCAGAAAAGGATAAGCAATTTATTAATCAACAGAACATGCGGAAACAGAAATGGCGAAAAGAAGAAGTGCTTAGGATGTATCGTCTTTGCTGCAAATCAAACACATTTATTAAAGATAAGTATCTTTAATACAAAATTGATAAATGTATGTATATATATGTAGCAATTGAAAGTGCCTCACAATTGTTCCTTAATTATTTATATGTATATTTGGAGTTCAAATATTGTTGAGATGTTTGTAAAATGTTTTACGATGCATACTATTTATATATATATTATACAGTTAGGATAAAAAGAAATCGTTAACGTAATAAAAAAAAAATTATCTTAGGCTAGATTCGAACTCACACCAAAAATGTACGTAACGATTCCACAACTAAAACTGTTCCCTAGACCACTCCGCCATCGACCTTCTTGAAAATTTTTTACCTGTTCCACATGATCTATGACACGGTAAAAAATCAATTAATCGAATTAACTCAATTTTTGTCCATTGTACACCATTTGGACGAAGGCAGAAATGTTTAGAAGCATTTAATATACATACTGAATAAAGAGGATACAAATATTCAAAGTAAAAGCTACTGTTTCGTACGAAATACGTCGACACAATCGGTTTTTCATTTTTCCAAGTATGTTGCTGATTTCAAAAAAATATGAAACTTCTTGAGAATAGTAGCTATGTTATAATGTTGTTACGGTCAAAATATAAAAGTGGTGCTCTTGCAACTTCACTATGAAATCTGCATTTTTCTGATTTTTTTGGAGCTTTTCATTTTTCGTAACTAAGCTTTACATCAAAGGAATACAAAAAAATTCTCCAACATGTGGCACAATATACGTAATATGCCATATTTTTTTTAGAATTTTTACTCGCCATTAAGTGGGAGAAATATGCCAAAAACTGATATTTCGTTTTTTCGCCATTACTACCCCCCAGATCGAGATAGAGGGTTGAAACCTTGTGTGAAGGGTTTTCCTTTGATAACCTATCGAATGTTGCATCACAAGTCTAATTTGGCTCAAGGGCACTTTTGACCCCCTACCGGCTATGCCCTTTATGAATTAGTGTTTAATCGTATCGCTATTTATTTTATTTGATATAACTAAACTGGGCTCGGATTTGAGGGAAAGGAAATTGAGGTTCAATAAACGAACGCTTTGTTTTTATGTTTGACCGTCGATTCCTGGACGGCCATTTATTTTTAGCTCTAACTACACTGTTGTCCTAATGGTGTGTCCGTGTGCCTGTAACAGAAAGAATCAATGGAAACACCGATGCCTTATGTTATTATCAGGTTATTGCTCTAGCGGTGCGTCTTTCCTCTCTTTCTCCTAATCACGAGATGCGTGACAGGTGGTGATGGCACTTACTCGTGCTACAAGACGCAGTAGAGGGGAGCGGACTGTATAATACGACGTTTCCCGCGTAACGCAAGGAACCATCGCGTCGTGTGCAAACGTACAGATTTAATTTTATGTCCTGTATCTAATGCAACAGTCGATTGCCTCGAATCGATGTCTCGCTAATGGAGGTTGTAAGATTCCAAAAGGGAGGTGCCGCGTGGAGGAGAACCAGCGGTTACTAGAATTCTAGTCCACGGGAGGTGGTTGAAACTCGGAGTCTCACCGCTTCGTCTCTCACACGACGTGCCCTATGACGTCGTGAAAAGGTACTGGAATTTCAGTAACCTTTTGGGTGCGCTATTACCGTCGAAATACGACCCACGGTACCACTGCCCGAGATATAGAAGATTGTGACCTGGCATTCACTGTCTGCCACACGCGCCTTAGACGACCGTTGGACTTAAAACAGGAGTATGCAGGATCACCGCCACTGCACGAGAAAACGTATCGGACATTTTAACGATGAGTGCACCGAGAACCTTGATACCTGCCACGGGGGCTGGTCTCCGATTGCTTCTAAATTGTGGAACAATCGACAAAAGAATCGGGGTAAGCCAACCGATCCGATTGCTATTCGCTCGAATTAGGTTGGAGAATTTATTTGGAGCGTGCCTATGTGGTGACGATCGTGCGACGGAAAGCCATTTCGACACGTATCGTCTCTTTCTCAGCGCACGTCTTTTATTTTCTCAATAATAGCCTTTAAGAGAGGTTTCGATAGCTGAGAATTGAGCTTCACTCTCGCAAACTATCAGCTACTTGGGCTTCGGGAGTGTGTGAGATATTGTCTGGTAGCTACTACGAAGAACTTTCCAAAAGCTGACTTCGGTAGCACAGAAGCAAGGACTCTGGCTGTGACCGACTCTCTCGAGGAACTCTGGCTAACTGATCAGGCTCACCGCCGGCTGTGATTACGCGAATGCGATAATTCTTATTTAGCCGGCTGGCGGCGCTGTCTATTTCACCATTGTGTCTGTTTCCAATTGAGACGCCTTTCCCTCTCCTTATGCTCTCGCGTCCTACGCGTTTCACCGATCTTTTACGAATTTCAGGGGAAACCGTCGTTACGCGTTTACTGTTTGTCTCAACACAAACAGTTAGAAAAGCTATAGTCGAAAATCGTTAATTTTTCTGTTGCTATTTGACACGTGAAGGACTCGTTTAAGCTCGAGATTCACCGTTTATTCGCCAAAATAGCTCACGAATTTTGCGATCGTGGAAAGCCAACGAAAACGCGACTTCATCAAACAATTAGTATTCATATGTTTTTGTAAGTACAAACTGCATAAAAACAGGATATATATGTGTTTCTTAACATACAAGGTATTTCTTACCATTCCGTCGATCATAGATAGCTCAAGTTGAAAAATTGTTTTGTAATTATGTTGTTGTAATATACTATTTTGCTCTGTAGGTACATTATCCATCTCGTTAGTTCAACGCATTTGCAATGGACGGCTAAAGCGTATGGATGCTGGTCTAGGATTTTCCGACAGAACTTTATCATTTACAATGTCGATCAATCTTAATGGAACGTCGTCTAAACCTTCTTCGTTTCTCAACTGCTTATAGGTTGAGTTTTCTGAGATACCATCAAACCTAATTTTTCCATGAAGTAGGAGATTGCTTCTAGACCTAAATATATGATTCTGGCAAAGTCTTTACCAGACGGTTAGAGGTGTGGTCCAGGAGGGATTGTAACGGAATTTCACAAATTTTTCCTGTTATTTTTTATATCAGAAGGATAATAAGCTTTTTCTTCTTTATATATCTTTTGGTATGATGGATGTAATTCAAAATTATGGCTTTTTGTGTCTAGGATTAAATTTTTATACTGTATTTTCGAGTAATCATTTTCAATTAGCAGGCATAGTGCTTCTTCCGGCGTGTACTATCGACAATAATTCGTGTTGTTGGATTTTTTCCACGCGTTTAGGATTTTCGCTGCTCGCTCCGATGAATTATTTGAAATTACTGTTAAAAGCTTAGCTGCCAATTCGTTTCCGCGTTTTTCTAAACTTATAGAAGTAGCTATGCTTAATGCTTCTACTTCATTAGAAGTCCTCGAACTTTCGGTTCTCCTTCTTTGGCTGCGTCTATTGCCCTGAGTAAATGATTTTGTTTATCGCTCTGTTCCACTTGCTAAACATTTGTGTGCAAGTGAGCACGTGTGGAGACGCGTGTTGCCGCCGGAATCGACTCAATTCTTGACACCTGCGTCTCGAACCTTTTCGACATGTTTAGAACCTTATCAATGCGCCTATACCCGGTAGAACGAGACGAGACAGTACAGAAAAACAAACGCCCAAGTGATGAAGCAGATCGAATGTCAATATTCACAGGCGATAAATAAAGACGGAGATATCGCTTTTACTGTTTCGTCTCGTTGGATAAACTATAGAACCTTCTCGAACATCGTTTGTTTCCGAAATCGCCATCCAGAACTGCCGGGTAAGTGGAACTTCATGGAATTACCCCTCAATAAGGAGCGGAAAGAGGGTTGAAATGGAAAAGTAGTATCACAGACGAGGTACAGGATAGACCTATCATCTTATGGGACTTCGTGTCACCAGCTCTGAAATACCGACCTCGAAAAAAATTCGAGTGTTTCATACGCCCTCTGCGTTTTAATGCGGTGAGTGTAAGAAATACCTGTGGAAATATCGCTGACGACGATAAAGTCAACAGACTCAAGTACATCGTTCTCTATCCGCGTCACGAAGAAATCTGTTTGACCACTATACACGGCGTCCGATTTAAATAAATCTATTTAAAAACTTTGTAAACCGCGAATAATTCCATAAACTGTTTCAGACAAATGTCGAATAGTTTCAAAGAGCACACAATTGAATAACAGTGATTTTTTCCAAGTAGATGCGAACAAAAATATATTGTGCAGATTATTTGCACACTCTGTGCGTATAAAACAAATATAACTATGATTTATCTTCTTACATTTTGTAATACTTCACGGTAATGTTATCAATGCATAGATAAAATTTTTCTAGTAAAAGATAAGCAAAAATCCGAGCTCACTTAATTAATTTTAATTTCTTTGCACGGCTGGAGTGTATTTTTATAATGTAGCTATCAACTTACAAAATTAATTACGTTACTGTAATGTTATAATTATATGCTCGGAACCATTATTGCAGAGGAAAGCTCAAACTTCTGATAAATTTCTAGAAGTTTGTAATAAAAAATATAAAACCAAGAAATTAAAATATAAAGAGTTTCAAATGTAATTCTTATAACTCTTATTTATTATGCTTGTAAGGCCATTGTGTTAGAAACATAAAAATATCACTTGAAAATTTGTTTAAGACTCATCTACCAGAATATATTATCTAAGTTATGTTTCAATGCAAGGCTTGTTCTTCCACATCTAGGAAAAAGTAAGCAGAAATGTAATTAATCCTCGAAGTACTTACGCAGTTTTGAAAAACGCGGTTTTTTGTGATCTTTGTAGTCACCGCGACTGGGAAGAGCCACAAAAATTACAATATACTTTCGTGAAATATGAATAACATATGTACACAATATATAATAAATTCACTACAAATTTTTATGCGTTTATAGGAACTTTAAATGTTTGAAAGAATGAAGAATACGCGTAACATGCAAAAATATATAAAATATTCAAAGCGCAGTACATTTCATAATATTTAAAAGATGAAGGAAATTCTATTTAGGCTACACCTGGGTATATATTTATGTTAGGATTGCCTATTAGATTTTTATGAAATTGAAATATGTCGTAAAATTCAACATTTTGAGAAATTTTTCCCGATTTGTGCCTATGATCGGCATTAAAGGATAGATCCTCGAGTTCTGGGAATTTTTGAATAACATTATTATTTTCGTAACATACATATGTTCGTAAATATATAAAATGCAACACATATTTAACATTTCTAAACAACGGTATGCGGCTCCACAGTGAGGTAGGCGATATATCATATTAATCGGAAGCTTATGTATGACGAAGTAGTAGTGGTTCTAACTTAGAAGTTTAGAAATATTAGCAAAAATATATTAGTACAATTGCATTGTATTCTACCTATACGTACAATAGCAATGACAACACCACAAATAATGCAGTCGCATTGTGCCAGAAACGGAGTGCCGCTTGACGACGAGATGGAAAATAAGCAAACCAAATCCGCCGGCGAGCGAAGCGGCTAACGCGTCGGCTGTCTGCGTACGCATTGTGTACCTATACATACATATATATACATATTGAAACAGCATGCAATGTAGTTGTACCAATATGTTTTTGTTAATATCTTGGAACCTATGCAACAACCCTGTTACTACCATTGTAATTGGTATTTATTTAGAAAAGAGGGGTCTCACCGATTTCGATGATTTTTTAATATGTTGTAGAAATCAACATTTTAAACAACTTTTTCCTATACATATAACCATCGCTCGGGCTTAGTTTCCGAAATTTTTTTCGAAGAATGATCGGTACAACAGCATTGAATTCTTTCTATAAGTACGTGTCCGTGGCAGAGTATCCGTAAACATTTGGTCGGTGATTGTCCACTGTTTCTTTAAACGTATCGAGGCAGCTCGCAACGGACGCGTAGAATGGGAATGCTTCCAAACTCGATTCGGGTAGCCGACCGTCTCACGGCGGCTGGAATAATAATCCAGCCCGAACCTTACTCAAATCGAACTCTGCTATCTACTAACTAATTTAATGAAGTTTAGGTTCGGGACGAAGAATTCATTCTGGCCGCCGTGAGGCGGCCGGCCACACATTCATTTTTGTTTTAATGATCTTTATTGATATTATACGAAGTTGTAAACATTTCAGTTATTATTTTGAAAAAATTTTGTACATTGTATAATATTCGTCGCTGGCCGCTATGCTGTTATGTATAGAAACGACAGACAGTTGCCAATCAAACGCTTACGCATACGCTCCCACGGACGCGTACTTATAGACAAAATTTGATGTAGTAGTACCAATCTCCTTTGAGACAAATTTCGGAAACGAAGGCCGAGCGGCGGTTATATGTATGGGAAAAAGTTGCTCAAAATGTTGATTTTTATAACATACTCGAAAATCATCGAAATCGGTTTAGAAAAGGGGGCTTTTCTAAATAATTACCTTGTAATTGTTCACGCATATCTTTCGATTAATATCATCCCCACCCCCTCCTCTTTGTTCAAATAGCTAAACTTTTACCCAGGTTATAACTATGTATGTACATATGTAATATAAATTTGTAGTAGGAGTAAGAAGGGAAGTCTCAAAATTACGCGAGCCTTCATTAACGCGATACATAAATGTTCCGAACCCCCGCGTAATTCGGCGGGACAACTGTACATTGTATATTGCTTTGCTTAATGTCTGGTTCGGACCGTATGGATCATACATGATCCATGAGTGACATGGGTGCCCGATACATACACATACAATGTTATCTCGCCAAGGCTGCAGCTGGGCCTAAGTCCGCTGAGGACACGAAACTCAAACCTCGTCTGATTTCTGCCGTCGGAAAGAACAACGAGCGAAAGACAAAGTGAGAATGAGAAGCCGAGCATTCGAAGAAGTTTAAATGCCCGCTGTGCTAATGCAATGCAAACTTAAAAGTTTTTCATTTTTTTATCTTTCTTTAAAGTAATTTATTTATCATATTAATGCAATTTTTTTATTAAAATGAAACCAAACACCATATAATTTGTACCACTTTTACTTAACATTTATGGAATAAGTACGCTGTATTATAGTTTCTAACAAACTGCAGAAATGGATTGTTTCTAGCAAAATACATATTTTAATAACATTATGGCATTGAATATGATATACTTACGTAAAGTATACTATTTATAAATTTTTCAAAGGCAGCTGATATGTTCAATACATAGACTACGCACTTCACTTCCTGTAGCTTTCTTTTGCTCTATACAATACATCTATTCCAGCGATTTACTTCTCTTCCATTTCCTACTTCTCTTAATTCCTGTAATAATACAATATTTTCACATTTTCGTAGGTAAATATAATCCGAACTATGTCGTCTTTGGTCTCATTTTAACGAGAAAAGTTTGGCCAACATGTTGGAAGAAAATTTATTAAGAAAGAAATAATAAAAAAAGTTTTTTAGTCTACATTAACGTGTTCATACATTGTATGGGGTTTTAAACCGCTCGGCTCTGATCAAAGGCGAGCCGAACTCGCTTCACTGATCGCGAATTGTGGTTCCAAGCGAGGCAGTCCTCACGGCCTCCTCTGCTGTAGGCTAGAATACGAGAAAGGCAACGCTGGCATTAGTCCTACAACGACTGGTCGGACTGATGATTTTTGTTTGCGGTGTTGTGACAGCGTATGTTTCGCCTTTAATATAGCGACGGACATGGAGCCCCCCCCCCCCCCCGCACATAATAGGGGATTGGACTGAAATCTACGCATTTATCCATGGGTTCGCTCGAGTTCTTGGCGAGAAAATATTGTAATAACTGTACAGTATATGCATATATACATATTGAACTATACACACACATATTAAACAAACTTTCCATGCTGAAAACAAGCTCTCTTTGGAATACCGATACGAACCTGTTAAGTTGCATAAAAGCATACATTCTAAAAAATCCCTATAGTGCTTGGTTTAGAGCACAGCATACTACTTGTGAAGAAGAATCGACGGTACATTGTTGCAGTCTAGGTCATTCACATTTGATATTAGATCACAGAGTCCGAAACGTAGCTGTGATCAATAGTAACCGTTAATCTATCATGAAAGATTAATGGTAAAAAAGATTGTTACAGAAAAACATAAATTTCAATTCCCATACGTTTCATCTTCGCTTTACGAAAACGATATTAAGGGATTATTTCATATACATATAACTTGTACTAGTTTTACTGGTAAACAGTTTTGAAAGAACTCAAAAGTTTAACTCGAAAATTATTTGTTTTTAATAGTTACTCATTTATTAGAAGTAAAAATTTCGAAACCATTCTTCGGGATACGATTTTTGGCTCTGATTCATTTGAGTTGAGCTCCGGTAGCTTATATTTGGGCTATGTAAATGTTTATTTGCAGCTCGTTCACACAATACGGTTTTTGACCAACTCGGTTATTTTACCAAATCAAGATTAACCGAAAACAGTGTCCACACATTTCTCCATCTCCACAGAAAATTTAATTTTCATGCATATATATACTTCATAAATTGGTTGCCATGCTGATTCGTTCTCAGTTTTATCTTTAGATAAATGCAACGTCTACGTATTACTTTTAAATTACGTTCTTTAATGTGACTAGCTAGACTTTACCATATTCATCATGAATATGTTATTTGGATACCTACATGATTTTGCTATTGCCGAATATAATTGCACTTTATGGTATACATGATACAGGTGCCATTCCGATACGTGATAAAAGTAACCATAAAAAATAACCGATTTAATACGCTTATCGTACACACATACAAAATATAAATAGTATTTCGAAAAGTGATAAAAATTTGATTCAGCAAATAAGTGATTTGCATGACGGCAATAGTTTGTACATACTTCAGTGAAACGGTTAATTCGGTAATCTAACTGACGAAATGAAACCGCATCGTATGACCGAACTATTGGGGTCCATGTATACGACGGCCGAGTATACACGATAGTTTATCGCCACTCTGTACATTTAAAAGGCTACTAACTATCGCTCGATTTAATTGTCCTTTTCGCCGTTTCAATGGCTCTGTGGTCTTTTCTGGTGTTGAATCGGTAACATCGCACGTGACACGGAAATGGTAAGGGGGTCTCGAGACCCCCGAACCGTGTGACAGAAAAGAGCATTGGATGATAGGTCTATACTGTACCTCGTCTGTGGTAGTATCATAGTACCACCCGACGACACGACGCAGCGTGCATAGCACAGAGAATGTGGCGACATAGTTCACCACACTCACGCACCTACCGAAGACAAAGAGAACTATTTTTATAACTAGATTTAAGAAGCGTTACCACGGTAAGAAAAAAACCTCTCTCGTATCTTCTTGTCCTATGAACAGAAAGTGCAATCCTACCAAAATCTACTCTTATTGTGAAATAAATCGTTATGTATATATATATATGTATATATATATATTTAACGGTGCTATATTTATTACGTGGATATAACCCTGCCACAATTGGTGAACTCCACCCACCTGTACTATAGGTAGGACCCGATTACCGACCTCAGATAGGTTGGCTCTCGATGTTTCACCAGTGCCTCCCTTATGGTCCCCCACGGGAGGGAGTTAAATGCATTGACGATATCCAGAGATACTGCCAGCGCCACCCTCCCGCAGGCGACCTTGACTCCGACGAGGTTTCGGAAGCGTTGGATGGCGTCCACCATCGACCGCCCCTCGCGAAATCCGAACTGGTTGCCGCATAGATCGGGCCCAACCCCGAAAGAGGTGTGCGGCGTGACGAAAAGAGATTACCCGATCGTACAGCTTCCCTGCATCGTCAAGCAGACACACGGGCCGGTACGCCGAGGGCGAGCCTTCCGGTCTACCCTCCTTACGCAGCACGACGACCCTCGCCGTTTCCCAGGGGACGTTCAGCGGAGACTGCATGGCAAAGAGTGAAAGAGATTGTGAATGGAAGTGAATGTAAGTATGTGTTAGGAGTGTTTGTTGATTTTCAGGGTGCGTTTGATAATCTGGAATGGGTGCGGGTGATTGAACGGCTGAATGAGCTGGAATGCGAGGAATTACTCCTCTGGAAAAGTTATTTCCGAGCCTGACTGAGCGTGGATGTAAATGTGTGGCGTATGTGGATGATTTGCTGTTAATTGTTGAAGGACAGAACCGAATTGAAGTATAGGGGAAGGGTACTGAGTGGATGGAAATTGTGTGTGAGTGGGGTGCGCATGTGGGTGTGAGTGTGTCCAGGGCGAAGACTATGTGTATGTTGCTGAACGGTAGTATGGCTGAGACTCGAAGACCGAATGTGCGAATGTATGGAAATGCTATTAAGTATGATACGCGTGTAAAACATCTGGGTATATGGATGAGTGAGAGGATGCACGTTAAAGAGCATCTAGAATGTCTGCGGAATAAGGTTACAAATGTGATGGGACAGATGAGGCGAGTGCTGAAGTGTGAATGGGGTATGAGGAAGCGATCTGTGCCAGTGATATAGAAGGGTTTGTTTGGGGCGTGTGTTATGTATGGAGCGAGAGTCTGGTATGATGTTTATGCGTATGCGCGTGAAATAATCAATAGATGTCAGCGAATGGTTATGTATGCGTGTTTAAATGTCTGTAGAACTGTTTCGACGGATAGTATGCATGTTTTGATGGGTATCACACCTTGGGACCTAGAGTGTGTACGGCGCACAATGTTGCGAGTAGCACAGTATGCTAGCTGGACAAAACCTTTTCTATGCCTATTAATACAAAGTATGGCTTTAATAAATGAATATACTTATCTTTTCATCTATACAGTATTTAATAGTTATTATTTAATACGAAGTTTTATAAAACAATAAACGTATTTATGTTGAATGAGAAATTTATCAATTTTCATTGCTTACGGAACTACACTCTTCATCGGTACTTATTGAAACTGTATCTTCATTAGAAGTATTAAGTAATAAATCTTTATTTAGTTTTAGTAAATTTCTAACTTTGAACGATAACGTGTTAATCTTTTCTTGTGGCCTACTCTATAACTATTTACAAGAGGGTCAGACGTAATTAACAACATTGTTAACAAGGCTGTATTTGTTGCAGTACGTGACATTTTGCGTGAATGTCTTTCTTCAAATCTTCTGCAGTCTTTATTTCTAGCATCCTGAGCCTCTTCAGAAAGCTGGCCAATGGGTATTAGTAACCATTAACGATTATAAAATCTTCAGCATTAAGCCACGATTCGAATTTCTTCCGAATATCTTCTAGTTTGCGGCCACTTTCTTCCCATCTTTCGTTTATGCGTTTACAGATATTGGAAATATTAAACCGTATATATTTTTCTGCTTCTTCAGATGGCATCTCTATACACGATTTTTCCAGAACGTACATACAATCCATTAAGACGATCGTCCGTTCGAAAATTTTTCTAAACGTCAAAAAGTTCAGATTGTGAAATAGCAATCTGTCACTAAAAATATTAATATTGTATATTTTTGCACATTTCCGCAAACTGAAATTTATATGAAGAAATAGTTTAAGGTATACTCTAATACTATTCATAAGAATTTTTGTGTTTACTGGAGATTATTATATATCTTAACCTTATTGAATATTGCAAACATAACAAAAATATTAAAGATAATTATCGGAATTAATTAAAATGATTTAACGTACTTTCGTCGTAAGTTTCCATTATAGGACTTCTATTTAAACTACGAGAAACTGAATACAAAATGTATATTGATAATATTCCTTGATATTAATATTAAATTAGAGCTCGTTAAGCTGTCAAGTTAAATACATTAGAATGTGTTGCTTAATCTGGTAACTAATTTCTGTAGGTAAAAGAAATTTGGGAGCAATAAGGACGGAGAAATATCGATATTCTTATTGTTTAGACATTACTTCATATAATAAGCACTTATATTTTATGAAATTATGTTGTGAGTTTTGTCCAGTTAATTACCATGTAGTCGCGACAATGTGCGGCGGGGCGTTCTGTATAAAATTAAACATGGAGTGAGTCTGAGTATGAATGATATTGTGAGTGCCGAGGAACTTGGGGGTCGATTTTTGGATGAGTATGTGAGGATTATGAGGGACAGGATTTATGAGAAATGGCAGCATGGATGGGATGAATGTGAAAAAGGAAGAGTAACGTATGAATATTTGAAGAATGAAAGGTTTGCGGAGATGAATGAGAGGTTTGTTCCAAATGTGTATGGGTACTTTTTGATGACTGGGCATGGAAGTATGAGTGAGTTTTTGTATAAACGTGGTTTGGGTGAGAGTGAGCGGTGTAGGTGTGGTGCTGAATGTGAGAATTGGAAGCATGTGCCGGTTGAATGTCCATTTTATGAGGACCTGCGTGGCCTGAGTAAATGTGGTGTGAATGTGGGTGAAGATGGTAGTGTAGACGTGAGTGGTGTGCTAGGAAGCAAGGGTACGTATGATTGTTTTTGTTCATTTGCGAAAAAAGTATTTAGGAGAAGAATGTATGTGTATGTGTGTGATATGTTTATGACTGCCAATATGCGGAGGAGCGCAGGGAGGGAACCGTGTCTCCGGATGCGGAGTTACTTGGGGAGCGACGACTCCACGCATGCCGAGTTGGCCTAACTCAGGCCGAGGTTTGCAAGAACCTCATTCGGAAAGTGGGTAAATCTCATGAACAGCATGACCAGTACCGCTTTAATCACTGGTACCGCGGAGGTTGACAGTGAGCCCACGGAGGAGGACTTCTCTCTCCGTTGTCGACCACGGGTTGGACTCGCGGGGGCAGTGGTATACCTTATGTTGTTGAGTAGAGGACATGAGCCTCGACGAGTTAGCGGCGTACTTCCCGCTCGGGTACAGCCTGCATAGCCGGTAAGGATATTAGAAAGGTCCTAGCCCGTACCAAAAGTGATGGTGCAACTTGTACTCCTAAGTCGATTGGTAGCACCCGGTGAGTATTATCGCCGGGTGTGCGCTGGTTGAGCGTATCTCAACCGCGTGTCCATGGGGGCCGTGTCTGTCAAGCCTTATGGCATGTACGGACACGTTAATAAACTACAGGATAGTTCTACCCTCCTTACGCACAAGGACGACCCTCGCCGTTTTCCACACCCGAGGGAAAGAGCCGGATTCCAGGCAGCTTGAAAGAAACCGCCTAGAACAGGATACCTGAGTCACAAGCGCCATCGATAGGACTGTTCCAGGGACGCCGTCTGGACCCGGGGCCGAGCTCCGCCTCCGGGTAACTTCGAGTTCGGACGTCCACTCGGACCGCCCTCCCCCCTCCCAGACTCTGCCCCGCTCACTTCACCCTCCTAAGACGGCGGAAAGAGCGCGTCCATTACAGAGCCGAGCAGTGCGGGCTCTATTACCTCCGTGATCATTGGGGGGGGGGGGGGGGCTCACGGGCGCAGCTTCCCAAGAACTATTCGGTACGGCTGGCCCCACGGGTTCCGATCAATTGTCGCGAGGAGCTCCCTCAATGCGGAGGACTTGACCCCAGTGATGGCCCTGTATAACGCATTCCGCGAATTATGAAACGTTTCGTAGGCAGCGGCCTCCAACACCTCGTCGCGCGACCTTCTCCGACGGGCGCACACGTATTGGCGTCTTTCGCGAACGCATGTAGAGAGGAGAGCCGCTATGTCGCTTTTCCACCAATACGCCGCCCGCCGTGGGAGCGACCCACGCCTCCTCCCCCCGGCCGCGTCGGCGGGCCAGTCCAGGAATTCTCCCGTCCAGGCCACGGCGTGGGTGGCCGTGACCAGTAGACCCGGATCGAGTCACTTCAGCACCCATCTTACGGGCGTGGCGGGGGGGGGGGTGGGGGGTGGGGACCTCCAGATACCCTAGCTACTCTAGTTCCCCTTGACGGGTGGGACGCGGTCCAGTTGCGAGTCACGTCGACATCCATAGAGATGTAGAGATGATCCGACAGTGACACAACCTCCTCTGCCACTTGTCACCCTCCCACACGACGTGCGGCGGAGTGGCTGGCCCAGGTGAGGTCCACAATGGACGAGCCCTGCCACCGCATGCAGGTCGCAGTCGAGCCTCTGTTAATTAACAGGAGCCCGAGATCCGCCGCCCAATCTAAGACCAGCCGGCCCCGGGTATCTGTCTGACGGGACCCTCCGCCGCGGTTGCATGCGCGTTGAAGTCCCCCAGGTCCTGCATCAGAAGGGGTAGGTATCTGCTTACGCATCCATGAAGCCCCTCCAGGCGCCTCTCGAACGCCTCCATACCGCCGTTGGGTGGAATATACAGGCTGTCTCAGTAACTCTGTTACAAGGCGATATCCCTGTTAGCGTTAATGATACTCAAAAATGTTTTGAGAATAAATTACGTGGTTCGAAACGGCACATATAATGGTGGAAACAATTTTTTTCTGCAGATGATCTTTTCGAGATTTCAAAGTCGCCGGTGTTTTCTTAAATAGAATTATATATTTTTATTTTTGTATCATAACAACTGACGTTGAGACAAATACATTGACTTATAATACCATGACCTTCACGTGGCCTTAAGTACGAGAAATTAGCAGATTTGTGCGAATATTGCTAATAATGATACCATCATAAAGAAATTAGTATCGCAAAATTAATTGTAAGAAATGTTAAAAATGATTTCCACTAACTTCTAAACATTTGTTGATATGATTTTGGCGAGGGCATTTGGTCCATTTCGAGTAAAACGAGCATTATGTGGTGGAGCACTGTCTTGTTAAACAACACGTCCCACTTCTCAAAGCGTCACCAAAAAGACGTGACAACCGGTGAGGTGAACGTAACACAAACAAATGTGTTTGCAACTTGCATCAATAAATGTGCTGTTGATACCGAATTATGGAAGTCACGGAGCGACGCAGGGGTGCCAAAGGTGACACTGTTGTCACATTATGTGAAATCGCATTGCTTTAGTTTAGAACCGTAGAGTGATAGAAAGATATAACAACATAAATTACTTTTGCCACCTCCTTCTCTGCCTATACGATTGTCAATAGTTTTCATCACACGTGAAATCGCATGATTTCAGTTAACTATCGTGATGAAATGAAAGAAAGGATTCGACAAGCTTGTGCTGCTGTAACGCCTCAAGTGCTCGTAGCCGTGCGACGCTCTCTTAAAAAATTACATTAACAAATGCTTATAGGTTATTGAAAACCATTTTGAACATTTACTCAAATAAATGTTTCGTTAATAACCTCTCTGTGGTTGTTATTTCATTATTTGCGTTATACCAAAATTTTATTAATTTTGCGTACTCAAGATCACGTGAAGGTCGCGGTCCTATAGGACATTGAATTTATCTTAACCTCAGTTGTTATGATATAATAATAAAAGTGTATAATCCCATTTAAGAAAACAGCGATGACCTTGAAATATCAAAAAATATGACCTTCAGAAAAAAATTATTTCCACCTTTATATGTGCCGTTTTGAACCACGTAAATAGTTCCCACAGCATTTCTCAGCATTATTAACGGTTTCAATAGAGTTACTGAGATACCCGGTATACTCCTACCAGTAAGATCTCATCCCAGTGTGCCGCGACGAAGCCCTCTCCGCGTTCCGAACCGACGATGGATTCTCCGTTTCACCTCAAAAAATGGCCACAGAGGCCGCCACATCCCCGTAACAACAGGGACAGTCGGGAACGCTGTACGGCTCCGCAGCTACAGCCACGCCGACCCCGCGCTCACGGATCGAATGCAGCAGCAATTCCTGCGCTAGTCGCGCGTGGTTTAGGTTGGTCTCGAGTAGTTTGGCACTGAATTCTACTCAACTGCCATAGCCTCCTCCGGGCCTGCCTCCAGCGCAGGGAGATTTCCCTCCGCGAACCCCCTCCCCCACTGTGCTGCTACGGGCGCAGCACCCGGCTGTTGCTCTTTGGCGTTGACAACGGTTGGCACCCGGGCGCTCTTATTCACGTTCGCGTTCTCGGTAACGTTCGCGTTCTCGGTAAATTCCGCGTTCCTCCTTTTTGGCGAAGGAGGGACGCAGGACTTGCTGCCCAGCATATAGCCTGCTGGCTTGCCCAGGTCCATACACAGAGGACACCGCGGGTCCGCCGTGCACTGGGCACCACGATGAGAGGTTCTCGCCACACCTGTAGCAGCGACCGCCCCAGTCCGTCGCGTTTTGGCAGCGCTGCCTCGCATGCCCAATCTCCAGGCAGCGGTAGCACTGCAACGGGCGCGCTTGGAGGGCCTCGATCTGGGCAGAGCTCCATCCCACACGCAGGTGTCCCGCGGCCACCACCTTTCGGGTCACCGCTAGTGGGCATCGAGCCCAGGCCGAGCTGAGCCCCGCTGGAGTGCGGCGTACTTCTTTCACTGGCATCTCAGGGGTTGTGCAGCCACCCAGTGCCGCCAGAGCAGCGGCAAGCTCCCCCGATTTGACCAATTCGTCGAGCCCCCGCACGCGGATTTCCCCCTGCTTGCTCGGCAGGCGACTTGAACCCCAGTACTCTGAAGGGCATTGATCATTTTGTCGGCCAGGAGACATGCTTTCTCTCTATTGCTTTCGCCTGCGATCTCTAACACGAGTCCGTCTGTTGCAGAACGCCTGGGTCGCACGCCGTCTATTCCTATGTCGGGGAGTTTAATTATTCTCCGCACGCACTACGTCGCGGTCCTGATGGAGACCTCGCTTCCGGTAACGGTAGAGAGGGTGACTGCGGCGATCGTCGGCGGCCGCCCCAGCCGCGGTGCTGTTTTCGTGCTAACCTTTTTTCCCGCTGGCGCCTTCTGTACTGCAGCTATCGCAGGGTCTTTCTTCTTCTTATCCATCTTCTCCTTTCTGTCGACGACCTGACGGCTGCTTTTCGGGGCCGCCGTTGACGTCCTGCTTCTCGGATGTTGTCCTCGTCCCAGGGCCTGTCGTCGTTTACTCTTCTCCATGGGACTCCTGCTTCAGCTGCTGCTGCCGCCACTTCTATTACTTTGGTTGCTGTTGGCATTGCTGGGGCTGCTGCTGCCGTTGCTGGGCAGCCTCTGCCGCTCGTTTGTCTCTCGTTCGGTCGGCGGCCGCCCTCTCTCCTGCCGCCTGCCGGCCGGTGACCGCAGTTGAGACATAATAGTCGCGATGAGATGCCGTCCCTATTCGTGTTTGCCAGGTATTGCTGGCTGGTTTGCGACGCGGGCGATTCGTTCCCTCTGCAGGTCGCAGCGCTCTCTGCGTTTCCTCCCTGGCCGTTGGGCACCGCAGTATGCGTGGTCGCCTTGGCGCTTTGCTTCTGGAGTATTAAGGATCTTTTAATTCGCCTAATTCCTTCCTGACGTCCTGAAGCTCCTCTCTCAGCTAACAGTTCTCGCTGTCCAGCCAGGTGAGACCCCCTGCAAAATTCGAGCTTTTAGTCAGCTCTAAGTCTGCTGCTCTTACCTTCCTTGCCGCTAGCCTGAGCTCATGAACGAAATTACCTTTTAGATTTTTTGAGACGATGGAGATCCACTCCAACGTTCTCAACTGCTCGGCAATTTGGCTGCCGAGTACTCCCGTCGACTCCCGCTGCATGTCTCGCGTGAGTTCCTGTTTGTCCGGTAGGGGATTTTTAGATTTCCTAGAGTATCTCTCCTCTGGGCTTAGTATCCCATCCTCCATCGCGACCGTTGTCTCTATGAGTTTCTGACCGCTGACAACCCTCTTCGGTTTTCCGTCGTCCCTCTTGGAGTTCGACCCTTTCCTTGAAGAGGTGCACAAGGTAATAGAGATAACGAGGTTATCAGAGTAATCGTCCCCTCCACTCGTGGACTTCCCACGGAAAGACTCGGTAGCTGCTGCCCGACTTGGCCTACCCTTCCGTCGAGGTACTTGGAATCTCGGCGAGCTCACACGTTGTTCACGCGCATCACTCGCCGCGGAGTCCATATTTTCGGTAACCACGCTCTCTGTGATGTCACCCACAGTTACATTCATGTTTTTTGCGGTGTCCTTAACCGCTGTCGTATTTTTCACCCCAGCTGCTGACAGCTCGACCCGCGCCCTATCGCGTTCAGTGCTGATGCGCACACTGCAGCCGATTCCGGATTCACTAACGATCACCGACGGAAGTACCGCTGCACTTTTTTCTATGCCGTAAGTCCCATGCGCACGCGCCTTGCTGTTTTCCACCAAGCGGCGACCCGTGGCGGCGACGCCTGGAACTACCCCGGCAGCAATTTCGTCGTCCTTTCCTGGGTTTTCCAGGTTTTCCGCGCACTGTTCGTTTGATTTAATGTCCACAGCACCAGTCTCGGAGACTGTTACGATTCCGCACGACTCGCTATATCGCGAGTCATTGTTAATGGAATCATTTCCCGCCTTTTTCTCCTCGGCCAAAATGGCCGCCGAAAGGGCAGCGATTTTACTGCACTTCACAGTTGCAATAACTTCGCAAATTGCGCCTGGCTCACTTCACCGTTGCACCATTGAAACCGCGGGGGAAGGAATAGCTGCATCGTACGAACACCCGATGTATTTATATATATTATATACGACGGCAGAGTATACACGATAGTTTATCGCTGCACTGTACATTTAAAAAGCTATTGACTATCGCCTGATTTAAGGGGGTAAATTACCCGGTGAGTGACGTCACAGATTTCATAGGCGTGGTAGATTTCGTTACAGTAAGATCATTACCAACAAATATGTGTCTGCATGACGTATATGAGGCGGAGCTACTGTCGTTTTCCTTCTCGTAAGTGTAAAGTAACTCGCAGCTGTTTATTCCGCGTTAGCGGGGAAAGGGGAGAAATCGTCTGAAGGCAGCACAGCGTTGCCATGAATCAACGGCGGTGTTGCGGCGTCGCCACCGTGACAATTCATTGCATTGATTGCACGAGAGCGGTTTATGGTTCGACTGTGAAGTCCACACGAAATAGTTTCACCGCAAGTTCGCGCCCCACACAAGTTAAATTTTTTCTCTAAGATTTTTTTCCAATTCTTGACTACATGATAATATTGTTTCCTTCTGCAGTTTCACTACTCATTTACCTTGTTAATTATAGAATTACTTAGATTCTTCGACACCTAATAAATAAATAAACTTTAATTCAATAGTACTTATTAGTAATAAATGGAGTTGACTTGAAGTAAAAGTGCATCGTGTCATTCCATATATATATTTAATCTAGGAAATGCGAAGTAATACCCATAAGTAGAAGAATCCGTGGCTACAGAAACGATTGCATAAAATGTGCTTCTACATTATTTCTGTATGTACTTCAGAGTAACATATTTTTAAAATATCTATCACATGTTTTTAAATTATTGTTATTTATTTGCATATTATGTAGTTAAGGGTTGAAAAAAATGTAAGAGAAAAAATTGCGCTTGTGCAAGGCACGAACTTATGCCCAAAATGTTTAGTACGTGTTTTACAGTTTGACACCGTCGTCATTCTGCCAATGTAACCATTGAAATCAAACTTCTAACTTCGAAATATAGACATGTGAAATAGCTTCAGATGAACGATAAGGGAAATCATCGAACTCAAAAATTCTGAAACTCTATGCGTAAGTACTGTACGACCCAGTAATACTAATCTATCTTTCGTCGGTGTTCATTTTCATTTTTAAGGGGTGAAATCAATCCCCAAAGTTTTAGCATTTCTTAGTTTTCTCAGTATAACTTTATAATGCTAAGAGATAGGACAAAACTTCAAAAGAATAAATTATTCGGTTTTCTTGTCATCCACAACCCTGCGGCAATAAAAATTATCCCTATCGTCCAGTATGTTCTAAGGAACAAATTAATTGTATTTGTGCATACTGGTAAATTATGGAAAGGATTATTATATACTAAAAAGTTTCCATTTTAAGCGATTTACCGAAATTTAAAATAAAATAATTTTTTTGTTTGCATTAAAAACAATTAATTACCGTTATACGCATCTTGCTACATTTTTGGTCGATTCTTCATTCTATTTGCATTTTTCACCCCAAAATATGTATTTCCTATTATACTTCATGGCCGAATATATATTTTATACTTAAAAACTTATATAAAAAATTGTATTACACGTTTGCCTGAAATCTATTACAAAAACGCCTGTTCGCGTGTGATTATCGTGATCACCTTCTACCAAATTTGAAATATTGCTTTATTTTTTACATTTTTATTTATTTAGTTAATGCAAATATTTTCTGAACGAACATACTCACGTTGATTATGGTTGAAGAGCTTTCTGCTCGTTTGAGAGCGAGAGCCTGATCGTGATGGTTTTAAATAATCACGCGAGAAAAGGCGTTGCAAAAAGTTCCATATACAGGTGCAAACAATTTTTTTAAATAAATCTTTCAGAATGGAATATATACTAAACCTTCAAATACGATAGCACATACCTGCTCTATGTTGAAAAATACAAACAGAGTGATGAGTCGAACAATAATCTAGGCATATACGAATAACGGTGATTAATTGTTTTTAACAACGACGTAAACAAAAAAATAATATTATTTTGTATTCCGTTAGATCGTTAAAAATGGATACTTTTTGGTATATAATATAACCATTTCTATCATTTACCGTTGTGCAATAAAAAAAGGAGAATTTGTGTAATTAAAACAAATTGCAACGATCAGGATACCTTTAATTGCAGTGCGGTTGTAGAACATAAAAATCTGAACAATCTATCCCATCAAAGTTTCGTCCTATCCGTTCGCATTACAAAATTATAGTCAAAAATGTAAAAAGAACTAAAACTTAGGGTGTTGATTTCACTCCCTAAAAGTGAAAATTAACGCAAACGGAGAATAGCTGTGTTATTGGGGACGTACACTACTTCTTTACCGAGGTTCGGAATTTTTGAGTTTGGTAACTTCCTTCGTGAATCTACAACTTTTTCTATTTATGTATTTTCCTTCCGAATTTAGAAATATTAAAAATCACGTGCGGTACTCGCTGCATAAGGGGAATTAAAAATTTGAAATGACGATCGCTTTTTCGCGTTAAACACCTTGAAAAAGTTGGTTTTTCTCATTTCCTCATTTCATTGAGAACATTCTCTTTGTATACGAAAATTGCTTAGCTTCGGCGACTGTCAAGCTGTAAATATTTGCTCCACATTGCCACACTCATATTATTGAGCATCAACATAATCAGATCAAATGACGACCAGAGTGCACTGCATTGAAGCCTTCCCTTTCAAATGAGCTATCGTGCAAGACAAAAGCTACTCATATAAGAACGAAAAGTCGAACCCCGCAAAAGCCTGCTTTCCCGTGTGATTTCGCCATATTGATGATGATACAGAGCAAAAACGTGTAAACTTTAGTTCAGCTGTTCTCCGCGAGGAGGCACCAAATCGGAAAGACCAAATGAAAGTTGGCGCGTGTGTTGCAGCAGCTCGCTGTACTGCTACCCATTGAAGCCTGACTGTATGTGTGTCGTCGTCTCTTATCGCGTATGCAATAGCTCGCCGCTCGTTTTGTTTGAGCCCGGCAAGCGACACCGCGACATGTTTATACATTGAAAATCAAAACGAACGGCGCTGCCTTGTAGGCGCAACGCGTCCCCCGCACACTTATAGACAGAGTACAATGTAGTTGTACAATCATTTTTTTAAATTTTGAAAAGTGTTATATGGTAATATATGTTGAAGAATGTTTTCGAATTTTTTTTGCTGCAAAACTTAGGTGTAAAGAATGAAAAATCCTATACAAATCTGAAAAATGCATATTTCGTAGTAAAGTTGTAAGAACACTAGTTTTATAGTTTTATCGTAATAACACACTATTATGCCCAATTTTTTTTTGATTTTCTGAAAAAGTGCACCGTGGTTCAAAAAATCAAGAACCAACATTTTCAAGGTGTTTAACGCGAAAAAGCGATCGTTACTTCAAATTTTTATATGCCCCTTATGCAGTGAGTACCGCACGTGATTTTTAATGTTTCTACATTCGGAAGGAAAATACATAAACAGAAAAAGTTGTAGATTCACGAAGGAAGTTACCAAACTTAAAAATTCCGAACCTCGGTAAAGATGTAGTGTAGGTCTCCAATAACACACAGCTATTTTTCGTTTGTGTTAATTTTCACTTTTAGGGAGTGAAATCAACCTCCAAAGTTTTAGTTTTTTTTACCTTTTTGACTATAATTTTGTAATGATAACGGATAGGACGAAACTTTAACGGGATAGATTGTACAGTTTTTTAAGCTCTACAACCCCACTGCAATAGAAGGTATCCTCATAGTGCAATTTGTTTTAAATACATAAATCCTCCGTTTTTTATTCCATAACGGTAAATGATAGAAATGGTTATATTATATACCAAAAAGTATTCATTTTGAACGATCTAACGAAATATAAAATAAATTCACTTTCTTATTTACGTCGTTGTTAAAAACTATTAGTTACCGTTATTCGTATATGCCTACGTTTTTGTTCGCCTCATCACTCTATTTGTATTTTTCACCATAAAGGATGTGTGTTCTAACATATTTGAAGGTTTAGTATATATTTCATTCCGAAGGATATATTTAAAAAAAATTATTGCACGTGTGTATGGAACTTTTTATAACGCCTGTTCTGGGGTGATTATTCGGAACCATCACGATCAGGATCTCCCTCTCAAACGGGCAGGAAGGTCTTCACCCATAATCAACATGTATATGTTTGTTCAGAAAATATTTGCATTAACTAGCTAAATAAATATGTAAGAAATAAAGCAATATTTGATATGTGGGAGAGTGTGGTCACGATAATCACTCGAAAACAAGCGTTTTTGCAATATATTTCATGTACACGTGTAATACAATTTTTTATATAAATTTTTAAGTATTGAATATATATTCGACCACGAAGTATAATAGAAAATACATATTTTGGGGTGTAAATGCAAATAGAAAGATGAACGGACCAAAAACATAGCAAGATGAGTATAACGGTAATTAATTCTTTTTAATAAAGATGCAAACAAAAAAATTATTTTATTTTAAATTTCGTTAAATCGCTCAAACAGGAAACTTTTTAGTATATGATAATCCTTTCCATAATTTACCAGTATGCCCAAATACAATTAATTTGTTCCTTTGAAACATATTGGACGATACGGGAAATTTTTATTGCCGCAGGGTTGTAGATTATAAGAAAACTGAATAATTTATTCTTTTGAAGTTTTGTCCTATCTCTTACCATTATAAAGTTATATTGAGAAAACTAAGAAATGCTAAAACTTTGGGGATTGATTTCACTCCCTAAAAATGAAAATTAACACCGACGAAAGATAGATTAGTATTACTGGGTCCTACAGTACTTACTTGTGCATCGAGTTTCAGAATTTTTAAGTTCGATGATTTTCCTTATCGTTTATCTGAAGCTATTTCACATGACTATATTTCGAAGTTAGAAAATTGATTTCAGTGGTTACATTGGCAGAGTGACTATGGTGTGAAACTGTAAAACACGTACTAAATATTTTGGTCATAAGTTCGTGCCTTGCACAAGCGCAATTTTTTTCTCTCTCATTTTTTTCAATCCTTAACTATACAATATGCAAATACGTAACAATAATTTAAAAACATGTGAAAGATATTTTAAAAATATATTACTCTGAAGTATACACAGAAATAATTTAGGAGTATATTTTACACAATCGTTTCTGTAGCCACGAATTCTTCTACTTATGGGTATTACTTCGCATTTCCTAGATCAAATAAATATATGGAATGGTGCAATGTACTTTTACTTCAAGTCAACTCCATTTATTACTAATAGGTACTATTGAATTAAAGTTTATTTATTTATTAGGTGTCGAAGAATCTAAATAATTCTTTAATTAACAAGGTAATTGAATAGTAAAACTGCAGACGGAAACAATATTATCATGTAGTCAAAAATTGGAAAGAAACTTAGTGAAAAAAATTTAACTTGTGTGGGGCGAGAACATGCAACCAAAACCATTTCGTGTGGACTTCACAGTCGAACCATAAACCGCTCTCGTGCAATCATTGCGATGAATTGTCACGGCGGCAACGCGGTAACACCGCCGTTGATTCATGGCAACGCTGCTGCCTTGAGACGATTCCCCCCCTTGCCCCGCTAACGCGCAATAAACAGCTGCGAATTACTCTACACTTTCGTGAAGGAAAACGATAGTGGCTCCGCCTCGTATTCGTCGGGCAGCCACATGCTTGTAGGAAATGACCTTACTGTAACGAAATCTGTGACGTCACGTGTTGGGTCTACCTCCTGAAGGCGGCAGGGTTATCAACAATCGGAGGCAGCGTTGCCGCATTTCCGGCGTGACAATTCATCGCAATGATAGCATGAGAGTGGTTTGTGGTCCGACTATGAACTCCATACAAAACGTATTTTGGTTGCAAGATCGCGCCCCGCACATGTTACAGGACATAGCCGGATAAGAGGGTCAAAAGTGTCCTTGACCCAAATTAGACATTTGATGTACCATTCGATAACTGTCCCAAAGAAAAGCTTTCACACCCAGTTTCAAAGAGAAATGAATTATCAGTTTTTGCCATATTTGTCCTACTTAATGGCAAGCAAAAATTCTGACAAAAATCTGACATACTGTGTTTAAGTGAATCGCAATTTATTTTTCGATTCTACTAAACAGGGCTCGGATTTGAGGGAAAGGAACTGAGGTTCAATGAACGAACGCTTGTTTTATTTTGGCCGTCGGTTTCTGGACGGCCGTTTATTGGAAAAAAAAGAAAACGAAAAAGATTCCTAGTATTGCTGCGCTCGTGAGCCTGTAACAGAAAGAATCGGCGTAAACACCGAATTCCTTGCGTTATTATCAGGTTATTGCTCTTTCCGTGTGTCTTTCCTCTTCTTCCCTGATCACGATATGCGTGACAGGTAGTGAGGGCACTTATTCGTGCTACAAGACACAGTAGAGGGGAGTGGACTGTATTATGCGACGTTTCTTGCGCAACGCAAGGAACCGTCGTGTGCAAACGTACAGATTTAATTTTATATCCTGTATAGAATGCAACAGTCGATTGCCTCGAACCGGCTTCTCGCTAATGGAGGTTGTAAGGCACCAATAGGGAGGTGCCGTGTGGAGGAGAACCAGCGGTCACTAGAATACTAGTCCCGGGAGATGGTTGAAACTCGGAGTCTCACCGCTTCGTCTCTCACACGACGTTCGCTATGATGTCGTGAAAAGGTACTGGAATTGCAGTAACCTTTTAGGTGCGCTATTACCGTCGATATACGACACAAGGTACCGCTGCCCGAGAGATAGAAGGTTATGACCTGTCACTCACTGCCATACGCGCCTAAAGCGATCGATGGACTAAACCAGGTGTAGGCAGGATCACCGCCCCTGTACGTAAAAAACGTATCGGACGTTTAACGGCGAGTCCACCGACAACCTTGATACCTGCCACGGGGGCTGGTCTCCGATTGCTTCTAAATCGAGGAACAATTGACAAAAGAATCGGGGTAGTCCCACCGATCCGATTGCTCTTCGCACGAATTAGGTTTTAGAATTTGTTTGTCGCGTGCCTATGAGGCGACGATCGTGCGACGGAAAGCCGTTTCGCTACGATCGTCTCTTTCTCAGCGCACGTCTTTTATATTCTTATTAACAGTCTTCAGAGAGGTTTCGAGGGCGAAGAATTAACCTTTGCTCTCGAAATCTATCAGCTATTTGGGCTTCGGGAGCTGGTGAGATATTCTTTAGTAGCAACCACGAAGAACTTTCCAAAAGCTGAGTTCGGCAGCACAGAAACAAGGGCTCTGTCTGTGACCGACTCTCTCGCGGAATTCTGACTAACTTCTAGCACACACTGCCTGCCGTAATTACGCGAGTGCGATAATTATTTTTCAGCCGACTGGCGGCGCTGTCTATTATACCATGGTGTCTCTTTTCAACTGAGACACCTTTCCCTCTCTCTATGCTCTCGCGTCCGACGCGGTTCCACCGATCTTTCTCGATTTTAAGGGGAAACAGTTTTTTCCGTTTACTCTTTGTCTCCGTGTAAACCGGTAGTAAAAACTATGGTCAAAGTAGCTATAATTATCTTTGTTATTTGGCACGTGGCGGACTCGTTTAACCTCGAGATTACCGTTTCACGTATACTCCAAAATAACACGGGAATTTCGCGATCGTGGAAATCCAACGAAAACGCGAGTTCTTCAAACATATTGAAAGTACAGTGATATATGTTGCAGAATTTTTCCGGATTTTTTTATTTCAGAGCTTAGATATACAAAACGAAAAACCCTAAAAAATCTGAAAAATGCAGATTTTGTAGTGAAGTTGCAAGAGCACTACTTTCATATTTTTTGGAAAGGTGCGCCGTAGTTAAAAAAATTAAAAATCAGTTTTGTCGAGGTATTTCGCGCGAAAAGGCAATCCTTACTTTAAATTCCTATATGTATTTCATGCAGTGAGAATATTACGTGACTTTTAATAGATCTACATCCGGGAGAATAATATATAAATAACAAAAATAATAGATTCAGCCAACTAATCTATTTCCTGTAACTATATCTTAAAATAGGAAGAATTTCAGTGAAAAGACTGGCAGAGTGGTTATGAGGTCTGACTGCGAATCCCATACTAATTATTTTGGTTGTGATTCGCGCCGCGCACAAGTTAATCTTTCTTTATCTATATTTTTTTCTAATTCATAACTATATGACAATTCAGTTTCCTTCCACAGATTTATTATCCATATGATTTGTTAATAATAGAATCAGTTAGCTTCTCTAACACATAATAAATAAAAGAAATTGTAGTGTCGATTTGCGTTGGGCCCTGAGATGGACGTCAGTTGCAGCGTTGATATCGACACTGGAGGGAGAAGGTGGGGGTCCGGTCCGGCGTGGTGGATACCGTGGACGTTTTAAGGACGGGGTAGTGGGGCTGGTTCACGAGGAACGGCGAGGGGCGGCGGCGAGCAAAGGGCAACGGTGAGCGAGAGGTGCCCGTGAAAAGTGTCGCGCTTCCCGACAAGGGAGCCGTCTGCAATTTCCCGGGGGGGGGGGGGGGGGAACGCAAAGAGCCGTACTCCGCAAGGGAGACGTCTGCCAATTCGTTTAGGAAGTGGTGCCGTAGACACCAATACTGGTCACTCGTCTGCCATGGTAAGGTGTGAAATGGGTGGTCAGGAGTCCTTTCTTAGGAAGTGTCGTCGAAACCTTAATCGGTAGCGCGTCTGCAATCCTAGTCGATTCTTAGGGAAGTGACGATTTGAATGGGGCTCGGTGACCTTTTTGTATTACCGCGCGGCGGGCACGGACTCTGAAGAGAGACTGCCGCACCGATTTGCACTACCTGGGTGTGTTTTTGTGCTACATTTCAGTTTCCGCTTGGTCTAAATTTTCTTAAAAATTAAGGGTAGAAGTGTTTCACGCTACAAAGTGTATTTCAATAGTACTTATCGTCAATAAATATGGTTGGATTGAAGCACAGGTGCGTGGCGCAATTTCATACACTTATTTGATCTAAGAAATGCTAAGTAATACTTGTAAGTAGAAGAATCCGTACCTAGAGAGATAATCGCATAAAACGTGCTCCGAAATTATCTCTGCGTATACTTCAGGGTAAAATACTCCTAAAATTTCTGTAATATGTTTTTAAATTGTTACCACTTATTAGCATATTGTCGTCCTAGAGCACGTCGTGTGAGAGACGAAGCGGTGAGACTCCGAGTTTTAACCACCTCCCGGGACTAGTATTCTACTAACCGTTGGTTCTCCTCCACACGGCACCTCCCTTTTGGAGCCTTACAACCTCCATTAGAGAGAGGCCGGTTCGAGGCAATCGACTGTTGCATTCGATACAGGATCAAATTAAATCTGTACGTTTGCGCACGACGGTTCCTTGCGTTACGCGGGAAACGTATTATACAGTCCACTCCCCTCTACTGCGTCTCGTAGCACGAGTAAGTGCCCTCACCACCTATCACGCATCTCGTGATTAGGAGAAAGAGAGGAAAGACGCACAGATAGAGCATTAACCTAGTAATCACACAAGATATGGGTGTTTCCACCGATTCTCTCTGTTACAGGTACACGAACACGCCCATACTAACGTGTAGTTCCGAAGGAAACAAATAAACGGCTGTTGAGGAATCAACGGCCAAAATTAAAAACAATAGCGTTCGTTTATTGAACCTTTCAATTTCCTTTCCCTCGTACTCCGAGCCAAGTTTAGTCGTATCAAATAAAATAAATAGCGATACGATTAAACAGACTGTATATAAAAAAAGTACTTTTACAGCTTCACAACGAAATCTACATTTTTCATATTAGTGTAGAGTTTTCATATATTACACCTTAGTTTTGCAGCAAAAAAATCTGAAAACATTCTCCAATATATGATACCATAAATATTTATTTTCAAATTGTAAATGTAATGAGGATACAACTACATTGAACTCCGTCTATGCGTGTGTCGTGGACGAGTTGCGTTGCGTTGCGTCCAAAAGGCATCGCTGCTTGTTTGGCTTTTCTATAAACATGTAGCGATGCCACTTGCTGGGCGCAAAGCAAAACGCACAGCAATCTGTTGCAGGCGGAAAGCGTCGACGACACTCGTACACGTAGGATTAAATGTAGTGGCACATTGCAGCCTTTATGAGTAGGTGCCCCTCGTGCATAACAGCTGAACTAAACTTGATACGTATTTTGCTCCGTATTATCGTCAATATGGCGAAGCCATGCGAGAAAGCATGCTGTTGAGCGTACATAGAGATTTCTGATCCAGTGGCCTGCACTCGGTTTAGGCCCACCGACCGACCATCGCATTTCGGATTAGTGGTTTATGACACTCTCGCAAGGAAACGCTATTTTTGAAAGAAGGATTTTCCATCTGGCACCCGCATGGTCTTAGCTACATCCTGGCGACGGCAGTTAAGTAATTTAAGTGAAAGCTTAGCTGTGCCGTTCGCCTTCAATAGCACAAGACGTGTCATAAACCGGGAAATTCCGAAGGATAGTTTGACATGTGTTTCTAACGGTACAGATACCGAACGGTCAGGTACCTGGACGAATTTCCCCATGGTTGCCAAACGTCGGCACCCCCACAAGTACCGCGACACCCTTCTCCAAGCGAGCGCGCTAAGGGCGCAAAGAGGTGTGTCGAGGCGCTGATTAGGCTCGCTGACTGGTAACTGTCATAAATGTGAAGGAACCAATCAATGAGCAATAAGAAAACTCAGACTTCGCGATCGGCACCATCGGTTGCGAGGGTCAGTCCTTAATCGTCAGTCATGAACAACACTCAAACATTATACGAGCACCTCTTCGATCTCCTCTCGGCGGGTTAATTCACGTTGGGAACAGGTGTCATTTCATACATTTATTTGACCTAGGAAATGCTAAATAATACTCGTAAGTAGAAGAATCCGTGGCTAATGAGATAGTTGTGCAAAACGTGTTCCGAAATTATCTATGTGTATATTTGAGAGTAAAATATTCTTAAAATTCTTTCAACATGTTTTTAAATTATTTCCATTTATGGATATATTGTATAGTTACGAATTAAAAGAGAATTTAGGAAAAGAAAGATTAACTTGTGCGGGGCGCAATCTCACGATCAAAATAATTAGTATGGGATCCACAGTCAGACATCCATAACCACTCTGCCAATATATTTAATGAAATTATCCTTCCTATTTTATGATATAGAAAAGTGAAATAGTGTCAGTTGACTAAATCTATTATTTCTGCTATTTACATATTATTCTTCCGGATGTAGAAATATAAAAAACCACGTAATGTACTAATTGCATGAAAGACATGAATTTGAAGTAAGGATTGCTTTTCTGTACGAAATACTTCGACAAAATTAATATTGTGGCAATAGTTATGATAATATGTTGTTATCGTAAAAAAGTAGTGCTCTTACAAACTTCACTACGAAATCTGCATTTTTTAGATCTTTTTAGGATTTTTCATTTTTTACACATAAGCTCTGCAACAAAAAAAATCCGAGGTTCTCAAGAGACAGCCGTACCGATCGGACGTGTTGTAAACCCCGTGCGTATTAAGGACGCGATTGCCACTACGAGTTAGGTTAAGTGTCTCAAGCGAAGTATTTCATTCGTTTACCAGTGCAATAAGTGCAAAACAGTATCTTCCATCCACGACAGCGCGCAAGTTCCTGTGAACATTCTCTCATAAGCATCTCGATGCAATCTTATCACCGATATGGCCTCTGTTAATAATACCCCCAATGTGCAGCAACGTCGAAGCTATCGTAATTAAAGCCAAAAACTAACCAACCCAAGCAATATCAAATTCATATCGAGAATCTCTAACGGTAGAATATGTGTCGTTCTCGCTAGCAACGAAATCGCTGACAACTTCACAGGTAAACACAAACACATTAGAATCAACACCACAAACCTTTTCCAGAGGCCGCTCATCAACACATAGCAACGCATCATACTATCAAATGTTTACCCAACGATTCCCCATGCAATAATAGAAGAAAGTTTCGACAAGCTAGAAATCAAAAGAGAATTGGCCGGTTTCTTCCTAAGAGCCGGCATAACAGAAGAAGGTTATGCACATATACATAGTTTCCGTCGGCAGATTTACATACATCCAGAAGTCATACACAAGGTACCAGAATCCATCAAAATAGAGCACGATCAAACAGCATACGGGTGTACCCTTCCACCGAATCAGTAAAATGCTTCATATGTAAGCAAGAAGGATATGTCGCCAAAAATTGTAAAAATAACGAAGACCACCCAATACGCAACGACACATCGAAAGGAATTTCCTCCGCCAATACCAAAGAAACAGTTGAAATAGTATCCCATTCCAGTAACGCAAACGCCTCCCATGAACCAACAAATAAAACAAAAATCGGAACAATGGAAAACATGGAAATAGTACAAAACATAGAAATAGGCCAAACTCCTATGACATTAGAACGTCATCGTGAGGAAATGACTGATACTTCAAGCAGTATCAAAGGTTTTAATGTTACATTTAAAAATAGACCGAATGCTATAGTTGCAAGCGGTGGAGTAGCGATATACATAAAAGAAAACATACACTACTCCGACATAATACTTAAAACCAATCTGGAGGCAGTTGCAGCCTGAGTTACGCTACTTGGAAAGAAAATATCTATCTGCAATGTGTATATCCCGAACAACTATCAACTACAGGAGGCGGAACTAGCTAGACTCATACAAGAACTCCCTAAACCTTTTATTCTATTAGGAGACCTGAATAGTCACAACACGCTGTGGGGGTCAACACACACAAACACCAGAGGTAAAATTATCGAAAATATAACAATCAAAACCGACCTCGTACTACTAAATACCAAATAACCAACCCATTTCAACCTAACAAACGGCTCCTATAACTCAATTGATTTGGCCTTTTGTAGTCCTTCACTTTGTGATACCATAAACCTTACAGCTTCTCAGGATCTATATAACAGCGACCATTTCCGTCTATTTGTTGAATTAATAGGAAGAAATACAAGTGACATTGTAGCCACATTCATTGTCAGATGAAAATATAAAAAAGGGGATTGGTCAAACTACCGTAAAATAATAGAGCAAAATATCCCACTATTGGAAATTCCTAACATCGAAAACTGCAAACGAATCAACAAGCTACTGGAAGAATTCTGAAAACTAATTATTAACGCAGCTACACTTTCTATACCCAAACCTTCCAATAACAAATGTAGCAAAAGTCTTCCATGGTGGAATCAAGCATGTGACGATGCAATAAGAAACAAAAAACATGCATTCAATGTTTACAAGAAGCATAAGACTGATACAAATCTATTCGAATTTAAATTTAGAAGAGCAGTAGCAAGGAAAACCTTGAAACAAGCCAAAAGGGATTCGTGGATGAACTACATACCTTCGCTAAATAGCAGAACAACAAGTGAAGAAATGTGAAGCAAGTTAAAGAAAATAAACGGCCAAAAGTCCTAATCCGAAATTACTTCCATAAGTACACCATCCAGTCTCACCACAACTGACTCGAAAGAAATCGCCAAAATATTAGCAAACACATTCGCTATGAACTCCAGCAATACAAATTTTGACTCCCACTTTCTCAGTACCAAAATTCATGCTAAAAAAATTTTGCGGTATGACACCAGTGCAGACAATAACAATAACTTAAATATCAAAATAGCATTGACTGAACTCCAATCGGCGATTAAAACACTAAAAAATTCCAGTCCTGAACCCGATAATATACCAAACATTTTCATACAGCAAATGCCAAGAGTAGGAGTGGAGTACCTCTTACATCTCTTTAACTGCATATGACTAAATAACGTATTTTCTTATAGTTGGCACGAAGCAATAGTTATTCCCATATTGAGACGGGGCAAACATAAATCCCACGCTGACAGTTACAGGCCCATTGCTCTAACGTGCTGTCTGTGTAATCTATTAGAAAAAATTCTAAAAAAAAGGCTGCTATGGTACGTAGAGAAGAACAACCTACTGGGGAAAAATCAAAACGGCTTTAGACAATACCGATCCACAATCGACAGTTTCGCCACGTTAGACTCAAGTATATGTGAAGCTTTACAAAAAAAGCAGCATCTAATCGTAATTTTCCTGGATATTGAAAACGCGAGATACCGAGAAGCAAAAAACCGAGATACCGAACCCTACAAAAACTACAGAAAGTAAACGTCAGTGAGAATATGTTTCAATTCATCAGCAACTTTATCAGAAACATATTAATCTATGTCCGAGTAAACGGACACCTCTTGAATAAAATCATAATCGAAAATGGAGTTGCACAAGGTTCAGTAATATGTGTAACATTATTTCTAGTAGCAGTAAGAAATTACAGAAATTTTCACCGAACCAGGCAAATACGTCTTATTTGTGGATGACTGCACAATTATTATTACAAGAAAAGGTATTAAAACTAGCTAACAAATGTTGCAAGACAACCTGGACAGACTCCAATACTTTGGATCACAAACTGGCTTCAAATTTTCAAAGAACAAAACTATGGTCACTATTTTTTCAAATAATAGGAAGGACGAAAATTATTAACTCCAATTGTAACTTGGGCAAGACCAACTAAAGGTAACAGACACCTCTAAAATTCTTGGTCTGGTTTTTGACAAAAAACTCTCATGGATCCCATTCCTCAAGAACCTAAAAACCGAATGCATTCGAAAGTTAAATATCATAAAAACCATAGCGTTGTGGCGGACTGTCGAGCGTCCTAAAGGAAAGTCCCAGGATTTTGGTTTTCCGAAGAACCGCATGTTGCGTGCGACCGAACTGAAGTGCGGGCAATAAACGTGAGATATGCCAGATCCTCGGTTCGGAGGAAAGGACAGTTCGGAGGAGCACGGAAGAGACAGAACGTTTCGAGCACTCATCACGTTTAATTCGCGCGTTAGAATACACTATAATATAGTTAGTTGTTAAGAACAATAAATATCGTTATTGGTATCGTTTATCGGAGTAATTAATATATTGCACCCACGTCACATACTAAACTGGTGACCCCTTTTGCAAAAGAATAGGATTACGTGAAGTGTAATTATTGTGAACTTCGTGCTATCAGTGTACAGTGTTTACGCGAAAATGTCTTTACCGGGACAATCTGGCTCTAGCGAGGAGACTTGGAGTGGAAACTCCAATATTGCCGTAACCAGTAACTTCGCCGATTCCTGTATTTTGGCCGCAGAAAATATGGTTCAAAAAAAAATATGGTTCAAACAGTTGGAAGCCCAGTTTCTTATCAGCCGAATAACCAAGGACGAAACGAAATTTGGTTACGTCGTGGCACAGTTGGATGGAAAGTACGCCGAGGAGGTTGAAGACGTAATTTGCAACCCGCCGGACAAGAACAAATACGATAAACTGAAGCAGGAGCTGATTAAGCGAATATCCGACTCGAATAGCACTCGTATTCGGAAGCTACTGGAAGCGGAAGAAATCGGGGACCGTACGCCGACGCAATTTTGGCGTCATTTAAGGAAATTAGCGGGTACGTCGATCAACGACGAATTTTTTACGGAACTGTGGAAGAATCATCTTCCGGTAAATACGCAGCTAGTACTAGCAGCAACTTCCGATAATGACGGTGCCAAGCTCGCTGAAATAGCGGATAGAGTACATGATATACCACCTGAAAAAGGAAGAATAGCCGCAGTGGCAGGTGCCTCCGAGATAGATCGCCTATGCGAGGAGTTAAACCAGGTAAAACTGCAACTCAACGCAGTTTTACAACAATCATGACATACTCGAGGAAAGTTTCAATCACCTGCGCGTGGTAGATTGCGTGAACCTAGCAAGGATCGGCAGCAGGCACGGGGCGCGAAACCCCCGAATTGTTTGTGCTAGTACCATTACAGGTGAGGCGAAAAGGCAACGTCGTGCAAGGAACCGTGTGCGTGGAATTCGGGAAACGGGGAAAACGGTTGTCCATAAATGCGGCGAGTCTCGACAGTCATAAACTCTGCCGCATCTTTATAACGGACAAATATACGAAAGTTCGGTTTCTTGTAGACACAGGGGTGGATGTATGCGTTTCTCTGCGATCGCGGACGAGTGGTCATTCGCAGAAAAGCGAATACGGATTGTACTCAGCAAATAGTACGCATATTGCCACCTACGGAACGATGACCGTAAACTTGAATTTGTCCTTGCGCCGCGAGTTTATATGGTGTTTCATTATTGCCGATGTAGAAGGACCAATCATCGGGATGGATTTTCTAGCCCATTACAATCTATTGCTTGATTCGCGCAATAGACGTTTCATTGATGGAACAACGAATTTGTTCACCATTGGGTACGTGGCTAGTGTACACTCCCCGACAATAAAGACAATGGTGAGTGGTTCGAAATATCATCGCCTTGTTGCCGAGTATCCAGACCTAACACGCCCTGTAGTATTCTGAAGAGACACGGTCAAGCATAGCGTTGTGCATCATATCGAGACGACACCAGGATCGCTGGTGCATTGTAAACCCAGGCGCCTCGCTCCGGATCGGTTGAAGGCGGCCAAAGCGGAAATAGGCCTGATGCTACAGCAGGGGATCATCCGTCCTTCGAAAAGCCCGTGGTCTTTGCCACTACACCTGGTTCCAAAAAAGGATGGAGGGACGCGACCGTGCAGTGATTATCCCGCGCTCAACGCGGACCTTTCACATTCTTTGCACGGAAAGCGAGTATTTTCCAAAATAGATCTCGTGCGCGCGTATAATCAGATTCCGGTTCCACCCGCTGATATTGAGAAGACCGCGATAACGACACCGTTTGGCCTTTTCGAATTTTTGTTCACGCCTTTTGGCCTGCGTAATGCCGCGCAAACATGTCAGCGTTTTGTCGATGAAAACACTCAAGGCCTTTATTTCATCTTTGCGTACATTGATGATTTTTCATTGCATCCAGGAACGAGGCTGAACACTACGGGCATCTAAAAGTTTTATTTCAAAGATTGAGTCAGTACGGCGTCGTCATAAATTCAGCAAAATGCGTATTAGGCGTAGAGGAAATTTCTTTTCTCGGTTATACAGTCAATTGCGAAGGTATAAAACCAATGTCCGAGCGCGTCGATGCGATTTCAAAATTCCCAAAACCTCAGAATGTTACAGTACTTAGGAGGTTTTTGGGAATGGTAAACTTCTATCGTAGGTTTATTCCGGGTTTGCTTCATTGATGTAACCCCTAAACGATTTACTAAAAGGCGTTAGGTCGGGAAATTCGCCGGTGAGACGGCGAAAAAAGCTTTTATTAATGTCAAGGATAGTCTAGCGAAGGCCACTATGCTTGCGCATCCCGCGCCGGACGCACTAATTAATATAATATATAATTAATGTAGTTGATGCGTCCGATTTTGCGGTCGGCGCGGTTTTACAACAGCTCGTAGATGGGGCCTGGCAGCAACTTGCATTCTTAACAAAAGCCCTCTCCGTAGCAGAATGTAAATATAGCGCCTACGATCGAGAGCTTTTAGCGGCATATACCGCAGTAAAACGTTTCCGACATTTTGTAGAGGGCGGAATTTCATCATATACGCCGATCATAAACCGTTGACGTTTGTATTTAATCAAAATTTAGATAAATGTACGCCGCGTCAATTTAGATATATAGATTATATAGGCCAGTTTTCGACGGATATTCGTCATATTAAAGGCATGGACAACACTGTTGCGGACGCACTGTCACGTATTGAAACAATACACGCTCTAGATCATAAGGCATTGGAACAGGCCCAACTGACATGACTGATGGACCTGACTGACTTACCTAACTGACTGGCTTAACTATCCTACACGACTTACTGCCATGACTGACTGAACTGCCTGACTGACCTGACTGACAGACCTGACTGACTTACCTTACTGACTGACCTGGCTGACTGACCTAACTTGCTGACCTGACCTACTAACCTGAATGACTGTGCTGACGGACTGACCTGACTCACTGCATTGAATGACCTACCAAACTGACCGAGCTAATTGACTGACCAGACTAACTGACCTGACTGTCTGATCTGACTGTCTGACGTGACTAACTGACCAGTCTGACTTAGCAGACTGACTGAACTGACTGACTGACATACAAGACTTACAGACCCGTATGACTGACATGACAGACCGACCTAACTGACTGACCTGACTTTCATAACTGACTGACTCACCGGAGGGTCTTACGTGACATACAGACCTGACTAACTAGACTGACTGACTGAAATGCCTGTTTAACGTGACTGACTGACCTGTCTGACTGACCTGGTTGACCTACCCGACTGACTGACCTAACTGACAGTCCTGACTTACTGAACTGACATACTGACTGACCAGACTGACTGAAAGACCTGTATGACTGACCAGACTTACTGACCTGACTGACTGGCCTGAATGACTGGCCAGACTGCCTGAGCCGACTGACTGACCTAACTGAAGTGGCTGACTGACCTCTCGGACTGTCCTGACTGACTGACCAGACTGACTGCGCTGACAGACTGACCTGACTAACTGACGTGACAGACAGACCTGGCGGTTTGTCCTGGCTGACTGAGCTGACTGAATCACCTAATGGACAGACCTGACACTTTGCCCTGACTGACTGACCTAACTGAACGTCCTGAATGTAAGAACTGACATATTGACCTGACTGCCTGACCTGACTGACTAACCTGACTGACTTACCTGACTGGCTGACCACGTGGACTAACCTGACTGTCTGACCTGACTGACGGACCCGTTTGCACGACTGGGCTGACTGACCCAACTAGCTGACCAGACTGACTGGCTCCCATGACGAACCCGACTGACTGTACTAACTGATTACCTGACAGACTGACCAGAATGTCTCACCTGTCTGGCCGAACTGTTCGACTGACCTGACTAACTGACCTGACTGACTGACCTAACTGACTGACCTTACTTACTTACCAGGCTGACCCACCGGAGTGACTGACCTTACATACTGTCCTGACCGACTGACCTTGCTGACTGAACTGACGGAGTAACCTGACAGACTATCCTGTCAAACTGTCCTGACTGACCTGCCCTGATTGACAGTACTGACTGACTAACCAGACTTACTGGCCTGTGTGACAGACATGAGTGACTTTCCCGACTGACCGACCTGAGTGTCTAACCTGATTCACCTGACTGACTGGCTTGACTGACTGACCTGACTGACTGGCTTGACTGACTGACCTTACTGCCTAACCTGACTGAATGTCCTGACTGACTGACCTGACTGTCTGACCAGTGTGACTGGCCTGACTGGCTGACCTGACTGTCTGGCATGACTGCCTCTCCTGGCCGTCTGGCTTGAGTAACCGACCTTGCTGACTCACATATCAGACAAACCTGACTGACGGACATGACAGACTGACCTGACTGACTCACTTGACTGACTCACCTGATTAACTCACGTTCTGACTGACCAGACGGACTGACCTGACTGACTCCCCTGACTGACTAACCTATCTGACTGTCCTGCCAGACAAAGCTGGCTGACTGGCCTGACTGAATGACGTGACTGACTGACATTTCTAACTGACCAGATTGACTAACCTGACTGACAGACCTGATTGACAATCCTGACTGTCTGACCTGATGGACTAACCTGACTGACAGACCTGACTGACGGTCCTGACAGACTGAAGATACTGAATGGACTGACTTCCTGACCAGACTGACTTACATGGTGACTGGCCTGACAAACAGATATGACAGACTTACCTGACTGACTGACCTGACTGACTGACCTGACAAACTGATCTGACAGACTGACCCGGACGACTGAACTGACTGACTGACCTAACTGTCTCACCTCACTGATTCATCTGACTGACTGGCATGACTGACTGGCCTGAAAGACTGACCTGATTGACTGACGTGACCGACTGACATGACAGACTGACCTGACTGACTGACCTGACAGTCTGACGTGACTGACTGAGCAGTCTGACTGACCTGCGTGACTAACCTGACCGACTGACCTTACTGACTGACCTGACTGACTTGACTGACTGACCTGACTGACAGACCCTACTGACTGACCTGGCTGACATGACTGGCTGGCCTGTTTCACTAACCTGCCTGACACACCTGACAGACTTTTCTGGCTGACTGGCCTGACTGACTGTCCTCAGTGACTGTTCTGACAAACTGACCTCTCTAATTGACATGTTGGACTGGCTCACCCGATTGTCTGCCCGGAATGACTGACCTCACTGTCTGACCTGGCGGTTTGACCTAACATTCTGATCTGACTGACTCATTACATTGAGTGGCCTGACTGACTGGCCCGACTGACTGGTCTGACTGACTGACCTGACTTACTGATCTGACTAGCGCACCTGAGTGACGGACCTGACTAGTCGTTTCTGCCCATCTGGAGAAATTTCAGAGTAACACCTATTCTTTTTTTTTAAGTAACCAACATATTTTTTTATAATTTCGGCCAAGAAAACATGTTTCGTGGCCATTTGCAGCACTTTCGTATGAGAGACAATTATTTTTATTCAAGAAACCTCAATATTCGTGCGTTTCGAGCCGAGATTACACGGTTGCTGAACATGTCGAACAATTGTTCGCGAGAAACTGCTATATTTCTTATGAAACCAACATATTCGTAGGTTTTCAACGGAGGAGATTCTGTTTATGACCCTTTCAGGGAGACTCGCGTGAGAATCAGCCATTTTTGCCGAGAAACCGCTGTAAGCGTGTGTATTTAGCGGAGAAAATGCTTTTTATGGTCAGATCCGGAAGCTTCACACGAGAAGCAGCTGTTTTGTTTTAAGAGAGCGTAATATTTTTGGGGTTTCAGCCGAAAATACGCGTATTATGGATATTTTGGGTAATTTTGCGCGAGAAGCAGAGATTTCTTCTCTTAATGTGTTTTCTAGACACGTCAGCCAGTTCCACGCCAGGAACAAAAGTTGTTTCAAGAAACCACAGCTTTCATCAGATTTCAGCTGAGAAAGCGCTTCGATATTGTTGTTTCTGGAGAAAATGGTTGTTTCACTTTCGACACTACCCGAAATGGCCAGAAAACGAGGTTTCTCTGATGAAAATGCACAAATATGGCGGTGGTTGGAACATATGGTAGTTGCTGATTCTCGCGCGCATCTACTCGAAATGGCCAGAGAACGCGTTTCCACGGGTAGAAGCGCATGATGATCTGGGTTTGGTGGAGAAATAGCTGTTTCTTGCGCGAATCTACCCCAAGTGTCCATAAAATCAGCTTTATCTGCTGAATCTGCACAAATATGACAGTTTCGTGAAAAAACGTCTATTTCTCACGCAAAACTGCCGCAGTACACGGAACATGGATTTTTTCTGCTGAACACGCACAAATATGATGTATTCCGTCTCGGAAACACACAAAGGGATGCGTGAGGTCTTTGATGGCAATGGTTTACAGCACGAACGCACAATAGGCTGAATTTGAGTGGTAAGCTACAATAGTACGGGACTTAATCCCAAACACATTTTCTTAAATTAAATTTTTACCTTTACCGTGCTCATCAGCTAATGACGTGTTGTAAACCCGATGTTTCCGAAGGATTCCCAATATCGCGGGGACTCGCTCGCAAGGGTCCTCCGGTCGCGATCCCTAACAGGAGTAAGTCATATAGTTTCGGCCAGGTGAAAACTCTCGGAAACAGGACTTTGCCAAAAACATCGAACACCTGACGCACCCCCAATCCCTTCCACTCTCTCTAGTAAGGACGCGCCAAGGGCGCATAGACGGGCGTGGGCGGGACATGGGATGCCGTTGACTGGACAAATGACTTATTCTTTCATTAACCAATCAGCGTGCATACCTAATCGACGAAGGTGCGAAACTTCACCGGGAGACGCGACAGACGTCAGTCGTAGACACTCACTCAACAACGACACACGCACCAATCTCAACGGAGATATACACGATACACACAGCAAAAATTAACGAAGTGTACAACATACAATTGTGCACTATACGTTCGCGGCAAAAACCACCTTCACCTATTAAGTTAACGTGAAGGTAGGCGCCATCAGCAACCGAACATAGACGGTTCAGTGACGCGACATTTTTGGTCCTTCGAGCCGGATCCTTGGTTCCGGATACATCAGCTGCTGAAATCAAAGAGATTCCTTGGAGCTAGATACACCACACGGGTGTACTTGTTAACTTCGAGGTCAATCACGCAAGCTGTATACCACGAAGCAGCCGATTGGACAGCCCAACGGGAGCAGCAGTCATCGGAACAGTGGAAATCTGCAGGACACAGCACCCGCGCAGCATCAGCAGCGTGCCATCCACAGCATCCGCGCAGCAGCAGCAGCGTGCCAGCCTCAGCAGCAGCGTGCCAGCCTCAGCATCCGCGCAGCAACAGCTTCGCAACACCAACCACGGAAAAAGCGAGTCAGTTGAGCATCTCTGAGTGAGTACAACGAATCACCTTCCACTTCTGTTCCACTTTCGATCTCAATTACAATGGCGACCGCGTATGAATCCGTCAATTTGACGGTCTTGAAGAGGCAACGATCCTCAATCAAGGCACAGGTCACACGTATAGCCTCTTTTCTAAACGAATCTATTAACCCGGATGTTCGCGAGTTAGCGCGTCGTAAAGCCAAATTAGAAGAACTGGAAAGGTCTTACGATAAGATACAGTTTGATATAGAGGGTGACGACGAAATTTCCGACCACAATGAAGAACGAGATAAATTCGAACGTCAATATTATTCGCTACACAGTTTATTAGAAAAACAAATAGAGTCAGTACGAGGTTCTAGTGCGAATACTTCAGCTTCGCGTTCTCAAGATTCCCCCAGTATAGCAACAGCCAAATACACAAACGCGTTATTGCCCAAAATAGAAATTAAACCTTTCGATGGCAATCTAATCGACTGGCATAGTTTCCGAGACACCTTCGTGTCATTAGTTCACAGCAACGACGAACTTCCTGCCGTTCAAAAATTTCACTTGTTGAAAAGCTCTCTTCGCGGTGACGCAGCTTCGGTAATTGCATCTTTAACCCCTTCGGAAAACAATTATTGGGTAGCGTGGAATCTGTTAGACGATCGCTGCAACAAACCGCGTCGGATAATAAACACGCATTTAAAGCTCTTATTAGAGCTACCAGAAATCACACGTGACTCTCCTGCGAGCCTTCGAGCGTTATCGGAACAAGTGCAAATGCACGTTAATGCGTTAAAATCTCTAGGACAACCGGTAGAACATTGGAATACATTTTTAGTATTCATAGTATCACAAAGACTAGATAAGAATACGCGTCGATCTTGGGAAAGAACTTTAGAGAGCGAGGAACTACCAACATTTGATCAGTTAATTAAATTTATTAATAAACAATCACGCGGTGACGACTTCGACGACAGTCGATTCTCCACGCCCAGAACCACTGAGCAAAGTCGTGCCAAACCGCCAATAGTTAAACGCAACATCCGTGTTGCAACTAATCGGGAACGTAGATGTATTGTGTGTAGTGAAACCCACGAACTCTACGCTTGCGAACAATTCTTAAGTTTACCTGTACGCGAAAGGTTAGATTCCGTGAGAAGGGCAAAACTTTGCGTCAATTGCATGCGCGAGAAACATAGTCCTAATAATTGTAAGGGGGGAAATTGTCGCAAGTGCAGCGGAAGGCACAACACGCTACTCCATCTCCCGTTAGAGCCACGCGCAAATATTGAGTCATTAAAGCCAACTCTCAGTCCATCGTCTACCGAAGACATTCAGGATACGCCGTCGCGCATTTCGAATATACAAAGGGTCTACACTGCTACTTTTGATTCTGAAGTTTTGTTAGGAACAGCTCGAATAACTATTTTAGATCAAAACAACAAGGCACATTCGTGCAGGGCACTCTTAGACGCTGGCTCACAATCACACTTTATTACGGAGAAATTAGCAAATAAATTGCAATTAAACAAACACAAGGCAGATATAATATTTTCGGGATTAGGACAGCTAAATTCGGGTTCCAAATATTTTGTTAAAACTTCCATCAAGGGAATTTCCAACGCGTTCGAGTCACGGGTTACCCTTATCGCACTTCCAACGATCACGAGTTTATTACCCTCTCAGTTAGTTAACCGATCATCAATTAAAATCCCTGAGAATATATCATTAGCCGATCCGGAATTTCACAAGCCCGGCGAAATCAATATACTACTAGGGGTACCGCTGTTTTACAGATTACTTTTGCGTAGGACAGATAAAATTGAATAACAATTCAATTATACTACAAAGGACACCGTTAGGTTGGATCGTTACTGGCGAAACAAAAACTTATTCTAACCTTGCACCAACTTGCAGAACATTATCACACGTAGCATCAATAGATAAGCAACTCAGTAAATTTTGGGAAATAGAAGAAATTCCGAGTAGACGATTTTTATCAACAGAGGAACAAAGATGCGAATCACATTTTTTGGAACATGTTCGACGAGACATTGACGGACGATACACTATACGACTACCTTTCAATGACAAAAAAGAACAATTAGGTAACTCGAGAAACATAGCACTCAAGAGGTTCTTCTCCCAAGAACGACGCTTACATAAATCGCCTGAGCTCTTTAAACAGTACTCCGAGTTTCTACAAGAGTATGAATCATTAGGACACATGACGGAAGTCACCAGCACTCCGTCCGACGAAGGTTTCTACCTGCCACACCACGCGGTCATTAAAGAATCAAGCAATACAACCAAGCTTAGGGTAGTTTTCGATGGTTCTGCAAAAACCTCATCAGGTCTTTCCCTGAATGACGCATTGATGGTAGGACCGACAATCCAAGATACACTCCTTTCAATCAATTTAAGATTCCGCACGCATGCTTACGTATTCACCGCAGATATTGAAAAGATGTTTAGGCAGATTCGGGTACACCCCGAAGATACTAAATATCAGAGAATTTTATGGCGCCAGGATATGGATCAGCCCATCAAGACCTTTTGTCTTAATACGGTAACATATGGAACAGCATCAGCCCCGTTCCTAGCCGTTCGTTGTCTAAGCCAACTAGCTAACGACGAATCACACAGGTTTCCCTTAGCGTCTCAAATCTTGAAAAGAGACTGTTACGTCGACGACGTGCTAGCTGGCCCATCGACCTTTGACGAAGCATCGAAGCTTCAGAGAGAATTGACAGAACTGACAAGGTTAGGCGGCTTTAATCTTCGGCAATGGACTTCGAATAATACAAGATTAATCGAAGGTCTAGACACACGCAGTGAAAAAGGTACTCTTCCTTTAGATACTTCATCAACCAAAAGGACTTTAGGAATTTGTTGGAATCCCTCAGATGATTCAATCGTTTACACAGTCCCGCCTTCTAATAATAAACCACGCGTAACCAAGCTCATTATTTGATCACAAATAGCCTAACTTTTCGACCCTCTTGGACTCATAGAACCGGTAATTACAAGGGCAAAATTAATCATGCAGCAGCTCTGGAAAGAAAACCTCACTTGGGACGAGACAGTTCCACAATACATCCATTCATCCTGGTTAGATTTCAAAAATCAACTAGGCATACTGAATAATTTCGTTTGCCCAAGACAGGTGATAATCGACAACTACAAACAAATACAATTACATGGCTTCTCCGACGCCAGTGAGCGTGCTTACGGTGCTTGTATTTGTATTAGATCCACTAATATGGATAATAAACACCAGTCCACATTATTATGTTCTAAATCACGAGTAGCTCCGGTAAAAACAATATCTCTTCCCCGACTCGAGCTATGTGCTGCTAACCTGTTAGTAAAGTTATTCATAGAAGTAAGCAAATCATGATGCAATGTCAGATTTGACAAAATCAAGTTTTGGACTGATTCTACAATAACTTTAGCTTGGATTAATACCTCTCCACATTTACTCACTACTTTCGTAGCTAACCGTGTTAGTGAAATTCAAACTGGTTCAGACCCTCAATTCTGGTCTCACGTACCATCGGAAGAGAATCCGGCAGATTTTATTTCTCGGGAACAACTGCCGGTTGAATTTATCGATAACGATAAGTGGGTTAAAGGTCCTCGCTGGCTCATAGAAAATGAGGAACATTGGCCAGTTAGTAACGTAACAGTCTCTGACATTCCTGAGAAGAAAAAACTAGTGTCTTTAACATCAAACCACATACATTGTGATTTATTGAACAAATATTCATGCATTACATTATTAAATAGAGTTGTCGCATATATACTACGCTTTTATCATAATACATTAAAACAGTCGAAATTGTCTGGTGAATTAACGGCAAGGGAAATTCATGACGTGCATTTACGTATCATCCGAATAACACAAAACGAAGCATTCAGTTCGGACATATACGACCTAAGGCACAAGGGGCAACTTGATACCAAGAGTAAGTTGTTAAGATTAAACCCTTTCATTGACACACAAGGCATTCTGAGAGTTGGTGGTAGACTCAATCATGCCTCCACCACCTACTTAATTAAGCACCCTATACTTTTACCCCGTACGCATCACGTAACTGAACTGATGATACGTAACACACACATTCGACACTATCATTCCGGGATAAATGCAACTCTAAACGCATTACGACAAGATTATTGGCCAATCGACGGAAGGATAGCGGTGAAAAAACGCATACACCGCTGCGTCCGATGCCATAAATTAAATGCAAAGGTCCCAAAATACGTTATGGGAAATTTACCTGATTCGCGAGTCACGCAGACGCGACAATTCGAAAACGTAGGTATCGATTATTGCGGTCCCTTCTTTATCAAAGAGAAGAAGGAGCGCACCGGCTAAAGGTAAAGGCATACGTGGTAGTATTCGTTTGCTTCGCCACTAAGGCTACTCACCTAGAAGTAGTCACTGATTTAACCGCGGAATCGTGTATTGCTGTTCTCAAACGTTTTTTCGCTAGGAGAGGCATGCCGCGCAATATTTATACAGACAACGCCACAAATTTCATTCGTGCAAAGAATGAGATTACCGAAACTCAGTCATCCGAGCACCGGTTAAAGATGCAACACTATTTGAGCGACCAAAAAGTAAACTGGCATTTTTCACCCCCGCGCTCTCCTCATTTTGGGGGACTCTGGGAAGCGGCTGTAAAGTCCTTCAAAAAACATTTTTATATTACCATTGGGGAAGGCCTATTCACATATGAGGTCTTTAATACATTGGTGATTGAGATTGAAGCGATCCCTAATTCACGCCCACTCATCCCAATTTCCTCAGATCCTAACGATTTCATAGCCCTCTCTCCCGGACATTTCCTAATAGGGGATTCGTTGACTAGCTTACCGGAGCATGACTTTACCGACATACGCATTAATAGGCTGTCTATGTGGCAACACATACAGAAAATAAGACAACATTTCTGGAAAAGATGGCACACGGAGTATTTACAGGAGCTCCACATAAGGTAAATGGCATCTAGGAGACTCCAGCCAATTCAAGGAAGGCATGCTGGTCACACATGCGGGAAGACAACCTTCCACCACTGCAATGGAAACTGGACCGCATCATTGCCATACACCCAGGCGAGGATAGTGTTGTTCGAGTCGTCACCATAAAAACTGCGCATGGAGTTTATAAGCGCAGTGTCAAAAAACTGTTACCACTACCGATCGATATACCTACTCAACAATAACTTGTAAATAGTATTAAACTACATAGGCTATAAGATTTCACACATGTATACAAACCATATAACCATATAGGATACAAGATCTACACGTGTCCATATAAACACCATTACCATCTAGATTTTAGTTCGAATATTCATCATTGTATAACTTCAACATTCGGAATTGTTAACCACACATTTATTGAACGCGATCGTTCAAGGCGGGCGGCATGTTCCGTCTCGGAAACACACAAAGGGATGCGTGAGGTCTTCGATGGCAATGGTTTACAGCACGAACGCACAATAGGCTGAATTTGAGTGGTAAGCTACAATAGTAAGGGACTTAATCCCAAACACATTTTCTTAAATTAAATTTTTACCTTTACCGTGTTCATCAGCTAATGACGTGTTGTAAACCCGAAGTTTCCGAAGGATTCCCAATATCGCGGGGACTCGCTCGCAAGGGTCCTCCGGTCGCGGTCCCTAACGGGAATAAGTCATAAAGTTTCGGCCAGGTGAAAACTCTCGGAAACAGGACTTTGCCAAAAACATCGAACACCTGACGCACCCCCAATCCCTTCCACTCTCTCTAGTAAGGACGCGCTAAGGGCACATAGACAGGCGTGGGCGGGACATGGGATGCCGTTGATTGGACAAATGACTTATTCTTTCATTAACCAATCAGCGTGCATACCTAATCGACGAAGGTGCGAAACTTCACCGGGAGACGCGACAGACGTCAGTCGCAGACACTCACTCAACAACGACACACGCACCAATCTCATCGGAGATATACACGATACACACAGCAAAAATTAACGAAGTGTACAACATACAATTGTGCACTATACGTTCGCGGCAAAAACCACCTTCACCTATTAAGTTAACGTGAAGGTAGGCGTCATCAGCAACTGAACATAGACGGTTCAGTGACGCGACATGATGGATTCTTGCATAAAAAATAGCAGAGTGTTGAGCAAAAGTGCACGAAATAGCAGAAAATGTGTATTCTCGAATGGAAACGCATAAATATGGTAGCGTTGTAAAGAAATTGCTGTTACTCGCGTGGAACTGCTCGAAATGTCCAGAAATCGCGATATTCCGGATGAAAACGTAGAAATATGTTGGTTTCATGAAGAGAATAGCTGTTACATGTGCGAAACTGCTAAAATCTCACGAAAACGGGTTTCCTCGGCTGAAAACCCTCGAACATGGTGGTTCCTTAACATGAATAGCTGTTGCCCGCGCGAAACGCATCGTCATGTACAGAAAATGCGATTTTTCGGAAGATAGGGTGCGAACATGGTGCATTCATGAAGAAAACATCTATTGCCTGTCCGAAACTTTCAAAATTGATCGAAAACCCGTTTTCTCGACTAAAAACCAACGACACCTGTGATGATTTCTTTAGAAAACTGCAGTTTCTTCCACGAAGCTGCCTGAAATGGCTAGCAGATGTATTTTCTTGGCTGAAAACGCACGAATATGGTAGTTTCGTGAGAAAATAGCTGTTTCTTGCGCAAAACTGCTCGAAAGGACGAGAAGAAGCGTCGTTTCGTCTGCAAACGCACGAACATGAAGGTTCCATGAGGAAATACTTGTTTCTCGCTCGAAACTGTCCCAAATAGTAAAAAAATCATGATTTCTTGTATGAAAACGCAAGAATATGGTAGTTTCTTAAACAAAATAGCAGTTCCTAGCACGAAACTGCCCGAAATGGCCAGATAATGTTTTTGCTCTTATGAAAACACATGAATATGGATGTTTCTTCAAAACAATAGATGTTCCCCGTGCGATACTAGCCCAAATTGCCAGAAAACGCATTTCTGTGGCTCAGAACGCACGAATGGTGTGGTTACTTGCACGAAACTACCCGGAATGGCTAAAGCACGCGTTGTCCCGGTGAAACCACACGAATGTCATTGTTTCTTCTAAACAAAAACTGTTATTGGCACAAAACTAATCGATATAGTCCAAAAACACGTGTTCTCGGCTGAAAGCGTACCAATGTGGTGGCCGAGTAAACGTGTTTTAGCACATCTCAGGCAGTTTTAAGCGAGAAAAAACGATTTGTGCAAGAAACCACTATAGTAGTGCGTTCTCATCCGAGAAAACGAGATTTTTGGAAATTCCGTGTAGTTTCGCGCTAGAAACAGCCATTTCTTCAAGAAACCACCGTATTCATACGTTTTTAACTGAAATAACCCGTATTCTGCAACTTTCGAGTAGTTTCACGAGGGAAACTGCTGTTTCGCGTAAGAGACCACCATATTAATACCATCACATTGTCAGTCGACAAATCGCGTGTTCTAGCCACCTCGATCAGCTTCGCGCGAAAAACAGCTACTTTCTCAGCAATCTAACACATCTTAGCGTTTGCAGACGAGAAAACGCGTTTTCGGGCTATTTCAGGCAGCTTCGCGCGAGGAACAGATATCTTGTTAAATAAATAACCGTCTTCGTCTCTTCTCAGCCACTACATAATACGCGCTTTCTGCCGATTTCAGTTATTTCCGCAAGGGAAACAGATATCTTATTTAAGAACCCCTCATATTCGTGCGTTTTTAACAGTAAATAACGCGTTTCCTACCCATACCGTGTCATTTCGCGCGACAAATAGCTATTTCTTCAAGAAATCACCATATTCGTGCGTTTCCAGCAGAGGAAACGTGTTTTCTCGACATTTCGGTTAGTTTTGCAGGAAAGAAACCTATTTTTTCCAGAAACCACCACATTCATGCATACTCGGCCGAGAAAACGTGTTTCCTGGCCATTTCAGCAGATTCGCGCGAGATACAGACATTTTTCTCAACAAACCATCGTATTCGTGCGTTACTGGTTGGGAATGCGCATTTTCAAGCCATTTCGTGCAATTCCGCGCGAGAAAGAGCTATGTTTTTAGAAACCACCATATATACGCATTCCCCGCAGAGAAAACTCGTTTTCTGCCCATCTCTGGCTTTATCACTACAGAAGTAGCTATGTTTTTCAAGAAATTACCAAATTAGTACCTTCTCAAACAAGAAAACGCATTTTCTTTGGAGCGGGCCATTTTGGACCGCCTTGCGTGCAAAGCAGCTTTTACCAAAGAAACCACGATATTCGTGCATTTTCAGCCTTCAAAACATATTTGCTGTGCATTTTGGGCAGTTTCACATGAGAAACAGCTATTTTGTCGAAAGGCCACCGTTTTTGTGGTTTTCAGGCGTGCAAAGCGTTCACTGGCCATTGTGGACAGTTTGGCGCACCAAACAGCCATTTTTTTCATGAAAACACCATAGTCGCACTATTTCAACAGAGAAAACACGTTTTCTGTCCGTTTGCGACAGTTTTGTGCGAAAAACAACTATTATCTTTCATTAAATAACCATGATCTTGCGATTTCTAAACCTTTCGGCAGTATTGACGAGGGAACATGCCGAAGTGAGAATTTTCGATCTTGATAACACTAACACGGAATGTAGTTCTCAGAACAATATTTAACACGTATTTTTTTCTATCGGCTGATACTCATGTTTAGGGGATGATAATAGCCCTCATGGTTGAGGGTAAAAATATATTTTATGAAATATCTCGGAAACTATGAGATAGAAGAACAGTCCAAATGGAGAAATTATGTATTCGTGAATGGAGAATCTAACTGTTTAAGCAAATTTGTAAAAACGTCATTTGTTTATATAATATGTTAAAAACTAATGCTTTTTTTAGATTTCACGTGTCAAATCTTGACATATCTATCCGTACATTTGTGTATGAAAAGTGTCTAGCCAATTACAAAATATTCATGAAATAGAATTTTTACGTTTGCATTGTAAAATAAGTTATTACTATTTACCTTCACACTATGTGCCAGGCGGATTCTTTAAGTACGTATAAAAGAACAACTAATAGCATTCAATGATATTTTGGATAACTGGACTACGATATATCTCCGTAATTGGTCTTCCCGTGACCGATATCATGCCGCATATATAAAAATACGGTTCTTGCTGACCTTCGCTGTATGCGTACAGATGGCTTATGTTGCTTCACTGTGGCGATTAACCTACTCGCCGCCATAAACAGTTTATCTGGTTTTGTGCTTAAATGGTTCGATTTTCCTTAAAAAGGTAAATTGATGTAGTCTCATGATCGTCAAAACTTTTTAGCTCTGATAAATACAATGTTTAAGACCGTAAACTCACGTTGATCTACGTTCATAAAAGTGTGATAACTCTAAAAAGAGCCGATTTGTTTTACTGTTAGTCTCATGCAACCATTTCTGGAAGCTTAAAATTAAAAATCGATGTAATGATGCCGTATAAGTGTGACAATAATGATAATTATTAAAAAACTGCATGAAGAATAAGTGTTCTTATCACCAGGAACATTTTCATACGACAACTTGACTGCAGCAGCAACAAATTATTATAACAGTATTATTGAAACATTATTAGACGGTATTTCCAAATTCTCTTGGTCTTTCATCCGTATATCCGCAGCGGAACCACGTATACTTGGCTAATTCTTTATATCGCGGAGCTGACAATTGGTTTTGTTTAAGCGATTGCATTAGCTGTGTAAACAATTATGCATAATCATTATTATTATGCATCATTAACTGCATAATCACTGCGTCTTTGTAATATTTAAAGTTGAAATACCATATGGCATTAGTATTTCAGACGAGTATTAATGTGAAACATTGTAATCTCGTTAATGGTGTTTAACTGTTAATTACACTGTGTAAAAGTTACTTCCAATATTTTTAGTGACTTCGCTGTACTGTTGAGTTCTCCACAATGTTGACATTATTGACTGTTACCGTTTGTGTCTAAACAATAGCCAAACCACTATTATTCAAATTCTCTTGCTCAATAAATCAATAAAGGCCAAGTTATGACTTTTCCGACAAACTAAATTTGCTGTGGGTGCTCGACTCGTTTTAAATCCAATTTTCTGCAGTTCATGTGGTATTGTCTCACATCCAGGAAGTAACTATCTTGCTCCCACTTCTCATCCATGGCATAATGTAACTCTTATTTCTTGTAATGATTCGATAATTATCTCCTTTGCATCTTCTCCGACTAGCAAAGATATCTAGACTTTACTGGATAAAATTGTGAATTCTAAACTCGGTAAACTCGAAAAGGAGTTACATGTCTTCTAGTCGAATATTGATCTTCTAAACTCGATTCTTGACTCACTAGGGAATCATATAGTGGATCTTGATGCCAGAATTAAGAAAGTTGAGGATAATTTGGAAAATGACATCTTTGAGAAGATTTCTGAAAGAGACATGCGCTCAAAAAATTTAATTTTATTCAACGTTACTGAAGGAGATCCTACGTCATATCTGACATCTGTCAAGAATGTCTTAACCAGCATCCAAGCAGATTCCTGTGATACCGGCACTTCAATATGTCAACTGGGTAAGAATCACACTCCAGGCAAATCCAGACCCATCTGCGTGACGTTTCCATGAGTCATATTGCCTTTATCTATCTTAAAAAATAGTTCAAAACACGGGGGACCTATACAAATTCCTCAAGGCAGGTCTCCGAAACAGAGAGCTTTGCTCAGCAATCTCAGGACCAGACTACAAAAGATGAATGATCCAACCAAGACTGTTCGTTACATAAACGGCACTCCCAAAATAGTTTCTGGTAATTTAAAGAACGGAAACTGAACCCATTGATTTACTATAAAAATGTAAGAGAACTGCGAACTAAACTTAATCTTTTACATTGTAATTTGGCAAGCAATTTTGGTCTTTATGATGTTATAATTTTCGTTGAGACATGGCTTCACTCCGGTATTGACACTATAGAGTGTAGGAAATAATTGGGTTAGAATAAACTAAATGGTTTTATTTACGTCGCTGCTCACAATATCTCTCTCTATACTCTCCGTTCGTCAACCTCTCACTAAGACTCGCTACAACTCTCTGCCCTGCGGCTGGAAAAACCTATTGCCTATGGCCACCCTCTCTCTTGCACCCCGTACCCCGCTACGCCCGTCTCGATACTTTTCGTTGCGACACTCGAACCTTAGCCTAAACAGTCACTCGTCATTCACACTGTTCACTCGCCCCACTCATGCGACCACTCCGTTCACGCACACACCCCACACTCGACCATCCTGCAGAGATATCTGCCCTCAGATATCAGATGTGCCTTCATCATCCGTCAATAAGTCGTCTAAGTTCTCAACCCAGGGTTTCATATACTCTGCAGCAGTGGAAGTCTGCCGCGGCCCTTCGTGTTCGCCCACTTTTTCCACTAAATACCGATCGTTGCGCAACACACGAGTAACTTGATACGGGCCTAAATATTTATGCGCAAACTTCAACCCTGGTCCTGATTGCGTTCTCTTGATAGCAACCAAGTCCCCTTCTTGATAGCGGTGAGCCTCTTTACGATTACGATTGAAATTACGTCTGTTCTCCTGCTGAATCTTGGAGATGTTGTTCTTCGCGTGCTGTCTCAATTCGTCTCGATTCTCCTGAAACATCTGGTTCCACTCGCTGCTTATTATCTCTCGAACTTCTGGATTGTCTCTCACTCGCATATCGATCCCAAATAGAATTTTAAAAGGCGTGGTTCCAATACTACGGTGAGGAGTTGCATTCAGGTACTTCTGACAAGCATCTAAGTACCTATGCCATTCCTCAGGCCGTGGTGCGGTCATCTTAGTCAATAAAGGGATAACTGTTCTATTGATTCTCTCTACCTGTCCATTCGCTCTAGGCATACCTGTTGTAATAAGACCAGACTCAATGTCCTCCTCCCTGCAATACTCCTGGAACTCTGCAGAAGTAAATGCAGTCCCGCGATCTGAAATGATTTTCCGGGGATTGCCAAAAATTATTGCTTGCTTCTTTAAACGGTCGATAACCTCAGCAGCTCCGGTCGATTTTGTAGCATAGAGCCACACGAACTTGGAAAACGCGTCTATTACCACAAATATATGCTTGTAGTTTTTCCGCGTTGAAGGAAGAGGTCCTAAATGATCAATGTGATACACATCTAACGGCACATCTCCCTTCTCAATAGGGTATAACAGTCCGTCTCGTTTCCCACACTTTCGGTCAGCTAAAATGCACACAATGCAATTTCGTATAATTTTCTCTACCTTAGCTTTTAAGTCCTTGAACCAATAGTTCCTTTTGATAAGGGTTTCGGTTTTACTGCTCGAGAAGTGTCCGTTCTCATGCAGCTGTCTTATAATTTGACCCTGCATAGCACGTGGAACCACTATACGAACATCGTCGTCAATCACTTTGAACAAAAGCCCATTTCTTACTACGTAGTCACCACCATTTGGTCCACTATCCACAGACCCTAAAATTTCAGTCACTTCCTTGTCCTCACGCTGCGCTTTTCGCAATCTGGCAAGCACACTCGTCTCGCACTCATTAATAAGCATACACGCCGGAACAGGGTTCCGACTCAGTGCATCGACATGCCTCATACTATTCCCTGAGCGATGTTCAATAACATAATTGAACTCCTCTAACAATAACGCCCATCTCGCAACTCGTACACACAAATCCTTCTTTTTCATGGTAAACATAAACGCACGACAATCCGTTACTATTTTAAATGGTATCCCTAAAAGGTAAACTCTGAATTTATGCAAAGCTTTAACTATAGCTAATATTTCTAATTCGTAACTTATATATCGCGATTCTGCTTCTGATGTTTTCCAACTCGCAAAATATATCGGATGAAAACGTTGGTCAACATCATCCCTTTGCAAAAGGATAGCACCGAGTCCAACACTCGACGCATCCGTATGAAGTTCTGTTTCTGCACTTAAACGATATAATTTCAAAACCGGTTCATTAACCAATGCTACTTTCAATTGCTGCAACGCGAGTAACTGTTCTTCATTTAGTTCAAATTTTACATCCTTTTTCAATAAATTTGACAGAGGTTGAGCTATTGTTGAATACTGTGGGACAAATTTTCTAAAGTACCCAGTTAAACCTAAAAAACTCTGCACATCCTTAGCATTTTTTAGAGGTGGAAAATTCATAACAGCTAGTATTTTGCGTTTCGACGGGCGTACACAGCCGCCCTCGACAATGTGACCTAAGTATTCTATCTTACGCTGGAGAAAATGACACTTCTTCCAATTAATACGCAATCCGTAATCGCTTGCTACAGACAGTACTTCTCGCAATCTTAATACGGCCTCACTTTCGTCATTCGCAGGAATGATCAAATCATCAATATACACTAACGCGATACCTGCTTTTATCGGGTCACGAAATATGCTATTAATAAATTTTTGAAATATAGCTGGAGAATTACAAAGGCCGAATGGTGTCTTTAAAAATTCGAAATGCCCATCTGGCACTATAAATGCAGTATATTTACAACTATTTTCTTTTATCGGGACGTGAAAAAACCCATCTTTTAGATCAAGAGTGCTAAATATCGTCGCGCCTTGCAAACTATCCAACTGATCTTCGATCAGCGGAAGAGGATAACGATACTTGCATATTTTCTTATTAATCAGCCTATAGTCTACGCATAACCGCATTTTACCGTCTTTCTTTCTTACGAGCACAATTGGACTAGCATACTCCGACCTGCTTTCTCGCACAATCCCTTCCTGCATCCATTCCTCTATTTGCTTGTTGACTATTTCCCTCTGAACCGGCGCTAATCTACGTGGAGATTGATAGACAGGGATATCATCCTTTAGAACAATTTCCATTTTGATACCAGATTCCTTAACATTTCTTGGCTCATAATCATTTGCAATACTCTCTATTTCTTGTTTAATAATATTATTTGAAATATGACGTAAATCTACAAGAGAATCAGTTTCATTGCTCTTAAGGTCATCAAAGGTGTCTATACAGAATATTTCTGGAACATCATAAGAATTAGTAGTCTTGTTATCTCGCCTCGATACCTCAACATTTTTGCCGTCTAAAACTAATTTAGCCTCTTCTAACAACTCTGAGCCAATTAAAAGATTGTGCCTCAAATATTCATCTGGCACCACATGAATTAGTAATCGGAAAACGTTTTCATCGATCTGCACGTCCGCATAAAAACTGCCTAAAGTAGTAACTTTACTCGAACCGAACTCTTTACAAGATACCTCCGTACCGCATAAACCTGGGCATCCCAATCTAACATACTGTTCGGCTTTCATCAAATGCAAATCACTGCCCATGTCCAGAAACGCTACTACCTGCTTGCCTAACAGAACTACGGACTTATAGATTTTATGATCTCGCGCGGGAACCATTGCACACTCATTTACCTGCCTCTCCTGTCCTTTCTTACAATCTACCGCTCTGTGCCCAAAGTCTCGGCAGGCAAAACATCTGGGACCCCTGCTTCTAACGGGACAGTCCATACCTAAATGGTTCCAGTCACCGCAATTGAAACATCGCTGTTCCTTTCTGTCTTGCTTTTCTACCTTCACTGGTGACCACTTGTTTTCCCTTGGCTTGGTCGCTGGGCTGAACGGCAACAATCTTCCTCGTAGGGAAATCCTGTCAAATGCCGCTACCAGTTTCCCCTTCGTCGTAATCTGCTGCGCTCGAGCTAGATCCCTTAATCCCTGGTCAGGTATTCCCTCTATAATATATTCTACGATTTCCGTATCGCTAATTGGCACGCGGTTTCCCAAAATAACCTTCTGGTGAACGTATTCACTAAAAGCCTCTTCTCTTTTCCACACACACGCCTCGAAGCGCCGTCGCGCCTCAAGAACGTTTCCAGGATGGTAAAACATCTCTCGCAAATTGCACAACAATTCCTCTACCGACATCGCAATGTGCTCAGGCCTCGAATGCAACCATTCAAGCGCACTCCCTTTAAGACGCGAACCCATCAACAGTTTTGTCATATCGTCCGTCAGCTGATATGTTGTTTTCAGCGTTTGCACTTGGCGCTCCCACGTGATAAAAGTGCTACTACTTCCATCAAAACAACTTAGCAGATCCGCAATAGCAGATATGTTTACCGGCGGCGGACTTCTCTGCACCACCGATGCTCCTACCGATTCCCCTGTTTCCCCCCTGTCCAGATTAAGCCTTTGCATTCCTCTAAGAAGTTCAATCTGCTGGCGAGCTAATGCCAGTTCTCGCTCCATCAATTGTTTTTCCCTTCTCGAAAGCTCCATTTCCCTTCGCATCTGCTCTAAATTACCTGTGTATCCCGATGCATTGTCACTCGCAATTTCTTCAATCACAGTGCTCGTACGCACCCCTAACCACTCGCCAGACGGATCGGCCTCGTTCATACGCTGAATTAGCTCCGCTTTCAGTCCAGATGTTGGAAGTCCCTTTTCCCGGAGTTTCTCTTTTAACTCCGCGATGCAAAAGTCATTCGGATCTCTCGTTACAGCATTCATTTTAGTAACTGCAGTTACGCACTGACACTCTTAATAGTCAACTTCACAACCCACTCTCTACACCTGCACTTGAGTCTTCCTCAGGTAAACTCTGTCCTAAAAACACTTACTCAACAATACTCTAACTGCACAGTCTTAAAATGTACACACTATATTATCTGCTACGACTCGGTTTGAATTCTGATCCCGGACGAGCCCCCAGTTTGTAGGAAATAATTGGGTTAGAATAAACTAAATGGTTTTATTTACGTCGCTGCTCACAATATCTCTCTCTATACTCTCCGTTCGTCAACATCTCACTAAGGCTCGCTACAACTCTCTGCCCTGCGGCTGGAAAAACCTATTGCCTATGGCCACCCTCTCTCTTGCACCCCGTACCCCGCTACGCCCGTCTCGATACTTTTCGTTGCGACACTCGAACCTTAGCCTAAACAGTCACTCGTCATTCACACTGTTCACTCGCCCCACTCATGCGACCACTCCGTTCACGCACACACCCCACAAGAGCTTGGTTTCCTTGGGTATAATGTATATCGATGTGACAGAACAAATCTAACTAGTTCTTTTAGTAAAGTTGGAGGTGTTTTAATTGGTGTCAAGGAATCACTAAATAGTTCTTGCATTAACACGTGTCTCCCGAGTGTAGAACATTTGTTTGTAAAAATATTTTTTTTAATTATACCCCTTCTATCTTTACAACTGCATACTTTCCTCCCTAATCATGCTTGTCTCTTTATTCCAATTTTCCAACTACTGTTACTGAATTAAATGATCGCTTTCGGAATAACAATTTTTGTGTAATAGGTGATTTTAATCTACCAGGCGTTTTATGGGATGGAGATTTTAATCTACCAGGCGTTTTATGGGATGGAGATTTTAATCCACCTCCCAATACTTGTACTTTGAGGGAGGCAGAATCATGCGAAATCTTACATACAAGTTTCACTTTATGTGTTTTTTTTCTAGAGAAATCGAGTTCTAAATACTTATGGTACACCGCTGAACCTATTCTTTTCTATTTAACCTGTGTTACCTTGCGATATTTTCCATCCTGCTTTTGATATCGAACTCGTATGCAGGACCGAAAGTTATACCTCAATACTTATAATTTATTATTAAAGCGTGAAAATTATCCAAATATTTGGAAATACTTAAATTCTGTCCACTGGGATGACATATTTAAAGATGCTAATCGGAATCAAGCTGTTGATATTTTATATTTTCATTAATACAACACTATTGATCTCTTTATACCCAAAATTATGACTAAAAACTTTTCCTTTCTAAGATGGTTTTTTCCACAGCTTATGCATGTTATAAAAAAAAAGAAGCGCGTACATCATAGATATAAATAATTTAATTACCATGAAGATTATCTCCTCTTTTCTTCCCTTAGGGCTATAAGTAAAAAAATATCATCTCAGTGTTATGAGCTGTATGTTAATAATACTGAGAGACTCATTCATGAGGGAAATAATTGTAAAACTTTTTGGAGCTTTGTGAATTGTCATCGTAGTAACCAGAGCTTACCTAATGAGATGCATCTAAGCAACAAGACTGTAAACAATGCCCAAGACATTGCAAACCTCTTTATGTCACATTTCGGCTCTGTTTATTATTCCGCCTCTGTCCATTCTCCAGTGTTTGAATCCAAATATGAAACACATTTTTCCAATTTAAATATCAGTGTAAGTTATATTTATGCTAAAATTAATAATCTTTGTCCGTCCTACATTTTTCAAACACAAGATTTATTACATCTCGTCCACTTCGGATAATGTTTAATATGTCACTAAAATGTGGTTTTTTTCTAGATGCATAGAAATGTAGCTTGATATCTCGAATATTTAAATCTGGCAATGTGGCGGATGTAAAGAATTACAGACCAATTTGTATTATCGGCGTGGTTCCTAAACTTTTTAAAATTCAGTTTGTATGTGACATTCTTGACCAAGGTAGATAGGTTGGCACTGTCTTCGCGAACTACAGAACGTTGTTCGATTCAGTATCGCACTCTAATTTATTATCTACTTTTTAGAGTTCCTTTTCTTACTTGGTTTATCTCTTTCCTGTCCAATAGCACCCTAATTATTCGTGTCAGAGATTTGGTTCGTCCATAATTCATGTCTCATCAGGAATACCTCAGGGCTCCCATTTGAGACCCTTGCTTTTTATAATATTTATTAATGATCTTCCGAGTTGCCTCCAATATAGTCGCACTCTGCATTTCTCAACAGAAAGTAAGCTTGACAGCATTGGACTGTAGCTTGATGCAAAAATAATATGATGACAATGCAAAAATAAAAATTCTATTTTAACCGTATTTTATCATTTGGTAAACGCTTTTCATACACAAACTCACGGATAGATATGTCAATATTTGGCATGTAAAATCTATAAAAAGAGCTGTGGCGCTATGGAGAGGGGATAGAATAGAAAAACGGAAGAGTTGCGTTTCATCCTGGGCCTGCTAGTGGCTGGTCAGTATTATATACATATATAAAATACACCAAGTTTATGAAATAATATTTATCGTTAATAAACTAATAAATAAAATACATCATTTTATGGCCTGGTCCATTATAGTTATTATTGTTTTAAGCTTTGGAGTATAAACCGTACCCAACAGGAGATAATTCTGAATGTTTCGCCAGCATTCCAGCTAGCTTTATCAGGGGTCTGAAGATGAACAGTATCAGAAACTATCTCTTGCTGAACATTGCTTACACCTCACACCGTCAAACAATATTAACTTCAATTTCCTAAAAGACTCTTGAGTACTTCTGTGGCCTTTCCAGGCTGCAGCATGGTAATCTCTCCTTTGGACAGCACCTTCTGTAATTGTAAAGAATCATTGGTAAAAATGTCTTTTAAATGATTCAGTATACTACTCAATAATAATAGTCAGCAGTCTGTAAAGCCATACCTGCACTCTGCAATGGTTTTTCATCTTGCAACAAATAAAACATGAACATGTACAATTCTTTTTAATTCTTGGTCTTTTTATTAAAATAATGAGTATTACTTACTTCATTCTCATCTCTTCCTCTTGTTGTTGCACCTTTTCGCAAGAAAACGCCAAGATAACACGCCAAGATTAAATTCAATTAAATTCCAATGCACGCTTCTCCAAACCAAGTTCAATAAAATTCGCGAGTTGACGGGTGAATGGTGGGAACGTGACGTCACGAGTTCTTACCTTGTATGCAGTATCGGTGATACAATGTATACATGTAGAGGTGCGCCGCTAGCGCTCCAAGTAGACGGGGGGGAGAATTAAAATCGGCATCAAGTTCACAAGAATAGAGTTTGGGGGCCCTGGTCCTGCCTTAAACGTTGGTATATTGTAAGGCAGGTTAAGGTGGTAGCACAGACGAGGTACAGAATAGACCACTCATCTTATGGGACTTCGTGTCACATGCTCTGAAATACCGACCTCGAAAAAAATCCGAGTGTTTCATACGCCCCCTGCGTTTTAATGCGGCGAGTGTAAGAAATATCTGTGGAAATGTCGCTGACGACGATAAAGTCAACAGACTCAAGTAGATCGTTCTCTTTCGCGTCACGAAGAAGTCTGTTTGACCACTATACACGGTGTCGCATTTAAATAAATCTATTTAAAAATTTTGTAAACCGCGAATGATGCCAAAAACTGTTTCAGACAAATGTTGAATAGTTTCAAAGGGTACACAATTTAATAACAGTGATTTTTTCCAAGTAGATGCGAACAAAAAAAAATTGTGGAGATTATATGCACACTCTGTGCGTATAACAAATATAACTGTGATTTATCTTCTTACATTTTGTAATACTTCACAGTAATGTTATCAATGCATACATAAAATTTTTCATGTAAACGATAAGCAAAAATCCGAGCTCACTTAATTAATTTTAATTTCTTTGCACGGCTGGAGTGTCTTTTTATAATGTCGTTATCAACTTACAAAATTGATTACGTTGCTGTAATGTCATAATTATATGCTCGGAACCATTATTGCAGAAGAAAGCTCAGACTTCTGATAAATTTCTAGAAGCATATAATAAAAAATATAAAATCATGAAATTAAAATACAAATAGTTTCAAATGTAATTCTTATAACTCTTATTTATTATGCTTGTAAGGCCATTGTGTTAGAAACATAAAAATATCACATGAAAATTTGTTTAAGACTCATCTACCAGAATATATTTTCCAAGTTATGCCTCCTCAATACAAGGCTCGTTCTTCAACATCTAGGAAAAAGTAAGCAGAGGTATACTTACGCAGTTTTGATAAACGCGGTTTTTTGTGATCTTTGTAGTCACCGGGACTGAGAAGAATCACAAAAATTACAATATACTTTCGTGAAATATAACTAACATATGCACACAATATATAATAAATTCACTACAAATTTTTATGCGTTTGTAGGAACTTTAAATGTTTGAAAGAATGGAGAATACGCGTAATATACAAAAATATATAAAATATTCAAAGCGCTGTACATTTTATAATATTTAAAAGATGAAGGAAATTCTATTTAGGTTACACCTGGGTATATATTTATATTAGGATTGCCTATTCGATTTTTATGAAATTGAAATATGTTGTAAAATTCAACATTTTGAGAAACTTTTCCCGATTTGTGCCTATGATGGGCATTAAAGGATAGATCCTCGAGTTCTGGGAATTGTAGAATATCATTATTATTTTCTCAACATACATTTGTTAGTAAATATATAAAATGCAACACATATTTAACATTTTTAAACAATAGTATGCGGCTCCACAGTGAGGTAGGCGGTGTATCCTAATAATCGGAAGCTTATGTGTCACGAAATAGTAGTGGTTCTAACTTGGAAGTTTAGAAATATTAGCAAAAATATATTAGTACAATTGCATTGTATTCTGCCTATACGTACAATAGCAATGAGGACACCACAAATAATGCAGTCGCATTGTGCTACAAACAGAGTGCCGCTTCGCGACGAGATGAAAAATAAGCAAACCAAATCCGCCGGCGAGGGAAACATCTAACGCCTCGGCTGCCTGTGTACGCATTGTGTACATATACATACATATATACACACAAAGATACAGCATGCAATGTAGTTCTACTAACATGTTTTTGTTACTATCTTGGAACCTGTACAAGAACCCTGTTACTACCATTGCAATTAGTATTTATTTAGAAAAAAGAGAGTGTCACCGATTTCGATGATTTTTTAATATGTTGTAGAAACCAACATTTTAAACAACTTTTTCCTATACATATAACCGCCGCTCTGTCTTAGTTTCCGCGTTTTTTTTCGAAGGATGATCGGTACTACACATTCAATTCTTTCTATAAGTACGCGTCCGTGGCAGCGTATGCAGAAATGGTTGAACGTTGATTGCCCACTGTTTCTTTAAACGCATCGCGGCAGCCCGCAACGGACGTGTATAATAGGAGTGCTTCCGAACTCGATTCGGGTAGCCGGCTGTCTCACGGCGGCCGGAATAATAATCCGGTCCGAACCTTACTCAAATCGCACTACTCTATCTAGTAACTAATTTAATGAAGTTTAGGTTCGGGCCGAAGTATTCATCCCGACCGCCGTGAGGCGGCCTGCCACACATTCATTTCTGTTTTAATGATCTTTATTGATATTATCCAAAGTTGTAAACATTTCAGTCATTATTGCGAAAAAGTTTTTTACACTGTAGCGGCACACGGCCGGCGACCGTAATAAACAGTCCGCTTGCAGATGTCAGGGATTAGGCCCAAAAACCTTCCCTGATACTTGCAAGCCAGGAAAGATAATATATGACTCTATAAGTTCACGTGCGCAGCAGACTTCGCTGTCGAAAACATCGCCTGCCGTGTACCGTTATGGGGCTGCCTGGAAAGTCCCAAAACGAGCGACGTGGAGTCCTTTTCCCCCGCCAAACAGGGCGGTAGCTCAGGAAAAAGACTACACCCACGAGTCCCCGGAAAAGGCGTCACCTTTTCCGGAGACGCGTATAAATAAGGGAAAAAGAGCGGAGAAAAACTAATGTTGCAAGAACGCAGGGACTACGCTAGTCCGCTTGCCAATCAGTGTACGCCGCCTATCTGCAGAGAAATAAAGAAACGATACTAGGTTCAATCCTTTCACTTGTAACCCTTCCTAACGTTACAACACATTGTATAATGTTCGTCGCTGGCCGCTACGCTGTTAGATATATTAACGGTAGACAGTTGCCGATCAAACGCTTACGCATGCGCTCCCACGGACGCGTGCGTATAGGCAGAATTCAGTATAGTAGTACCGATCTCTTTTGAGACAAATTTCGGAAACGAAGGCCGAGCGGCGGTTATATGTATAGGAAAAAGTTGTTCAAAATGTTGATTTTTATAACATACTTGAAAACCATCAAAATCGGTGAGACCTCCCCTTTTGTAAATAATTAACTTGTAATTATTCAGGCATATCTTTCGATTAATATCATCCCCACTTCCTCCTCTCTGTCCCAATAACTAAACTTTTACCCAGTCTATAACTATGTGCATATGTAATATAAATTTGTGGTAGGAGTGAGAAGGGATGTCTCAAAATTACGCGAGCCTTTATTAACGCGATACACCAATGTTCGAAACCCCCGCGTATTTCGAGGGACAACTGTACATTGTATATTGTGTCGTTCAACGTCTGGCTCGCATCTTAGTGATCATACATGATCCATGAGTGATGTGGGTGCCCGATGCAAACACATACAATGTTCTCTCGCCAAGATTTTGCGGCCGGGCCCAAGTCCGCTGAGGACATGAAACTTAAACCTCGTGTAATTTCTGTCATCACAGAGGACAACGAGCGAAAGACAAAGTGAGAATGAGAATCCGAGCATTTGAAGAAGTTTAAATGCCCATGTATCACTGCGCTAATGCAATGCAAACTTAAAAGTTTTTTATTTTTTTATCTTTCTTTAAGGTCATTTATTTATCATATTAATGCAATTTTTTTTTATTAAAATGAAACCGAACATGATATAATTCGGACCACTTTTATTTAATATTTATGGAATAATTACGCTGTTTTGTGGGTTCCCACAAATTGCAGAAACGAATTATTTCTAGAAGAGTACATAATTTAATAACATAATGACATTGGATATGATGTACTCACTTAAAGTATACAATATATAAGTTTTTCAAAGGCAGCTGATATGTGCAATACATGGACTACGCACTTTACTCCCTGTAGCTTTCTTTTACTCTATACAATACATCTGTTCCAGCGATTTACTTCTTTTCCATATCCTACTTCTCTTATCTCCTCTATTAATACGATACTTTTACATTTGCATATGTTAATGTGATCCTTACTATATTGTATTTGGTCTTATTTTAACCAGAAAAGTTTCACGAATATGTTAAACGAAAATTTATTAAGAAAAGAATAAAAGAAAAAAAATTTGTATCTTGGATTAACGTACCCAACATCGAATGGGGATTTAAACCGCTCGGCTCTGATCAAAGGCGAGCCGAACTTATTTCGCTGGTCGTGAATCGTGGTTCCAAGAGAGGTATTCCTCACGGCCTTCTCTGGTGTAGGGTAGAACACGAGCAATTTGGCAACGCTGTCATCAGTCCTACGACGACTGATCAAACTGATGATTTTTATGTTTGCGGTGGTGTGATACGTACAATGTATGTTTCGGCTTTTGTGTAGCGAAGGACGTTGAGACCCCCCCCCCCCCCCAATGGGAGTTACGGCTGAACTCTACGTATTTATCCGCGGAATCGCTGGAGTTCTTGGCAAGAAAATATTGTGACAACTGTACGATATATGTATATATACATATCGAATTATATACATACATATTGAACAAATCTTACCCGCTGAAAACAAGCTCTCTTTGGAATTCCGATACGAACCTGTTCAGCTGCATGAAAGCATTCGCCCTAATAAATCGCCATAGTGCCTAATTTAAAGCACAGCATACTATTTGTAAAGAAGAATTGACGTTACATTGTTGCAGTCTAGGTCATTCTCATTTGTTATTACATCACAGAGTCCTAAACGTAGCTGTGATCAATAGTAACCGTTCATCCAACATGAACGAATAATGGTAAAAAAATTGTTACATGAAGACAAATGTTTCAATTCCCATAATATTTATTTTCGCTTTACGAAAACGATATTAAGGGATTATTACATATTCATATAACTTGTACTTGTTTTACTGGTAAACAGTATTGAAGGAACTCAAAAGTTTAACTGGAAAATTATTTGTATGGTATAGTTACTCATTTATTAGGAGTCAAAATTTTGAAACCACTTTAATATGGTTACTATACGCGGGATGCGATTTTTGGCTCTCATTCATTTATGCTGAACTTCGGCAGTTTTTTTTGTGCTATGTAAAGGTTTATTTACAGCTCGTTCATACAATACGGTTTTTGACCAACTTGGTTATTTTACCGCATCAACATTAACCGAAAACGGTGTCCACACACTTCCATGTCTCCACAGAAAATTTAATTTTCATGCGTATATATACTTACTAAATTGGTTGCCATGCTGACTCGTTCTCAGTTTTATCTTTAGATAAATGTAATGACTATGTACTACTTTTAAATTACGTCTTTTAATGTACTTAGCTCGAACTTTACCCTATACATAATCAATATGTTGTTTGGATACCGATATGAGTTTGTTATTGCCGAGTATAATTGCACTTTATGGCATACATGATACAGGTGCCATTCCGATACATGACAATAGTAACCATAAAAAATAACCGATTTAGTAATTTTATCGTGTATACACATACAAAATATAAATAGTATTTCGAAAGGTGATAATAATTTGATTCAGCAAATAATTGATTTGCATGAATGAAATAGTTTGTACATAATTCACTAAATCGGTTAATTCAGTAAACTAACTATCGAAATGAAACCGCATCGTATGACCGAACTATTGTATCCATGTTTACGGCGGCCGAGTATACACGGTAGTTTATCGCCACTCTGTACATTTAAATGCTACTGACTATCGCTTGATTTAATTGTCCTTTTCGCCGTTTCAATGGCTCTGTGGTCTTTTCTAGTGCTGAATCGATAACGTCGCAAGTGACACGGAAATGGTAATGGGGCTCAAGAGCCCCAAAACCGTGTGACAAACAAAAGCATTGGATGAGTGGTCTATCCTGTTCTTAGTCAATGGTGGTAGTCCTCTCGCGTGACGTCACAGATTCGTAAGCATGGTAGATTTCGTTACAGTAGGCATAGACGAGGTACAGAATAGACCACTCATCTTATGGGACTTCGTGTCATATGCACTGAAATACCGACCTTGGAAAAAATCCGAGAGTTTCATACGCCCTCTGCGTCTTAATGCGGTGAGTGTAAGAAATACCTTTGGAAATGTCGCTGACGACGATAAAGTCGAGAGACTCAAGTAGATCGTTCTCTTTCCGCGTTATGAAGAAATCCATTTGACCACTATACACGGTGTCCATTTAAGGCGGTAGTCCCAGGCATGGCAGAGAGTTGACTTTACCGACAAAATGGGCCAAGAATATGGGTTTGCGCGAAACAACTTTTCGTCCTTATACAGGAGAATTTGGTGTCGAAATATGTCTCATTCGAAAGGGGAGGGATCAGCGCGGTTCGGTCAGGTAGTCATGTGATCAAATTATGTTGATATGTAGTAATATAAGCGTTGTAATGCGGAGCAAAAATCGACGGCTTGATAGTCGTCGTATATAAGCATTTTTTTGGTACGGAGAGAATGATCTGCATGAAATGAATACCTGATCGACACGCGCTGAAGCTTTTTCTTTCGAATGAACTATCGCTCGAATCAAAAGCTTCTCATATAACGACGAATAGTTGTTTCGCGTAAAGGCATGCTTTCTCGGATGACGTCGCCATATTGACGATAAAACAGAGCAAAATACGTATCAAGTTTAGTTCAGCTGTTATGCACGAGGGGCGCCTAATCATCCAGACAAAATGACAGTTGGCTGCGAGTATAGGAGTAGCTCCATGTACCACTACATTCAACCTCGCCTGTACGTGCGTCGTCGACGCTTTCTGCCTACAACAGATTGTTGCGCGTTTGTTTTCCGCCCGGCAAGCGACACCGCGATATATTTATAGAAAAGCAAATCAAGCAGCGATGCCTTTTAGACGCAACTCAACGCAACGCGTCCACGGCACTCGCATAGGCGGAGTTCAATGTAGCTGTATCATCGTTTCCTTTTACATTTTGAAAAGTAATATGTATGGGAACATATACTGGAGAATATTTTCGGAATTTTTTCCTGCAAAACTTAGGTGTAACATGAAAATATCTAGAGTAATCTGAAAAATGCATATTTCGTAGTGAAGCTGTAAAAGTACTACTGTTATATTTTTATGGTAACAATATATTATTATAACTATTACCCCCAATTTTTTAGATTTATTGGAAAAGTGAACCGTAGTCATAAAAATCAAAAACCAATCTTTTTGATATTTTTCAAGCGAAAAAGCAATCTTCACTTTAAATTTATATATGTTCCTTATGCAGTGACAGCATTACGTGATTTTTAATATTTCTACATTCGGAAGAACAATATACACATATACAGCAGACTCTCGACTCTCCGGCCCCTGCGGGGCGAGATCTCGGCCGGATAAACAAATGGCCAGTTAATCTGGCAGCATGCTTTATAGATTGTTATGTTTATACCAAAAAATTAATATTAAGTATATTGATAATGTTTAATATTTATACACACGTATGAACATACGGTACATATATACAATCGCACCATCTCAATATAATATAATGCTACGTAATATGTATGTAGTATTTGTTTAACTTCATCTTTCACAAAAAACTTGGTAATCTTTTCTGTTTCTTTTATTTCGTTTCTTTCGTTAATGTAATGTCACGCCACTTTCTCAAAAATGATATGTCAGTTGCTGATGAATCTTCTTCCTGTTCAACATACTTCGTCGCACTTACAAGTGCAATTTTTCCTTTTGCTGACTCACTTTCTCATCTCTATCTATATTTTAAGAAGTGCGGAATACTCTACTCAGAGATTTAGTACGAATGGAAAAAAAATTAATATGAGGTTGCGTGTTTAAACAATTACAAATACATGTGACAATAATTACGCAAGAAAGTGAATAATTACAAAATATTTCATATCAACAAAAATGTGGTCGGATAAAACGGAGGCCGGTTCAAATGGGGCTGGATAATCGGGAGTCTATTGTAAATAGAAGTTGTAAATTCAGTTAACTGAAACTATTTCACATATTTATATTTTAAAGTTGGAAAGATAATTTTAATGATTGGATTGGCAGCGTGACTATGTATTCAGACTGTAAACCCATACTTAACATTTTGGTCATAAGTTCGTTATTCATTTATTCGTAACTATACAATATGCCAATAAGTGGCAATAATTTCAAAATATGTTAAAGAAATTTTAAGAATATTTTACTCTGAAATATACGCACAGATAATTTCGGAGTACGTTTTATGCGATTGTCTATCTAGCCACGGATTCTTCTACTTACGAGTATTACTTAGCATTTTCTAGATCCTTTAAATGTATGAAATGACACCACGCACCTGTACTTCAATCCAACCATATTTATCAACGATAAGTAATATTGAAACAGATTTCTTTTATTTATTAGGTGTCAGCGAAGCTAAATGATTCTATAATTAATAAATCATATCAATAGTAAATCTATTGGTGGAAACTGATTTGTCATGCAGTTATGAATCAAAAGAAAAATATGGTAAAAGAGAGATTAATTTGTGCGCGGAGCGAACTCACGACCAAAATAATTAGTATGGGATTTACAGTCAGACCCCATAACCACTCTGCCAATCTATTCACTGAAATTGTTCTTCCTATTTCAAGATATACTGGTGGTAAATAGTGTTAGTTGACTGAATCTATTATTTTTGTTATCTATATGTTATTCTTCCTGATGTAGAACTATTAAAAATCACGTACGGTACTCACTGCATGAAAAACAAAAATTTACAGTAAGAATTGCTTTTTCGCGGGAAATACCTCGACAAAATTGATTTTTAATTTTTCTAACTACATCGCACAATTCCAAAAAATCTGAATGATATTGGGGACAAAAGTTATAATAATACGTTGTTATCGTAAAAATATAAAAGTAGTTCTCTTGCAACTTTACTACGAAATCTGCATTTTTCAGATTTTTTTAGGGTTTTTCATTTTGTACACCTAAAGTCTGCGATAAGAAAATCTGGAGAAATTCTTTAAACATATATCACTACATTTCCAATATTTCAGATTTTTCTCAGAATTTTTGCTTGCTATTAAGTAGGACAAACATGGCAAAAACTGATATTTCATTTCGTCCCCATTACTACCCCCTCAATCGAGATAGAGGATTGAAACTTGGTGTGAAAGCTTTTCTTTGGCTAAGTTATCAAATGGTACATCAAAAGTCTAACTTGGTTCAAGGGCACTTTTGACCCCTTTATCCGGCTGTACCTTTTATCTTGCGCGGGGCGCGAACGTGCGACAAAAATATTTCGTACGGATTTCATAGTCGGACCACCAACCGGTCTCATGCTATCGTTACGATGAATTGTCTCAGCGGCAATGCGGCAACGCTGTCTCCGATTCTTGGCAACGTTGCTGCCTTGAGACGATTTCACCCCTTGCCCCGCTGTCGCACAATAACCAACTGTGAATTACTTTAGGCATTCGTGAAAAAATCGAAAGTGGCTCCGCCTCAGGCAGCTACCGCAGACGAGGTACAGTATAGACCTATCATCCAATGCTCTTTTCTGTCACACGGTTCGGGGGTCTCGAGACCCCCTTACCATTTCCGTGTCACGTGCGATGTTACCGATTCAACACCAGAAAAGACCACAGAGCCATTGAAACGGTGAAAAGGACAATTAAATCGAGCGATAGTCAGTAGCCTTTTAAATATACAGAGTGGCGATAAACTATCGTGTATATTCGGCCGTCGTATACATGGACCCCAATAGTTCGGTCATACGATGCGGTTTCATTTCGTCAGTTAGATTACCGAATTAACCGATTCACTGAAGTATGTACAAACTATTGCCGTCATGCAAATCACTTATTTGCTGAATCTAATTTTTATCACCTTTCGAAATACTATTTATATTTTGTATGTGTGTACGATAAGCGTATTAAATCGGTTATTTTTTATGGTTACTTTTATCACGTATCGGAATGGCACCTGTATCATGTATACCATAAAGTGCAATTATATTCGGCAATAGCAAAATCATGTAGGTATCCAAATAACATATTCATGATGAATATGGTAAAGTCTAGCTAGTCACATTAAAGAACGTAATTTAAAAGTAATACGTAGACGTTGCATTTATCTAAAGATAAAACTGAGAACGAATCAGCAACCAATTTATGAAGTATATATATGCATGAAAATTAAATTTTCTGTGGAGATGGAGAAATGTGTGGAGACTGTTTTCGGGTAATCTTGATTTGGTAAAATAACCGAGTTGGTCAAAAACCGTATTGTGTGAACGAGCTGCAAATAAACATTTACATAGCCCAAATATAAGCTACCGAAGCTCAACTCAAATGAATCAGAGCCAAAAATCGTATCCCGAAGAATGGTTTCGAAATTTTTACTTCTAATAAATGAGTAACTATTACAAACAAATAATTTTCGAGTTAAACTTTTGAGTTCTTTCAAAACTGTTTACCAGTAAAACTAGTACAAGTTATATGTATATGAAATAATCCCGTAATATCGTTTTCGTAAAGCGAAGATGAAACGTATGGGAATTGAAATTTATGTTTTTCTGTAACAATCTTTTTTACCATTAATCTTTCATGATAGATTAACGGTTACTATTGATCACAGCTACGTTTCGGACTCTGTGATCTAATATCAAATGTGAATGACCTAGACTGCAACAATGTACCGTCGATTCTTCTTCACAAGTAGTATGCTGTGCTTTAAACCAAGCACTATGGGGATTTTTTAGAGTGTCTGCTTTTATGCAACTTAACAGGTTCGTATCGGTATTCCAAAGAGAGCTTCTTTTCAGCATGGAAATTTTGTTTAATATGTGTGTGTATAGTTCAATATGTATATATGCATATACTGTACAGTTATTACAATATTTTCTCGCCAAGAACTCGAGCGAACCCATGGATAAATGCGTAGATTTCAGTCCAATCCCCTATTATGTGCGGGGGGGGGGGGGGCGGGCTCCATGTCCGTCGCTATATCAAAGGCGAAACATACGCTGTCACAACACCGCAAACAAAAATCATCAGTCCGACCAGTCGTTGTAGGACTAATGCCAGCGTTGCCTTTCTCGTATTCTAGCCTACAGCAGAGGAGGCCGTGAGGACTGCCTCGCTTGGAACCACAATTCGCGATCAGTGAAGCGAGTTCGGCTCGCCTTTGATCAGAGCCGAGCGGTTTAAAACCCCATACAATGTATGAACACGTTAATGTAGACTAAAAAACTTTTTTTATTATTTCTTTCTTAATAAATTTTCTTTCAACATATTCGCCAAACTTTTCTCGTTAAAATGAGACTAAAGACGACATAGTTCGGATTATATTTACCTACGAAAATTTGAAAATATTGTATTAATACAGGAGTTAAGAGAAGTAGGAAATGGAAGAGAAGTAAATCGCTGGAATAGATGTATTGTATAGAGCAAAAGAAAGCTACAGGAAGTGAAGTGCGTAGTCTATGTATTGCACATATCAGCTGCCTTTAAAAAAATTATAAATTGTATACTTTACGTAAGTATATCATATTCAATGCCATAATGTTATTAAAATATGTATTTTGCTGGAAACAATCCATTTCTGCAGTTTGTTAGAAACTATAATACAGCGTACTTATTCCATAAATGTTAAGTAAAAGTGGTACAAATTATATGGTGTTTGGTTTCATTTTAATAAAAAAATTGCATTAATATGATAAATAAATTACTTTAAAGAAAGATAAAAAAATGCAAAACTTTTAAGTTTGCATTGCATTAGCACAGCGAGCATTTAAACTTCTTCGAATGCTCGGCTTCTCATTCTCACTTTGTCTTTCGCTCGTTGTTCTTTCCGACGGCAGACATCAGACGAGGTTTGAGTTTCGTGTCTTCAGCGGACTTAGGCCCAGCTGCAGTCTTGGCGAGATAACATTGTATGTGTATGTATCGGGCACCCACTTCACTCATGGATCATGTATAATCACTAAGTTGCGAACCAGAAGTTGAACGACACAACATACAATGTACAGTTGTCCCTCGAAGTACGCGGGGGTTCGGAACATTTATGTATCGCGTTAATGAAGGCTCGCGTAATTTTGAGACTTCCCTTCTCACTCCTACTACAAATTTATATTACATATGTACATACATAGTTATAACCTGGGTAAAAGTTTAGTTATTTGAACAAAGAGGAGGGGGTGGGGATGATATTAATCGAAAGATATGCGTGAACAATTACAAGGTAATTATTTAGAAAAGCCCCCTTTTCTAAACCGATTTCGATGATTTTCGAGTATGTTATAAAAATCAACATTTTGAGCAACTTTTTCCCATACATATAACCGCCGCTCGGCCTTCGTTTCCGAAATTTGTCTCAAAGGAGATTGGTACCACTACATCAAATTTTGTCTATAAGTACGCGTCCGTGGGAGCGGATGCGTAAGCGTTTGATTGGCAACTGTCTGTCGTTTCTATACATAACAGCATAGCGGCCAGCGACGAATATTATACAATGTACAACATTTTTTCGAAATAATAACTGAAATGTTTACAACTTCGTATAATATCAATAAAGATCATTAAAACAAAAATGAATGTGTGGCCGGCCGCCTCACGGCGGCCAGAATGAATTCTTCATCCCGAACCTAAACTTCATTAAATTAGTTACTAGATAGAAGAGTTCGATTTGAGTAAGGTTCGGGCTGGATTATTATTCCAGCCGCCGTGAGACGGTCGGCTACCCGAATCGAGTTCGGAAGCACTCCCATTCTACGCGTCCGTTGCGAGCTGCCTCGATGCGTTTAAAGAAACACTGGACAATCACCGACCAAATGTTTACGGATACGCTGCCACGGACGCGTACTTATAGAAAGAATTCAATGCAGTTGTACCGATCATTCCACGAAAAAAATTTCGGAAACTAAGCCCGAGCGACGGTTATATGTATAGGAAAAAGTTGTTTAAAATGTTGATTTCTACGACATATTAAAAAATCATCGAAATCGGTGAGACCCCTCTTTTCTAAATAAATACCAATTACAATGGTAGTAACAGGGTTGTTGCATAGGTTCCAAGATATTAACAAAAACATATTGGTACAACTACATTGCATGCTGTTTCAATATATATATATATGTATGCATAGGTACACAATGCGTACACAGACATCCGACGCGTTAGCCGCTTCGCTCGCCGGCGGATTTGGTTTGCTTATTTTTCATCTCGTCGTCAAGCGGCACTCCGTTTCTGGAACAATGCGACTGCATTATTTGTGGTGTTGTCATTGCTATTGTACGTATAGGTAGAATACAATGCAATTGTACTAATATATTTTTGCTAATATTTCTAAACTTCTAAGTTAGAACCACTACTACTTCGTCATACATAAGATTCCGATTAATATGATATATCGCCTACCTCACTGTGGAGCCGCATACCGTTGTTTAGAAATGTTAAATATGTGTTGCATTTTATATATTTACGAACATATGTATGTTACGAAAATAATAATGTTATTCAAAAATTCCCAGAACTCGAGGATCTATCCTTTAATGCCGATCATAGGCACAAATCGGGAAAAATTTCTCAAAATGTTGAATTTTACGACATATTTCCATTTCATCAAAATCTAATAGGCAATCCTAACATAAACATATACCCAGGTGTAGCCTAAATAGAATTTCCTTCATCTTTTAAATATTATGAAATGTACTGCGCTTTGAATATTTTATATATTTTTGCATGTTACGCGTATTCTTCATTCTTTCAAACATTTAAAGTTCCTATAAACGCATAAAAATATGTAGTGAATTTATTATATATTGTGTACATATGTTATTCATATTTCACGAAAGTATATTGTAATTTTTGTGGCTCTTCCCAGTCGCGGTGACTACAAAGATCACAAAAAACCGCGTTTTTCAAAACTGCGTAAGTACTTCGAGGATTAATTACATTTCTGCTTACTTTTTCCTGGATGTGGAAGAACAAGCCTTGCATTGAAACATAACTTAGATAATATATTCTGGTAGATGAGTCTTAAACAAATTTTCAAGTGATATTTTTAGCATAATAAATAAGAGTTATAAGAAATACATTTGAAACTCTTTATATTTTAATTTCATGGTTTTATATTTTTTATTACAAACTTCTAGAAATTTATCAGAAGTATGAGCTTTCCTCTGCAATAATGGTTCCGAGCATATAATTATAACATTACAGTAACGTAATTAATTTTGTAAGTTGATAGCTACATTATAAAAATACACTCCAGCCGTGCAAAGAAATTAAAATTAATTAAGTGAGCTCGGATTTTTGCTTATCTTTTACTAGAAAAATTTTATCTATGCATTGATAACATTACCGTGAAGTATTATAAAATGTAAGAAGATAAATCATAGTTATATTTGTTTTATATGCACAGAGTGTGCATATAATCTGCACAATTTCTTTTTGTTCGCATCTACTTGGAAAAAATCACTGTTATTACATTGTGTACTCTTTAAAAACTATTCGACATTTGTCTGAAACAATTTTTGGTATGATTCGTGGTTTACATAATTTTTAAATAGATTTATTTAAATGGGATACCGTGTATAGTGGTCAAACAGATTTCTTCGTGACGCAGATAGAGAACGATGTACTTGAGTCTGTTGACTTTATCGTCGTCAGCGACATTTCCACAGGTATTTCTTACACTCGCCGCATTAAAACGCAGAGGGCGTATGAAACACTCGAATTTTTTTCGAGGTCGGTATTTCAGAGCTGGTGACACGGAGTCCCATAAGATGATAGGTCTATCCTGTACCTCGTCTGTGCAGCTACATGCTTGTAGGTAATGATCTTTCTATAACGAAATCTACCATGCCTACGAAATCTGTGACGTCACGTGTTGGGACTACCCCCTTAAATAAATCTATTTAAAAATTTTGTAAACCGCGAATGATGCCAAAAACTATTTCAGACAAATGTCGAATAGTTTCAAAGAGAACTCAATTTAACAACAGTGATTTTTTCCAAGTAGATGCGAACAAAAAATATTGTGCAGATTATATGCACACTCTGTGAGTATAAAATAAATATAACTATGATTTATCTTCTTACATTTTGTAATACTTCACAGTAATGTTATCAATGCATAGATAAATTTCTTTTTATAAAAGATAAGCAAAAATCCGAGATCACTTAATTAATTTTAATTTCTTTGCACGGCTGGAGTGTATTCTTATAATGTCGTTATTAACTTACAAAATTAATTACGTTGCTGTAATGTCATAATTATATGCTCGGAACTATTATTGCAGAAGAAAGCTCAAACTTCTGATAAATTTCTAGGAGCATGTAATAAAAAATATAAAACCATGAAATTAAAATATAAAAAGTTTTAAATGTAATTCTTATAACTCTTATTTATTATGCTTGTAAGGCTATTGTGTTTGAAACATAAAAATATCACTTGAAAATTTGTTTGAGACTCATCTACCAGAATATATTATCTGAGTTATGCCTCAATGCAAGGCTCGTTCTTCAACATCTAGGAAAAAGTAAACAGAGGTATAATTATTCCTCGAAGTACTTACGCAGATTTGATAAACGCGGTTTTCTGTTATCTTTGTAGTCATCGCGAATGTGAAGAATCACAAAACGTACAATATACTTTCGTGAAATATGAATAACATATGTACACAATATCTAATAAATTCACTACAAATTTTTATGCGTTTATAGGAACTTTAAATGTTTGAAAGAATGGAGAATACGCGTAATATGCAAAAATATATAAAATATTCAAAGCGCAGTACATTTTATAATATTTAAAATGTTACGAGCCCGGGCTGCGAGCAGCGCGAGAGGCCGGCGGAGTTTTGTTTAGGAATACGGTATGAATTTGTTAGCTTGGTGCGCGAACGAACCTGACGCGAAGCCAGGGAGTCGCTAGGATTATTGACGACGAGGACGAACCCGATGCGAAATCGGGGAGCCTCTAGGAGTGTGGTTTAAGCGCGGACGAGCCCGATGCGAAATCGGGGAGCCGCAGGAGGTTGAAACGTCGTGGACGAACCCGATGCGAAATCGGGGAGCCACTAGGAGGGTGAAGGCGCAGACGAACCCGATGCGAAATCGGGGAGCTGCTAGGAGATTGGTACAACGTCGCAGACGAACCCGATGCGAAATCGGGGAGCTGCTGGGAGGTTGGTAATTTCACAGACGAACCCGATGCGAAATCGGGGAGCTGCTAGGATGCGGACGAACCTGATGCGAAATCAGGGAGCCGTTAGGATGGGCGAGTTGCGTGGACGAACCCGATGCGAAATCGGGGAGCCACTAAGGTTGGAATGAGCTTTAATTTGGATATAGATTGTTGCGAACGAACCTGATGCGGAACCAGGGAGTCGCAAGGATTGTTAGTAAAGGCCTCGTAACTAGTAATTATTTAATATATCGATACAGCTCGAGCGGTAAAGCTGTATCGTGTGGGATCGTTACTTCAATTTGGATTATGATATCGAAGGTTGGGTTTAATTAACGACTCTTAAGTTATCACGGGCAATGAACAATATATTACTGAATAGTGTTATACAATTGTCAGTGTCGCGATTGTAGAGTGTTGAGAAGTTAAAATATATTACCTATTTGATGCTCGGTTTTGACGCACTGGCAATGCGGGGGTTTGATTCGAGAAACGATTGTAGAAGTTGCCGTAATAGGATTTATACCGACTCGCGGATCCTATATGGTTTAATGTTGGTCCGAAAGGGAACTTGCGCCCGATCTTGCTGGAACAGACGATTCTCAAACGTACGCGAAGCAGAGTAACGTCCTGACTTCTTGCTTGGTACTGCCCACGAGGCTTAGATTTCGGGGGTTTGTATACACCGAAATCGAGCGAGGAATTCTTGAAAATTTCCATATAAGGAAATGTATGAAGGGGTTAGACGTTGAGTCAGTTCTGCTTCCAGCAATCTGGGGGACAAGCTCCCTCGTATCGGGGGAGATAACTCTAAACAGTGCGTCTTTTCATTTTCCTTTCTAGACGAGAGCTGGAAGAAATTCCAGTGAACGAAATAATATTTTCAAATATTACCCACACGTAACACAAAAATGAAGGAAATTTTATTTAGGCTACTCCTGGGTATATATTTATATTAGGATTCCCTATCCGATTTTTATGAAATTTAAATATGTTGTAAAATTCATTATTTTGAGAAACTTTTCCCGATTTGTGTCTATGACCGGCATTAAAGGGTAGATCCTCAGGTTCTGGGAATTTTTAAATACCATTATTATTTTCTTAACATACATATGTTAGTAAATATATAAAATGCAACACATATTGGACATTTCTAGTCAATAGCATGCGGCTCCACAGTGAGGTAGGCGGTATATCCTAATAATCGGAAGCTTATGTGTCACGAAATAGTAGTGGTTCTAACTTAGAAGTTTAGCAATATTAGCAAGAATATATTAGTACAATTGCATTGTATTCTGCCTATACGTATAATAGCAGTGAGGGCACCACAAATAATGCAGTCGCATCGTGCCACAAACGGAGTGCCGCTTGGCGACGAGGTGAAAAATAAACAATCCAAATCCGCCGGCGAAAAATAAGCAATCCAAATCCGCCGGCGTGCGAAGCGGCTAACGCGTCGGCTGTCTGTGTACGTATTGTGTACATATACATATAAACAGCATGCAATGTAATTGTACTAATATGTTTTTGTTAATATCTTGGAACCTATACAACAATCCTGTTACTACCATTGTAATTGGTATTTATGTATAAAAAAGGGGGTCTCACCGATTTCGATGATTTTTTAATATATTGTAGAAATCAAAATTTCAAACAACTTTTTCCTATACATATAACCATCGCTCGGGCTTAGTTTCCGAATTTTTTTTCGAAGAATGATCGGTACACCTGCATTGAATTCTTTCTATAAGGACGCGCCCGTGGCAGCTTATCCGTAAACATTTGGTCGGTGATTGTCCACTGTTTCTGTAAATACATCGAGGCAGCTCGCAACGGACGCGTATAATGGGAGTGCTTCCAAACTCGATTCGGGTAGCCGACCGTCTCACGGCGCGGCGGCTGGAATAATAATCCGGCCCGAACCTTACTCAAATCGAACTCTTCTATCTAGTAACTAATTTAATGAAGTTTAGGTTCGGGACGAAGAACTATTTCTGGACGCCGTGAGGCGGCCGGCCACACATTAATTTCTGTTTTAATGATCTTTATTCATATTATACGAAGTTGTAAATATTTCAGTTATTATTTCGAAAAAATGTTGTAGATTGTACAATATTCGTCGCTGGCCGCTATGCTGTTATGTATAGAAACGATAGACAGTTGACAATCAAACGCTTACGCATACGCTCCCACGGACGCGTACTTATAGACAAAATTTGATGTAGTATTACCAATCTCCTTTGAGAAAAATTTCGGAAACGAAGGCCGAGCGGCGGTTATATGTATAGGAAAAAGTTGCTCAAAATGTTGATTTTTATAACATACTCGAAAATCATCGAAATCGGTTTAGAAAAGGGGACTTTTCTAAATAATTACCTTGTAATTGTTCACGCATATCTTTCGATTAATATCATCCCCACCCCCTCCTCTTTGTTCCAATAACTAAACTTTTACCCAGTTTATAACTATGTATGTACATATGTAATATAAATTTGTAGTAGGAGTGAGAAGGGAAGTCTCAAAATTACGCGAGCCTTCATTAACGCGATACATAAATGTTCCCAACCCCCGCGTAATTCGGCAGGACAACTGTACATTGTATATTGTTTTGCTTAATGTCTGGTTCGGACCGTATGGATCATACATGATCCATGAGTGACATGGGTGCCCGATACATATACATACAATGTTATCTCGCCAAGACTGCAGCTGGGCCTAAGTCCGCTGAGGACACGAAACTCAAACCTCGTCTGATTTCTGTCGTCGGAAAGAACAACGAGCGAAAGACAAAGTGAGAATGAGAAGCCGAGCACTCGAAGAAGTTTAAATGCCCGCTGTGCTAATGCAATGCAAACTTAAAAGTTTTGCATTTTTTTATCTTTCTTTAAAGTAATTTATTTATCATATTAATGCAATTTTTTTATTAAAATGAAACCAAACACCATATAATTTGTACCACTTTTACTTAACATTTATGGAATAAGTACGCTGTATTATAGTTTCTAACAAATTGCAGAAATGGATTGTTTCTAGCAAAATACATATTTTAATAACATTATGGCATTGAATATGATATACTTACGTAAAGTATACAATTTATAAGTTTTTTAAAGGCAGCCGATATGTGCAATACATCGGCTACGTACTTCACTTCCTGTAACTTTCTTTTGCTCTATACAATACATCTAATCCAGCGATTTACTTCTCTTCCATTTCCTACTTCTCTTAACTCCTGTATTAATACAATACTTTCGCATTTTCGTAGGTAACTATAAATCGAACTATGTCGTCTTTGGTCTCATTTTAACTAGAAAAGTTTGGCGAATATGTTGAAAGAAAATTTATTAAGAAAAAAATAATAAAAAAAGTTTTTTAGTCTACATTAACGAGTTCATACATTGTATGGGGTTTTAAACCGCTCGGCTCATATCAAAGGCGAGCCGAACTCGCTTCACTGATCGCGAATTGTGGTTCCAAGCGAGGCAGTCCTCACGGCCTCCTTTGCTGTAGGCTAGAATACGAGAAAGGCAACGCTGGCATTAGTCCTACAACGACTGGTGGGACTGATGATTTTTGTTTGCGGTGTTGTGACAGCGTATGTTTCGCCTTTGATATAGCGACGGACATGGAGCCCCCCCCCCCCCCCGCCCCCGCACATAATAGGGGATTGGACTGAAATCTACGCATTTATCCACGGGTTCGCTCGAGTTCTTGGCGAGAAAATATTGTAATAACTGTACAGTATATGCATATATACATATTGAACTATACACACACATATTAAACAAACTTTGCATGCTGAAAACAAGCTCTCTTTGGAATACCGATACGAACCTGTTAAGTTGCATAAAAGCATACACTCTAAAAAATCCCCATAGTGCTTGGTTTAAAGCACAGCATACTACTTGTGAAGAAGAATCGACGGTACATTGTTGCAGTCTAGGTCATTCACATTTGATATTAGATCACAGTGTCCGAAACGTAGCTGTGATCAATAGTAACCGTTAATCTATCATGAAAGATTAATGGTACAAAAGATTGTTACAGAAAAACATAAATTTCAATTCCCATACGTTTCATCTTCGCTTTACGAAAACGATATTAAGGGATTATTTCATATACATATAACTTGTACTAGTTTTACTGGTAAACAGTTTTGAAAGAACTCAAAAGTTTAACTCGAAAATTATTTGTTTTTAATAGTTACTCATTTATTAGAAGTAAAAATTTCGAAACCATTCTTCGGGATACGATTTTTGGCTCTGATTCATTTGAGTTGAGCTCCGGTAGCTTATATTTGGACTATGTAAATGTTTATTTGCAGCTCGTTCACACAATACGGTTTTTGACCAACTCGGTTATTTTACCAAATCAAGATTAACCGAAAACCGTGTCCACACATTTCTCCATCTCCACAGAAAATTTAATTTTCATGCATATATATACTTCATAAATTGGTTGCCATGCTGATTCGTTCTCAGTTTTATCTTTGGATAAATGCAACGTCTACGTATTACTTTTAAATTACGTTCTTTAATGTGACTAGCTAGAGTTTACCATATTCATCATGAATATGTTATTTGGATATCTACATGACTTTGCTATTGCCGAATATAATTGCACTTTATGGTATACATGATACAGGTGCCATTCCGATACGTGATAATAGTAACCATAAAAAATAACCGATTTAATACGTTTATCGTACACACATACAAAATATAAATAGTATTTCGAAAGGTGATAAAAATTTGATTCAGCAAATAAGTGATTTGCATGATGGCAATAGTTTGTACATACTTCAGTGAATCGGTTAATTCGATAATCTAACTGACGAAATGAAACCGCATCGTATGACCGAACTATTGGGGTCCATGTATACGACGGCCGAGTATACACGATAGTTTATCGCCACTCTGTACATTTAAAAGGCTACTGACTATCGCTCGATTTAATTGTCCTTTTCGCCGTTTCAATGGCTCTGTGGTCTTTTCTGGTGTTGAATCGGTAACATCGCACGTGACACGGAAATGGTAAGGGGGTCTCGAGACCCCCGAACCGTGTGACAGAAAAGAGCATTGGATGATAGGTCTATACTGTACCTCGTCTGTGCCCGAACCGTGTGACAGAAAAGAGCATTGGATGATAGGTCTATACTGTACCTCGTCTGTGCAGTAAGATCATTTCCTACAAGCATGTGGTTGCCTGACGAATACGAGGCGGAGCCACTATCGTTTTCCTTCACGGAAGCGTAGAGTAATTCACAGCTGTTTATTGTGCGTCAATGGGACAAGGGGAGAAATCATCTAGAGGCAGCAGCGTTGCCAAGAATCAGAGACAGTGTTGCCGCATTGCCGCCGTGACAATTCAACGCAACGATAGCATGAGAGTGCTTTGTGGTCCGACTATGAAATCAGTATGAAATATTTTGGTCGCCAGTTCGCGTCCCGCACAAGTTAAAAGGTATAGCCGGATAAGGGGGTCAAAACTGCCCTTGAACCAAATTACACTTTTGATGTACCATTTCACAACTTAGCCGAAGAAAAGCTTGCACACCAAGTTTCAACCCTCTATCTCGATCTGGGGGGTAGTAATGGGGAAGAAATGAAATATCAGTTTTTGCCATATTTGTCCCATTTAATGGAAAGTAAACATTCTGAGAAAAATCTGACATATTAGAAATCTGGTGGTATATGTTAGAGAATTTTTCCGGATTTTTTTATTGCAAAGTTTAGATGTACAAAATGGAAAACCCTAAAAGAATCTGAAAAATGCAGATTTCGTAGTGAAGTTGTAAGAACACTACTTTTATATTTTTACGATAACAACATATTATTATATCTATTGTCCCCAATGTCTTTTAGATTTTTTGGAATTGTGCGCTGTAATTAAAAAAATTAAAAATCAATTTTGTCGCGGTATTTCGCGCGAAAATGCAATCCTTACTTTAAATTCTTATGTTTTTCATGCAGTGAATACCGTACGTGATTTTTAATAGTTCTACATCTGGAAGAATAATATATAGATAACAAAAATAATAGATTCAGTCAAGTGACACTATTTCACCACAGTATATCTTAAAATAGAAAGAATGATTTCACTGAATACATTAGCAGTGTGGTTATAGGTTCTGCCTTTCATTCCTTACTTTAAATTCTTATGTTTTTCATGCAGTGAATACCGTACGTGATTTTTAATAGTTCTACATCTGGAAGAATAATATATAGATAACAAAAATAATAGATTCAGTCAACTAATACTATTTCGACATACTATATCTTAAAATAGAAAGAATGATTTCACTGAATACATTGGCAGAGTGGTTATAGGTTCTGACTGTGATATAGGTTCTGCTTGTAAAAACAGGTGACTGCACAGTTCTCGTCCGGTTATTCGTGAAAATTGGTGCTATTTTTTAGTATAACATTACGAATTAATATAAAATTAATATACTATTAACTGTAATATCGTAGCTTTTAAGTTGCAGACAATAAGTGGTGTACAATTTTATGTGAAATAGATTAAATCAGCTGGAAATTGAAACTAACCTCAATTGCGAGTGTCCACCACGTGGGCATAAAGATGCATCGAAACTGTTTAGCTCGCTACTAACAACAGAAAAGGAAAATAAAAGGAAAGGAAGCCCAATGATAAATGAAGAAACCAAGATGAAAAGGACCCGGAATGTGTCGGCCATTCCTTTGAAAAATAGGTTTGAAGTCCTTAACCAGGATGATGACCACGAAAATACGCGGGAAGCAGTAAACAAGAGAAATAAACCTGCTCCTATACTTTTACATGGTAATATCAATGCACATGGGGAACTACTTGCAAAAATTAAGTGCCATGTTAAAGACAAATTTTTTATCAGGTACGCCAATGACAGGGTTAGTATATTTACAACAACCATCTGTGACTATAAAGAATTAATCAGAAATATCGACAGTAAAACTGAATATCACACATATACGAACAAGACAGATAGGACAAAGGCCTATGTCATCTACGGTCTACCACCAAATATACCAGAAGAAGAAATTCTCCAGGAATTAAAGGAAAGTGGTGTAGAAGCTGTTATATGCTCCAGGATGAGAAATACTGTAAGGCCTCTTTATATGATTGTAACTAAGGGAAGTAGCACAATCAAATTCTTGACTCAAAATGTCAAGTATTTAATGTATACAAGGATAAGGTGGGAAAAATACGTGAACAAGCGAAAAATCACGCAATGTCATCAGTGTCAAGAATGGGGACACGCCACTGCAAACTGCCACGTAACACCCAGATGTCTAAAGTGTGGTGAGAATCATCTCACAAAAGAATGTTTAAAAGCCAGGAATGAACCAGCAAGGTGCGCAAACTGTGGAGAGGACCATCCTGCAAATTTCACAAAATGCAGGATATACTTACAACGACTAAGGAAAATTAATCAAAGCATAGAAGAAGCTGGCAAGATTATTAAGCAAGCTGCAACCAGGAACAAACAAGGAGCAAAAGTAAATGAAAATACAAACTTCCCTAAATTAAACGTAAGAGAAATTCCATCCACTGCATACAAAGAAGAAGGTGAGAAGATTGTTGAATCCAGCTCCAGGAAGACAAACATGAGCTACAGGGATGCGCTAATCAACTCCAGGAACGCTAACTACAAGTACTCGACTGAATTGAACGAGGTTGAACATCTCATGAAAGAAATGAGCACACTCGACAAGCTGCTGGACGTTAGCAAAATGCTGAAGCTGGTAGGAGAATTAAACAAAGAGCTAGTGAAGTGTACTTCGCCAATTGAAAAATTTCAGACCTTTTATAATTTTACTATTGATCTGAACAATGGACAATTCTGAAATAGTTTTGTGCAGTTGGAACGCAAACGGTATAAGAAATAAAACTAGTGATTTAATAGAATTCTTAGACAGGATAAAAGTTGACATAATGTTAATAAACGAAACTAAACTTAGCGCAAAGGATACATTTAGAATTAGGAATTACAGATGCGAAAGATACAATAGAATTAATTCTGCAGGAGGTGTTATGATACTAATTAAGAACAACATACCGTACAAACTAGTTACCATTGCAAGTGGCTCAGCACTGGAACATGTATGAATTAAGCTCTCCAATAACTTACACATAGTAGCAGCCTATAATCGACCCTGCGTAACGCTAAAAAATTTTGACTTTGACAAATTGCTGAACATTTATAATAAAGTGTTGGTTGTTGGTGATCTTAATTGCAGGCATGAAGCATGGAACTGCCATATTAACAATAAGAATGGTGTACTATTGTATAATTATTGTCTATTAAATAACTGCGGCATTATGTACCCAGAAGAGGCTACGCACTATCCCCCTGAAGGGGTGCGCGGTGGTAGTAAAGTTGAAGCGTTCTTACTTTTTATAAGTTTTTATTTTTTCCTGGATGCGACGTGGGGGCAACGGCAAGACGCACTGACAGAACTATGACGCATGGAAGTCGAAACAAGACAAGACTCTCGGCTGGACTTGCAAGTCCTTAAAAACGGTTGGTGAGAAGAAGGACAGCGTTAGAATTGAACAAGGAAAGAAAAGCTGGAAAAACGCGGGAAAAGCTAAGGAAGACTGAAGGAGGTAATAAAAGAGAAAGTGAATAAGCGCGGGTAAAATTTCGGAGGTAGTCGGTTAAGGATCGCGCGGGCCTGGCCGCCAAATGTTGGTGGACATTGTCCAGGCTCGCGCGGCCGTGAGGAAAACTGAAGACAGGAAGTGAAAGTGAAAGTTTCGGAGGGAATAGGAAAAATGTAAGAAATGGCCTTGCCGTTGCCGCCACACCCCAAATGGTGGTACACCGACTATCATTGACATTGGCATCAACAAAAATTTGCATAGAATAACAGGGCCAGAAATACTTGACGAGTTAGTCTCAGACCATAAACCCATTATATTTAAAATAGGAGATGTTTATAGAAGCTATACCTGTGATAAAGTGACTTTTAACTATAAGAAAGCAGATTGGAAAAAGTTCAGGCAGATTTTGGATTCTTTTATTGTAATCAACAATAGGATTAACACTAAAGAACACATCGAGCAAGAAAACCAGAAATTAATTGAAAATGTACAAATAGCCGTAGAACGTACCATACCTAAAAATAAAGTTAGAAATGGTGAGAGGCAACTCCCCTTGGAAATTGTTAAAACTATCAAGGAAAGAAGCAAGTATAGGAGACAATGGCAAAGGACGGGAGATGAAATGTACAAAGGTACATGTAAGTACCTAACAAATTCAATACGTAAGGCAATAGCTGTATTTAGAAACAACATTTGGGCAAACAGACTCACTAAACTCAACGTACACGACAAATCCTTGTGGAGGGCAACCAAAATTTTTAAAAACTCCCATCGACCCATGCCAATCCTAAAGGAAAACGGTGTTGAAGCAATTACAGCTAAAGAAAAAGCTGAAATATTGGCCACACAATATGAAAAAGTACACAACATAGACTTAACTGATAATAGTAATGAACAAAAAGAAGTTATAGAAGTAGTTAATAATTTCATATCCTAGAACACTGATGCAATGAATGAAGAGTATAAGAAGTTAATGACCACCCCATCTGAAATTTATAGTATAATTAAAAAAGTATCTTCACTAAAAGCACCAGGTGAGGATAACATACAAAATATAGTACTAAAAAACCTTAGTAAGAAAGCTCTTGTCCAATTAATGTATATCATCAACGCAATTTTCAAGAGTGGTTATTTCCCACAATCCTGGAAAACCTCTACAGTTATTCCAATATTAAAACCTGGCAAAGATCCAACAAAGCCAGCGAGCTATAGGCCAGTAAGCCTGTTGACTAGCATGAGCAAAATCGCTGAAAAAGTAGTATTAAGTAGACTCAGGAAATACGAAAAGGAAAATAATATCATTATCAACGAGCAATTTGGATTCAGAGAAAAATATAATACTGTACAACAGGTAGTGAGAATTGTCAGTGATGTTAGAAACAACTTTAATCTGAACAAGGTCACCGTTATGGTGCTCCTAGATGTTGAAAAAGCATTTGATAGAGTCTGGATTGATGGACTGATATATAAAATGTTTAAGTTTAAGGATCCTAATTTAATTATAAGATTAGCATATACATACCTTAGTAATAGATTTTTAAAAGTAAGTATTAACAATATCAAGTCCGATGCAAGAATGGTAAGAGCTGGGGTACCGCAAGGATCAGTCCTTGGGCCCGCTTTATTTGATATCTATATAAATGACATTATTAAAATCCCTAAGACAAACCTCGCCATATTTGCTGATGACACTGCAATATATGCACACACCTTTGATGCCATAGTTGCAGCTAAGCAAATCCAAATCCATTTAGATATATTGCAAAGATACTTTAGGTTATGGAAAATTGCATTAAATACTGATAAGACAGAAACAATAGTATTTACTAGAAAAGTCAATAATTCACGGATAATTCAACCAATTAAAGTATATAACAAGGAAATCAATGTAAGACAGTTCTTAAATACTTAGGTGTTAATTTAGATTATAAGTTAACTTTTAGAGAACATATCAAAAGAACTATAAGAAAAACGTATAGCACCATGAAGCAGATCTACCCATTAATAGTTAAGGGCTCCGCAGTGTCCACACACAATAAGCTCTTAATTTATAAAATGATCCTTCGACCAATAATAACTTATGCAGCAGCGGTTTGGTGTGGCTCTGCAAATACAAATATCAAACCACTACAAGTGTTCTAAAACAAGTGCCTAAGATTGGTTGTTAATGCTTCTAGGTATAGCAGGATAGCAGACCTGCATGAGCAAGTACAAATTCCGTTAATTCATAATTATATTTTAGACATAGCGGATAGATTCTATAATGCTCAGCTAGGATATAATGAGCTAACTAAGTGCATTACTAACCTGAGGTGCAATAATATGCCAACAGAGTACAAATATGAAGTACCATATCAAAAATTAAAAATATCTAATAAACCCATTTAGAAATGTAATTAATTATTAAAATTAAGTTGGCGGTCACTTTTAAGATAAGTGCTTGAAGTACTATAAGTAGGTTTCTGTTTAAAGTTACTTTTCCTACATTACAATGATAACTGAGGATGAAAGGCGGTTGTTTTAATGTGCTTAATTTGGAATCCTTTTTCAAATTCACTCATTAATTCACAGATAAAGTTGCTACTGTAAGGATGGATCTTTGAGGAATGGCGTCTCAGGGATTCGGAGATGACAGTAAGATAAAAAAATCACGCAGAAATACACAGGTTAAACCTTCCAGTGTCCTGTATTTTCACCAGATTCTACTCTTTTCGCCCGCGTATCGGATTTTTAACCGTTTTCCTGAGAATAGGCGTTCTCGCCTCCGCCAGTTAGATGTTTTTCCAAAAATACACCTCTCAATGTCCCCTTCCAGTACAGACACTGGTGGGGAAGGTGTGCACCCTGGGACCGCCGCGGTCTTGTCTTTTACTACGGTGATAGGGTTTATGATGTGGCCATCTTTCTCTAAAATTTAGCTGAAGGTCACGACCGCATCATAAACCCGAGGTCCCGATTTTGGTTGAGTCGGTTCTCAAACATCTGGCATCTAATTACTTCTTTTTTTTGCCTACACTACCTTGATCTGTTAATATATGTTTAGCTGACGAGAATATGTATATATAATTCAGTTCAGGCGTTATGATTTCAGATTTGGGATTTGGTAATGGTATTAATATGAGATATTTGGTTAACATGTGTTGTATAGACAATATATATTCATCTTTTTGTTTCTTTCAATGGCCCGAAAATATCCATAGCGATTTTATCGTTAGGTTCTATGGGTGAGTCAGTCATTGGAGTTTCAGTGGGTCCGATTCTGGTTAATTTTTGAGGCTGACATGTTTTACATTTATGTAGGTATTATATTATTTCCTTGTCCATATTTTTCCAATAATATTATTGCCTAAGTCTATTTATGGTTCTATTTGCTCCGAGATGTTGAAATGTGCTACTGCCATGTTTCTCCGTTAATATTTGATTTATTTTGTCTCGCGTGAGTTCTACGTAAGGCTTTAGACAAAACTGAATATCCATTTTCAACTCGTTACTCAAAAATATTAAAAGGTTTTCAGTCTCTTTCTGCTAAAGTGGTGGTAATTTGTCAGCTAATCGGGTTTTACTGATTTCGTACTATGTTGTTTGATTACTTTATATATAGTAATAAACCAATTTCGTTTGTCAAATGTTTCTAATTGCTCCCTGTCAATTTCCACGTAAATTGGAGGTGCCATTCGTCTGATTGATATTTCTGTAGTGTCATCATTTGGTTTCCAATTCCCATAGAGCTTATACATAACGTTTTCGTCTATTATTTGATCTAATTCGTCCATTTCTACAGGAACGTTATTATTTTTAAGTATTTCGTCTAATCGTCCAGGAGATCCTTCTATGAGATGGATGCGTCAAGGGCATCGGCTTCAATGTAATGTAAGCCTTTCACGTATGTTATTTGATAATCGCATTTTTCTAATTTGAGTCGCCATCGTAACAATCTAGAAGAAGGATGTCGTACATTAAATTGCCAGGTCAATACACTATGACATGTTAATATTATGAATTTTCGACCGAGTAGGTATTGCCTAAGTCGTCTTACTGCCCAAACTATGACCAATCATTCCATTTCGATAGTATACTTTTCCTCTGCATGGATTTAAGGTTCGCGATATGTATCAACAGGAATGCTCTTGTTGATATATTGCACCTAATCCTTCGTTGAAGGCGTCAGTTGCATGTGTGAACGGTCTCTCAATGTCTGGAAATTTTAGTATAGGCTTTGGATTTTAGGCTTTCGCGGACCATAATATTACTAGTTAGACTACTTCCGTTGGAACTTGGTCGTTTGGCTTCCGGATGGTTGCCGCGTCTTTTTTCAGTGTTGCGCCGACGTTTCGCAAACGTTCTGGTCTGCCTCCTCAGAGCTAGATGCACTGATACTGTGCTTCCTGGTTAATGATGGGTCCTTTTATACCCGTGGTCGATGGTGTGGAATGACGTTCATCGAAGCGGAACATCCTTCGTCGAAACAGGGGTAGTCAATTGATGTTCGGTAGAATACTGTGCCATATCTCGTTTATGTGGAAATTCCTCGATTTTCTCAATAACCGACACCCAAACATCTAGTTCACCATAGAAATAGAAGAAGATAAGCAAATTGCTTTTCTAGATGCAATGGTAGAACGGAAATTAGACGGTTCTCTAGGCCATCAAGTTTACCGGAAGCCAACGCACACCAACCGATACCTCCATGCAACTTCTCACCATCACCCTGCTTAAAAAGTCTCTGTTATTAGTTCCCTTGTTCATAGAGCCCTGACTATTTCCGAACCAAGCTTCCGAGAATCTGAGCTGTGTCATCTAGAACAGACACTGGCAAAAGATGGCTACAGAAGATCCATTGTAAGCCGCAATCCAACGCTTCAGGAATGCTGAAAAGAATACAGACACCACAGAAGACGAAGTGCAGGAGAAGCAGAATTCAATTGTCCTCCGCAGAAATAACATACTGGTTAACTTCACATCATCAACGAAGGTCGCATAGGTACTTCCAAACCCAAAAGACCGGAGACCACTCCTAAACAAACCAGGAGTTTACGAACTACCCTGTGCATGCGGAAAAGTCTACATAGGAGAAGCCGGGAGGAACATAAGCACACGCATCAAGGAACACCAGAGATGCATTAGGTTGGGATATATCACGCAGTCGGCTCTAGCAGAACATCAACTGGAGACAGGACACAAAATAAATTTCGGAAATACAAGAGTCTTAGTGGCTTCAAGGGGATACCACAACAGGAAATATCGGGAGGGCCTCGATATCCTGCAGAACCGAAGAAACCTAAACAGAGACAAAGACTACCACATAAACGAGGTATGGCACAGTATTCTACCGAACATCAATTGACTACCCCTGTTTCGACGAAGGATGTTCCGCTTCGATGAACATCATTCTACACCATCGACCACGGGTATAAAAGGACCCATTATCGACCAGGAAGCTCAGTATCAGAGCACCTAGCCCTGAGGATGTAAAGTGGAACGTTTGCGAAACGTCGGCGCAACGTGTGTCAAAAGCTATTTGCTAAGTATCAGTCTAGTGAAAAGGTGTATCTTTCTTTGTTAATTCAGTTAATGGTTTAGAAATCTTGGCAAAATTTTTAATAGACTTTCTGTAATATCTCGTTAGTCCTAAGAATCCTTTTGTTTGCGTTACGTTTTTTGTATCTTTAAATGTTTTAATAGTCTCAAGTTTAGCCGGATTAGGTTTAATTCCACCTCTGGTTATTAAAAGCCCTAGACACTCTAATTCAAGTTTTAATATTCACATTTAGCTGGTTGTAACATTAAAACCGTGTCTCGAAGTCATTGGAATACTATACTAAGGTTTCGGTTATGTTCGTCTATCGTTGTTCCAAATGTTACTATATCGTCTAGATATACAAAACAAAATTTTCTAATTAACCATTTCTATGCCTCACTCATCATTCTCTGAAATGTAGCGGGTGCGTTCTTTAGGCCTAATAGCATCGTATTATAATGGAAATGTCCCTCAGCAGTTCTGAAAGCGGTATATCTTTCTTAATTTTCTGCCATAGGGTCTTGGTAAAATCCGTAGTTAAGATCGTGAGCGAAGAAAAATTTGGATTTTCAAAAGTGATGAAGGATGTCTTCTATATTAGGAAGTGGATACGCGTCTTGTATGGTCTTTTCATTCAATTTCCTGAAATCAATTACTAATCTTAATTTTCTTCTACATGAAACATTCGATTTCTTCGGAACCACTCAAATCGGTGAATTTTAATGTCTGCCAATCCAAGGTTAAAGATCTATTATTGATATTGTAATTATATTGATTTAAAAAGGCTACTCCAATGATTCAGTCTTCTTTCAAAGGAAAGTTTGGAGGTACTATGACAAATTCGTGTTGCTTCCCTAAAGGTGTACTTAGGATAGTTGTATATTCACTTACATGTATCTCGTTACCTATGGAGAACTTATGTACTTTATTAACCCTTTTCTATTTTGACCTTAAAACGTTTTCATTTGATTGAGCTGATTCCGGATCCGATGTCCAAGAGCAGTCTTCCTCGTCTCTCCATTTCGAGTAATTTGACCTGAGTGTGGCGTAGTCTTCCATACATAGCGTTAATTTGTGGTATGCCGTTCCTTCTGCCCGATGATCCTCCTCTATTTCCTCCAATTGATATATTCTTTATGGTAGAAGTTTTCCCGTATGAACGATTAAAGCATCGCTCTTTAGTATACCCTATCTTTCCACAATTTCCACATTTCAGCAAAGGTTTTTGTTGAGGTGACTCATTATGCAACTGTTTAAAAGTATTAAATGGGATAGGTTTTTTGGGTATTGGCTTGGTATTAATAAGTTTAGGAATTGTAGGCTTCCTCTCTTTTAGAAAACTTTCTATTTTGCAAGCGTAATTCTGAGCTTTATGCATAGATTTAGCATTTTTAGCATAAAGTATATTGCCTATGTCTGATCGTACATTGGTTAAATAAATGTATAGAACATTTCCTTCTTCATTTTCTAAGGCTATGTTTCTTGCAGTTATGTGTGAATGTTATGTTTGTTTCGCTTATTGAAGCTCATTAAATTGTTGCTTAAATTTCATATTAAAATCTTGTATTGATTCGTTCTACGGATGTTTCCGATTATTTAATTTAATTCGATAATTGATAACAGAATCTCCAGGGTTTACGTTCTGTCTTAATACTTGAAATAACAAGTCGCAGCTTTCAATTTGCAAATACTGTATCAGCGTTTAGCTCCTTCAATAATTCTTGTTGCCGGTATCAGATCTAATAGCAGATGAGGCTGAGAACATCTACCCTTAACTTTTCGAATTTATTTTATAAAATCTTCTACCCCTATATCATGTCGTCCACGAAAGGGCGAGAATTCAATCATATGCTTAGCAGGGATTAACTGTCGAGTCGTGTCATTGATAGGATGGTCTTTTAATAGTCCAACGAATGTATAATCTGAATCTTCTGGGTATGATTTATTTGGTCGGTTTCGTCGTGTTTTGCTAATTCCGGTAGTCATTAAACATATTTTATGTTAAAATTCGGAACAACATCAAACCCATTTAAAAGAGGTGTTCCGCCGGTCAAAAAAAAACAAGCTTACCATCAAATTAGCGAAATGTAGTTTCGGTAAAACAGAAATTGATTTTCTGGGCTACCATATAACAAAAGATGGATATCGACCTCCTAAGGAACGTGTGGATATAATTAAGAACTTCCCTAAACCTGAAATCATAGCCGAACTTCGACGTTTTCTGGGAATGGTGAATTATTGTAGACACTGTATTCTGCATCTTGCAGAAATACAGGTTCCACTGAATTAATACCTAAAAAATCAATAAAATACGACAAAACGAAAGTAGTTTAGACAAAGGAAGCAACACAGGCATTCGTAGAGTGCATACATCGAATAGTAGCCACAATCCTCACCGGATATATATCCTCGTCAGCACCAATAACACTGACAACAGATGCCTCTAGCACAGCCAATGGCGCTGCATTACAACAGTTATAGGATAACCAATGGAGGCCTATCGGTTTTTTCTCAAGAAAATTGAGTGGTAGAGAACAAAACCACAGTACCTACGATAGGGAATTGGTTGCTGTTTTTGTAGCCATTAAACAGTTTAAACATATTTTAGAAAGCCGTCAATTTATTGTTAAGACGGACCATAAACCATTAACATTTGCGTTCGCATAACGTACAGACAAGGCCTCGCCGCGACAGTTGAGACAGCTCGACTTTATCTCTCAGTTTGTTACAAAAATCGTCCATGTGGAAGGAAACAATAACGTTGTAGCAGACGCGTTATCAAGGATCTGTCAAATCGAAACACCTTCTGTGTTGCACCAACAAATAATCCATATGGAACAGACTGAAGACGAAGAATTAAGAACAATATTAGACCACGGAGCAGCAATAAACTTACAGCAGTTAATTGTGGAGAACAACAAAATCTACGTCGACACATCAACAGGGCGTGAACGTCCGTATATTTCAAAGGTTTTGCAATGTACAGCGTTCGACATCGTATATAGACTGGCTCACCTGAGCGGCAAGGACGCATTTAAATGGACTCGGAAGTGTATTCCTTGCCAGAAAGCAAAAGTACACAGGCATAATAAGCTTCAATCCAGAAAAATTGATGTTCCGGACGGCAGGATTAATCATATCCATATGTCATTAGTAAAAGGTTACAATTACTGTTTGACAATAATAGATAGATTTTCTAGATTCCCGATGGCAATTCCACTGCGGGATATAGAAGCAGCCACTGTTACAGCAGCACTGTTCAACCACTGGGTTTGTATATTTGGAACGCCAATTACAATAACTACTGATCAGAGTTCTCAAGTTGAAAATGCATTATTTGCGGCAATGGCAGAAACCGTAAATGCAAAACGCATCAGAACGTCACCTTACCATCCCGCATTAAATGGTATGGTAGAGAGGTGGCACCGCACTTTGAAGGCACCATTAATGTGCAATCCACAAATTTCATGGATGGACGCCTTACCAGCAGTGTTATTAGGACTATGAACTAAATATAAAGAATATTAAAGCGTCTCTGGCAGAAATGGTATTCGGAGAGACACTAAGGATACCAGGAGAATTTTTTATAGACGAGGAGGTACAACCAGACCCAGAAAGGTTCTTAGAAAAGTATAGAGAAATAATCCGTGGAATCTCTCCAACGCCTGCGGCACATCATATTAAACCGAAGATGTTCATACAAAAAAACTAGTATGAAACCTTACATGTTTTTCTACGTCACGACGAAGTACATCCTCCGTTAAAACCACCATATTTACGACCTCATCATGCAGTAAAACGAATAGGCGATCGAAGATTTATTATCCTTGTTAATGGGAAAGAAGAAACAATATCGGTTGAAAGGTTGAAACCAGCTTTCACTGCTAACCAGGATCTAGTAGAAAAAGTAACAACCAACCATGGAAACACCTACAGGTTACAAACCGAAGCGAAACAACCAATAATTTATACGAGAAAGAAGACTGTAACTTTAAGGTTAAATAATGTAATTTCTTTAAGGGGGTAGTCCCAACACGTGACGTCACAGATTTCGTAGGCATGGTAAATTTCGTTACAGTAAGATCATTACCTACAAGCGTGTAGGTGCCTGACAAATACGAGGTGGAGCCACTTTCGATTTTTTTCACGAATGCGTAAAGTAATTCGCAGCTGTTTATTGTGCGACTGCGGGGCAAGGGGGAAATCGTCTCAAGGCAGCAGCGTTGCCAAGAATCGGAGACAGCGTTGCCGCATTGCCACTGAGACAATTCATCGCAACGATAGCATGAGACCGGTTTGCGGTCCGACTATGAAATCGGCACGAAATATTTTTGTCGCAAGTTCGCGCCCCACACAAGTAAAAGGTATAGCCGGATAAGGGGGTCAAAAGTGCCCTTGAACCAAGTTAGACTTTTGATGTACCACTTGATAACTTAGCCAAAGAAAAGGTTTCACACCAAGTTTCAATCCTCTATCTCGATTTAGGGGGTAGTAATGGGGACGAAATGAAATATCAGTTTTTGCCATATTTGTCTTACTTAATGGCAAGCAAATATTCTAAGAAAAATGTGAAATATTAGAAATATGATGATATATGTTAGAGAATTTTTCCGGATTTTTTTATTGCAAAGTTTAGGTGTACAAAATGGAAAATCCTAAAAGAATCTGAAAAATGCAGATTTCGTAGTGAAGTTGTAAGAACACTACTTTTATATTTTTACGATAAGAACGTATTATTATAACTTTTGTCCCCAATATATCTCAAATTTTTTGGAATTGTGCGATGTAGTTAAAAAAATTAAAAATCAATTTTGTCGAGGTATTTCGCGCGGAAAAACAATTCTTACTGTAAATTTTTGTTTTTCATGCAGTGAGTACCGTACGTGATTTTTAATAGTTCTACATCTGAAAGAATAATATATAGATAACAAAAATAATAGAATCAGTCAACTCACACTATTTACCAGAAGTGTATCTTGAAATAGAAAAAACGATTTTAATGAATGGATTGGCAGAGTGGTTGTGGGGTCTGACTGTGAATCCCATACTAATTATTTTGGTCGTGAGTTCGCTCCGCGCACAAATTAATCTCTCTTTTACCACATTTTTCTTTTGATTCATAACTGCATGAAAAATCAGTTTCCACCAATAGATTTACTATTGATATGATTTATTAATTATAGAATCATTTAGCTTCGCTGACATCTAATAAATAAAAGAAATCTATTTCAATATTACTTATCGTTAATAAATATGGTTGGATTGAAGTACAGGTGCGTGGTGTCATTTCATACATTTAAAGGATCTAGAAAATGCTAAGTAATACTCGTAAGTAGAAGAATCCGTGGCTAGAGAGACAATCGCATAAAACGTACTCCGAAATTATCTGTGCGTATATTTCAGAGTAAAATATTCTTAAAATTTCTTTAACATATTTTGAAATTATTGCCACTTATTGGCATATTGTATAGTTACGAATAAATGAATAACGAACTTATGACCAAAATGTTAAGTATGGGTTTACAGTCTGAATACATAGTCACGCTGCCAATCCAATCATTAAAATTATCTTTCCAACTTTAAAATATAAATATGTGAAATAGTTTCAGTTAACTGAATTTACAACTTCTATTTACAATAGACTCCCGATTATCCAGCCCCATTTGAACCGGCCTCCGTTTTATCCGACCACATTTTTGTTGATATGAAATATTTTGTAATTATTCACTTTCTTGCGTAATTATTGTCACATGTATTTGTAATTGTTTAAATACGCAACCTCATATTAATTTTTTTTCCATTCGTACTAAACCTCTGAGTAGAGTATTCCGCACTTCTTAAAATATAGATAGAGATGAGAAAGTGAGTCAGCAAAAGGAAAAATTGCACTTGTAAGTGCGACGAAGTATGTTGAACAGGAAGAAGATTCATCAGCAACTGACATATCATTTTTGAGAAAGTGGCGTGACATCACATTAACTTAAGAAACGAAATAAAAGAAACAGAAAAGATTACCAAGTTTTTTGTGAAAGATGAAGTTAAACAAATACTACATACATATTACGTAGCATTATATTATATTGAGATGGTGCGATTGTATATATGTACCGTATGTTCATACGTGTGTATAAATATTAAACATTATCAATATACTTAATATTAATTTTTTGGTATAAACATAACAATCTATAAAGCATGCTGCCAGATTAACTGGCCATTTGTTTATCCGGCCGAGATCTCGCCCCGCAGGGGCCGGAGAGTCGAGAGTCTGCTGTATATGTGTGTATTGTTCTTCCGAATGTAGAAATATTAAAAATCACGTAATGCTGTCACTGCATAAGGAACATATATAAATTTAAAGTGAAGATTGCTTTTTCGCTTGAAAAATATCAAAAAGATTGGTTTTTGATTTTTATAACTACGGTTCACTTTTCCAATAAATCTAAAAAATTGGGGGTAATAATTATAATAATATATTGTTACCATAAAAATATAACAGTAGTACTTTTACAGCTTCACTACGAAATCTGCATTTTTCAGATTACTCTAGATATTTTCATATGTTACACCTAAGTTTTGCAGGAAAAAAATTCCGAAAATATTCTCCAGTATATGTTCCCATACATATTACTTTTCAAAATGTAAAAGGAAACGATGATACAGCTACATTGAACTCCGCCTATGCGAGTGTCGTGGACGCGTTGCGTTGAGTTGCGTCTAAAAGGCATCGCTGCTTGATTTGCTTTTCTATAAATATATCGCGGTGTCGCTTGCCGGGCGGAAAACAAACGCGCAACAATCTGTTGTAGGCAGAAAGCGTCGGCGACGCACGTACAGGCGAGGTTGAATGTAGTGGTACATGGAGCTACTCCTATACTCGCAGCCAACTGTCATTTTGTCTGGATGATTAGGCGCCCCTCGCGCATAACAGCTGAACTAAACTTGATACGTATTTTGCTCTGTTTTATCGTCAATATGGCGACGTCATCCGAGAAAGCATGCCTTTACGCGAAACATCTTTTCGTCGTTATGTGAGAAGCTTTTGATTCGAACGATAGTTCATTCGAAAGAAAAAGCTTCAGCGCGTGTCGGTCAGGTATTCATTTCATGCAGATCATTCTCTCCGTACCAAAAAAATGCTTAGATACGACGACTATCAAGCCGCCGATTTTTGCTCCGCATTACAACGCTTATATTACTACATATCAACATAATTTGATCACAAGACTACCTGACCGAACCGCGCTGAACCCTCCCCTTTCGAATGAGACATATTTCGACACCAAATTCTCCTTTATAAGGACGAAAAAGTTGTTTCGCGCAAACCCATATTTATGGCCCATTTTGTCGGTAAAGTCAACTCTCTGCCATGCCTGGGACTACCGCCTTATGGGACTTCGTGTCACATGCTCTGAAATACCGACCTCGAAAAAAATCCGAGTGTTTCATACGCCCTGTGCATTTTAATGCGACAAGTGTAAGAAATATCTGTGGAAATGTCGCTGACGACGATAAAGTCAACATACTCAAGTAGATCGTTCTCTTTCGCGTCACGAAGGAATCTGTTTGACCACTATACACGGTGTCGTATTTAAATAAATCTATTTAAAAATTTTGTAAACCGCGAATGATGCCAAAAACTGTTTCAGACAAATGTTGAATAGTTTCAAAGGGTACACAATTTAATAACAGTGATTTTTTCCAAGTAGATGCGAACAAAAAAAATTGTGGAAATTATATGCACACTCTGTGCGTATAAAACAAATATAACTGTGATGTATCTTCTTCCATTTTGTAATACTTCACAGTAATGTTATTGTTACGTGTGGGTAATATTTGAAAATATTATTTCGTTCACTGGAATTTCTTCCAGCTCTCGTCTAGAAAGGAAAATGAAAAGACGCACTGTTTAGAGTTATCTCCCCCGATACGACGGAGCTTGTCCCCTAGATTGCTGGAAGCAGAACTGACTCAACGTCTAACCCTTTCATACATTTCCTTATATGGAAATCTTCAAGAATTCCTCGCTCGATTTCGGTGTATATACACCCCCGAAATCTAAGCCTCGTGGGCAGTACCAAGCAAGAAGTCAGGACGTTACTCTGCTTCGCGTACGTTTGAGAATCGTCTGTTCCAGCAAGATCGGGCGCAAGTTCCCTTTCGGACCAACATTAAACCATATAGGATCCGCGAGTCGGTATAAATCCTATTACGGCAACTTCTACAATCGTTTCTCCAATCAAACCCTCGCATTGCCAGTGCGTCAAAACCGAGCATCAAATAGGTAATATATTTTAACTTCTCAACACTCTACATTCGCGACACTGACAATTGTATAACACTACTCAGTAATATATTGTTAATTGCCCGTGATAACTTAAGAGTCGTTAATTAAACCCAACCATCAATATCATAATCCAAATAGAAGTAACGATCCCACACGATACAGCTTCACCGCTCGAGCTGTATCGATATATTAAATAATTACTAGTTACGAGGCCTTTACTAACAATCCTTGCGACTCCCTGATTTCGCATCAGGTTCGTTCGCAACACTCTATATCCAAATTAAAACTCATTCCAACCTTAGTGGCTCCCCGATTTCGTATCGGGTTCGTCCACGCAACTCGCCCATCCTAGCGGCTCCCTGATTTCGCATCAGGTTCGTCCGCATCCTAGCAGCTTCCCGATTTCGCATCGGGTTCGTCTGTGAAACTACCAACCTCCCAGCAGCTCCCCGATTTCGCATCGGGTTCGTCTGCGACATTGTACCAATCTCCTAGCAGCTCCCCGATTTCGCATTGGGTTCGTCTGCGCCTTCACCCTCCTAGTGGCTCCCCGGTTTCGCATCGGGTTCGTCCACGACGTTTCAACCTCCTGCGGCTCCCCGGTTTCGCATCGGGTTCGTCCGCGCTTAAACCACACTCCTAGAGGCTCCCCGATTTCGCATCGGGTTCGTCCTCGTCGTCAATAATCCTAGCGACTCCCTGGCTTCGCGTCAGGTTCGTTCGCGCACCAAGCTAACAAATTCATACCGTATTTCTAAACAAAACTCCGCCGGTCTCTCGCGCTGCTCGCAGCCCGGGCTCGTAACATTATCAATGCATACATAAAATTTTTCATGTAAACGATAAACAAAAATCCGAGCTCACTTAATTAATTTTAATTTCTTTGCACGGCTGGAGTGTATTTTTATAATGTCGTTATCAACTTACAAAATTAATTACGTTGCTTTAATGTCATAATTATATGCTCGGAACCGTTATTGCAGAAGAAAGCTCAGACTTCTGATAAATTTCTAGAAGGATATAATAAAAAATATAAAATCATGAAATTAAAATATAAATAGTTTCAAATGTAATTCTTATAACTCTTATTTATTATGCTTGTAAGGCCATTGTGTTAGAAACATAAAAATATCACTTGAAAATTTGTTTATGACTCATCTACCAGAATATATTATCCAAGTTATGCCTCCTCAATGCAAGGCTCGTTCTTCAACATCTAGGAAAAAGTAAGCAGAGGTATACTTACGCAGTTTTGATAAACGCGGTTTTTTGTGATCTTTGTAGTCACCGCGACTGTGAAGTATCACAAAAATGACAATATACTATCGTGAAATATAACTAACATATGTACACAATATATAATAAATTCACTACAAATTTTTATGCGTTTATAGGAACTTTAAATGTTTGAAAGAATGGAGAATACGCGTAATATGCAACAATATATAAAATATTCAAAGCGCAGTCCATTTTATAATATCTAAAAGATGAAGAAAATTCTTTTTAGGCTACACCTGGGTATATATTTATATTAGGATTGCCTATTCGATTTTTATGAAATTGAAATATGTTATAATATTCAACATTTTGAGAAACTTTTCCCGATTTGTGCCTATGATTGGCATTAAAGGATAGATCCTCGAGTTCTGGGAATTTTAGAATAACATTATTATTTTCTCAACATACATTTGTTAGTAAATATATAAAATGCAACACATATTTAACATTTTTAAACAATAGTATGCGGCTCCACAGTGAGGTAGGCGGTATTTCCTAATAATCGGAAGCTTATGTGTCACGAAATAGTAGTGGTTCTAACTTAGAAGTTTAGAAATATTAGCAAAAATATATTAGTACAATTGCATTGTATTCTGCCTATACGTACAATAGCAATGAGGACACCACAAATAATGCAGTCGCATTGTGCCACAAACGGAGTGCCGCTTCGCACGAGATGAAAAATAAGCAAACCAAATCCGCCGGCGAGCGAAACGTCTAACGCGTCGGCTGGCTGTGTACGCATTGTGTACATATACATACACATATACACATACACATACTAATATGTTATTGTTAAAATCTTGGAACCTATACAAGAACCCTGTTATTACCATTGTAATTAGTATTTACTTAGAAAAAAGTGGGTGTCACCGATTTCGATGATTTTTTAATATGTTGTAGAAACCAATATTTTAAACAACATTTTCCTATACATATAACCGCCGCTCTGTCTTAGTTTCCGCGATTTTTTTCGAAGGATGATCGGTACTACACATTTAATTCTTTCTACAAGTACGCGTCCGTGGCAGCGTATGCGGAAATGTTTGAACGTTGCCCACTGTTTCTTTAAATGCATCGAGGCGGCCCGCAACGGATATGTATAATGGGAGTGCTTCCGAACTCGATTCGGGTAGCCGACTGTCTCACGGCGCCCGGAATAATAATCCGGCCCGAATCTTAGTCAAATCGAACTCCTCTTTGTAGTAACTAATTTAATGAAGTTTAGGTTCGTGCCGAAGTATTCATTCCGGCCGCCGTGTGGCGGCCTGCCACACATTCATTTGTGTTTTAATGATCTTTATTGATATTATCCAAAGTTGTACACATTTCAGTCATTATTGCGAAAAAGTTTTTTACACATTGTATAATGTTCGTCGCTGGTCGCTACGCTGTTATATATATTAACGGTAGACAGTTGCCGATCAAACGCTTGCGCATACGCTCCCACGGACGCGTGCGTATAGGCAGAATTCAATTTAGTAGTACCGATCTCTTTTGAGACTTTCGGAAACGAAGGCCGAGAGACGGTTATATGTATAGGAAAAAGTTGTTAAAAATGTTGATTTTTATAACATACTCGAAAGTCTTAGAAATCGGTGAGACTCCCCCTTTTGTAAATAATTACCTTGTATTTATTCAGGCATATCTTTCGATTAATATCATCCCCATTCCCTCCTCTTTGTCCCAATAACTAAACTTTTACCCAATCTGTAACTATGTATGTAATATAAATTTGTGGTATGAGTGAGAAGGGAAGTCTCAAAATTAGGTGAGCCTTTATTAACGCGATACGTCAATGTTCGGAGCTCCCGCGTATTTCGAGGGACAACTGTACATTGTATATTGTGTCTTTCAACGTCTGGTTCGCACCTTAGTGATCATACATGATCCATGAGTGATGTGGGTGCCCGATGCATACACATACAATGGTTTCTCGCCAAGATTTTGCGGCCGGGCCCAAGTCCGCTGAGGACACGAAACTCAAACCTCGTCTAATCTCTGTCATCAGAGAGCTCAACGAGCGAAAGACAAAGTGAGAATGAGAATCCGAGCATTCGAAGAAGTTTAAATGCCCATGTATCGCTGCGCTAATGCAATGCAAACTTAAAAGTTTTTTATTTTTTTATCTTTCCATACGGTAATTTATTTATCATATTAATGCAATTTTTTTTTTATTAAAATGAAACCAAACATGATGTAATTCGGACCACTTTTTTTTAATATTTATGGAATAATTACGCTGTTTTGTAGCTTCTGACAAATTGCAGAAATGAATTGCTTCTAGAAGAGTACATAATTTAATAACATAATGGCATTGGATATGATGTACTCACTTAAAGTATACAATATATATAAGTTTTTCAAAGGTAGCTGATATGTACAATACATGGACTACGCACTTTACTCCCTGTAGCTTTCTTTTACTCTACACAATATATCTATTCCAGCGATTTACTTCTTTTCCATATCCTACTTCTCTTATCTCCTCTATTAATACAATTCTTTTACATTTGAATATGTAAATGTAATCTGTACTATATTGTATTTGGTCTTATTTTAACCAGAAAAGTTTCACGAATATGTTAAAAGAAAATTTATTAAGAAAAAAATACAAGAAAAAAAATTTTTATCTTGTATTAACGTACCCAACATTGAATGGGGATTTAAACCGCTCGGCTCTGATCAAAGGCCAGCCGAATTTATTTCGCTGGTCGTGAATCGTGGATCCAAGAGAGGTATTCCTCACGACCTTCTTTAGTGTAGGGTAGAACACAACGCTATCATCAGTCCAGGGCCCCCAAACTCTATTCTTGTGAACTTGAAGCCGATTTTAATTCCCCCCCCCCCCCCCCCGTCTACTTGGAGCGCTAGCGGCGCACCTCTACATGTATACATTGTATCACCGATACTGCATACAAGGTAAGAACTCGTGACGTCACGTTCCCACCATTCACCCGTCAACTCGCGAATTTTATTGAACTTGGTTTGGAGAAGCGTGCATTGGAATTTAATTGAATTTAATCTTGGCGTGTTATCTTGGCGTTTTCTTGCGAAAAGGTGCAACAACAAGAGGAAGAGATGAGAATGAAGTAAGTAATACTCATTATTTTAATAAAAAGACCAAGAATTAAAAAGAATTGTACATGTTCATGTTTTATTTGTTGCAAGATGAAAAACCATTGCAGAGTGCAGGTATGGCTTTACAGACTGCTGACTATTATTATTGAGTAGTATACTGAATCATTTAAAAGACATTTTTACCAATGATTCTTTACAATTACAGAAGGTGCTGTCCAAAGGAGAGATTACCATGCTGCAGCCTGGAAAGGCCACAGAAGTACTCAAGAGTCTTTTAGGAAATTGAAGTTAATATTGTTTGACGGTGTGAGGTGTAAGCAATGTTCAGCAAGAGATAGTTTCTGATACTGTTCATCTTCAGACCCCTGATAAAGCTAGCTGGAATGCTGGCGAAACATTCAGAATTATCTCCTGTTGGGTACGGTTTATACTCCAAAGCTTAAAACAATAATAACTATAATGGACCAGGCCATAAAATGATGTATTTTATTTATTAGTTTATTAACGATAAATATTATTTCATAAACTTGGTGTATTTTATATATGTATATAATATTTAATATATATTACACAAATATTTATTTTGAATTGAAACTGTAAAATATTATTCCAATATATTTAATTAATTTGTTAATAGTGTTTTTCTTTTTCCCACAACATATTTTTATTATAAAATAATTTTTACTTGTAAGTATAAATACTATACAGCACATATATAGGACCATGTTCTTGTGTGCGTATTTCACCGACGTTATGTGTATGAATTGGTGGCGCCGCTAGCGCTCCAAGTAGACGGGGGGGAGAACTATATTTGGTTCTGGGCGAAATACGGTAGTTTGGGGGCCCTGCATCAGTCCTACGACGACTGATCGGACTGATGATTTTTATGTTTGCGGTGCTGTGATACGTACAATGTATGTTTCGGCTTTTGTGTAGCGATGGACGTTGAGTCCCCCCCCCCCCCTGGGGGCTAGGGCTGAACTCGACGTATTTATCCGCGGAATCGCTCGAGTTCTTGGCGAGAAAATATTGTAACAACTGTACGATATATGTATATATACATATCGAATTATACACATACATATTAAACAAATCTTACATGCTGAAAACAAGCTCTCTTTGGAATTCCGATACGAACCTGTTCAGCTGTATGAAAGCATTCACCCTAATAAATCGCCATAGTGCCTAATTTAAAGCACAGCATACTACTTGTAAAGAAGATCGACGTTACATTGTTGCAGTCTAGGTCATTCACATTTGTTATTACATCACAGAGTCCTAAACGTAGCTGTGATCAATAATAACCGTTCACCCAACATGAACGAATAATGATAAAAAAATTGTTACATGGAGACAAAAGTTTCAATTCCCATAATATTTATTTTCGCTTTACGAAAACGATATTAAGGGATTATTACATATTCATATAACTTGTACTTGTTTTACTGGTAAACAGTATTGAAGGAACTCAAAAGTTTAACTAGAAAATTATTTGTATGTTATACGTACTCATTTATTAGGAGTCAAAATTTTGAAACCACCTTAATATAATTACTATACGCGGGATGCGATTTTTGGTTCTCATTCATTTATGCTGAGCTTCGGCAGTTTTTTTGTGCTATGTAAAGGTTTATTTACAGCTCGTTCACACAATACGGTTTTTGACCAACTCGGTTATTTTACCACATCAACATTAACCGAAAACAGTGGTCCACACATTTCCATGTCTCCACAGAAAATTTAATTTTTATGCGTATACATATATACTTATTAAATTGATTGCCATGCTAACTTGTTCACAGTTTTATCTTTACATAAATGTATTGACTACGTAATACTTTTAAATTACGTTGTTTAATGTGGTTAGCCGGAACTTTACCATATACATAATGAATATGTTGTTTGAATACCTATATGAGTTTGTTATTACCGAGTATAATTGCACTTTGTGGTATACATGATACAGGTGCTATTCCGATACGTGACAATAGTAAGCATAAAAAATAACCGATTTAGTAATTTTATCGTGTATACACATACAAAATATAAATAGTATTTCGAAAGGTGATAAAAATTTGATTCAGCAAATAATTGATTTGCATGAACGCAATAGTTTGTACATACTTCAGTAAATCGGTTAATTCGGTAAACTAACTATCGAAATGAATCCGCATCGTATGACCGAACTATTGTATCCATGTTTACGGCGGCCGAGTATACACGGTAGTTTATCGCCACTCTGTACATTTAAATACTACTGACTATCGCTTGATTTAATTGTCCTTTTCGCCGTTTCAATGGCTCTGTGGTCTTTTCTAGTGCTGAATCGATAACATCGCAAGTGACACGGAAATGGTAATGGGGCTCAAGTGCCCCAAAACCGTGTGACAAACAAAAGCATTGGATGAGTGGTCTATCACAGACGAGGAACAGTATAGACCTATCATCCAATGCTCTTTTCTGTCACACGGTTCGGGGGTCTCGAGACCCCCTTACCATTTCCGTGTCACGTGCGATGTTACCGATTCAACACCAGAAAAGACCACAGAGCCATTGAAACGGCGAAAAGGACAATTAAATCGAGCGATAGTAAGTAGCCTTTTAAATGTACAGAGTGGCGATAAACTATCGTGTATACTCGGCCGTCGTATACATGGACCCCAATAGTTCGGTCATACGATGCGGTTTCATTTCGTCAGTTAGATTACCGAATTAACCGATTCACTGAAGTATGTACAAACTATTGCCGTCATGCAAATCACTTATTTGCTGAATCAAATTTTTATCACCTTTCGAAATACTATTTATATTTTGTATGTGTGTACGATAAGCGTATTAAATCGGTTATTTTTTATGGTTACTTTTATCACGTATCGGAATGGCACCTGTATTATGTATACCATAAAGTGCAATTATATTCGGCAATAGCAAAATCATGTAGGTATCCAAATAACATATTCATGATGAATATGGTAAAGTCTAGCTAGTCACATTAAAGAACGTAATTTAAAAGTAATACGTAGACGTTGCATTTATCTAAAGATAAAACTGAGAACGAATCAGCATGGCAACCAATTTATGAAGTATATAGATGCATGAAAATTAAATTTTCTGTGGAGATGGAGAAATGTGTGGACACTGTTTTCGGTTAATCTTGATTTGGTAAAATAACCGAGTTGGTCAAAAACCGTATTATGTGAACGAGCTGCAAATAAACATTTACATAGCCCAAATATAAGCTACCGGAGCTCAACTCAAATGAATCAGAGCCAAAAATCGTATCCCGAAGAATGGTTTCGAAATTTTTACTTCTAATAAATGAGTAACTATTAAAAACAAATAATTTTCGAGTTAAACTTTTGAGTTCTTTCAAAACTGTTTACCAGTAAAACTAGTACAAGTTATATGTATATGAAATAATCCCTTAATATCGTTTTCGTAAAGCGAAGATGAAACGTATGGGAATTGAAATTTATGTTTTTCTGTAACAATCTTTTTTACCATTAATCTTTCATGATAGATTAACGGTTACTATTGATCACAGCTACGTTTCGAACTCTGTGATCTAATATCAAATGTGAATGACCTAGACTGCAACAATGTACCGTCGATTCTTCTTCACAAGTAGTATGCTGTGCTTTAAACCAAGCACTATGGGGATTTTTTAGAGTGTATGCTTTTATGCAACTTAACAGGTTCGTACCGGTATTCCAAAGAGAGCTTGTTTTCAGCATGGAAAGTTTGTTTAATATGTGTGTGTATAGTTCAATATGTATATATGCATATACTGTACAGTTATTACAATATTTTCTCGCCAAGAACTCGAGCGAACCCGTGGATAAATGCGTAGATTTCAGTCCAATCCCCTATTATGTGCGGGCGGGGGGGGGGGGGGCTCCATGTCCGTCGCTATATCCAAGGCGAAACATTCGCTGTCACAACACCGCAAACAAAAATCATCAGTCCGACCAGTCGTTGTAGGACTAATGCCAGCGTTGCCTTTCTCGTATTCTAGCCTACAGCAAAGGAGGCCGTGAGGACTGCCTCGCTTGGAACCACAATTCGCGATCAGTGAAGCGAGTTCGGCTCGCCTTTGATATGAGCCGAGCGGTTTAAAACCCCATACAATGTATGAACTCGTTAATGTAGACTAAAAAACTTTTTTTATTATTTTTTTCTTAATAAATTTTCTTTCAACATATTCGCCAAATTTTTATAGTTAAAATGAGACCAAAGACGACATAGTTCGGATTATATTTACCTACGAAAATGTGAAAGTATTGTATTAATACAGGAGTTAAGAGAAGTAGGAAATGGAAGAGAAGTAAATCGCTGGAATAGATGTATTGTATAGAGCAAAAGAAAGCTACAGGAAGTGAAGTGCGTAGTCTATGTATTGCACATATCAGCTGCCTTTAAAAAACTTATAAATTGTATACTTTACGTAAGTATATCATATTCAATGCCATAATGTTATTAAAATATGTATTTTGCTAGAAACAATCCATTTCTGCAATTTGTTAGAAACTATAATACAGCGTACTTATTCCATAAATGTTAAGTAAAAGTGGTACAAATTATATGGTGTTTGGTTTCATTTTAATAAAAAAATTGCGATAATATGATAAATAAATTATTTTAAAGAAAGATAGAAAAATGAACAACTTTTAAGTTTGCATTGCATTAGCACAGCGGGCATTTAATCTTCTTCGAATGCTCGGCTTCTCATTCTCACTTTGTCTTTCGCTCGTTGTTCTTTCCGACGGCAGAAATCAGACGAGGTTTGAGTTTCGTGTTCTCAGCGAACTTAGGCCCAGCTGCAGCCTTGGCGAGATAACATTGTATGTGTATGTATCGGGCACCCATGTCATTCATGGATCATGTATGATCCATACGGTCCGAACCAGACATTAAGCAAAACAATATACAATATACAGTTGTCCCGCCGAATTACGTGGGGGTTCGGAACATTTATGTATCGCGTTAATGAAGGCTCGCGTAATTTTGAGACTTCCCTTCTCACTCCTACTACAAATTTATATTACATATGTACATACATAGTTATAAACTGGGTAAAAGTTTAGTTATTTGAACAAAGAGGAGGGGGTGGGGATGATATTAATCGAAAGATATGCGTGAACAATTACAAGGTAATTATTTAGAAAAGCCCCCTTTTCTAAACCGATTTCGATGATTTTCGAGTATGTTATAAAAATCAACATTTTGAGCAACTTTTTCCTATACATATAACCGCCGCTCGGCCTTCGTTTCCGAAATTTGTCTCAAAGGAGATTGGTACTACTACATCAAATTTTGTCTATAAGTACGCGTCCGTGGGAGCGTATGCGTAAGCGTTTGATTGGCAACTGTCTATCGTTTCTATACATAACAGCATAGCGGCCAGCGACGAATATTATACAATGTACAAAATTTTTTCGAAATAATAACTGAAATGTTTACAACTTCGTATAATATCAATAAAGATCATTAAAACAAAAATGAATGTGTGGCCGGCCGCCTCGCGGCGGCCAGAATGAATTCTTCGTCCCGAACCTAAACTTCATTAAATTAGTTACTAGATAGCAGAGTTCGATTTGAGTAAGGTTCGGGCTAGATTATTATTCCAGCCGCCGTGAGACGGTCGGCTACCCGAATCGAGTTCCGAAGCACTCCCAATCTACGCGTCCGTTGCGAGCTGCCTCGATGCATTTAAAGAAACAGTGGACAATCACCGACCAAATGTTTACGGATACGCTGCCACGGACGCGTACTTATAGAAAGAATTCAATGCAGTTGTACCGATCATTCTTCGAAAAAAATTTCGGAAACTGAGTCCGAGCGACGGTTATATGTATAGGAAAAAGTTGTTTAAAATGTTGATTTCTACAACATATTAAAAAATCATCGAAATCGGTGAGACCCCTCTTTTCTAAATAAATACCAATTACAATGGTAGTAACAGGGTTGTTGCATAGGTTCCAAGATATTAACAAAAACATATTGGTACAACTATATTGCATGCTGTTTCAATATGTATATATATGTATGTATATGTGTAAGAGCGAGCGGACCCTTGACGGTAGGGCCATAAACGTGGCCTGCGGACGAGACCTGGCGAGTCGGCTAGCTCGAGAACAGATTGTTTTTAGACTTTACACGGATCGGACGGAAAGCTCAGCGACCGACGACGAGGCGCTAGCCGAGCAAAGAAATAAAATATTCGTTGCATTTAGCCCTGACAAACTTTATTTTGACCGCACCATCCTTACAAATTTCAGAAGTGGGATAAAGTTCTGTTTAGCTCGTGAATTTATTGAGTGTCTCGTTATATTCTGTGTGAGTTTTTTCGCGAGGTCCTCTGATTCTGTGTGACAATTTTACGTTTTGGAGCGATATTTTATGTACAAGTTTCTGAGTGACATTTTGTGACTTTCTGTGTGACAATTTTACGTTTTGGAGCGATATTTTATGTACAAGTTTCTGAGTGACATTTTGTGACTTTCTGTGTGACTATTTTTAAGTTTTCTTAGTGACATTTTATTAGTTTTTTTTTAGTGGCAATTCGGTGCAACGCCTTTTAAAAGTTCGAAGCGATTGTTTGTTGTGTTTTCTATTATGTCGTACACAACGGGAAAAAGCCAACGTGAATTCCTACTAACGGAGTTGAAAGAGGTACTGCGGTCGCACGGATTGTCAACGACGGGCAATAAAGCCGAACTGATGCAACGCTTAGATGACAACTTCCCGGATCGGGAATGGGAGGGTGATATACCTTCGCGTACCAGAAGAGGCGGAGATGGTGTCGAAATTAGCAATCCTGTATTATCTACGGACGATCCCCAGGCTGAAACAAGCAATCCTCGTCCGACGCCGCCGTCAGGTCAAGAGATATCAGCGGAAACCACTCCAAACCGCCTTTTACGCGTGGAATTGGATCTCATGCGGCGAGAGCGAGAATTGATGCAAAGGGAGTTGCAGCTTCTTCAGCGGGAGAATGAGATATTACGGAGTTCCGCGACCTCTAGTCGGGAGTCTGAAAGAAGAGCTGGACCAAGTGTGAAAGCAGTTGGTGAGCTATTAGGAGAGTTCAGTGGGTCTGAGGATTCTTTTCCAAATTGGAAGAAACAGTTGCAGTTATTGGTTGCTACATATGAATTGGACGAAAATTTAATGAAGATTCTCATTGGGTCGAAGCTCAAAGGAAAGGCGTTGAGCTGGTTCCAGTCTAAAACGGAGCATATAGAGATTGCAACGGATGAGTTGTTGGGCCGAATGGAGTTGATGTTTGGCCATCGGGAGAGTCGATTGGAAACTCGCCGGAAATTTGAAAATAGAAGATGGGCTAATAATGAAAACTTTAGTGAATATTTTCACGAAAAACTAATTTTAGCCAATCGTGTGCCGGTCAGCAATGAGGAAGTTGTTGATTTCATAATTGACGGGATACCGGACGTTCACCTGCAAAACCAGGCACGCATGAGTAATTTTAAAACGGCAACTGCAGTGTTGACTGCGTTTAATAAAATTAAGTTACCACCCATTGTGAGGACTCACGCGATGCCGAGCATGGCAACGGTTCGGTCGAGGGTATTGGAGTCAGCGGGGACGAAGAGGACAGTAGAGCAGGTAGCGGCGATACGGTGCTACAATTGCAACAGGACAGGTCATCGGGCCCAGGAGTGTTATCGACCAAGGAGAGAAAAGGGGTCGTGTTTTGGTTGCGGGGAAATGGGTCATCTGTTACCTGCTTGCCCGAAGAAAGAAAAACCCCAAGTCACCTGCGTGCAGAAGGTCCCGTCACAGGAGGAAGAATTTCACCGACATATCGTGTATGTTATGGACAATATTGAAGTAAGATTTCGTACTTTGTTTGATACCGGGAGTCCGGTAAGTTTCATGAAAGAATCGGTTTGTCCCATGTAAAATAGACAAAATAGAGGATAGCGCGCGTACGCGATTTGTGGGAATTAATAAGTCGCCATTGAATCCGATGGGCACATTACGGGCGACGATTGTATTCAATAGTGTTCGTAAGAACATTTTGTTGTTAGTCGTACCGGATCAGACTATGGCTACATCTGTGGTGCTAGGTCGGGATGCCCTAAAATCATTCGGTATGACTTTGACCAAACCGGAGGTTGAGGACCCTGCTGTTTTGGAGATTTTGAACATTCTTTCAAGTCCGGTGGAAGATGAGATAGTGGAGTCGTTAAATATTAATGCGCAAATAGCTTTCGACGAGCATGAAAAGTTGGAAAAAATGTTTAGGCAAGCATATTTACAACCACCGCGCCCAATAGTGCCTCGCGTTAACGCTGAGTTAAAATTGACGCTAAAGGATCATAAACCTTTTCACACCTCGCCGCGACGAATTTCCTATTCGGAGAAAGAACAGTTAGGGCAGATATTGGACGGTTTGTTGAGCAAAGGGGTTATTAGTGTTAGTAACTCCGAGTACGCGTCACCGATCGTTTTAGTTAAGAAGAAAAATAGGGAGCTCCGCATGTGTGTAGATTATAGAACTTTAAATAAGGCACTTATGCGCGATAATTATCCGCTACCACTGATCGAGGATCAGATCGATGTGTTATGCGGTAAGAAATACTTTAGTTTGTTAGACCTCAAGGATGAGTTTCATCATATCCGTGTGGCGGAAGATTCGGTGAAATATACGGCATTTGTCACACCTTTGGGCCAGTTCGAGTATATGAGGATGCGTTTCGGTCTTAAAACTGCACCATCGCGGTTCCAAAGGTTCGTTAATGAAGTTTTTTCGGAGCTAATCAAGTCAGGGGATGTTGTGGTGTACATAGATGACATTTTAGTGGCGACAAGAACATTAGAACACCATTTTCAAATTCTGAATCGCGTTTTTGCATTGCTCGTAGAGAATAGAATGGAGCTGAGACTAGATAAGTGTAAATTTTTATATAACGAGATAGAATATTTGGGATATTTTATAACCGAGAAGGGCATTAGTCCGCCGAAAAGCGGGGTAGAAGCGGTCGAAAAATTCCCGGTACCGCGGAGTACCCGTGACGTACAGAGGTTTGTGGGTCTCAGCTCATACTTCCGTAAGTTTATTGAGGGGTTTGCTTTCGTTGCCAAACCGTTGTATGATTTATTGCGTAAGGATGCTAAGTTTAAATTTGGGAAGGAAGAATTAGAAGCGTTCAACAATTTGAAGGCAAAGTTAGTAGAAGCTCCGGTTTTAGCCATTTATGACCCAAGGGAAGAAACCGAACTTCATTGTGACGCCAGTTCATTGGGGTATGGGGCAATTTTCATGCAGCGGAAAAATGATTTGAAACTCCATCCGGTATTTTATTTCTCAAAGCGTACCACCGAGGTTGAGAGCAGGTATCACAGCTTTGAACTTGAGGTACTGGCTATAGTCTATGCGTTAAGACGTTTTAGGGTTTATTTATATGGTGTTAGGTTTAAGATACTAACGGATTGTAGTTCGCTTCAAATGACGTTGAATAAGAAGGAAGTAAATCCGCGAATCGCGAGATGGGCATTGGAGCTCCAGAGTTTTGATTATGAAATAATCCATCGACCGGGTACGAGAATGGCACATGCGGATGCGCTCAGCAGGTCTACTAATGTATTAATCATAGAAGGAAACACGTTCGAGTTGGATTTAGCACTAATGCAAAATCGAGATCCCGAAATCGCCAGAATACGGGAAAGGTTAGAGTCTTGCGAGAACAGTTTTTTTGAGATGCGGAATGGTCTGGTGTATAGAAAGCATGGGAGTGAGTTGTTATTTTATGTACCAGAAAGTATGTAGAAGAACGTTATCTATAGGTATCACAATGAAATGGGACATCTAGGAACGGATAAAACTAGTAGTACCATAATGCAGAACTATTGGTTCCCGAGATTAAAGACTAAAGTTGCCGACCATATTAAGAATTGTTTAAAATGCATCGCATTTTCACCGCCAGCAGGGAAAATTGAGGGAACTTTACATTGCATACCTAAAGGTAATGTCCCATTTGTCGTGATACATATTGACCATTTCGGCCCCGTGGACAAAAATGTAAATATCAAGAAGTACGTATTTTTAATTATAGATGCATTTACAAAACATGTAAAATTGTATGCTACGAAGACAACCGCGGCAAGGGAAGCAATCGGGTGTTTAAAGTCGTATTTTGCGTACTATAGTAAACCACAGACGGTCATTTCGGATAGGGGTAGCGCCTTCACATCCAAAGACTTTGATGATTTCCTCACGGCAAATAATATTAAGCATATAAAAGTCGCCACAGCGACTCCGCAGGCAAACGGGCAGGTAGAGCGGGTAAATAGAGTTTTACGACCGATACTCGCAAAGGCGGCCGAAAATTGCCCGGGTAAGCGGTGGTATGAAGTATTAGAAGATGCGGAATACGCGCTTAATAATACCGTTAATAAAGCGACAGGCGAAACCCCTTATAAGCTCTTGTTTGGGGTTGATCAAAGGGGTAAAGTTCCGGATTCGTTGAGTCAGTATCTCCAGCAACAGGTGAATCGCAAACCCGTAAATTTCGAAACGGTTAGGCACAAGGCAGAGGGAAAAAATTTGCACCAGCAAGAATATAATAAAAAATATTATGACAGGAAACATAAACCACCTCACGAGTACCAGGTCAGGGACTATGTAATGTTAAAAAATTCTGAAAGTACTCCGGGAATTTCCCAAAAACTAATTCCTCAGTTTAAGGGACCCTACGAGATCACAAAAAAACTTCGGAACGATCGGTATGTTGTAGCCGATATCGCAGGGTTCCAAAATACGCAGAAACCCTACCAAGGTACCTGGTCCCCTGCCAATATGCGACCGTGGCGTTCAGTATAAGATGTATATTACTTAGAAATGTAAAATTTAGGATATCGTCTAGGTTTAAGATGAATTTTGTTTAGGATAAGATATGGTATATTGTATATCACTTTTTAGTTTGAATAAGCGAGTCCGAGGCCGGACTCGGGGTCAGGATTGGCCGAAACTGTAAGAGCGAGCGGACCCTTGACGGTAGGGCCATAAACGTGGCCTGCGGACGAGACCTGGCGAGTCGGCTAGCTCGAGAACAGATTGTTTTTAGACTTTACACGGATCGGACGGAAAGCTCAGCGACCGACGACGAGGCGCTAGCCGAGCAGAGAAATAAAATATTCGTTGCATTTAGCCCTGACAAACTTTATTTTGACCGCACCATCCTTACAATGTACACAATGCGTACACAGACATCCGACGCGTTAGCCGCTTCGCTCACCGGCGGATTTGGTTTGCTTATTTTTCATCTTGTCGTCAAGCGGCTCTCCGTTTCTGGCACAATGCGACTGCATTATTTGTGGCGTTGTCATTGCTATTGTACGTATAGGTAGAATACAATGCAATTGTACTAATATATTTTTGCTAATATTTCTAAACTTCTAAGTTAGAACCACTACTACTTCGTCATACATAAGCTTCCGATTAATAGGATATACCGCCTACCTCACTGCGGAGCCGCATACCGTTGTTTAGAAATGTTAAATATGTGTTGCATTTTATATATTTACTAACCTATGTATGTTACGAAAATAATAATGTTATTCAAAAATTCCCAGAACTCGAGGATTTATCCTTTAATGCCGATCATAGGCACAAATCGGGAAAAGTTTCTCAAAATGTTGAATTTTACGACATATTTCAATTTCATAAAAATCTAATAGTCAATCCTAACATAAATATATACCCAGGTGTAGCGTAAATAGAATTTCCTTCATCTTTTAAATATTATGAAATGTACTGCGCTTTGAATATTTTATATATTTTTGCATGTTACGCGTATTCTTCATTCTTTCAAACATTTAAAGTTCCTATAAACGCATAAAAATTTGTAGTGAATTTATTATATATTCTGTACACATGTTATTCATATTTCACGAAAGTATATTGTAATTTTTGTGGCTCTTCACGGTCGCGGTGACTACAAAGATCACAAGAAACCGCGTTTTTCAAAACGCCGATTCAGATTCAGACTCACCGATTTCGATAATTTTTTAATATATTGTAGAAATCAACATTTCAAACAACTTTTTCCTATACTTATGACCGCCGCTAGGTCTTAATTTTCGAGATTTCTTTCGAAGAATGATCGGTACTACTACATTGAATTCTGTCTACAAGAACGCGTTCGTGGCAGCGTATGCATAAATGTTTGATCGGTGATTGTCAACTGTTTCTTTAAATGCATCGAGGCGGCTCGCCACGGACGCGTAGAATGGGAGTGCTTCCGAACTCGATTCGGGTAGCCGGCCGTCTCACGGCGTCCGGAATAATAATCCGGCCAGAAACTTACTCAAATCGAACTCCTCTATCTAGTAACTAATTTAATGAAGTCTAGGTTCAGGACCAAGCATTCATCCCGGCCGCCGTGAGGCGGCCGGCCACACATTCATTTCTGTTTTAATGATCTTTATTGATATTATACGAAGTTGTAAACATTTCAGTCATTATTTCGTAAAAATGTTGTAAACATTGTATAATATTCGTCGCTGGCCGTTACGCTGTTAACGATAGACGATAGGCAGTTGCCGATCAAACGCTTACGCATACGTTCCCACGGACATGTACGTATAGACAAAATTCGATGCAGTAGTACCGATCTCTTTTGAGACAAATCTCGGAACCTAAGGCCGAGCGGCGGTTGTATGTATAAGAAAAACTGGATTAAAATATTGATTTCTACAACATATTAAAAATTCATCGAAATCAGTGAAACCCCCCCTTTTTTAAGTAATTACCAATTATTGTAATAACCGTACGATATATACTAATATGTACATATCAAATATACAGACACATTAAACAAACATTTTTTACATGTTGTAAAGAAGCTCGTTTTCGAGCTTCGCTGCGAACCTGTGAAGTTGCATGAAAGCAATAAATCTCTATAGTGTCTGGTTTAAACCACAGCACACTACTTGTAAAGAAGGATTGACGTTATATTGTTGCAGTGTAGGCCATTCACATTTGATATTACATCACAGTCCGAAACGTAACTGGAATTAAAATTAACCATTAATATAACATGAAAGATAGAATTTTTATTAGTTATATTAATGGTAAAAGAAATTGCTACATGAACACAAAAATTTAAATTTTCTTAATTTTCATATGATCTTTTTGTGAAAACGATAATATGGGATTATTACATAAGTCATACTAGTACCGCGCCAATAATGCTCAGACGAACCTCGTCTGCGAACCACCAAAGATTCGTTGATATCAATCATTTGGCGAACCACAGTCGATGCTTGTCGGTTGAATATACAATAGCAATAGTACGTAGTACAATAGTATACAGCACTAGTATACATATGTTCGGCTAGCCCTGGGAAAAATTGCAGGATTCTGTGAGCCAAAATAAAACGTGAATCAGGAATAATGAAATTCCGTTTGAGGCTTTACTTTTTAGTTATACGCAATTAAAAATGCTTGGCGCCCGATTATTTTGCAGTGGTCGACCATTGTACGGCAGGTCAAGGGACAAAAGTTACGTCACTGACAAAAGAACAACGCACGGCTAGCAGCTCTGCCTTCAGAAAACCTTTCTGCCGTTTACAGAAAGAATCAAAGAAATTCTGTGCCCCAAACTCTTCTGTGACGGTAGCTCTGTTCGTTGACCCACCTTACAACAGCTGATCGGTAAAGGACTGCCGTGCGACGAGCGCGAGTGCCCAGTTTTTCAGTGCTTATAACTAAACAATGAAGCCTGAAATGCAATTTCGATATTCTTGATTTTTGTTTCATTTTTACTCACAGAGTCACTTCCTGCAGCTTCCCCTGTAGCTGGTCGAATGCTATATATATATTGTCTCTTTCCTTGTCACTTATTCTAATTGGCAATACATGTTTCGTTTCTTTCTATCTCGGCTCGTGTTTCGCCTGCCAGTATAAATGAACTCTAAAACTACACAGCGACACGTCTGACTGAGATAGAAAGACAGAAAAAGAAATCGCATACTGTTTTATTCCTGTATCTCTCTATCTCACAAGATGCGTTACTGCATGGACGGACGGAATGATTTGCCCATGGTGATGGTTATAGAAAAGGACAGCGAGTGAGAAAGAAAGAAGAACTGAGATTCGGGGAGTTTAAATGCAACCATGGAAGTTTAAATACCTGCATAGATTGGTTAGATATTACGAATACAGCAACCAAACTTTTTTGTTTTTTATTTTTTGTAAACAAAAATTTCATTAACACTTCGGTAACATTTTTGTGATTGAAATAAGACCAAATATGATATGTTTTTGATTATATTTATCGGTTCAATGAATGCTAACATTTTCTTCCTTATTGATTTTCATAAATTTCTAAAAGCTGAAATTGTATTATGCTTGGTTTCATTTTAATTAGAAAAACCTTACCAACAGGTTAATAATGTTTTGACAAAGAAAGAATCACACATGAAACAGATTCATTATTGCGTTTGTGTATTTTCCCAGACACCTTACACAGGCATTTAAATTTCTCTGACTATTTTACTGTAACATCTAGTTTCGGTAACATTTAAGTAACGAAATACCAGTCAGGGTGGACAAAACCTGTTTAAAAGCGGTATAATTTTACTTCCTAAGGTTATGAGCATTCACTTCAGGTGAAATAGGCTTCTAATTACAATATAAAATGGTAGCTGATGTACATAATAAATACATTAATGCTGGTATATTTACAATATATTTATTTAAAATCAATAGATAATAATAATACATAGCTTTTGCATTTTGTGAGTTCTTCTCTCCTTTTCATAATGGCCTCTTTCGTGTACTGCATAAAGACACCTGCAAAACATAGTAAATATAAGATATAAAAGAAGAATATTTTCATGCGATATCACACTTAAATATTAATATTTCTTTTGCACATGCCTTTGTGTGTGCCCTCTTTCAACTTAGTTTCACTATTACTTTTAGAAGTAATTTGTTAATTTTTAAAACATTCAAGCAATGCAAGTAATAGTGTTAACGGGATGGGCCACGTGAAGGCATGAAAGAAGGACTTTGCCATCCCCGAGTATATTTAATGTTCATAACATTTCATGCAACGCGTTCGTTAAAAGGGGAAAAAGTTAAAAATCATGCAAATTATATATGTATATATACAAAGGTGGAATAACGCAGTAAAAGAACACTGAAGATGCTCATGTTGCAAATTGAAAATATTTACATGCAGAAAGCAGAAAAGCGAAGCAATAAATATATCTTATTAAAGAAATAAGCATAAGTAAAAAAGCAATGCAATAAAACGTACTACAAAAAAGCGATAACTTGCTAAAAAAAATTGTAGTTATTTACACATGTTGCAAATAAGAAAATTTTGAATTTTTCTTAACAGCAGATATCGGAAATCTTAGCTTTTCTCCGAGCCATGCTGTATATTTATGAATTTTAACTTTTAATGCCAAATACACTAATTCTTTACGATGGGCAGCGCACTTATCGTGGCTAAACCATTTTGGATATTTTTCTTCTACATTGTTGCGATGCACTCGATGTGTTGTAGGTTCGAGCACTTCGCTTCCCGAAGTGCGAATTAACGCAATCATGATAGTTATAATTTTGTGAATAATTGTGCACTGGTGCATGCACTGTGTTGGTTGATGTCTTGACTGAATGTGTAGGTTGATGTGTGTAATGCATGATGGTTCGTGAATGTCTCTTGAAGTGTAATGTTTGATGGTTTTTGACTGTCTCTTGAAGTGTAATGTTTGATGGTTTTTGACTGTCTCTTGAAGTGTAATGTTTGATGGTTTGTGAATGACTGACTTTGGACGACTCCTGTCCCGACCGATGAAGCCGATCGCGGAGTCTCGGATCTTCTTAATGACTCGCTGATTGGTGCCCTTGCATTTTTGACAGTTATCAATCAGCGAGCCTAATATGAATTTCGACTCATCTCTTTGCTCCCTCAACGCGTTCGTTTGGAGAGGGGTGTCGAAGTGTGTTATGGGGGTGACGACGTTTGACAACGTCGCGGAAATTCCTCCAGCTAGCCGACCCTTGGATATGTTTTACCGTTAGAAACAAATGTCGACTGTCCTTTAGAATTTCCCGGTTTATGATACGGCCATGGTTATTGAGAGGCGAAAGAAGCGACCCGCTAATACTCATTAACTGAGTTGTAGCTTGTATTCTTTCGCCAGGACGTATTGTGAATCTAAAGCAAGCTAGCTGTAACGAATAGGTCCATTATCTCAAAAATAACCCTTGGTGCGCGTCCGCACCATAAACCGCGTTGGCAATGGTTCTCAACAAAGTGCTAACAGTATTTTTATCGGAGGGGCTTTGGAGTTTCGCAGAAACATACATGATAGAAAATAATCGAAAACAGCTTATCCAGTATAAATGCTTCGCTGCGTAACTCTGGGTAATATAGATCAAACATTTTGTTTATAATTTGGAAAATTCTAAACTTGGGACATGGAGATGTCCGAAGTCTACATTGTCTTGTGCAATGTATGCGCGGAAAGATGTCAGCAGTTGCTCGTTGCGACAAAAAACACTATCTTTCAAAACTAATATGTCGTAACAAGTACGACATCGCGTCTTTCCAACACTTTTTTCGCAATATATCCTGCAAAATACTCTACGGCACAAGCTTCTAAAGAGCATACCGATGATGACAGATCACTTACATCATTATCAATATCAACAATAGGATGGATACTGTCATCATCAGTATGCTCTTCAACCCCGAATGAAGCCTCACTTGATGACGTGGCTAGTTGACAACTTGGTATTAATTCCTCCGGTACTAACGGTGTGTTATTATCGTACATGCAATTCCCATTATTATTATTATTAGCTTGTATAGCTAATAAGATACTTTTTCTAATAGCAAGACGCACCGATTTGACCGAAGGATTACGATTATATCCACCATGCATCCGTAGAACGGAGAAGAAGTTCTCTAAGGTATCCGTATTTAGTCGCAAAGTCATCAAAAATGTAACACCTTCTTCCCGTAAATCATCCCACAGTTGCAGGGTGGCATTTATAGATTGCTGCAACCCCAAGAAACAAGGAGGCACTTTTAACCCTTTCGGCGTGGCTACAAACCAATTTTCGATATTTGAGACTTGTGTCTTCAAATTTTCTTCAATATTACTCGAAACCCGCGAAAGTGCACACTTGTTTGGGTTGGGATCACGGGCGCATGTATTATTTAAATTGTCAAACAAATCATTCAACGTTTCGAAGAACCTAGCCGTGTGTTGAATAGTTGTTGTTTTTATGCAACCCGTCAAAGATGCGGTAAAGAGAGCAGATGACACTCTTTTACTAAAAACTTGAAGGGCAAGCTTACACTTCATTTTATCAAATAAATTTGGCCTTACATGTTTCTCGGATAATTTGTAAGCTGCACGAGTACTATTGCTTTTCTCTAAATTCCATAATGATACTACATCGGACCGCAAGACGCGTGATACGCTAATAATAAAGTCATTCTTCAATAAATTATTTTTTACACTTTTGAAAAGATGTAAGAAATCAAAAAGAAAATAAATTTTCTGGCCATTTCTCGCAAAATGCGGTTTTTGAATAGAAACGCGGTCGTCTGCAATACTTTGATCGCTAGTCCCCTGATCGGAAATAACCGCTCTGACATTCAACCCAGTTTCCTAAACTGCATCTAAAATTTCGTCCAAAATTATTGATAAATCATTCCTTTTTATGCCTGATTTTGAAATAAAGAATACCAGAGGTTGGTTCCAAATAGTGAACAGCCCGCGTAGCATAAAAACAAGTACTTGTGAACCTACGGCTGTAGTTCTACCTAAAGATCCTAAGTCTTCGAAACCTTCAATAATTTGTTTTGTTGGGTGGAAATCCAAACATTTTCTCACAGCCATTTCATCAAATAGGAGAACGCAATATGTGTCTGCGACCTCCATGTTCGCAGCATTAATTTTCAGTGCGTTAAATATATTTTGGCAAATTCCTGGCCAAATATCAATTTTGCCGAACCAACGGATAATAGATACTGGACTCGGCAAATGGAAGCTAAAAACATAACGCATTTTATTATACAATGCTGGCGAAGTATAGTGCATTGTCATACACATTTGACGTTCATTACGTGTAAACGGCATTTTATTTGAATTCTTAAACAATAACATCATAATGAAAGTAAAAATGTAGCCGGATACTTTTTTCGCGATAGCTTTCTTCAAACATATATCGTCTATAATGCCTGAAGAAAGTTTAGATTGTAATCTACTTAATGCTCTACGCTTCGCTCGTAATTGCAAGCGAAGAATATTAGATTTATTCTTCTCGTGCTTTAACAGTTCTTCAACTTCTGTTTCTGCGAAACTCCAAAGCCCCTCTGATAAAAACACTGTTAGGACTTTGTTGAGAACCATTGCCAACGCGGTTTATGGTGCTGACGCGCACTGAGGGTTATTTTTGAGATAATGGACCTTTTCGTTACAGCCAGCTAGCTTTAGATTCACAATAGGTCCTGGCGAAAGAAAACAAGCTACAACTCAGTTCCTGAGTATTAGCTGGTCGCTTCTTTCGCCTCTCAATAACCATGGCCGTATCATAAACCGGGAAATTCTAAAGGACAGTCGACATTTGTTTCTAACGGTAAAACATATCCAAGGGTCGGCTAGCTGGAGGAATTTCCGCGACGTTGTCAAACGTCGTCACCCCCACAACACACTTCGGCACCCCTCTCCGAACGAACGCGTTGAGGGCGCAAAGAGGTGTGCCGAAATTCATATTAGGCTCGCTGATTGGTAACTGTCAAAAATGCAAGGGCACCAATCAGCGAGTCATTAAGGCGGTAGTCCCCAATGGCGGCCAGGCATGTCAGAGAGTTGAATTTACCGACAAAATGGGCCAAAAATATGGGTTTGCCTGATACAACTTTTCGTCCTTATATGACAGACATGTGGCTCGAAATAGGGCTCATTCGAAAGAGGAGGTTTCAACGCAACATGGTCAGGTAGTCTTGTGGTCAAATTACGTTGATATGTAATAATATGAGCGTTGTAAAGCGGAGCAAAAAATGTCAGCTCGACAGCCGTCGAATCTAAGCATTTTTTTTATACGGAGGGAATGACCTGCATGAAATGAATACCTGACCACGTTGCGTTGAAGTCTTCCCTTTCGAATAAACTATCGTGCGACTCACAAGCTTCTCATATAAGGACGAAAACTTGTATCGCGTAAAGGCATGCGTTTTCGGATGAATTCGCCATATTGACGATAAAACAGAGCAAAATACGTATCAAGTTTAGTTCAGCTGTTGTGCACGAAGGGCGCGTAATCATAAAGACTAAAGTTGGCTGGGACTGGAGGAGTAGGTCGATGTACCACTACATTCAACTCTGCCTATCCGTGTGTCGCCGACGCTGTCCTCCTGTAAAAGATTACCGCACGTTTTGCTGTGCGCCCGGCAAGCGGCACCGCGATTTGTTTACGGAAAAGCAAAACAAGCAGAGATGCCTTTTAGACGCAACGCAACGCAGCGCGTCCACGGCACACGCATAGGTAGAATTCAATCTAGTCGTACCCTAATTTTTTTACATTTTGAAAAGTAATATGTATGGTAACATGTTGGAGAAAGTTTTCGGATTTTTTTACCGCAAAACTTAGGTATAACATATGGAAACTGTACACTAATATGAAAAATGCAGATTTCGTTGTGAAGCTGTAAAAGTACTATTTTTATATTTTTATGGTAACAACATATTATTATAGCTACTGTTACGTGTGGGTAATATTTGAAAATATTATTTCGTTCACTGGAATTTCTTCCAGCTCTCGTCTAGAAAGGAAAATGAAAAGACGCACTGTTTAGAGTTATCTCCCCCGATACGAGGGATCTTGTCCCCTAGATTGCTGGAAGCAGAACTGACTCAACGTCTAACCCTTTCATACATTTCCTTATATGGAAATCTTCAAGAATTCCTCGCTCGATTTCGGTGTATATACACCCCCGAAATCTAAGCCTCGTGGGCAGTACCAAGCAAGAAGTCAGGACGTTACTCTGCTTCGCGTACGTTTGAGAATCGTCTGTTCCAGCAAGATCGGGCGCAAGTTCCCTTTCGGACCAACATTAAACCATATAGGATCCGCGAGTCGGTATAAATCCTATTACGGCAACTTCTACAATCGTTTCTCGAATCAAACCCCCGCATTGCCAGTGCGTCAAAACCGAGCATCAAATAGGTAATATATTTTAACTTCTCAACACTCTACATTCGCGACACTGACAATTGTATAACACTATTCAGTAATATATTGTTCATTGCCCGTGATAACTTAAGAGTCGTTAATTAAACCCAACCTTCGATATCATAATCCAAATTGAAGTAACGATCCCACACGATACAGCTTTACCGCTCGAGCTGTATCGATATATTAAATAATTACTAGTTACGAGGCCTTTACTAACAATCCTTGCGACTCCCTGGTTTCGCATCAGGTTCGTTCGCAACAATCTATATCCAAATTAAAGCTCATTCCAACCTTAGTGGCTCCCCGATTTCGCATCGGGTTCGTCCACGCAACTCGCCCATCCTAGCGGCTCCCTGATTTCGCATCAGGTTCGTCCGCATCCTACAGCTCCCCGATTTCGCATCGGGTTCGTCTGTGAAATTACCAACCTCCCAGCAGCTCCCCGATTTCGCATCGGGTTCGTCTGCGACGTTGTACCAACTTCCTAGCAGCTCCCCGATTTCGCATCGGGTTCGTCTGCGCCTTCACCCTCCTAGTGGCTCCCCGATTTCGCATCGGGTTCGTCCACGACGTTTCAACCTCCTGCGGCTCCCCGATTTCGCATCGGGTTCGTCCGCGCTTAAACCACACTCCTAGAGGCTCCCCGATTTCGCATCGGGTTCGTTCTCGTCGTCAATAATCCTAGCGACTCCCTGGCTTCGCGTCAGGTTCGTTCGCGCACCAAGCTAACAAATTCACACCGTATTCCTAAACAAAACTCCGCCGGCCTCTCGCGCTGCTCGCAGCCCGGGCTCGTAACACTACTATCCCCAATTTTTTTAGATTTTTTGGAAATTAAACCGTAGTTATAAAAATCAAAAACCAATCTTTTTGAAATATTCGCGCGAAAAAGCAATCTTCACTTTACATTTTTATATGATCTTTATACAGTGACTGCGTTACATGATTTTTAATATTTCAATATTCGGAAGAACAATATATAGAGCCGACTCTCCATTATCCGGCCCCTGCATGACCAGAGCTCGGCCGGATAAACAAATGGCCAGTTAATCTGGCAGCATGTTTTATACATTGTTATGTTTATACCAAAAAATTAATATTTAATATATTTATAAGGTTTAATATTTATACACACGTATGTACATACGGTACATATATACAATCACACCATCTCAATATAATATAATGTTAGATAATGTGTATGTAATATTTGTTTAATGTCATTTTTCACAAAAAAGTTGGTAATCTTTTCTGTTTCTTTTATTTCGTTTTGTTCGTTAATGTGATGTCACGCCACTTTCTCAAAAATGATATGTCAGTTGCTGATGAATCTTCTTCCTGTTCAACATACTTCGTCGCACTTACAAGTGCAATTTTTCCTTTTGCTGACTCACTTTCTCATCTCTATCTATATTTTAAGAAGTGCGGAATACTCTACTCAGAGGTTTAGTACGAATGAAAAAAAATTAATATGAGGTTGCGTATTTAAACAATTACAAATACATGTGACAATAATTACGCAAGAAAGTGAATAATTACGGAATATTTCATATCAACAAAAATGTGGCCGGATAAAACGGAGGCCGGTTCAAATGGGGCTGGATAATAGAGAGTCTATTGTAAATAGAAGTTGTAAATTCAGTTAACTGAAACTATTTCACATATTTATATTTTGAAGTTTGAAAGATAATTTTAATGATTGGATTGGTAGAATGACTACGAGTTCAGACTGTAAACCCATACTTAACATTTTCGTCATAGGTTCGTTATTCATTTATTCGTAACTATACAATATGCCAATAAGTGGCAATAGAACATGTTAAAGTAATTTTAAGGATATTTTACTTTGAAGAATACGCAGAAATAATTTCGGAGCACATTTTACGTGATTATATCTCTAGCCACGGATTCATCTACTTACGAGTATTACTTAGTATTTGCTAGATCAAATAAATGTATGAAATGACACCACACACCTGTACTTCAATCCAACCATATTTATTAACGATAAGTACTATTGAAATAGATTTCTTTTATTTATTAGGTGTCAGAGAAGCTAAATGATTCTATAATTAACAAATCATATGAATAGTAAATCTATGGAAACAAACTGAATTGTCATGTAGTTATGAACTAAAAAAAGAAATATAGGGAAGAAAGATTAATTTGTGCGCAGCACGAACTCACGACCAAAATAACCAATATAAGATTCACAGGCAGAACCTATAACCACTCTGTCAATGTATTTAGTAAAATCATTCTTTCTATTTTAAGATATAGTGTGGGGAAATAGTGCTAGTTGACTGAATCTATTATTTTTGTTATCTATATGTTATTCTACCAGATGTAGAACTATTAAAAATCACGTACGGTATTCACTGCATGGAAAACATAAGAATTTAAAGTAAGGATTCCATTTTCGCGCAAAATACCTCGACAAAATTGATTTTTAATTTTTTTTACTACAGCGCACAATTCCAAAAAATCTGAAAGATATTGGACACAATCGATAAAATAATATGCTGTTATCGTAAAAATATAAAAGTAGTGTTCTTACAACTTCACTGCGAAATCTGCATTTTTCAGATTCTTTTAGGATTTTCCATTTTGTACACCTAAACTTTGCAATAAAAAAATCCGGAAAAATTCTCTAACATATATCATCATATTTCTAATATGTCAGATTTTTCTCAGAATTTTTGCTTGCCATTAAATGGGACAAATATGGCAAAAACTGATATTTCATTTCTTCCCCATTACTACCCCCCAGATCGAGATAGGGGGTTGAAACTTGGTGCGAAAGCTTTTCTTTGGCTAAGTTATCAAATGGTACATCAAAAGTCTAATTTGGTTCAAGGGCAGTTTTGACCCCCTTATCCGGCTATACTTTTTAACTTGTGCGGAACGCGAACTGGCGACCAAAATATTTCATACGGATTTCATTGTCGGACCACAAAGCATTCTCATGCTATCGTTGCGTTGAATTGTCACGGCGGCAATGCGGCAACCCTGTCTATGATTCTTGGCAACGCTGCTGCCTCTTGACGATTTCTCCTCTTGCCCCGATGACGCATAATAAGTAGTTGTGAATTACTCTACACTTTCGTGGAGGAAAACGATAGTGGCTCCGCCTCGTATTCCTCAGGCAGCCACATGCTTGTAGGAAATGATCTTACTGTAACGAAATCTACCATGCCTACGAAATCTGTGACGTCACGTGTTGGGGCTACCCCCTTAAGGCGGTAGTCCCCAATGGCGGCCGGGCATGTCAGAGAGTTGACTTTACCGACAAAATGAGCCAAAAATATGGGTTTGCGGCGTTCGACTTTTCGTCCTCATATAAGATAATTTTGGGTCGAAATACGGCTCATTCGAAAGAGGAAGCTTCAATGCAGTGCGCTCTGGTCGTCATTTGATCCGATTATGTTGATGCTCAATAATATGAGCGTGGAAATGTGGAGCAAATATTTACAGCTTGACAGCCGCCGAATCTAAGCAATTTTCGTATACAAAGAGAATGTTCTCAATGAAATAAGGACCAGAGCGCACTGCGTTGAAGCCTCCCCTTTCAAATGAGCTATCGTTCGACGCAAAATCTTCTTATATAAGAACGAAAAGTCGAGCCCCGCAAAAGCATGCTTTCCCGTGTGATTTCGCCATATTGATGATGATACAGAGCAAAAACGTGTAAACTTTAATTCGGCTGTTCTCCGCGTGGAGGCACCTAATCAGAAAGACCCAATGAGAGTTGGCGCGAGTGTAGCAGCAGCTCGCTGTACTGTTACACATTGAAGCCTGTCTATACGTGTGTCGTCACGCTTTTCGCCGCTGCAATAGCTCGCACCTCGTTTTGTTTTGAGCCCGGCAAGCTGCACCGCGATATGTTTATGCACAGAAAAACGAAACGAACGGCGCTGCTTGTAGACGCAACGCGTCCCCCGCACACTTATAGACAGAGTACAATGTAGTTGTACAATCATTTTTTTTACATTTTGAAATGTGATATATGATAATATATGTTGACGAATGTTTTCGAATTTTTTTGCTGCAAAACTTAGGTGTAAAAAATGAAAAATCTTATAAAAATTTGAAAAATGCATATTTCGTAGTAAAGTTGTATTGGGATAGGGGGTTAAATTAATTAAAATACGGTTTATTCTATATGATATGATTTTATTTAGTAACGAGAAAGGACGTCTTAACGTTACGAAGATCAAACTAAAAGTGAGGGCTTTTCTCAAGCACGTAGAAAATGTGGTGCCCAATTCAGAAAGAAAGTAACGGCCTGGGTCTGCAACGTGTCTGTCACACAGGCCCTTAGACACATGGGCCAGAGGCCCATGACTCTGGTAATAGAGTTAAGGTTTTCCTTTATTACAGACCCAGTGTCTCTCAACACAAAGTTTATTTTTGCGTTAGAATAAAATAATAATCCAACACGCCCCCTCAAAAATAAATCGGCTGTGTTGAACCTAATCTAATATATACGTTATAAAAGTATGTGTATGTAAACCACAACACTAAGCATAACTAAATTATTTATTAAAAATAAGACTGTCCTTCCTTGTCTTGCCTGGGAAATACATATGGCCCAACATTTGTTGCGAAGAATCAGGAAAACCCAGAAAACCTGATCAGACCATTTCAAACGCCTAACTGTATATGTATAAAACAAATGCAATTTAAATTATTAATAAAATTATTCTAGTCCCATCCTGGTTCTAAACTCCAGAAATTTAGCTGCTGGAAATGGCTTTGTAAAGATGTCTGCTACCTGGCGTTCTGTACAAACAAATTTAAGTTTAACAACATTTTTCTCTATCTGTTCTCTAGAAAAATGATATTTAATGTCGATATGCTTCGATCTTTTGTGATTGCCTGGATTATTCGCTATACTGATGCAGCCGTTATTGTCTTCATATATGATTATCGGCTTTGAAATGTTTATATTGATGCTGATTGCTAAAGATCTTAACCAAATTCCTTCTCTTACAGCTTCAAATAGTGCCATGTATTCTGCTTCAGTTGATGAAGCAGCTACCGATGATTGTCTTTTTGTCGACCAACATATTGTACATGATTTTATGATATTGAAATAATTGAAACAAGTATCCCGTTGTACTTTTTCTGTCGTTTTCGTCATGGCCGCCCCAATCAGCGTCAACATAACCAGTTATTATATTATTGTAATTTCCTCTTACATAAGTCAATTTAATGTTACTTGATCCTTTGAGGTATCTTAACACCCTTTTTAAATTTTGCCAAAGCTCCTTATTGTTTTTATTAGTATACCTGCTTAAAATGTTTACAGCAACACTTAAGTCAGGTCTTGTACATATCATTATGTACATTAAGCAACCAATTAGATTCCTACATGGTGCTTCATACCTTTCATCTGAATTTAAAGCTACATAATCCAGTTTACTTGGGAGAGGTGTACTAACAGCTTTACTTTCATGCATATTAAATTTTTCTAAGACTGTTTTTATGTATGTACTTTGATCTAAGGTTATTTTTGTATTATTTCTATCAACCTTTATTCCTAAAAAGAAACTAATTTTATTCAAATCGGTCATACTAAATCTATTCATTAAGTAACTTTTAAAATTATTCAGTGTTTCTTTATTACCAGTAGCAATCACAAGATCATCCACATAAAGTACAACATATATATTTTCAGATATATTTCCTTTATCTAAAATATATATACAACGATCGACTGATGAACTTCGAAAACCCTTAGTTACAAGATTCCTTTCGAATTCTTCAAACCAGCACCTTGCTGATTGTTTCAAACCGTATATAGCTTTATTCAGTTTACAAACTTGATTGCTTTTACATTGAACTCCTTCAGGAACTTTCATATAAATCTGTTCCTTTAAAGTACCGTTCAAAAATGCGGTCTTTACATCCATATGATGAAGCAATAAATTAAATTGATTTGCTAGAGCTACTATAAATCTAAAGCTTGCAATTCTTGCAACTGGTGCGAAAGTTTCATCATAGTCAATCAAATATTTTTGACAAAAACCACGTGCAACAAGACGTGCCTTGTATTTCCATGGGTTTCCATATTCATTATTCTTAATAGTAAATACCCATTTACAATCAACTATATTAATATTTTTCGGTGTTTCAACTAAGGTCCAAGTTTTATTAATTAAAAGTGAATTTAGTTCATCATTAACTGCCTGTTCCCACCGAATTTTATCATGCCTTGATTTTATTTCCTCAAATGAATTTGGAATCTCATCCACAAACAATTGTGCACACACAAGAAGATCAAATTGTGTATCATCTTCATTATATGAAATAAGAGGGCGTTTCTTAATCCTATCATTCCTTCTAAGCTCATGTTTTTCTTGTTCTTTCGCTTTATCATTTCGAGAATCAGACTCATTGTGCATATCTGTTTCAATTACAGATTTATTAGGGTCATTACCTAATTCTACTTCTGCATTTACTTTTGTACTCGACTCTGGTATATCTGATTTATCGGTATCAGATTTATGAGATTTCTCATTTATTTCTACTGATTTTGACTTTATGTCAGATGCATCAGTTTTACTTTCAGGGTTTTCACTATCCCCTTCAAACCTCATTATTGGACGAGTTTTTAAGTAATTTGTTTCGTCAACAATCACATCTTTAACTATGACGAATTTACCATGTTCCACATCCCACACTTTGTAACCATTCGGTTCATAACCAACTAAAATACCTTTCCATGATTTTTCATCGAATTTAGTCTTTCTAATTTTACTATGAATGTAAACTGTAGAACCGAATATTTTTAAATATCTCAATTTGGGCTTTTTACCATGCCACAATTCGAATGGTGTTTTATTTTCCTTTAAAGCTTTAGTTGGAGTTAAGTTAATTAAAAATGTGGCAGTGAGCACTGCCTCTCCCCAAAATACTTTATTTAAACCAGCACCACTTATCATTGTGCGTGCTTTCTCTGTTATTGTTCTAACCATTCTTTCAGAAACACCGTTCAATTGAGGGGTTCGTGGAACAGTTAAATGGTAACTAATACCTTTTTGCACGCAATAGTCTTTCATCTCGTTTGATAAATATTCTCTACCGTTATCGCAATATAAATTTACAACCTTTAAATTAAAATGCGCTTCACTTTTTGCAATAAAATCTTTAAAAACTGGAAATACATCTGACTTGTATGTAATCAAATATGTTGTAGAATAATGAGTGAAGTCATCAATAAATGATACATAATAATTTTTATTATCAACTGTAGACGGAGTGATAGGTCCACAAACATCAGAGTGAACAATAAATAATGGCCTTTTTATATGATTTTTATCTTTTGCGTTATTAAATGGTAACCGTGCTTGTTTACCGTTTATACAAGCTTCGCATAGGTTATCATTCGGTATAATTTTATGAATTAACTCTACATCATCGACCATTTGTTTGTTCTTTAATTCTAAAAATTTAGATCTTCCCATATGGCCCAAGCGTTTATGCCATAATTCATAATCATTACTTACGGCGTTATTTATTTGCAAATTGCTCACCCTTTTTGTATTAAATTTAAAATCGACAGCAATTAAATTATTCAAAGGCTTACCGGTCATAACGGTTTTACCGTTTTTGGCTATTGTCACACCATTTTCATCAAAAGTGATGCTCATCCCCGCCTGCTGCATTCTTCTTACGGATAAGAGGTTGTATGGGACGTCTTCACAATACAAGACATCTTCTAAAACTCCTTTGATGCCGATGTTGCTGATCACCTCAATGTTCCCTCTTTTCGTGGCGTATATATATGCGCCATTTTTCGCAATTGAAATTTGTAATGGTGGTTGTAGCTCCTGGTAAATAGAGAAGAAATTGTCACATTTAATTATGTGGTCGGAGGCTCCTGAGTTCAATAAGAATGTCAGGCTATTCGTGGCCTCTAATTGGCAATCCCCAGTCATAAACGCAAATCCGGATGTGCCCTGTGTTTCTGATGGTTCCTGCTGCATCTGCACCGTTTGGATGGTCCTCCTCTCTTGATTGTGGTGAAGGCTTCTCTTATTATAGTAACAGTCTTTTATCTTGTGTCCTTTCCTACCGCAATGGTGACACTTCAATGTGAATCCTTTCTTTCCGGGTTTAAATAATTGATGTTTATTAATTTTAAAATTTGTATTTTTCCATTGATTTGATGTTTTGGTATTTGTTTTAAAGTTTTCCCTATTATTATGCGCCTGAAGCACTTTCGAGCTAGTACTCGCACTTTCTATTTTCAATTTCACTTCGTGATCTAATAAGCGAGTTTTCACAAAAGCGATTGTTAAATTGTCTTCCGACAATGTTTCTATTGCGGTTATAATTCCGTCATAAGAACTTGGAAGTGTCAAGAGCAAGTGGGACACTTTATCTGTCTCTCCCAATATTGCTCCTGCCGCCGACAATTCGGTGATAAGATCGTCGAAAACTGTAAAATGTTTCACTAATGGGGTATCGCCTTGCAATTTAAGCGATAATAATTTCTTTCTTACTGCTAGCTGGGTAGCTACACTTTTTCTTTCGTATATTGTATCCAAGTCTTTAAAAATGTCCTTTGCCGTACTCCCTGTTTTCGCAAAGCCGAGAAAAGAATCCGACAAATGTTCTATGATTACATTTTTCGCAACCTTTTCGGCTTTAATCCAGTCAACGGTTAGCATCTCTGGAGCTTCCATGTCGATCACATGTATTACGTCTAATTCGCTCATTAAACCGCGCACTCTGAGCTTCCAGACGCTGTATCGCTCACCGTTACAAGGTACAATGTTCCTTTTTGTTTTTAAATTTTCCATTTTTACTCAAAAATTATTTAACTGAATTAAATAAAATGTTACTGGATACACAGTTCAATAAAATAACACTTAATCATTATTTAACTTTTAACTTATAGCCACTAAGTATTATCTCTAAATATTTATCACCAAATTTTTATTACTAAATCACTTATAACTTAATCACTCAATAATGTCACTTTTTTATTTAGATACTGGACCGAAAAATAAACGATAACTGGGCCCATAACCTACTGGGATATGGGGTTAAATTAATTAAAATACGGTTTATTCTATATGATATGATTTTATTTAGTAACGAGAAAGGACGTCTTAACGTAACGAAGATCAAACTAAAAGTGAGGGCTTTTCTCAAGCACGTAGAAAATGTGGCGCCCAATTCAGAAAGAAAATAACGGCCTGGGTCTGCAACGTGTCTGTCGCACAGGCCCTTAGACACATGGGCCAGAGGCCCATGACTCTGGTAATAGAGTTAAGGTTTTCCTTTATTACAGACCCAGTGTCTCTCAACACAAAGTTTATTTTTGCGTTAGAATAAAATAATAATCCAACAAGTTGTAAGAGCACTACTTTTATACTTTTATCATAATAACACATTATTATCCCCAATTTTTTTTTGATTTTCTGAAAAAGTGCACCATGGTTCAAAAAATCAAAAACCAACTTTTTCAAGGTGTTTAACGCGAAAAAAGGACCGTTACTTCAAATTTTTATATGCCCGCTATGCAGTGAGTAGCGCACGTGATTTTTAATATTTCTACATTCGGAAGGAAAATACATAAACAGAAAAAGTTGCAGCTACACGAAGGAAGTTACCAAACTCAAAAATTCTGAAACTCGGTGAACAAATAGTGTAGGTCCCCAGTAACACAAAGCTATTTTTCGTTAATGCTAATTTTCACATTTAGGGAGTGAAATCAACCCCCAAAGTTTTAGTTTTTTTCTATATTTTTAACTATAATATTGTAATGATAACGGATAGGACAAAACTTTAAAGGGGTATATGGTTCAGTTTTTTATGATCTACAACCCCATTGCGATAAAAGATATGCTCATAGTGCAATATGTTTTAAATACTCAAATTCTCCGTTTTTTATTGCATAACGGTAAATGATAGAAATGGTTATATTATATAACAAAAAGTATTCATTTTGAACGATGTAACGGAGTATAAAATAAAATCATTTTTTTTGTTTACGTCGTTGTTAAAAACAATTAATTACTGTTAATCGTATATGCCTACGTTTTTGTTCGACTCATCACTGTGTTTGTACTTTTCAGCATAAAGTAGGTGTATTCTATCATATTTGAAGGTCTAGTATATATTTCATTTTGAAAGATTTACTTAAAAAAATTTATTGCTCGTGTATATGGAACTTTTTGCAACGCCTGTTCTCGGGTGATTATTTGGAAACATTACGATCAGGATCTCCCTCTCTAACGAGCAGAAAGCTCTTCACCCATACTGAACATGTATATGTATGTTCAGAAACTGTTTGCATTAACTAGCTAAAGAAATATGTAAGAAATAAAGCAACATTTGATATGTGGGAGAGGCTGATCGCGATAATCACTCGAGAATAGGCGTTTTTGCAATATATTTCATGTACACGTGTAATACAATTTTTTATATAAATTTTTAAGTGTAGAATACATATTCGACCATGAAGTATAATAGAAAATACATATTTTGGCGTGAAAAATGCAAATAGAATGAAGAATCGACCAAAAACATATCAAGATGCGTATAACGGTAATTAATTGTTTTTAACAACGACGCAAACAAAAAAATTATTTCATTTTATATTTCGTTAAATCGCTCAAAATAGAAACTTTTTAGTATATAATAATCATTTCTATAATTTACCGTTATGCACAAATACAAATAATTTGTTTCTTTAAAACAAATTGGACGATAGGGATAACTTTTATTGCTGCAGGGTTGTAGATTATAAGAAAACTGAATAATTTATTCTTTTGAAGTTTTGTCCTATCTCTCACCATTATAAAGTTATACAGAGAACACTAAGAAAGGCTAAAACTTTGGGGATTGATTTCACCCCCTAAAAATGAAAATTAACACCGACGAAAGATAGATTAGTATTACTGGGTCCTACAGTACTTACTTGTGCATCGAGTTTCAGAATTTTTAAGTTCGATGACTTTCCTTATCGTTTATCTGAAGCTGTTTCACATGACTATATTTCGAAGTTAGAAAATTGATTTCAATGGTTACATTGGCAGAGTGACTATGGTGTCAAACTGTAAAACACGTACTAAATATTTTGGTCATAAGTTCGTGCCTTGCACAAGCGCAATTTTTTTCTCTTACATTTTTTTCAATCCTTAACTATACAATATGCAAATACGTAACAATAATTTAAAAACATGTGAAAGATATTTTAAAAATATGTTACTCTGAAGTATACACAGAAATAATTTAGGAGCATATTTTACACAATCGTTTCTATAGCCACGAATTCTTCTACTTGTGGGTATTACTTCGCATTTCCTAGATCAAATAAATATATGGAATGATGCAATGTACTTTTACTTCAAGTTCACTCCATTTATTACTGATAAGTACTATTGAATTAAAGTTTATTTATTTATTAGGTGTCGAAGAATCTACATAATTCTTTAATTAACAAAGTAAATGAATAGTAAAACTACAGACGGAAACAATATTATCATGTAGTCAAAAATTGAAAAAAAAACTTAGAGAAAAAAATTTAACTTGTGTGGGGTGAGAACATGCAACCAAACCATTTCGTGTGGACTTCACAGTCGAACCATAAACCGCTCTCGTGCAATCATTGTGATGAATTGTCACGGCGGCAACGCGGTAACACCGCCGTTGATTCATGGCAACGCTGCTGTCTTGAGACGATTTCCCCCCTTCCCGGCTAACACGCGATAAACAGCTGCGAATTACTCTACGCTTTCGTGAAGGAAAACGATAGTGGCTCCGCCTCGTATTCGTCGGGCAGCCACATGCTTGTAGGAAATGACCTTACTGTAGCGAAATCTACCATGGCTACGAAATCTGTGACGTCACGCGAGGGAACTACCGCCTTAAGGCAGTCCACAAGTCATAGGGTAGTCCCCTCGCGTGACGTCACAGATTTCGTAGGCATGGTAGATTTCGTTACAGTAAGATCATTTCCTACAAGCATGTGGCTGCCTGACGAATGGGAGGCGGAGCCACTATCGTTTTCCTTCACGAAAGCGTAGAGTAATTCACAGCTGTTTATTGTGCGTCATCGGGGCAAGGGGAGAAATCGTCAAGAGGCAGCAGCGTTGCCAAAAATCATAGACAGGGTTACCGCATTGCCGCCGTGACAATTCAACGCAACGATAGCATGAGAGTGCTTTGCGGTTCGACAATGAAATCCGTATGAAATATTTTGGTCACCAGTTCGTGCCCCGCACAAGTTAAATAGTATAGCCGGATAAGGGGGTCAAAACTGCCCTTGAACCAAATTAGACTTTTGATGTACCATTTGATAACTTAGCCCAAGAAAAGCTTTCGCACCAAGTTTCAATACTCTATCTCGATCTGGGGGGTAGTAATGGGGAAGAAATGAAATATCAGTTTTTGCCTTATTTGTCCCATTTAATGGCTAGCAAAAATTTTGAGAAAAATCTGACATATTAGAAATATGGAGATATATGTTAGAGAATTTTCCGGATTTTTTTATTGCAAAGTTTAGGTATACAAAATGGAAAATCCTAAAAGAATCTGAAAAATGCAGATTTCGTAGTGAAGTTGTAAGAACACTACTTTTATATTTTTACGATAACAACATATTATTATATCTATTGTCCCCAGTATCTATCAGATTTTTTGGAATTGTGCGCTGTAGTTAATAACTACATGACAATTCAGTTTGCTTCCATAGATTTACTATTCATATGATTTGTTAATTATAGAATCATTTAGCTTCCCTGACACCTAATAAATAAAAGAAATCTATTTCAATAGTACTAATCGTTAATAAATATGTTTGGATTGAAGTACAGATGTGTGGTGTCATTTCATACATTTATTTGATCTAGAAAATACTAAGTAATACTCGTAAGTAGAATAATCCGTGGCTAGAGAGATAATCACGTAAAATGTGCTCCGAAATTATTTCTGCGTATTCTTCAGAGTAAAATATCCTTAAAATTACTTTAACATGTTCTATTGCCACTTATTGGCATATTGTATAGTTACGAATAAATGAATAACGAACCTATGACGAAAATGTTAAGTATGGGTTTACAGTCTGAACTCGTAGTCATTCTACCAATCCAATCATTAAAATTATCTTTCAAACTTCAAAATATAAATATGTGAAATAGTTTCAGTTAACTAAATTTACAACTTCTATTTACAATAGACTCTCTATTATCCAGCCCCATTTGAACCGGCCTCCGTTTTATCCGGCCACATTTTTGTTGATATGAAATATTCTGTAATTATTCACTTTCTTGCGTAATTATTGTCACATGTATTTGTAATTGTTTAAATAAGCAACCTGATATTAATTTCTTTTCCATTCGTACTAAATCTCTGAGTACAGTATTCCGCACTTCTTAGAATATAGATAGAGATGAGAAAGTGAGTCACGCGAAAGGAAAGATTGCACTTGTAAGTGCGACGAAGTATGTTCAACAGGAAGAAGATTCGTCAGCAATTGACATATCATTTTTGAGAAAGTGGCGTGACATCACATTCACGAACAAAACGAAATAAAAGAAACAGAAAAGATTACCAACTTTTTTGTGAAAAATGACATTAAACAAATATTACATACACATTATCTAACATTATATTATATTGAGATGGTGTGATTGTATATATGTACCGTATGTACATACGTGTGTATAAATATTAAACCTTATAAATATATTAAATATTAATTTTTTGGTATAAACATAACAATGTATAAAACATGCTGCCAGATTAACTGGCCATTTGTTTATCCGGCCGAGGTCTTGTCCTGCAGGGGCCGGATAATCGAGAGTCGGCTTTATATATTGTTCTTCCAAATATAGAAATATTACAAATCACGTAATGCATTCACTGCATAAAAAACATATAAAAATGTATAGTGAAGATTGCTTTTTCACGCGAAATATCTCAAAAAGATTGGTTTTTGATTTTTATAGCTACGGTTCACTTTTCCAAAAAATCTAAAAAAATTGAGGATAATAGCTATAATAATATGTTGTTACCACAAAAATATAAATGTAGTACTTTTACAGCTTCACAACGAAATCTGCGTTTTTCAGATTAGTGGAGAGTTTTTCATATGTTATACCTAGGTTTTGCAGTAAAATATTCCGAAAACATTCTCCAACATGTTACCATACATATTACTTTGCGAAATGTAAAAAAAATGATGGTACGACTATATTGAATTCTGCCTATGCGTGTGTCGTGGACGCGTTGCGTTGCGTTGCGTCTAAAAGGCATTGCTGGTTGTTTCGCTTTGCCATAAACATATCGCGGTGCAGCTTACAAAGCGCACAGCAAACCGTGCGGTAATCTTTTACAGGAGGAAAGCGTCGGCGACACACGTATAGGCAGAGTTGAATGTAGTAGTACATCCGCTACTCCTCCAGTCCCAGCCAACTCTCATTTGTTCTTTATGATTAGGTGCTCCTCGTGCATAACAGCTGAACTAAACTTGATACGTATTTTGCTCTGTTTTATCGTCAATATGGCGAATTCATCCGAAAACGCATGCCTTTACGCGATACAACTTTTCGTCCTTATATGAGAAGCTTTTGAGTCGCACGATAGCTCATTCGAAAGGGGAGTCTTCAACGCGACGTGGTCAGGTATTCATTTCATGCATATCTTTCTCTCCGTATCAAAAAAATGCTTAGATTCGACAGCTGTCAAACTGTCACTTTTTGCTCCGCTTTTCAACGCTCATATTAATACATATCAACATAATTTGACCACAAGACTACCTGGCCACGTTGCGTTGAAGCCTCCTCTTTCGAATGAGCCCTATTTCGAGCCAAAATTCTCTCATATAAGGACGAAAAGTTGTATCAGGCAAACCCATATTTTTGGCCCATTTTGTCGGTAAAGTCAACTCTCTGCCATGCCTGGGACTACCGCCTTGAAGGCGGTTCTTGACGTCATGGAATGTACATTTGACCAACCCCAGATCGCCCCGTTCCAATAAGCCTATAGCACGGTACATTTATGGAGCGGGGGTGATGAAATTGATCGCTGGTGGACGGATGATTTAGCAACATAGGAGAAAGTCCGTTAAGTCGAACTCTCCGTTATGGTCCCCAGACCCATCACCGACGCTTGGGAATAAAAACTGTGACTCTAGCGGACCCATTAGAAAGTGACCTTATGATACCCTTGCTAAAGCGAAAACAAAACGATGAATAGTTTCTGAATGGAATTTCTATGTGCCGCATGTTGCCTGCGGGCTGGCATGCTAAATTAACTAAAAGGACAAAATTAATAAAATCAGGAAAAAAGATTAAAAATTGCATTGCAAGGGTCATTAAATTTGTAAGTAGATATAAGTGAAGAATATTGCGTGTAAGCATATACATATAAGCAAAATTATGAAACAATTCCGTACTAAACTAAATAAAAAATCGTCAATATGTTACATACCTAGAGAGCACTCTATATCCATAGAACATCCGTTTCATGTCCCGTTTACGTCCTATGTCCGTTCGGGGCATATCTCTTCCTAAATTTCGTTCGTTCTAGGAATATCTGTCGCGAAAGTCCTATGGTCATCCCCAGGACCTTAATTCTATAAATTCCAAGGACGTCCGTTTTTTAAGTTTCAGAGACGCCCTCAACACCTTCATTCTCTAGATGCCAGGGACGTCCAATGTTTATGTGCTGGGAACGCTCTTAGAACTTAAATTTCGAATGTTTTTAAATTGTCTCCCTCAAAAATTTTACAGATATATTGTTAACTCTACATGTAATAATATATATATCATACATATAATATATATAATATATATAATATATATAATATAAATAATATATATACATATGTATGTATATTATATATTGTAGTAACTGTACTAAGGGTTCTAAAGGTTCTAAGGTAATCGTAAGAAAATCACACGTGTTGGCGTCGGGAAGTCTTCATTATAACTGCCGATTTATACGATCGTGTTTTGGTGCATCGGGACGCATCGCGCCCTCTCGATACGGGTCCTCTGACATGAACTACTTAATATATATAGGTTACCGACTACCGGTACTATAATATAAAATCATTGACCACAAACGAGGTACAGAATAGACCACTCATCTTATGGGACTTCGTGTCACATGCTCTAAAATACCGACCTCGAAAAAAATCTTTCCGCGTTACGAAGAAATCTTCTTGACCACTATACAGGGTGTCCCATTTAAATAAAACTATTTAAAAATTTTGTAAACCGCGAATAATGCCAAAAACTGTTTTAGACAAATGTCGAATAGTTCCAAAGAGTACACAATTTAATAACAGTGATTTTTTCCAAGTAGATGCGAACAAAAACAAATTATGCAGATTATATGCACACTCTGTGCGTGTAAAAGAAATATAACTATGATTTATCTTCTTACATTTTGTAATACTTCACAGTAATGTTATCAATGCATAGATAAAATTTTTCTTGTAAAAGATAAGCAAAAATCCGAGCTCACTTAATTAAATTTAATTTCTTTGCACGGCTGGAATGTATTTTTATAATGTAGCTATCAACTTACAAAATTAATTACGTTACTGTAATGTCATAATTCTATGCTCGGAACTATTATTGCAGAAGAAAGCTCAAACTTCTGATAAATTTCTAGGAGCATGTAATAAAAAATATAAAACCATGAAATTAAAATATAAAACGTTTTAAATGTAATTCTTATAACTCTTATTTATTATGCTGTTACGTGCCTGGGCCGCGAGCAGCGTGAGAGGCCGGCGGAGTTTTGCATAGGAATACGGTATGAATTTGTTAGTTTGGAGCGCGAACGAACCTGACGCGAAGCCAGGGAGTCGCTAGGATTATTGACAACGAGGACGAACCCGATGCGAAATCGGGGAGCTGCTAGGAAGTTGGTACAACGTCGCAGACGAACCCGATGCGAAATCGGGGAGCTGCTAGGAAGTTGGTACAACGTCGCAGACGAACCCCATGCGAAATCGGGGAACTGCTAGGAAGTCGGTACAACGTCGCAGACGAACCCCATGCGAAATCGGGGAGCTGCTGGGAGGTTGGTAAATTCACAGACGAACCCGATGCGAAATCGGGGAGCTGTAGGATGCGGACGAATCTGATGCGAAATCAGGGAGCCGCTAGGATGGGCGAGTTGCGTGGACGAACCCGATGCGAAATCGGGGAGCCACTAAGGTTGGAATGAGCTTTAATTTGGATATAGAGTGTTGCGAACGAACCTGATGCGAAATCAGGGAGTCGCAAGGATTGTTAATAAAGGCCTCGTAACTAGTAATTATTTAATATATCGATAGAGCCGAGCGGTAAAGCTGTATCGTGTGGGATCGTTACTTCAATTTGGATTATGATATTGAAGGTTGGGTTTAATTAACGACTCTTAAGTTTATCACGGGCAATGAACAATATATTACTGAATAGTGTTATACAATCGTCAATGTCGCGGATGTAGAGTGTTGAGAAGATAAAATATATTACCTATTTGATGCTCGGTTTTGACGCACTGGCAATGCGGGGGTTTGATTCGAGAAACGATTGTAGAAGTTGCCGTAATAGGATTTATACCGACTCGCGGATCCTATATGGTTTAATGTTGGTCCGAAAGGGAACTTGCGCCCGATCTTGCTGGAACAGACGATTCTCAAACGTACGCGAAGCAGAGTAACGTCTTGACTTCTCGCTTGGTACTACCCACGAGGCTTAGATTTCGGGTGTTTATATACACCGAAATCGAGCGAGGAATTCTTGAAGATTTCCATATAAGGAAATGTATGAAGGGGTTAGACGTTGAGTCAGTTCTGCTTCCATCAATCTGGGGGACAAGCTCCTTCGTATCGGGGGAGATAACTCTAAACAGTGCGTCTTTTCATTTTCCTTTCTAGACGAGAGCTGGAAGAAATTCCAGTGAACGAAATAATACTTTCAAATGTTACCCACACGTAAAAATGCTTGTAAGGCCATTGTGTTTGAAACATAAAAATATCACTTGAAAATTTGTTTAAAACTCATCTACCAGAATATATTATCTGAGTTATGCCTCAATGCAAGGCTCGATCTTCAACATGTAGGAAAGAGTAAGCAGAGGTATAATTATTCCTCGAAGTACTTACGCAGTTTTGATAAACGCAGTTTTTTGTTATCTTTGTAGTCACCGCGACTGTGACGAATCACAAAACGTACAATATACTTTCGTGAAATATGAATAATATATGTACACAATATATAATAAATTCACTACAAATTTTTATGCGTTTATAGGAACTTTAAATGTTTGAAAGAATGGAGAATACGCGTAATATGCAAAAATATATAAAATATTCAAAGCGCAGTACATTTTATAATATTTAAAAGATGAAGGAAATTCTATTTAGGCTACACCTGGGTATATATTTATATTACGACTGCCTATTCGATTTTTATGAAATTGAAATATGTTGTAAAATTCAACATTTTGAGATACTTTTCCCGATTTGTGCCAATGATCGGCATTAAAGGATAGATCCTCGAGTTCTGGGAACTTTAGAATAACATTATTATTTTCTTAACATACATTTGTTAGTAAATATATAAAATGCAACACATATTTAACATTTCTAAACAATAGTATGCTGCTCCACAGTGAGGTAGGCGGTATATCCTAATAATCGGAAGCTTATATGTCACGAAATAGTAGTGGCTCTAACTTATTACAAGTTTAGAAATATTAACAAAAATATATTAGTACAATTGCATTGTATGTTGCCTATACGTACAATAGCAATGAGAAATCCACAAAAAATGCAGTCGCATCGTGCCGCAAACGGAGTGCCGCTTGGCGACAAGATAACAAATAAGCATATCAAATCCGGCGGCAAGCGCGTCGGCTATCTGAATACGCATTGTGTACATATCCATATAAACGGCATGCAATGGAATTGTACTAATATGTTTTTGTTAATATCTTGGAACCTATGCAACAACCCTGTTACTACCATTGTAATTGGTATTTATTTAGAAAAGAGTGGGTCTCATCGATTTCGATGATTTTCTAATATGCTGTAGAAATCAACATTTTAAACAACTATTTCCTATACATATAACCGCCGCTCGGTCTTAGTTTCCGAGATTTTTTTCGAAGAATGATCAGTACTACTACATTGAATTCTTTCTATAAGTACGCGTCCGTGGCAGCGAATTCGTAAACATTTGAACGTTGATTGCCCACTGTTTCTTTAAACCCATCGAGGCGGCCCGCAACGGACGCGTATAACGGGAGTGTTTCCGAACTCGATTCGGGTATCCGGCTGTCTCACGACGTCCAGAATAATAATCCGGTCCGAACCTTACTCAAATCGAACTCCTCTAACTAGTACCTAATTTAATGAAGTTAAGGTTCGGACCGAAGCATTCATTCCGGCCGCCATTAAGCGGCCGGCCACACGTTCATTTCTGTTTTACTGATCTTTATTGATATTATCCGAAGTTGTAAACATTTCATTCATTATTTCGAAAAAGTTTTTTACACATTGTATAATATTCGTCGTTGGCCGCTACGCTATTATATATAGAAACAGAAGACAGTTGCCGACCAAACGCTTACGCATACGCCTCCGCGGACGCGTACGTATAGACAGAATTCGATGTAGTAGTACCGATCTCTTTTGAGACAAATTTCGGAAACGAAGGTCGAGCGGCGGTTATATGCATAGGAAAATGTTTTTCAAAATGTTGATTTTTATAACATACTCGAAAATCATCGAAATCGATGAGACCCCCCCTTTTCTAAATAATTACCTTGTAATTATTCAGGCATATCTTTCGATTAATATCATCCCTATCCCCTCCTCTTTGTCCCAATAACTAAACTTTTACCCAGTCTATAACTATGTACATATGTAATATAAATTTGTGGTAGGAGTGAGAAGAGAAGCTTCAAAATTATGCTAGCCTTCATTAACGCGATACATAAATGTTTCGAACCCCTGCGTATTTCGGGGGACAAATGCATGTACATACATTGTATATTGTGTCGTTCAGTCTGGTCCTCACCGTATGTATCATACATGATCCATGAGTGATATGGATGCCCGATTCATATACATACAATCTTATCTCGCCAAGAGTTTGTGGCCGGGCCCAAATCCACTGAGGACACGGAACTCAAACCTCGTCTAATCCCTGTCGTCGAAAAGAACAACGAGCGAAAGACAAAGTGAGATAGAGAATCCGAGCATTTGAAGAAGTTTAAATGCCCATGTATCGCTGCGCTAATGCAATGCAAACTTAAAAGATTTTTATTCTTTTATCTTCCTTTAAGGTAATTTATTTATCATATTAATGCAGTTGTTTTATTAAAATGAAACCAAGCACGATATAATTTGTACCACTTTTCTTAACATTTATGGAATAATTACGCTGTATTGTAGTTTCTCCCCCGTCCACCCCCCTCCTCCCTCCCAATAGGCGATAGGACTGAATTCTACGCATTTATTCACGGGTTCGTTCGAGTTCTTCGCGAGAAATTATTGTAATAACTGTGTTTAATCCCGTGGTCGATTTGAGTATCGTTGCGGGTTGGGTTGAGTTTGCACGTGGAGTGCCGACAAAATAAATGAATTAGTTCGAAGGACCACCCTGTATAGGGATAATAAGAGGGTTCGGTGACCGCGCGCGTGGAGATTTCAGTTGCTTCGACGACAATTTGTTTCCTTCTGATCGGTGGAGTTCGTCCTGCCAGAATCCTTCTGGCGAGCCTTTGGACGATGTGTTGGTGCGGGAATTTGTTAAGTTTTGATGGCCAATCACTATGTCTAATTCCTACCGCCCACCCTTTCCTATGTGCCCTTAGCACGCCCTTGCCAAGGAGGGTGGGGGGTAGTGCCAGCGGTACTGAGTGTGGCAACGATGCGGAATTTCCTCCAGGTTTGACTCGCCGGTCAAGGAACCGTTACAACCGGATGTACCCTTCGAAAATTCCGGGTTTATGTCACGTCTTTATGCTATTGAGGGCGAAGGCACAGCCAAAAATTCCAAGTGAATTATTTAATTGCCCCTTCGCCAGGACGTAGAAAGTCACGTACAAGTTATAAAGAAGTCCTCACTTAAAAATAGCGGTTGCCTGAGCGTGTCATAAACCTGGCTTAACTGCAAATCTTAACAAACTGTACGGTATAAGTATACATATATGCATATCGAATTATACACACACATACTAAACAAACCTTACATGCTGAAAACAAGCTCTCCTTGGAATTCCGATACAAACCTGTTAAGTTGCATAAAAGCATACACCCTAATAAATCGCCATAGTACCTGGTTTAAAGCACAGCATACTACGTGTAAAGAATCGACGGTACATTGTTGCAGACTAGGTCACTCACAATTGATATTAGATCACAGAGTCCGAAACGTAGCTGTGATTAATAGTAACCGTTAATCCAACGTGAACGAATAGTGATAAAAAAGATTGTTACATGAAGACAAAAATTTCAATTCCCATAATATTTATCTTCGCTTTACGAAAACAATATTAAGGGATTATTACATATACATACATATAACTTGTACTTGTTTTACTGGTAAACAGTATTGAAGGAACTCAAAAGTTTAACTGGAAAGTTATTTGTATGTTATAGTTACTCATTTATTAGGAGTCCAAATTTTGAAACCACTTTATTATAGTTACTATGGGCGGGATACGATTTTTGGCTCTGATTCATTTGAGCTGAGCTTCGGCAGCTTATTTTTGTGCTGTGTAAAGGTTTATTTACAGCTGGTTCAAACAATACGGTTTTTGACCATCTCGGTTATTTTACCACATCAACATTAACCGAAAACAGTGGTCCACACATTTCCATGTCTCCAAAGAAAATTTAATTTTTATGCGTATACATATACACTTACTAAATTGATTGCCATGCTAACTCGTACGCAGTTTTATATTTACATAAACGTAATGACTACGTACTACTTTTAAATTACGGTGTTTAATGTGGCTAGTCCGAACGTTACCATATACATAATCAATATGTTGTTTGGATACCCATATGATTTTGTAATTGCCGAGTATAATTGCACTTTATGGTATACATGATGCAGGTGCTACTCCGATACGTAACAAAAGTAACCACAAAAAATAACCGATTTAGTAACTTTATCGTGTATACAAAATATAAATAGTATTTCAAAAAGGGATAAAAGTTTGATTTAGCAAATAACTGATTTGCATAAATGCAATAGTTTGTACATACTTCAATGAATCGGTTAATTCGGTAGACTAAGTGACAAAATAAAACCGCATCGTCGGACCGATCTATTGGGGTCCATGTATACGGCGACCGAGTATACACGATAATTTATCGCCACTCTGTACATTTAAATGCTACTGACTAGCACTTGATTTAATTGTCATTTTCGCCGTTACAATGGCTCTGTGGTCTTTTCTGATGTTGAATTGATAACGTCGCAAGTGACACGGAAATGGTAATGGGGCTCAAGAGCTCCAAAACCGTGTAACAGAAAACAGCATTGGATGATAGGTCTATACTATACCTCGTCTGTGATACATATTATATATAACCTATATATTATATATTATATTTATATTATATTTATATTATATATAATATATACATTTGTATTATATATAATATATACATTTATATTATATATAATATATATTTATATTATATTATATTATATTATATTATATTATATTATATTTTTTTTTTTTTTTTTGAGAGAGACGGAAAATACTTTATGCAGACCACCCGGAGCTACACTCCTGGGTGGTACTGTAGGACTCCCCTCGGGAAGGTGACCCTAGGGTATACCTACTAAAAACCATCTCTCTTACCCCGCGTCGACCCGGTCCGGGATCCGCCGTGACATTACATCGGCCCGGGTCGTAGGCTTTAGGCCTCGCGGCCACCCCTGTCTGTCGGAGAATCCTCCAGCCAGCCCTCCAGCCGCTTGATGCGCAGCACACGCTGCACGTGCGCCGCGACCGCTTCCCATTGCTGCTACCCCTGCAGCATCACTCCGACGACGTTGTCCGGAGTGATGCTGCCGACCTGGGCAGCAACCACTTCCGTACTTTCCGCGAAGCGGTCGCAGGCGAAGAACGTGTGCTGCACATCGTCCCGCACGGCACCGCAATACAAGCAGTTTTGGGACCTGATCTTTCCCATCCTGACAGGTACGTGCGGAAATACCCGTGACCTGTCAGGAACTGGATGAGGTAGAAGTCTACCTCACCGTGGGACCTTTCGGTCCAAGGAGTCAGGTCCCTTATTACCCGGTGCGTCCACCGGACAGCCTCCCCGCGGTCCCAGCGCTCTTGCCAAAGGCGTCGCGTCTGGGCGCGGGCGTGGGACACGGCTTCGGCCCGCCCGAACTCGAAGGAGCGTTGAAAGATTTCTTTCCGCTCGAGTGCCAGCAGGTCGATAGGGATAATCGCCAGCACTGCTAACTCCGAGACTGCCCGGTAGCTGCATGCCACGCGTAGCGCACACTGGCGCTGAACGCTTGCCATGCACCCACGATGCTTCCGGATCCGGAGGGCATCCGCCCATACTTCGGATCCGTACACCATAACGGACTGGGTCGCCGTGAAGAGCAAATGCCGCTTGCACCTCTTAGGGTCGCCCACGTTGGCCATCAGTCGGCTCAGCGACGCGGTCACTTTTGCCGCCTTCGCTGCCACCTTCCGCGTATGTTCCCCGAAGGTGAGCTTGTTGTCAACCACAGGTACTTCGCGGAAGGCTTCGTCTCGACGACCTCGTCGCCAACCATCAGCGGGACGATGGTGGGGACTCGTTTCCTGGTCAGTACGACGATCTCCGTTTTGGAGACCGCCAACTGCAGGGCGTGGTCCCGCATCCATCGTCCGACCCTGGACATGACCTGGTTCAGCTTAAACTGCGCCAGGGCCATGCTTCGAGCCGTGATGACGGCGGTGACGTCGTCGGCTTAGCCGACTAGGAACGTCTCGTCAGGCATCGACACGCTGATCAGGCTGTCGTACAAGACGTTCCAGAGGTCTGGGCCCAGGACCGACCGCTGCGCGGCAAGGGCAGTGATCGGCCTCTTACGGGTCCCTCCGTTCGTTTCGTACAACAGCCATCGGTCTTTCAGGTAATCTCCTAGCAACGCCAGGAGATATGCCGGTACCTGAAAGCTCCGTAGAGCATCCAGCATGTCTGTCCACCGTGCCGTGTTGAACGCGTTCCATACGTCCAGTGTTACCAGCAGGACGACGGGTCTCGCAGCGTGACACACCGTGTTGGCCCGAGCCACGGCTTCGATCACGCGCGAGATCGCGTTCACGGTGGACCTCCCCTTTCGGAAGCCGTACTGGCTATCCAAAAGGTCTCTGGCGGCCGAGACGGCCCCCAGCAGGCGGGGCTTCAGCAGCCTCTCCATCAGCTTACCCGCTGTGTTCAACAGACACAGCGGTCTGTAAGACGATGGAGAGTCTGCCGGCCCCATGCCTTTGCTGACCAGCGCGAGTCGCGCAACCTTCCACTGCGCAGGAAATACGCTCGTATGAAGACAGACGTTATACATGCGCAGCAGAAGGTGCGGGCACCTCTCAGCAATCACCATCACGGCCTCCAGCGGGATACCGTCCGGCCCCGGCGCTTTTCGCGTCTTCATCGTGTTCACCGCGGCGGAGAGTTCCTCCACGGTGAACATAGGGGGCTCCTCCCCACCCGTCGGTGCGCGATCTTCGCATCTCACCAGGTGAGCAGGGAAGAGCTCGTCCACTATGCGATCCATGGTGGCTGCATCTAGTCCTGAACTCGCGGACGCCCCACCGAGTTTCCGGGTGACGAGCTTATAGCCCAGTCCCCACGGATCCCGGTTGAGGTCGTCGCAGAGCGCTTTCCAGCAGTGGGTCTTGGCCTGCTGGATGGCTCTGCTTAGGGTCTTCTTGGCCGCCTAGTACCGCGCCAAGGCCGCCTTCCTCAGGCCGATTCCGGGTACGCTGCGCGCGTCTCCGCAGACTCAGCGCCTCTCTCCGCAGCCTCGCGATCTCCTCGCTCCACCAGAACGCCTGGCGTCTCCCTTTGGTCAGGGCCTCGGCTCCGTCCCGATCCGTCGGGCCTGTGGAGCTCGGTGGTACACCCCCCATCCTACCGCGAAAATGTCTTGCGAGCAGGTCCTCGTCCATCTTCGCGGTGTTCCAGCGGAGCTGACGCTTCGGTGCTGGGGGCGACCCCGCCTCCCGCCGCCTATCTGGAAGGTGATATAGCTGTGATCGCTACCGGTGTAATCACCGATCACCTTCCAATCCGTGGCTTGGGCTACCAGGTCCTCCGATACCAGCGTGATGTCTGGTATGGATTCCCCTTAGTCCGGCCGACGGTAGGTTGGCCTGGATCCCGTGTTGAACACGACGAGACCCAGCCTGGAGGCAATCTCCACGACCAGTTTCCCTCTGGAATCTGGCCGTGGCATTCCCCACTCGCAGGCCCTGGTGTTGAAGTCTCCGGCCACGACAAGCCTGCCAGGCCTGTCGTGGATGGTGTCTTCCAGTACGCTCAGCCTCTCCCGGAATGTAGCCATGCTAACATTCGGCGAGAGATAGACTGGGACGTACGTGGATCCACCTCCGGAGACCCAAACGTGCCCCTCCGCAGCCCCGTGGGAGTCTACCCGCAACTTGCGGGGGTCGACCACCCAGACCGCGGAGGTTCCTAGGATGTCGCTTAACCAACCTGAGTAGTCCCGATTACGGTACTGCTCACTTGCCAGCACGACGTCAGCTCGCGTCTCCATCGCGAGCTGCGTCAGCAAGTCGTCGGCCAAGCGACTCCTGCTCAGGTTGCCCTGGAGGACGTTCAGCGCTATTGCTTATGTATCTTTCTTGGAGGACAGTGCCTCCCTGAACGTCCTGCACGCTCCAGAGCCCGCAACGTGGTCGGAGTGCTCCAGCTTGCGTTCCTCGCAGAGTGGGCAGCGAGGTTGCGCTGTACATACAGCCGCCTTGTGTCCGTCTTGTCCACATTTACGGCAGGCGTTAGACCGACCCGGGCCCTTGCACTCGCGGCGCGAGTGCCTGTAACCGTTGCAGCGAAAGCACCACTGCACCTCGGTCCAACTCCTGACCCTGCAATTTACCCAGCCAATCTTAACTCGGCCTGCTTCGATAAATTTGCGGCCGGCTGGTTCTGCCAGCTCTACCACGGCCCTCCTCTGCTCTCGGGCGTTCGGCGCGAAGACCGTGACCCTCATATTAGCCCCGGCCTTATCCTCGCCAAGGCAGCGGCCCACGGCCTCCTGCACATCCTCCTTCGTGGTGAAAGAGTCGAGGTTGAGGATCTCCGCCTTTACCTTGGGTACTAGCCCCCGGACAGCGCCGGCTTGGCCAACTGCAGAGCGTAGTGCGTTTTGGAGCGCACCACTGTCACGGCAGCGCCCCAGATCCAGTAGGACTCCACCCTCTCTGGTCTTCCTGATTTGGCGGACTTCTACGTCCGCCTCGTCAGGGCGCACCTGCTGGCGAATCGTACCGAGAATTTCGGCGATCGATTTACCGGCGGTGGGCTGAATTAGGACTGCCGTCCTCTTTGACCGCGATTTGCGGTTTCTCTTGCGGCTCTTTTTCATATCCGCTGCGGTCGGTTGCGCTGGGGGGCCTAGGTGTTTTCTCCCGCTGCCGTGTCTGTCCGCTGCGCGTTGTTTGGGGCATTATTCCCGTTTTTGCCCCTACTCCTCTTTTTCACGACCGTCGACCAGGTTTCCTTCGGCTCCTGGTTGCCGATCGTCGCTGCCTTTTTCCTCCGCTTCTCCTCCTCCTCCTCGGGACTCGGCACAAACGCCCTTGTGCGCTTCCGGTCGGCCGAGGGGGTCGGAGTCTCGGAGGCGTTCGATTCTACGGTCGGCAGCATCAGCCGCAGAACACCTTGCCAATTGGTGGGGGTTTCGCGGATGGCCTCCGTAGCCGCGGAGATGATCTTCACCCCGTTTTTTACCCCCATGCTGATGTTCTTTTGCTTGCCCATGGCCTGTCGCATTGTCGACAGCGCTTTCTCCATTAGCTTAAGTTGACGCTCGATCTCGGCGTCAGCTGCCCCAATCTGAGCTCTCCACGATATTTCTTTCGTGGACCCGTCATTCTTTTTACCGACGTCAAGCGGCGCTGACATCAGCCTCCCGTCCTCGGCCACCAAGCCGGTGCCGCTACTCATTAATCCCCTGTCTATGGCAGGAGTCGCTCCAGCGCTCGCCGTTGGACTGAGTGCCGGCCAATCCCTTTCGCCTGTAACTCTCGCAGGCGGGCTGCGCGCTAGCCTGCGCCGCGGAGCGAACGGGTCGAATCCATCGTCCACCGGGACAGCGGCGGACCGCTGTTCCTCTCCCCGTTCTGCTTCTATTTGTATTTGTGTATCCATAGTAATATATTTCCTATTATATGTGGGGGGTGGGGCTTCTATTCCCGCCGCACAGTGGTCCGAAATCGTAAAAACGCGAACTAAAATCAAATTATCAACCTCATTAGAAACTCACAAGATTTTAACCATAGATTCGTATATCGATGAAGCAACTATTTCCGTAAAAGAGAGTTGCCCTAAGTCACTTAGAATTTTTTAAAAGAGTGCTGAACACCAGTAAAAATGCCAGTTCTAGAATAATTACACTTTTCGTCTGAAATTTCATACTGTACATGGTTATATTGTTATAGCAGTTGAAAATTAAGTAAAACCAGTTATACAGCGTTAAAGAGCGTTCTTTCAGCTACACGAATATTTAAAAAATTTTTGAAAAATACGTAATTGAACCTGTGAAAAACATCGTTAAAGAAATCCCTATATTTCCTCGTTTTTTTTACTTAGTGACAATTACAGTGCCGAGGTCACGAGAGGTCACGACGAATGTTGAATGAAGGTACTTGTTCGGACCTACTAAAGATACGTGCCTAAGAATTTCTTGCATAAACTTGCATATTTGGGAGTTATAGCAATAAATATATAAGAAACCGCTAAAATCTACTGACAACCGTCAGTTGCCTCGAGCTCCCTACTTTTATATTAAGTAAAAGCCGTTTTTTCTTTATGATCGGTATAGTGACTAACGTACAATTATATTTAGGTATTTTGGAATGCTATTACCGACTTTTAAACTAATATAACTACCATTATGCCAGGTTTATGGTGTCACCATTATTTTTCGGTTTCCAAACATACCGTTAGCCATTTTCGTTTATTTCGCTTATTAATACAATGATTCCTGGTTTTTACAACTTAACGAGTAGTTTGGAAATTTTTCCAGCAACTTGATAGCAAATAACGTACCATAAATCAGCTGTACTAGGTCTCGATGGAAGAAAGACCGGTTCACGAATCCACATACAGATTCGGTTTATCTGTACTTCATGCATACATTCGATTTTTCGAATGTCTTCTACATATATCGTACAGATTGAACTTGAAGACGTGGTAGGTTCCAAAAAATAAAAGACCGATTTTTGAAGAAAGGAAGAAGCTTATCCGAGAAAGATTTCGGAAAGACATGGGTCTCTTAGTTGATGTGTCAAAACCGGGATACGGAACTACAATTGACGGCAATCCCGCGAGGAAATTCTTCAAGGATGCAGAACTTGCATAAAAAATAACCGGCATAGTTGAGAACCTTATCAGAAGATTCAGTGTGATTCTGCGTGTAATTAATAGTGTGTATAGAATTAAAACAGAAGAATTTGGACGATACTGCTTACGAACTGCAGAATATTATGTAGAACTGTACAGTTGGTATTATGTCTGTTTCTGTACATAAAATTCTAATTTATGGATCGAGCGTTATCGAAAATGCGTTCTTACCCATTGGAGAACTCTCCGAAGAAGCTCAATAAGCAAATAATAAACATGTCAAATATTATAGAGAACACCATACCCGAAAATTATCGCGAGTGAAAACCAATGAAGACTGGTTCCATCGTTTAATTTTAAGTTCGGACCCATACTTGAGTGCCTATGTAAATCGAAAGGATAAGACGAAAGAAATAAATGAAGAAATGCTGAACCTGATTTCATTACCGATGGATGAGGATGAACCAGAAGAAACGCATTCCGAAATCAACGTACCATCATCAGATGCAGAAATATAATGGAGATGTAATTTTTTCATAATAATTACGATAATATAAAATTTTATATAAAAATTTTTAATATAAAAATACAGTGATAAATTATTATTTTTTATATTTAATTTATATATTTAAATAATTAATTACTTTTATGCGTTTTAAGAACTCCGATGATGATGAGATTATTATTGTAAATAAATGTTACTTGATATCCTCTGAGGGGTGATTATAGGCCATCTATGATGCCAGTATAATTACTTTAAATATAATCATAATTCAAATTAGACCCTCTACATGAAAATGGATATCAAAATCAGATTCTACGGCTTAAAAACCTTAGGAAAACACTCTTTTTATAGCAAATAATGAAAAAATAAAAGTGTCACGAATTTAGTTCGTGTTTTACGGATCCGGACCACTGTGCGCCACCCCGTCCTGCGTTGTTGGGTGAGCGACCGATGAGGCCACCGCGAGAAGGAGACTCGGGTGGACACGTCAAACCTCCGTCCCGAACAGAAGATTCGGGCGGTCACGTGGGAGTGTCACCTCGAACAGGAGATCCAGGTGTTGGGTGCGACAGTGGTTGGATGTGTGACTTCACCTTCACGACCAGTAAAGTCGGGTGGAAGTATGAACAAAGACTACCTTGGCCAGGAGGGTCAGGTATCCGGCGATCGGTGCGGAGCGGGGAAATCCTCGGAAGAAACCCCGGTAATAGTTCCTGTAGAGACAAGTATGATTACCGACAAGGTTGGTAATAACGAGACCAGAATCTTAATCAACAGTCCAGACAAAATATTAGACAGACCTGCGGTACACCCTCCTTCACCTTCCACCATACTTTACGCGGAAGACAATCTCTTCATGCGACAAGATAACCTTGCTCATTTTACTCCCACAACTTGTAACGATATATCCCAAACTACCAAAGGCTTGTTGAGCCGTATTGGATATTCAGTAGAGCAAGTACAACAATACCAGATTGAAGTTGGTAACGCCATGGCTTTTCTACACAATAGGCACTCGGTTTTCCTCTTGTTTTATAAGTACGACCCCGAAAGTAACTTCGAACTCGAATACGTAAAATCTTCACTGAAATCCCATAAGAACCTTCTCGATACTCTTAACTCGAAGAGCTTCAGTATCTTAATCGATCAAGATAGGTTCAATGCTTTCGAACGAAGCGATATTATAGCCTTGCTTAAACAAACCTTCGACAACTCGGTATATGCCATCACCACGTGCACCGGAGAAATCATAATTCCACCAGAAGCTAGACGTCCTGAAATCATCCGAGAAACATCACAAATCAGTAGTTGGCGGCCACAGAGGTACCTTGAAGTTGCTCCAACTCATTCGACAACGTTTCTATTGGCCAGGCATGGCAAAAGAAATCGCAGAATTCATTCGATACTGCACAACCTGTCAGAGAAACAAAAACTATATAACGAAAACTAGGCAACGTATGCAGATAACGGATACGCCGCGACAAGCATTCGAAAAAATACAAATGGATGTTGTAGGACCCCTACCGCGAACGAATAAAGGGAATCAATACCTATTAACCCTGCAGGATAATCTCACCAAATATTCAGACGCTATCCCTTTACTATGTATAGACTCCATAACTGTAGCTCATGCATTAGCTGAACAATTTATAAGCAGATTTGGATGCCCGAGGGCCATCCATACAGATCAGGGAAGGAATTTCATTAGTAAGGTCATGAAAAACTTCTGTAAAATCTTCAAAATCCAGCAAATAACCTCTACAGCTTTTCACCCCGAATCATTGGGCTCGCTGGAAAGAGCACACCGTAGCTTCATCAATTACCTTAGGCACTACTGTACAAAAACAGACTAGGACGACTGGATCAGGTTCTGTGTCTTTTCCTATAATACGTCCGTGCACGAAGCCACTGGTTTTACCCCGCATGAGCTAGTCTTCGGCGTTAAGCCAATATACCCTCAGGATTTGCCAAAGGGCAAACACCACGAACTTTTGCGCAGTACTTTAAGGTCCTCTTCATCCAAATCACCAACACGCAGACCAAGGCAGCTCAAAACCTAGAAAAGGCCAAGTAAAGAAGCAAAAATTACTATGACCAAACACCTAATCCTCATAATTTTAACGTAAACGACACCGTATACTTACTCAAGGAACCAAGAACCCTCAAATTCGATTGTGACTGGCTTGGTCCTTACAGTAGAATTAGCATTAGCAAGAAATAGATTCAAAATCGTTCACACAAACAAACTTAAATTAGCGTATATAAGACCGGACGCTCCTACCGACGAAGATCGAGGTTAGGTAAATAGGATCCGCCGCACCGTTTAGATCTTGTACATACGAGCTCACGTTGCAAAGAAAAATTGTTAAACATAACCCAGACACTATCAGAAATCACTGTGGACATGGTCTGCTGCAGCTTGTACGTTTATGTCCATTACGGCACTATTCCATCAGGAACTAATAAATGCAATGTTACCCGTATTCGCGAGGCGCATGCAGCGAAATGCCTTGGATGTTAGACAAATTTAAATATTTACTCACCCTCGTGTACATATATGTATGTATAAGTATATATATAGTAATACCCAACACATAGTACTATAAGCCAGCTACCAAATTTTGCATGGAGAAAACGCCGTACGATGTTGACGTTATGTAGCACGCGATTATTATTAATGCGTACTGACACAAAAAAAGCTGTTTCATGAAAACACCTTTTTGTATGAGGGTGAAGGTGTAACACTGTCACTTGAACTTGATTCAAGTAGTAGGTTGATAGAATCGCGTGAATATTGTTACGTAGGAATCGCGCCCCCCTGATACTGTAATTATAAATTAAGAGCGAAATTTGAAATAGACCAGACATATGCGTACTGCGTACAGGGAATTCATGTTAAAGTACTCGCCGCGGGCAATCGAGCAAGGGAAAGTTGGAGAGCCAGGAAACGAAAACTCGTCAATGAGGAATTCTCTCGAGTTAAATTTATCAGGGACCGTACGAAATTTGTCGTTTTAGCTAAGTCACGCACGACTCTAGAGAATTGGAGGATCCCACACGACGTCCTTTCTATTCATGCACTCCAAGAGAATCGTAAATTTCCGTAAGTGTCGGTTAGGCTCGCCAACACGAGTTGTCTTAGTTTTATCGAAGTCTCCTTGGGTCCCACGCTTTCTCCAAACACGTGGACACGAGATTTCCCGCGCCCTGGGCGAGGTACCTCCACCTCCACTCGCTTGAGGGTGGACCGAAACCGGAAGGAAGAGATATCAGCAGACGGGGCGGACACCACCACCATTGGACTAGGGGAGGACCAGGGACTTTTCAGAGGGAGGATCCAGATTCCAGCGAAGAGGGGATCGGCCGAAATCGCGCGAAGACTTCGCCGCCAAGAAGAGAATCAACTCTCGTACGAACCGATAAACATCGAACGTTCTCCCTTGCATCGTCTCGCCGAGGAACATAATTGAACATTCCAAATAAACCTAAGTCACAAAAGTAGTGTCTTATTTAATTAATCGCGCCGCGAGCAGAGCGCTGTGGCGCTCTACGGGCACCTTACCCACGCCGGTGAAATCCGCCAAAAATCCCTATCCCCGCACGGCGCATACGCAACAGTATAAGAAGAGTCGCGGCGTTACAGACGCTCTCATACCTCGTGGTTTATATACAGTGTGCTACATATAGTTTTGAATAAATATTATTGTTACATATCCCTGGCTGTTAGTAATTTCATGACGATCTTCACTACACACCATACCGCAGCAACAACACGTATCGAGATGTGCATTGCACCTCAACATTTCAAAAAAGTTTTTTACACATTATATAATATTCGTCGCTGGCCGTTACGTTGTTATAAATAGAAACGATGGACAATTGCTGATCAAACGCTTACGCATACGCTCCCGCGGACGCGTACGTATAGACAGAATTCAGTAATCCGATCTCTTTTGGAAAAAATCTCTGAAACTAAAGCCGAGCGGCAGTTATATGTATAGGAAAGAGTTGTTCAAAATGTTGATTTCTATAACATACTCAAGAATCATCTAAATCAATGCGACCCCCTCCCCCTCTCTAAATAATTACTAAAGAAATGCGAACGTTTCATAGTATCGAAGTAATATAAAACTAAATTAACAAACATTCGAATCCTTTGACACACTAAAAAGTCATGTACATATCTAAATACTTCATGCTTGCAAAATTAGTAAAAATTTTCTTTGCTATTTGCGACTTTAGTGCCTCCACTTTTCAAAGAAAGGAAGTAGTAAAATTATTTAAAAGACAGTTACATTAATAGATACTGAATATTGCAATCTCGCAAAAGTGACGATATTGTTACGAGCCTGGGCCGCGAGCAGCGCGAGAGGCCGGCGGTGTTTTGTTTAGGAATACGGTATGAATTTGTTAGTTTGGAGCGCGAACGAACCTGACGCGAAGCCAGGGAGTCGTTAGGATTAGTGACAACGAGGACGAACCCGATGCGAAATCGGGGAGCCGCAGGAGGTTGAAACGTCGTGGACGAACCCGATGCGAAATCGGGAAGCCACTAAGGTTGAAATGAGCTTTAATTTGGATATAGAGTGTTGGGAACGAACCTGATGCGAAATCAGGGAGTCGCAAGGATTGGTAGTAAAGGCCTCGTAACTAGTAATTATTTAATATATCGATACAGCTCGAGCGGTAAAGCTGTATCGTGTGGGATTGTTACTTCGATTTGGATTATGATATTGAAGGTTGGGTTTAATTAACGTCTCTTACGTTTATCACGGGCAATGAACAATATATTACTGAATAGTGTTATACAATTGTCAATGACGCGAAGTTGAGTGTTGAGAAGTTAAAGTATATTACCTTGTAACGTTTCAGTCTTTATTTTTGCCGACTCAATCGGTCGCCAGGGTCGTGGCGATGTGCGGCGTGTCTTACTTGCTAACGGCGGCTTAACTTTAACGCGGTCTTACTTGCTAATCGGTACCGGGCGGGCACAGTCCTCCGCGGTGGAGGCGCCCCCGTTGGCGGGTCCCCGGTCGGCCGTGCACGGTTCGCGACGGAGAGTGTCGGCGCGGCTCCTTCGCCGTGAAGGCGCTCGCGGCCAGGTAGTCGGGTGCTGGTGGATACGGAGACGGGAGGTCCTTTACGGCTGTCGGAGGGCTGAACCACCCCGGCGCCAGGCGGGGAGCCGTTAGCCCCAAGAACGCCGGCGAAACCGACAGTCCTTGGGCGGGTTCGGGAGACCGATCGAGAGGCGAACCTCCGATCTTGCGATCAGCGGATAAACGGGTTTACGGCTAGAGAGGAGCTCGAACGCGAGCTACCTCGACTGCCACCCGTTGGAGGAAGAGCAGATCCGTGTACAAGTAAAAATGTTGGCGATTTCGCTAGCGTACTAAAAAACGTACTGGAGAGCCCGGATCCGCTGGCTATGCTCGGGCGGCCGCGGCTTATATTTTGGTGGTGCCGTGTTTCCCTTGCGGGAACCGCGAGTCGTGGCTGGACACCTCGCGGCTGTCGCGCTAATTAGTGCGCTGGTGGTCTGGCGTGCCGCGGTAGTGGGGGGGTCGCGGCCTCGACGGCGTCGTTACAACCTATTTGATGCTTGGTTTTGACGCACTGGCAATGCGGGGGTTTGATTCGAGAAACGATTGTAGAAGTTGCCGTAATAGGATTTATACCGACTCGCGGATCCTATATGGTTTAATGTTGGTCCGGAAGGAAACTTGCGCCTGATCTTGCTGGAACAGACGATTCTCAAACGTACGCGAAGCAGAGTAACGTCTTGACTTCTCGCTTGGTACTGCCCACGAGGCTTAGATTTCGGGGGTTTATATACATCGAAATCGAGCGAGGAATTCTTGAAGATTTCCATATAAGGAAATGTATGAAGGGGTTAGACGTTGAGTCAGTTCTGCTTCCAGCAATCTGGGGGACAAGCTCCCTCGTATCGGGGGAGATAACTCTAAATAGTGCGTCTTTTCATTTTCCTTTCTAGACGAGAGCTGGAAGAAATTCCAGTGAACGAAATAATATTTTCAAATATTACCCACACGTAACAATATCAATTCTGTCCCGTCCTCGCAGATTCATATATACATAAATACCTAACTATAACTTCTCATACTTTCTTTAATATTGTATGTCAATGAAATTGCTTAAATAAAAGTAATAGAAATGCATGTATAATTAAATTGCTTAAACTTTCAAAACTTATCGAAGTCCGAAATATTCAAGATTTCTAAGATGTTCAAGACAATCAAGACTGAAGACTTTGAAAACTTTCAAGACATTCGAGGCTCTCAAGACTTTCAAGACTTCCAAGACAATCAAGACTTTCAAGACTTTCAAAACTTCCAAGACGATCAAGACTTTCAAAACTTCCAAGACGATCAAGACTTTCAAGACTTCCAAGACAATCAAGCCTTTCAAGATCTTTAAGCTTCGAATCGGATTTGAAGTGATTCGAATTTTTCGCCATTTTACAGATTCGAATCGATTCGAAGCGATTCAAATCCCATCACTACCTGTACCTCATCTGTGGATGCGTCAATGTTTATGCCATTCCGTGCCGCGGCGCCACATACAGTAAAGTTGAGTTAATGTGATAACGTAACATATCCCTAGCTGTTGGTGATTTCATAACTATCCTCACTACAAAATATTAGGTGTCATTTTGGCACCAATTTGGTAACAAAACTTGTACCAAACCTTGGCAAAATCTTGTGTTACGTTTTGCGACTGTGGAATTTAGGGATTTTGGGTTCGGTGCCCATAGAGTGCTAAGGCACTTGCTCGAGGAGCGCGAAAAATAAATAAATACTTGATGCTTTGTAAAACTGGAGTTTTATTTTCCTTTGTAAAACTGGAGTTTAAAAGATTTGCAGTCAGCCGGTTGTAGGCTGTAATAATAATGAATGTCGATTGAAATACTTCTTCGAGCTGCTGGTTACTCCCTTCTCTTCGAGATTTTGGAATTCCCTCTCCAGGATCTTCCATCCAGTCCTGGGTCTTCTCGTGGGCCGATTTCCACCCCGTTGGTTGTCGCTTTCTTTTCCTACTCTTACTCTACCCCCGATCCTACGTTAGTAGATGGTGGTGGTAGCGCTGAGCCACGGTGGAAGGAAATCACGTTCGGCGTAGGATACACATGAGCGAAGATAACAAGGAAATTTAGCGGCGAAGAGGCTACGCAATCGTTAAGGATTTACGTTTTGGCTTTGCTGCGGGAGATAAGAAGCAGACGGCCTTCTGCGAACTACAACGATCAATACTTTTCAAGGATATAACGGAACCTTGGAGAATTCCCTGTTCTTCATACGAATCGCTAGTACAATTATAATCGTGTTTTCAAAAACCCGCTTAATTACAACTATCTAGTATTTGGCGTCTGCGCAATAGCTATTAGTGCTTAAAGCCGCGTTTACATGATAAGAGGGGGGTACGTAACATTTGTGTTTCGTACCCCCCCCCCCCCCCTTTCGATCATGTAAACGCGGCTTTGGATACAAATACTTATTGCGCAGACACCAAATTGAAAACGCGGTTACAATTGAAAACGCGATTCGTATGAGGAACAGGAAAATTCTCCAAGGTTCCGTTTTATCCTTGGAAAGTATTGATCGCGTTATAGTTCGCATAAGCATTCTCAGAAAACCGTCTGCTTCTTATCTCCCGTAGACAAAGCTAAAACGAAAATCCGAAATGATGCGTACCTCCTTCGCCGCTAAATTTAATTATTTACGCTCGCGTCGAACGTGATCCCTTCCACCATGGTTCAGCGCTACCACCACCATCTACTAATAAAGGATCTGGGGTAGAGTAAGTGTGGGAGAAGAAAGTGCTAACCAATCCGGATGGAAATCGGCCCACAAGAAGACCCAGGACTGGACAGAAGATCCTGGAGAGGGAATTTCAAAAATCCCGAAGAGAAGGGAGAATCCAGCGGCTCGAGGAAGATTTCGAACGACTGATTTTATTCGACAATTCGACATCCATCCTCTAACTGTACAGTTCTCAACATTAACTTTCGACATTTGTTATTATAACGGTATACAACCGGTTGATAGCTCCTCTTTTGAATTACAAGTTTTATAAGGAAAATAAAACTCTAGTTTTCTTAAGCATCAAGTATTTTATTTATTTTTCGCGCTCCACGAGCAAGTGCTTTAGCACTCTATGGGCATCGAACCCAAATTCCCTAAATAACACAGTCGCAAAACGTAACACTATCAAAAACTATCGATGGTAAAGGTTAACTATCGATAACTATTCGATAGTAGAATACCGTCGACAGTTTCGTTAGTACTATCGATAATTTTCCACTTCTAGTTTGAGCTATAACTATAGAAACGGCCTTTCAATCACTATTGTTTATTGTTTACTTAAGTGTTACGCTTGATATTTACATGTCTAATACTCTTATTTTCAATTTATATATTAAATTATTTCCTTGTTTTTAACTTGTTTTTCTCTCTATCAAGGAATTTTTAAGAAGGGAGAAAATATAATACTTACACTTTAAATGATTAATAATCTTCTATGATTAATATTCTAAACTTATTAATCTTTAAAAGGTATTACCAAAACAAATACATTTATAAATTTTTATTAGCATATTACTTCATATTAAATGGAAATAATTTTTTAATCCAAAACCATCAAATTTTAAATTTACTACAGCTTTTCGTATTTAATGTAATTATAAAATTATTATTTGCAGAAGAAATTACTGTTACCAATTCTTAAGGTTTTCAATAATATTAAAACAAAATTCGATTGGAATGCAATTCTACCCATGAGTGGTAAGCCATTTGAGAGTTAAAAAGTAAAAGGAACTTTGGTTATCTTTAATCCTATAATTCAATTTTACTGTACCATCAGATATTCTAAATATGAATAGATACATAATCACAGGAAAGATTGGAGAAGGAGCACAAGGTGTAGTTTTGAAAGCGCATGATGTTGAAACAGAAAAGGACGTTGCATTAAAAAAATTATTTTTAAAAAGTATTGATAATGGTATATCCACATCCATTATTCGTGAGATAAAAATTTTACAACAATTGGACCATCCCAATGTATGTTAATCATAATTAATGAGCTTTTTATTCTTTAACCTTTTAATTCCTTGACATACAAAAATGTGTGGAATACATGATGTGTTTATTATGTCATTATACCATAAGCATTGATACCTTTGAAATGACAAGAAGTTTATGTCAATTGAATTCGCTTTTGGTGTGCCTATAAAAGAAATTTTACAGAAATATAACTACAGTGAGTCACAGAAGTTTTCATACCTTTGCATTTATCAAATTTAGATGACTAATATTTTTTACCTATGTACATTCTGAAAAATTTATGAATAGGAGTATATAATGTAATGCCTAGGCTATTATATATATATGTGTGTGTGTGTATATATTTATTAGAAAATCACAATTTATTATCGTGTAATTGGAAATCTAAACAAATTGCTGTTGATTTGGTATTACAAAGATATTTGTACTTATATAAGTTCATATTTACAAAATTTCTATGTAAACTGCAACAGTTCCGCAGTTCATATAATATATACAGCATTAGTAAGTGATATTACATTGACATAAGTAGATAACATTGCAAAATGAGTCAAAGAGGCAGTGAAGTGTCCATAGTCAATGAAAATTAATTATTAAGTGGCACAATAAAGGAAAAGCATATTCAGAAATTTCAGATTTAGTGAATAGAAGCAAATCAACAGTTCAATATATCATTACAAGAATAAATCCATTGAAACTGTAATAAACAAATTACATATATGAACTCTGAGAAAAGTAACAACCTGAGGGAGAAATAAAAAGAAATCCCAAGACTAAATGGCCCACAACTTGTAGTATTTGTTCATAGGTGTTTTGATAAAAAAGTACATGCGGAAACTTGTTACAGAATATTAAAAAAACGCAGGAATTAATAGTTGTCTAGCATGAAGAAAGCCATATATAATTAAGGCAAATCTTAACAAATGATTAAAATTTGCTAGAAAAATATATTGATAAGGATCTTAACTTCTGGGAGAGTGTAATTTTCTCAAATGAAAGTAAATTCAAACTGTTTAATTCTGCTGACCGCATTATGATTTGAAGAAAACTAAATACTGAGCTCGATTCTAAAAATTTAAAGGCAACAGTTAACACATTACGATCCGGGCTCTTTGCGCGAAAACTTTTGCGTGTAGCCGAATAAGTAAAAGCAGTAAGTAACGACTATAAGGAAAGCTACTGATGTGCTGACATAAAACTGCAATAATTGCAGTAAGGAATAAAAGTGTAGATACCATGCGTGGGTAAGCGAAAACAATAAGAAAAGGAATTTCCTTCTCATTGAACGAGCAGTCAAGAAATAACATTTTTGTCTTCGGACGATAACGTGTTAAGCATGATGGTGCCTAGGTTATGTTATGGGATTGTATGACAATACGGAGTGTTGGAAATTTAGAAAATATTTAGTAATAGAATTGTAGATAAAGAGACTATTTGAGTATATTACAAAAACATTTGAAATCAAGTGCGATTAAATTACAGTTTTTAGATATATTTTTATTTTCAACACGACAACGACCCCAAACATACGGCTCGCAATGTCAAAAAATAGATACTGTATAACACTTCATATTTTTTTAGCAACACCACCACAAAGTCTCGATATTAATTCATTAGAACATCTTTAGCCAGAGAGGGAAAACAAATTTTGGAATTATGAAATTTTAAATAAAAATCGAAAACAGAAACTTATGGAAATTTGGAATCTTATTTGACAAGAATATACGAAATAGCTAGTTTATAACATGTCAGACAGATTATGATATATTATTAGGTTCAAAGATGGTTCAACAAAATAATTGTTAATTTATTTTATATGATTATGTTATACTTGTTAGCATAAGTTAAATGAGTACAAATACTTTTGTGACATCAAATCTGTGATGATTTTAGATTTCAATTATATGATAATAAATTGTGATTTTCGAATAAGTATGTATAATATTTAAAAACATAGTCATTTGATTATATATTCCTATTTAGAAATTTTTCAGAATGCATGTGGTTAAAAAATATTATCCATCTGAATTTGATAGTTGTAAAAGTATGAATATTTCTCTGACTGACTGTAAATATTTTCAGTTAAAGTATGATCATGAAGACTAATCTTATAACATATCTGGTTTGAATGTGTTGTACAAAAATAATGAAAATCGAATGGGCTGTTTTGGTAAAAACAGCGAGATTGGTATTATTCAATGAAATGTTCATATCCTTGACTATTGAATGCTAATAAAATGCAGTGTTTATTAATATTGTTTTATGATATTTAGTAATGTAAACTTTTTGTTCTTTTGTAAAGGTTACATATCTGTTAAATATATAGTATTTTACATACAGGATTTTTTGAATGCATCAAGCTTTATTTTATTTTCATGTCAAAGGGTTAAAGTTGCCATCCAAGTTAAGTTGGTTTTGATGTAATGTGCATTTTTCTTCATCCCAAATTAATCTAAACCTATGTCAACAATTTAGCACATTTGGAGGGTTCTGTACAAAAATTGGTTAGCTCCATTATTTAAAACTTCATAGTGACAATAAAAAACTGTCTAATAAAATAATTATCTACAATTTTTTTCCAAATTCATTTAATTATGTAAACGATTATATTATGAATATATTTTTTGTAGAAAAGAGACTTGATTGGTAATGATGACTTTATTAAAGTTGTTGTTTTCTTCAATGAAATTGTCCATTTTTTGCCTTGATAAATCAGAAACTTCTAGTAGAATTTTATTTATCAGAAATCATAAAAGCAATAAGTACAATACATTTCTTACACCTAATACTCAACCATTATCAACATATAGTAACTTACATAGAAAATTGTCTACTATATTCACTTCTTTAATTCTATCTATAAAGTGTAGTATGTAACATGTAACATTCGTGATTAATGCAGAAACATTCCATCTACATCCTTGTTTGGTTGAATGTAAAAAGTAATGTAAAAGAGTTTAACCAGGTAAGAACATTATAAGTGACATTTTGTGAAAGAAATTTCTTTACTCAAAATTTTAACCTTCGATTTTGATCTGATAAGGGTAATTAAAAAAATATGAAACTCGGTGTACAAGTAGAATAATTCATCCATAACATATAACTATTTTTCGTTCTTGCCATAATTCACTTTTAAGGGGTGATTTCACCCATTAAAGAAAATGCTAAATTATCTTTTTCGTCGAATATCTCGAGAACAGTGTAAGATATTGAAAAAAAGTTGAAACAAAAGTTGAATGCTATTTTTATGTTTACCAGAATGTGAACAAATGTTTTTAAAAAAGTTGATACTTTTTGCGTTACCCCTTCCACCACCCCATAAATTACATTTTTGGATTTTTTAAATTTAGGTTGAAGTGCTTTGCGATACCCCCTATCCATCCTTGTAAGAAGTTGTTTTGTATATATTTTTTATAAATAAATAAAGCGTCTAACATCGAACTTAAAGTCTGCTGTAGCATTTTTATTATTAGAGTTGTTTCATAACAGATAACTTACATTATCACGTATATAAATTTCAGACTGTAATATGAAATTCTATGAATTAATTGTTCACGTGTACGATTTGTAATAGCAGCACATATAGGCATGTGTACGTGCATTGCTTAATGTGATATCTTATCGGACTGTTTTTCTTTTAAAACATGTTGCATTAGAATGTGCTTGAATATTTTGAAGTACGGGTATAGCCGATTAAGGGGGTCAAAAGTGCCTTTCAGCCGATTGTGATCATGCATGGATCATTCGATAGTTTACCAGAAATTAATAGCTCAACTAAATTTTCAACCTCAATTCTCACTTAGGGGGGTAGTTACGGGGAAAATTTGATTTTTCAGTTTTTGGCCCGTTATTCTTGATTGGTATTTCTTATCATTTTCTTGATTGTTAATTGGAAACATTGTATGTTCTCATTAGGTACCGTATATTAAAAATGGAAAATTCATAAAATAATAGTTTTAAAACTGAAAAAGATTTTTTCCCTTTACGAACACTACTTACCATTGTTCAAATACCATAATTAAGACGATAAGTGGCTACTGAAATAAAAATTTTTTTTTTTGGTTATTTTAAGTTAAAATAATATTAAAATGATTTAAACATTTTTTGTATAAATATTCTTGATTCGTATGTAGTTATAATTGAGAAAAAAAAGAAAAAAGAATTGTAAAGGAAGTGTGGTCGAGCGGAATTTGAACCTGCGACAAGAGTATCATAGCGGTTCCATAACCACCCATTTTTACAATTTTTCATCTGAAATTGCCACTCCTCTTACTGACTCCACTATCATCACTCATGGTACTCTGTTTAATTTTATGGTATATACATATATGACATACTTCTAATTTATCTGTTTAGCTTACTTATTTTTATTTATGTACCATTCTTATGAATGCGGAAATACTAAAGAACACTTAATCTGCTCACTGTATACAAGAAATATTAAAATGTCAATTATAAGCTGTTATTTCCCACGATAATCCCTGCGAAACACGGTTATTGATTTTTTTAACTATGACGCAATTGAGCAAAAAATCTGAAAAAAATTGAAGATAATAGTTATAATAGTATGTTGTTACCACAATTTTATAAAAGTAGTCGATCTTTGCATTAATGCGAAATCTGCACTTCTTGTCATTTTTTTGCGTTTTATCATTTTCACGCCTCTGATTTAAAAGGAAAAAATCTGAAAAAATTGCACAAAATTACCACATTATTAGCAATGTATCAGATTTTTATCAAAATTTTTGCTGTCAGTATATGGGAAAAAAGGGCCAAAAACTGAAAAAATCGAATTTTCCCCGTAACTACCCCCCTGAGTGAGATTTGGGGTTGAAAATTTAGTTGAGCTGTTCATTATTGATAAATTATCGAATGATCCATGCATGATCACAATCGGCTGAAAGGCACTTTTGACCCCCTTAATCGGCTATACTCTTACTTCAAAATATTCAAGCACATTCTAATGCGTCGTGTTTTAGGAGAAAAACAGTCCAATAATATATCACATTAAGCAATTCACATACACATGCCTATATGTGCTGCTATGACAAATCGTACACGTGAACAATTAATTTATAGAATTTCATATTACAGTCTGAAATTTATATACATGATAATGTAAGTTATCTGTTATGAAACCACTCTAATAATAAAAATGCTACAGCACACTTTAAGTTCGATGTTAGCTTTATTTATTTATAAAAAATATATACAAAAAAACTTCTTACAAGGATGGATAGGGGGTACCGAAAAGCACTTCAACCTAAATTTAAAAAATCAAAAAATGAAATTTAAGGGGTAGTGGAAGGGGTAACGCAAAAAGTATCGATTTTTTGAAAAAAATTTTTTTACATTTTTGTAAACATAAAAATAGCATTCAACTTTTGTTTAAACTTTTCTTCAATATCTTGCACCGTTCTCGAGATATTCGACGAAAAAGATAATTCAACATTTTCTTTAAGGGGTGAAATCACCCCTTAAAGGTAAATTATGGCACGAACGAAAAATAGGTATGTGTTATGGATGACTTACTCTACTTGTACACCGAGTTTCATATTTTTTTGAATTTCCGGGTTCCCTAACTTCCCTTGTGAGATGGAGTAACAGGGGAAAAACGAATTATCAGTTTTTGCCCCATTTCTTCTACTTAATGTAAGTAAAAATTTTGAAGAAAATCTAGCATATTATAGATACACAGATGTATGTTTAAGAATTTTGTCAAATTTTTTCATTGCAAATCCTAAATATAAAATATGAAACTTACCGAAAAATGCAGATTTTATATTGAAATTGTAAGAGCACTATATTTATATCTATATGGTAATAATTAGACTTCGGATGTTTATGCAAAATCTTATTTTTGTACTTGCACATGAAAAAATAAAACATAAATACCGATTGCTTTCACCTTGCAAATATTATAAGATGCACTTTCCTTTGAATATTTTCAATGCTTTTGTATAGTGTTTGCATTTTGTATATTTCTGCATATTTACATATTCCACTATTGCATAAAGATCCGCAGTCTAGTAATAACATGTCATAACTATTTTCCTAAATTTGTGTTAGATTTTTTGAAAGGGTGTGCCCTAGTTAGAAAAGACGAAAACTGATTTTGTCGAAACATTTTATGACCGTAGACCCGTCGCGTGACGTCACAGATTTCTTAGGCATGGTAGATTTCGTTACAGTGAGATCATTACCTACAAGCATGTGGCTGCCTGACGAATACGAGGCGGAGCCACTTTCGATTTCTTTCACGAATGCGTAAAGTAATACACAACTGTATTGTGCGGGGCAAGGGGGGAAATCGTCACAAGGTAGCAGTGTTGCCATGAATCAACGGCGGTGTTGCGTTGCCGCCGTGACAATTCATCGCAATGATTGCACGAGAGCGGTTTATGGTTCGACTGTGAAGTCCACACGAAATGGTTTGGTTGCAAGTTCTCGTCCCACACAAGTTAAATTTTTTTCTCTAAGATTTTTTTTTCTATTCTTGACTACATGTTAATATTGTTTCTTTCTGCAGCTTCACTATTCATTTACCTTGTTAATTATAGAATTATTTAGATTCTTTGACACCTAATAAATAAATAAACTTTAATACAATGGTACTTATCAGTAATAAATGGAGTTGACTTGAAGTAAAAGTCGCATCGCATTATTCCATATATTTATTTGATCTAGGAAATGCGAAGTTATTCTCATTAGTAGAACAATCCGTGGCTAATAGAAACGATCGCGTAAAATATGCTCCTAAATTATTTGTGCGTATAGTTCACAGTAAAATATTCTTAAAATATCTTTCACATGTTTTTAAATTATTGTTATTTATTTGCATATTGTATAGTTAAGGATTGAAAAAAATGTAAGAAAAAAAAATTGCGCTTGTGCAAGGCACGAACTTATGACCAAAATGTTTAGTACGAGTTTTACAGTTTCACACCACAGTCACTATGCCAATGTAACCATTGAAATCAAATTTTTAACTTCGAAATATAGACATGTGAAATAGTTTCATATAAACGGTAAGGGATGTCATCGAACTCAAAAATTCTGAATCGCGATACACAAGTACTGTAGGACCCAATAATACTAATCTATTTTTGGTCGGTGTTAATTTTCATTTTTAGGGGGTGAAATCACCCCCAAAGTTTTAGCATTTCTTAGTTTTCTCAGTATACCTTTATAATGGCTAGAGATAGGACAAAACTTCAAAGGAATAAATGATTGAGTTTTCTTATACTCTACAACCCTCCAACAATAAAAGTTATCCCTATCGTCCAATTTGTTTTAAGGAAACAAATTATTTGTATTTGTGCATAACAGTAAATTATAGAAATGATTACTATGTACTAAAAAGTTTCCATTTTGAGCGATTTAACATAATATGAAATAAAATAATTTTTTTGTTTGCGTCTTTGTTAAAAACAATTAATTGCCGTTATACGCATCTTGCTATAGTTTCGGTCGTTTCTTCATTCTATTTGCATTTTTCACCCCAAAATATGTATTTTCTATTATACTTCATGTACGAATATATATTCTATACTTAAAAATTTATATAAAAAATTGTATTACACGTGTACATGAAATATATTGCAAAAACGCCTATTCTCGAGTGATTATCGCAATCATCCTCTCCCACATATCCAATATTGCTTTATTTCTTACATATTTCTTTAGTTAGTTAACGCAAACATTTTCTGAACATACATATACGTACATGTTGATTATGGGTGAAGAGCTTTTTGCCCGTTTGAGAGGGAGAGTCTGATCGTGATGGTTCTGAATAATCACCCGAGAACAGGCGTTACAAAAAGTTCCATATACATGTGCAATAAATGTTTTTAAATATATCTTTCCGAATGGAATATATACTTGACCTTCAAATACGATAGAACATACCTACTTTATGGTGAAAAATACAAACAGAGTGTTGAGTCGAACAAAAACGAAGGTATATACGAATAACGGTAATTAAATGTTTTTAGCAACGATGTAAACAAAAAAAATTATTTTATTTTATATTTCGTTAGATCGTTCAAAATGAATACTTTTTGGTATGTAATATAACCATTTCTATCATTTACCGTTATGCAATAAAAAACGCAGAATTTGTGCATTTAAAACAAATTGCATTATGAAGATACCTATCATTGCAGTGGGGTTGTAGAACATAAAAAACTGATCAATCTATCCCGCTAAAGTTTTGTCCTATCCGTTATCATTACAAAATTATAGTCAAAAAGGTAAAAAAAAAATAAAACTTTGAGAGTTGATTTCATCCCTGAAAGTGAAAATTAACACCAACGAAAAATAGCTTTGTGTTACTGGGGACCTACACTACTTGTTTACCGAGTTTCAGAATTTTTGAGTTTGGTAACTTCCTTCGTGAATCTACAACTTTTTCTGGTTATGTATTTTCCTTCCGAATTTAGAAATATTTAAAATCACGTGCGGTATTCACTGCATATGGGGCATATAAAAATTTGAAGTAACGGTCGCTTTTTCACGTTAAACACCTTGAAAAAGTTGGTTTTTGATTCTTTGAACCACGGTGCACTTTTTCAGAAAATAAAAAAAAAATTGGGGATAATAGTGTGTTATTACGATAAAAGTATAAAAATAGTGCTCTTACAACTTCATTACGAAATATGCATTTTTCAGATTTTTATAGGATTTTTCATTTTTTACACCAAAGTTTTGCAGCAAAAAAATTCAAAAACATTCTTCAACATATATTACCATATATCACTTTCCAAAATGTAAAAAAAATGATTGTACAATTACATTGTACTCTGTCTATAAGTGTGCGGGGGACGCGTTGCGTCTACAACACAGCGCCGTTCGTTTCGCTTTTCTGTGCACAAACATATCGCGGTGCCGATTGCTGGGTTCAAAACAAAACGAGGTGCGAGCTATTGCAGTGGCGAAAGGCGTGACGACACACGTATAGACAGGCTTCAATGTGTAGTAGTACAGCGAGCTGCTGCTACACTCGCGCCGACTCTCATTGGGTCTTTCCGATTAGGCACCTCCTCGCGGAGAACAGCAGAACTGAAGTTTACACGTTTTTGCTCTGTATCATCATCAATATGGCGAAATCACACGGGAAAGCATGCTTTTGCGGGGTTCGACTTTTCGTTCTTACATAAGAAGATTTTGCGTGGAACGATAGCTTATTTGAAAGGGGAGGCTTCAACGCAGTGCGCTCTGGTCCTCATTTCATTGAGAACATTCTCTTTGTATACTAAAATTGCTTACATTCGGCGACTGTCAAGCTGTAAGTTTTTGCTCCACATTCCCACGCTCATATTATTGAGCATCAACATAATCGGATCAAATGACGACCAGGGCGCACTGCATTGAAGGTTCCTCTTTCGAATGAGCCGTATTTCGACCCAAAATTTTCTTATATGTGGACGAAAAATCGAACGCCGCAAACCCATATTTTTGGCTCATTTTTCCGATAAAGTCAACTTTCTGACATGCCTGGTCGCCATTGGGGACTATCGCCTTAAGCGAAAAAATTGTTTTGGTTTTGAATCTTTATATTTCCATTATAGAGTGAGTATATTACGTAATTTTTAATATTTCTAAGTCTGAGAGAATACTATTATAAATGGTTGAAATTCTACATTTAATCAATTGAAACTGTTCGATTTTAAGAAATTGCTGGCCCCTTACAAGGTTAACTAGTTGTCGACGACCAAGTCGCCGAGAGACCAAAATATAAGCGACAACTTAGAGTCGGTGTAAAAAGTATTCGAACAGCAATCAATTTCAGCAAAAAATGTATAGAACATCGTTTACTGCATGAAAGTGTTAGTGAAAAAATGCATACACGTATTCTTAGAAATCTCAAGAACAAATTTCATTAAAAATAGACTGTTTATATTTTCGATGAAAATATTAACAAAAATCTTGAATGTAGTCGAAAATATATGCGTAATAAGTATCTGTACAGTTCCTATTTCACAATATTGTATGTGGGTCATTCCACGCCAATTCGATCACTTTTTTCCCTCGATGTCTGGGATTTTGTTCGAATTGAAATATGTTGTACTCTATGCGAAATTATGGGGGGTTTAAGTCATCATTTTGCCAATAATGAAATTGTTTAAAAATTTCAGGTCATTGAAGTTTGCAAATTTCAGCCCGTTTTACGAAAAGTACCTTCATAACAGTATTTTTATCTCCGAAACTATTAAAGATACGAACTTGACTTTTTTTCGTTGTAATCGTAAGGGTACGGCGTATTCGGATAAATTTTTTTTATGTTGAAGAAGTTTATTTTTAATACTTCAAATTATAAACCAACTTTTATGTTGCAAATTGAGGTTCAAGGTTACGATTTTAAAAATTTCCAAAAAACACTATCGTATTCCTTGAAGTTTTCTCTATAAAATACGCTTTTCTCTACTTTCATGCGGCTATCTAATAACGTCGAAGTAATTTGTTAAAGACAACGGTGCGCCTCAAAATCAAGTAGACGGACCGTTCGCTGACGCGACGAACGAATGATCGCACCGCTTCTACCCTTTATTATTTTGTAGAAGTTTGCAAACATAGTCGACTGGTTTTCTAGTCGTCTTAATGATGTCATGTGTACTTACAGAAGAATGTTATTTACCTACCCTTAGCCAATTACTCTGTTCTCATAATCGGAATTGTACTAGCTTGTTTCTCTTTTACTTGGGTTGCATGCTGCCTCTTTGTTAAAAAAGTTGGAGAAATTACTTTATCGCTTCCTCGAGATATACAACACGAAACTTTTTAAATTAGATTTTATCAGTTATGTCGTTAATGGCTTACTTTGACAAAAGAATTTGAACAAGTTTGAAAGAAACTACAAAGAATATTGAATGGTTCTTTTCTTTGTAGTAGGCGTGAAATGGTAGAAGATATATGTACGTATTTTAGGTAAGGTATAAAAGATACAAAAAGGTACAAATAACGTCGACGTCTCGAGCGTTCGTCTTAACCACAACTGACTCCTCACTCGGCATCGTCGGGCATCATCGAATGCACGTCACAAAACAGAAGACGATAAGGCGCGAATACGAACTCCTATATCTTGTAGAGTTACAATTAGTCATCCAAGGAGGGTGGCACTAATATCGCGAAAAACTCACCATTAGGACCAAATATTAATAAACCGTGGTATGATTGAAACTTAGTACCTTCTTGCAGGCATTTTTGATTTGCGATGTTCTTCCGTGCTGACATTAAAGCAGCGTACTATCCCGTAAAATTCATTCCCAAATCTTGATTAAAATATGTTCATTTGTATAACGTGTTCTGTGCCATTATAATGCGAGAGAAGAAAGAATTCAGTTGAAACTGTTTATGGCTGAAGCAGGACCATCTGGATTATCATGCCCGGAGGCAAGAAATGCAGGCATTTCAAGTAGTACACAAAGCAATACTTCAATTAACCCTGTCGATGCGGTCAGTTTTACGAATATATTAATGTCATCTGTTGGAGAGTCTCCATTAAGAAGTAGAAATTTAGAATGGAAGAGACGAATATTAACAAAAATAGATCGCATCCATAGTATCGTAAAATCAAGTTTGGTAAGTGAGTAAAGTAGCTTAAATAGTATTACAAAAAATAGTAATGAAATAATTGAACAATTAAAAGACAAATTTAAGGTAGTATCAGACAATAGTAAGAAAATCCGCATTCTTACTGTTTTACATAAAATAGATAAAGAGTTCGTACCATATGGCTAGACAAGCAAAGCGACTACAAAGCGAGGCGTCGCATCGCGTCAGAGTACGGTCCGTCTACTTGAATTGGGGCGCACCGTTGCCTTTAACGAATTACTTCGATGTTATTAGATAGCCGCATCAAAGTAGTGGAAAGCTTATTTTATGGAGAAAACTTCAAGGAATACGATAGTATTTTTTGAGATTTTTAAAATCGTGACCTTGAACCTTAATTTGCAACATAAAGGTTTGTTTATAATTTGTAGTATTAAAAATAAACTTCTTCAACTTAACAAAAATGTATCCGAATAGGCCGTACCTTTACGATTAAAACGAAAAAAAAAATAAAGTTCGTATTGTAGGAAAACTGGGCGCAGGTGTGAAAATAAAGCACATGTTATAGGGAACAAATATAAGTATATTGTAGAAAAGAACAGCAAAATGGTCGCTCGTGCCTCTCCGACGTACAGCCTTGATCTGACTCCCTGCTCGCTCGCGCTCGGCCCGCCGCACGTGTCAAGCGACCTTATCGCCCAGACTGCATTCCCAGGTTATCGCCAAACTGCGTTTCCGAACTGCATCCCCGACGAAAACAGATTAGTAAGTCTGTATTCCTCGACGGAAAAACAGATTACTAAGCCTTCTCCGAAAGCCCTTTCCAACCCGCTTATGGCACATATAAAAACCCCAAATCGAATAAAGAAGTTAGTCAGGCCTCTGAATCGGAACGATCCTGCCAGGATCTAGTTATTCAAGTGTGGAAAACCGATCAACGTGTTACTATGGAAACACCACTCGGGGACTACGTGTGCCATACCACACTGGACAACGGAATTACGAATCTTTACAAAGGTAAATCGTTTCAACAATACAGGAACCCTCATCCTGAATTATCCTCTGACGACGAATACGTTACGAACATGAGCCATCAAAGAGCTACATCGCCTACCAACGATATACAGTGTGCACTTGGCCAAATCTTGCATTCTCTCCAAGAATTGCAAGTGAGTGTCAAATCACAAGAACAACGAGTTGACATGTTAGCCAAGAACGTAGCACAAATGGATAGGGAACATGACGAACAGTTGAAGGAAATCAGAAAGTTAACGAACGAACTCAAAATCTCCCACTGGTCCGATACTCAAAAGGTTTCCGTCACCGAAGATGATGACGAAGAAGCTGCATGTGCTACGACTCAAAAAACGCTACCTGATAAGGGAATCCGGGTCGCAGGCAATAACGACCATTTGCCGTTAAGCAAAGCGAAGGACATTATACGTACTATCAAGATCCTTCGAGGACGCGACGACATTGCTGTAGAAGAGTTCATTAAACAAGTGAAATTCGCAAAAAACGTTTGTTCTGAACCATTACTCCTGTTGAAGCTAATCATCGCTGAAAAGATAACCGAAGGAGCCGAGCGAAGCATACGATACCACCGCATCGATAACTACCATGAACTGTTCAATGCCCTCCATTCACAAGTGTCTGTGCCAGTGACTATGAGTGGGTGCAGAAACCGACTGAACCAAGTGCGACAAGGAACCACCGAGAGTGTGCAAAACTATAGTAACCGCTTCAGGCAAGCGCTCAGCGAACTGCAGTATGCCATCCAAGGTAAATACAAAAACGCCACTTCCCGTCGCATAGCGTTAGCCGACGAAGAGGAAGAAGTGATACGCACTTATACTATCAATTTGCGAAAGGACATTGGTCAGATTGTAAATGCCGGAAATCCTGATACCTTAACTAAGGCACAGGAACGAGCGATCGACATCGAATTATGGAATAGAGACAGCCAGCGGAACGCTCCGCCCGATGTTCGCGCATTCAAGAAAACATTCATACCCGCAAAAAAGTCACCAACCATAAATAAACTAGACCGAAATCCAATAATAATATGTGACCATTGCAAAAAACCTGGCCACTCTAGAGACAAGTGTTATCAGTTACGGGATTTTCCCAATCGCCAAAATGGAAAACTTCCCCCTCGGGTCAACACCATGACCGAAATAGAAGAAGAAGTCCTGAACGAAGACCACCCATCAGAATACACTACACACCCGGACAACTCCAACACGTACGACTACGAAAATCAACCGGAGGAAGAACCAGAAGATTCCTACTGGACACAGGAGCAGGAATCAACCTACTAAAATATAATTGCACAACTAACCCTAAGAAACTCGACCAACCCAAACAAATTGCCTTAGGAAACGACACACATACTATCTACCATTTTACCACTTTTCCATTCTTACAACAAACTCACACCTTTTACCTTATCCCCGACAACTTTCCTCTAATAGAAGACGGAATCTTTGGTCTACCATTTCTAAAGAAATACACCTACAATATCTCCAATGACAAACTGACACTGAATAATACCGAACTTCCTTTACAGAACACTCCCGCCAACCTGAGAATCGAACCAGGAAAGCAAGTACAACATGTTTGCAAAATCAACGATACTTACACTCGTGTTTGTTTCATCAATAATGGTAAGCAAGTACTCGATACATCTGACGAAATTACTAATGAACAAAATTTAAACCGAATTGACGAACTTATCTCTAAATTACGAGTTGATCACATTGAAATTTCAAAGAGAGACGTATTACTAAAAATCATAGCAAGCTACAACGACACTTTTACCCTTGATACTGATCCATTACCTTGCACACAACTAACGAAACACCCAATAATCTTAAAAAAATGAAAGACCCATAAACATCAAATCCTATAAACCCCCCGAATGTCACAAAACAGAAATTCAACAACAAATTAACGACATGCTCGACAAAAATATCATAGAACCTTCCGACTCTAGTTTTAACGCACCCGTCTGGGTAGTACCCAAGAAAACCGACGCATCAGGTAAAAAAGAAATGGAGAATTGTAATTGACTTCAGAAAACTAAACGACCAAACTGAACAAGACGCATACCCTCTTCCAAACACAGACGAAATCATCCAACATTTAGGAAATGCCAAGTTCTTCTCCGCGTTAGACCTATCTGCGGGCTTCCACCAAATTCCTATGGACGAAATTAGTAAGAAATATACCGCGTTCTCTACAGACCAAGGTCACTTCCATTATAATCGCATGCCTTTCGGATTAAAAAATGCCCCAGCTACGTTCCAACGCATGATGGATACCGCGCTGAGAGGGCTCATAGGAAAATATTGTTTTGCATACATGGACGACATTATAATTTTCGGAAGTACTTTTGAAGAACATAATAAACATTTAGCCATAATATTTCAACGACTACGCGACACTGGACTTAAACTACAGATCGACAAATGCGAATTCCTCAAACCAGAACTTGAATATCTAGGCCACATAGTAACATCCGATGGAGTAAAACCGAATCCCAACAAAATCAAAGCCGTGCAAGACTTCCCAACACCCAAAACTCCTACACAAATTAAAGCCTTCCTAGGACTAACAGGATATTATCGCAAATTCATACGTAACTTTGCAAAACATGCTAAACCTTTAACCACCCTAACGAAAAAGAACGAACTTTTCCGATGGGCAAACGAGCAAGAACAAGCATTTCAATTCCTAAAACAAAAACTATGTGAAAGTCCTATCCTTAAATATCCAGACTTTACAAAAACTTTTATACTAACTACCGACGCCAGTAACGAAGGCATAGGTGCCGTCCTATCTCAAGATAACCATCCATGTTGCTTCATATCTCGAACCATTAACCCCGCTGAGAAAAATTATTCCACCACAGAAAAGGAACTTCTTGCAATAGTATGGGCGACCAAACGATTGAGACAGTACCTCCTAGGGCGTAAATTCACTATTCAAACAGACCATCAAGCACTAGTTTGGTTGAAAAATGTAAAGGACCCCTCTTCAAGGCTTATGCGCTGGCGACTAAGACTTGAAGAATACGATTTTGAAATAGAATACAAGAAAGGAAAAGAAAATGTATTTGCCGATACACTCTCAAGAATTCCCGCTTATCCACTCCGAATTATTAAAGAAGAACCATGCAGCACCCGTTTCAAAATTAAATTCTTGCCCGAACAATCCGAAACAGTAGCTGATGCCTTACCTGAAATTCCAGACATTCAACCAACACTTTATGAACAATACACTGAATGGAAACTCTCCCCCCAAGCCTCACCTATCAAACAAACTAGTAACCGACCTCATTGGAAACAATTAACCCAGCAGGAACTAGGTTCATACGACGAAAAGATATGGCTTAATAAAATACACGAAATATGTAAAGACATGACCGACATACGTATTGGACTCCAAATTGGATTTACCCATTACGAAATTGTATCAATCCAACTTATGATCAGATTCCTATCTGCTCACCTCAAAAGAAAAGCTACCTTTTCACCCAATCCTCCCAGAGACTATACACAAAACGAAAAAGACACTATAATCAAAGAAGCGCATGAACTACTCCAACATGCAGGAGAAAATAGAACTATTGAGCACTTAAAAACTAACCATTATTGGAAAAATTTAGACTCTGACGTACAGACATACATAACTAACTGTGATATATGCCAACGAAATAAGTTAATGAGAATCCGACCCCGAGAAGAAGCAATCATAACTGATACACCTAACGAACCGAACGACAAAATTGCTATGGACATAATCGGACCCCTACCTCTAACACGAAAAGGAAACCAATTTATCCTATCCATTCAAGACTATTTAACCAAATATATCATGCTTATCCCTCTTCCCGATCAGAAAGCAGAATCCATAATTAACCAACTGATTGAACACTATATATACATATTCTCCTCCCCAAAACATATCCTAACAGATCAAGGGCAGAACTTCGTATGCAAACTAATGGAACAATTTGAAAAAATATTCAGAATAAAACACGTTAAAACCACCACCAGTTTCCACCCACAAAGTAATGGGTCTCTCGAAAGAACGCATTCCACAATAAAAGACTTGCTAAGAACCTGTATTGATGAACGAAAAGGAGAGTGGGATCAACATTTGAATCTCATCTCTATGGCCTACAACACTTCGGTACATGCCACCACTGGTTACACTCCTTTTGAACTTACCTTCGGCCATCAAGCCAATATGCCCTCTGCAATCTCTCTAACACCAACTCTATCAAAAGATGAACTATTCAGACTTTGGAAAAATCGACACACTCAATACTTACGACACGCTAAAGAAATTACCGCCAGGAATAAACAACGATACAAACGAGACCAAGATAGAAAAATACGACTACAAAGTTTCTATAATGTAAAGGACAAAGTTCTACTCCATAACGACCACAAGCAAAACAAACTTAGTACAGAATTCCTTGGACCCTATACCGTAATTGAAGATAGAAAACCTAATTATCTCTTACAAATCAATAACGACAAAACCCTCCTAGTTCACGGAAACAGACTCAGACCATACCGATCCAATTAAAATACTCTCTTCTAGACGCAACCCACCGAGTCTACTATAAAACTTTCACCACTGAACGAAACCAGTATCCTCAGAGAACGAGTAAAAACTGCATTCGTCCACCATAACGAAATCAAAATCAACATTGTATTCGACCCATCCGAAACAAGTAACAACCTTCAAATCGCGAGCGGAATTATAGTCAATCTTCAAACCCAATGTAAAAATTGTAGCCCGTCCGGACTGAAGTATATGCAAATCAAACTGAAAAACCTTAACAACGAATATAACCAATTGTACTCACTTTTGCATCATAAAATCAAACGAGGAATACTTAATATTATAGGATCAGCTTCCAAAGCACTTTTCGGAACTCTAGATGAAAATGACTTGACCCTAATTAACCAAAATATCGACAAACTCTTCGATGAACAAAATATAGTAACAAGAATTATAAAAAAATCAAACAGCAATGTTCAAAGCTATTTTACACAATCAAGAATTTCCTCGGTTGATCAAAGAACTTCAAACATTAGAACAACAATCAGATCACTCTCCCTATTCTGGAAGAAGAAGAATGGACCCTAATCAAATACTATCCTCTACCAAAGAAAACAGGAAACACATTTTTTGCACCCGTAATAAAGCACGACATGATACTTCAAAACAAAGAACAATACATGCTCATAGACACGATCTACTTTGTCACACATTGCAGAGACACCCCTTTAGGCACACTCTGCAAACGCACGCAACCCACACAACACATACAAACAGAATCTTGTAGTTACATCCAAAAACCATATGAATATAGTCATTGCCCCGTAGCAGTATTTCAAATTGACAAAATCACGTTCATCCCTTTATCGTCCCCAAATATCTACATTGTAATACCAGAGCATGAGATCTCTCTGCACGCTTTATGTAAAACCGAAGCGCAAATTATACTTAACAAACCAAGCCTCTTAACCAGCGATACCGATTGTACGATACTCTACGACACCAGTGTAATGAAGCTTGGAGGAATTACTTATGAAACGAAAATAGATAGTAGTAATTACATATTCAACCATAATTTTACCAAAGAAGATCTACAACTAATCAAACATTCGATACCAACAATTTCTAAAATTACTCCAAACTTCAACGAATATGAACAATCTTTAAATAATATGTATTCTCAATTAGAAAACATACAAAATACCCACCGAATCAAAACCACTAAAGAAATAGCCGTAAGCATAACACAGTATTTGGGATACACAGCACTCGCTATACTTTCAATCTTAGCATTGTACAAACTAGGAATATTCACTTGTATTCGACAATGTTTCCCATCCCAACTTTGTATAAAAATATGTTGCCAAGAAAGCTATCAAAATGTAAATCCAGCCACTACGACAGGAACTGTTCATTATACAGCAACCCCATCAACAACCCCAACAGAACCAGAAGAAACACCAGTCATCACCTGGTTTGAAGACTTGAAACCGAGAACACCTAAGAAGATCGTTCGATTTGGAGGACCAAATCCAGTCTACTAAGGGGGATGTCAAGCGACCTTATCGCCCAGACTGCATTCCCAGGTTATCGCCAAACTGCGTTTCCGAACTGCATCCCCGACGAAAACAGATTAGTAAGTCTGCATTCCTCGACGGAAAAACAGATTACTAAGACTTCTCCGAAAGCCCTTTCCAACCCGCTTATGGCACATATAAAAACCCCAAATCGAATAAAGAAGTTAGTCAGGCCTCTGAATCGGAACGTGTCAATTCATTTACCTTTAAATCGTCCCGTGACACACGCCACGTCGCGTCGTCCGTCTATTGTTTTTGGACATGTATGGGTATTTTTGGTTACGAGACGTCACATATTACATTGTATGTTCGGCGTTTGTAACCCCCTTACAATATCTTTAATAGATTCGGAGATAAAAATATTTTTATGATGGAACTTTTCGCAAAACGCGCTGAAATTTGCAAACTTCAATGACCTGCAATTTTTAAACAATTTCATTATTGGCAAAGTGATGACTTAAACCCCCCATAATTTCGCATAGACTACAACAAATTTCAATTTGAACCAAGTCCCAGACATCGAGAGAAAAAAGTGATCGATTTGACGTAGAATGACCCACCGGTATTTTACGTATACCGGTATTTTTGAATCTCGGTTTGTATAAGGCTTTCAAAGATATAACCGAAAAATACCAGTATTATATCGGTATTTCGCATACAGGTATGAATCCCTGCTATAAACATATCGTAGCCGGGCGTACATATCGGGTGGATGAAAAGAAATTTAACGAATTTCAATCATGTAGCGAATTGAATGTCGATTTGCCTAACGGCGGCCGGAATACTATTGCGATCCTAACTCAAACCGAAATTAATATCATCGAGAAACTAATCTAGTCCAAGGTTAATCTGATTGGATGACATTAATTTAGGTTTGAGTTGGGACCGGACTTGGGATAAAGTTTCAAGGAGCCCAAGTCGCCGATTAAGATGAAATATGGGGGGGGGGGGGGGGGGAGTAAACCTTAAATACCAAATTTCAATGACGTATTTTTAATAGTTTCCACGATATTAATTAGAATTAAATATGAAATTTTGCCTATACATACATGCTTGTGTCACTGTCTGTGTAAGCCTGCGGCCGCCACTTGGCTACTATTCCCATGAACACGTAGCCCTTGCTCTTCTGCTATTTCTGTAAACAGAGGAGAGAACATATGTAACGTATGAACTAGTTTGAAATCTTTTGTGTATTAATGTTAGCAACAGTGATGCCTACAAACCGATGTTTACAGTTTAAAACTGAAATGCGGGGGAAGGCGCCTGCTGCACCCCCTCCCCATACAACTAGCCCTAACTCTATCCCGACTTAGCGTCTATTCTAGAAATAAACTTTGTTACATTGTATTATAATTTAATTTAAACTTTTACATAACTCACACATATTTAAACGTTATTGTGCGCGCTATCAAATTTTACGACTTTTTTTAAAATATGCATACAATATATTTTTCAGTATTTACTTCTAGATTTTGTTTCCTTCTAACAAGGAACCATCTCCAAATGTAAATCGCCGATTTTTATGAAATTTACGTATGATGTAGTTATCAAAAAAATATTTGACACGTATTTTTTTTATAGGTCATAATTCATGTTCGAAGGGTGAAAACAGCCCTTAAAGTTGGGGCCTGAAAACATATTTTCGTTGATATCTTGCAAACTATTAGAGTTAGATGAACGGTTCCCATGTAGAGATGTGTATTTTTGAATAACGAATTCATTCCTCTAATCACTTTTTAAGAAAATCAATTTGTTTAAATAATATATTAAATAATAGCACTATTTTGTTGAATTTTCTTGTTAAATGTTAATAAATTCCCGTATAAATTTGTATATAGTTACTCATGTGCGCTATAAAAAATACGGATAAATAGGAATTTCGATTTTTTGTATTATAATAAAAAATGTCATAAACCTAGTTTCTCTATATTTTATGCAAGATGTAGCGTAGGACTATTTATGGTCACGAATATTATAAATTTTTATGATTTGTTAAGCTGTTGTAATATGTTAGGGATCGATAATTAATCCTTGAAGGTCAGGTTTATTACCGCAGGCACAATTCTGAAGAGCCCTACGTAACAGGAACGGGGGTTACACGGTATAAACTTCCTTTATCCAATTCATGGTAGCATTGTCTCAATAGAGAAAAGTCGATAGGTTCACGGTTTTTTGAAGTTGTGAAAAGGTTAAACCTTGAGTTCTTACGTTTCTAAAATTGGGGTAGCTCTGAAAAGCTGGTTTCATTGTGGAAATTGGTACCTTTTGTAGCATTATGCGTTGACTCGATTTCAGTTATATAATCTATTCTATATAATTTTCACAATAATGAAATTCCTTAAGAAAATGATTGAAGCACAAATGTTTCTGACACCATAAATATTTTATAGAAACCACGTTATTGCAGTGAACACAAGTTAGAGTATGCACATTCATGAAACAAAACTTTACCGGATTTTCAAATTCTTCTGGTCTGTCGTCTAAATATCCACATCGAAACCAAGAGTATTTAAATAATTATATATATATATCTAGGGGCTGACAGCTGATTATGAATAAGTGATTGCATTTTAATAATAGTATTTCTTGCGTGTAAATTTATATCGAGGTTCTAATTTATTACTAGATCCGACAGTTTTCTGGCAAAATTCTTCCATATTCGAAACCCATATACATCCAAAGGTTCAACTAAACTTGTTATATTTTTCAGGATTTTTAATACTTCCAATGTTTTACCATCTGGAACTATATTCAAAATCATTGTTTCATCATAACCAATCCGTGAACCCACTAACAGTGATGCAAGTTCTGGCATATTTGGAAAGAATGCTTTATCCAACCACAGTTTTAAAAGATCTTTCGATAATTTTCCTAATGCTGATGCCCCCACGACAATGTTGGGAGCTTGAAATATTGTTTCTTCTATACGTGGATCTAAGTGTCCACTTGTTTCTTTCAAAACAAGAAACAACGGAGAAATTATATAAGTGTTCATCAGCCGAAATTGTTGGTTGGATTGTGTAACTATGTGTTATAGACGATGCTGATAGAATTAAACTCTCCGTTTTTTTTTCACTTCTCCATGACAGTGTTCTGCCAGGGTGCATTTCTAGTTGGAATCCGCTTTGGTCGGCATTAAAAATGTTTTGTAGTCCATATGTATCAAAATACACCTTTACTTTTGGTACAAAATTATCAGCTGCTTTAGTTATCATGGATACGTGTTCACTGTAACTTCGCGTAACAAATTTGGTCGTTTTCCTAGATACAATGTTATTTATTTGTTTAAAATTCCATAACCAATAATAGCTTGCTTGGAATCTTTTCAGATTTATCTTCTAATTTTCATGCAGGGCCTATCGTCTTAAATCGATGTCGTGTTACTATTACTTTTCGATTTCTTGCCTCAATAAATTTTGCAAGTGTTCCTCTTGAAATCGTTTTTAATTTATCGAACCGACATCCGCCCTCGTTTACTTGTTCTTCCCATCTGTATAATTATTGCACAGTCTTCAGTTTTTTGTATTGTTTTTGAACTGTTTTCAATGACAACCGTTTCTTTTTTCCGCTTTTCCAAAAATTAACAGCGCTTTCCTTGTATTTAATATCAATCGTCTCGTGATCTTTTTCTTCGGGGCTGTCGCCGAGAGAGCTAGAAGATTCTTTAACTGTAGAGAAGGATGATGTTGCAGTAACTTCTTTGGCTTCTTCTTCGTCTTCAAAAGAAACATTAATAAATTCGGAATCCAAGTCGTCAATTCTATCTCCAAATATTAATTCTTGTGTGGTTTCAATGTCCGCATATCCTGTCTGCTGGTATCCATTAATTAACTCTATTATAGTTTGTGCAATTGCTATCTCTTTAGCACTTTCAGGGCTCTTCTTGTTGCTGCTGTAACTATAAGTATTCATTAAAATGATTATAATATTAGCTGGATTTATTTTCATGGTAGATTAAATCTGAAGTAATATGTACAAAAATTATTATAGATATAAAAATGTATATCGAATGAGAACTGAAAAAAGAAACACAATATCGAATGTCTCAATTTCTTAAATAAATTTAAGATGGGGTGTGTTGAACTATTGTAATATACAAATGGAATAAGTTACTGCTGGTTAAATGATTCCAACTCTTACAAAAGAAATACCAATCAGAGTACACAAAATGTTTTGGTTGCACTTGCGAACACTTCCCCAGTTAACGCGCACAAACAGAAATGGTATCGAAAACCAGAAGAGCATGCTTTTATATATATATATTCTACAAGACCTCTTCTACTATGACAGGTAATTAACAGTACTCCTTAACGTGTATCGACATTTCTAATATTGTATAAGCAAATCCCAAAATGGAATTAGTCCTTCATAGAGTAACCCTAATTTTAAAAATGTAAGAACATTAGGTCTAATCTTTTTACGACTTCAAATATCCTGAACCTATCGTCTTTTTTTAGCTTTTTTTCAAAAACAATGAGCAGGAATAAGTTTATTAAAATTATGAGGTTTATACGATTTGATAAGAAGAGCGACAGAAGTCAGCATTTACAAACCAATAAATTTGCTATGATATCTGCAATATGGGACCGATTTATTGAGAATGCCTAAAATTTTTGTAAACCAGATGCATACATTACTGTTGATGAGCAGTTGTTTCCATCGAAGACTAGGTGTAGATTTTTTTTTTTATTTATTTATTTGTTATTGTATTGAGATTTATGCTTAGTACAATCTTTAATTGTAGTTTTGCACGGTTGATATATTCTTAGTTAATTCATTTATGTACTTATTGTATTAAACTATATCTTATATAAAATCTTATATCCTATATTATTCATGGATTGCTATATTATATTATAATATTTTGTGTATTATCTTATACTATAATCTACTGGTCGGATCACAGTCATTGCTTCACATTTTGAGGTCGTTGGGTTGCATCTTTTTCTCTTTTAATCCTCCAGGCAAAACGCCCTCAATTTTAAGCTTTCCTTAACGAAGTTTGTTATTTCCCATATGTGTTTCTCTTTGTCTGTTGTCAATATTTCTTCTAGCCTCTTCTCTTTTAGTATTGCATATTGCATATTTGGCATATCTGGTTTATTTCTGTTATGTAGTTCAGTCCTTTATTTGTTGTTATTGTCCATCCCAGTTTCTCTGTCAATCTTATCTGTGCTATTCTTGCCTTGTAGACCCTTCAGGTCCCGGCAAAGGAACCATCAGGTCAAATTTTTACCATGGCCTATAAACTGAGACCCGGTTGATCATCCTTTATTAGGACCGCGAACCGTTAGGCTCTACATAATTATCAAATTAGGGAATTCCAACATTTACGGAAAAACGCACTGCAAGCCTTCCAATCCCTCATTCCCACTCTGGCATACCTCCCACCATGTTAGTCCACCACTTCTTTCAAGAATCGAAACCTCCGACCTAATCATAGTTCAATTTTCCTTCCGCTTACATACCTCTTGCCTATATTTCCACCAACCAGCAATAGTCACCTCCCATTGCACATTTTCCTTTTTGCGGACTCAGAAAAAGCGCATCAGAACTTCTACACCTCACGAAGCGACAACACATACCGGAACTACACCTCGCGAAGCGACAACACATACCGGAACATATAGACACCTGATTGTACAAATTCTGCTAAGTTAAATATAGAGTCAATTCATCAACACACGCATTCCACTCCATCAACCTCAAAATCAATTTTCGAGTATTAAGTTATTCGAGGATCACGGTGGCACATGAGAAAGGAACACCGATCTCAGGCCAAAGTATACAACAGCTATGATTCTTTTTATTGATATAGGTATGTTTATGTTCAAGTATATAGATTTTTCTATTGTGGACCTGTCCTTGATATTTTTATATATCTCACTATATGTTGAGCGCATTATTTTATTATTGTCTTCTTCCCTTAGTTTCATGTGTATTTTTTCTAGTATTTGTTGCTGTGCGCTCTCTTGGTTTCGTGTGTCCAGTATTCCAGTGTCTTCGTATCCATACGCCTTAGCAGGTTTTTTATTTGAGTGGACCAATTTCTCTTAATGTCCGGTGTCCTTCTATTTAAGCATTTCAGTCTTTCTCGGCATCTCTTTGTAAAGCTGTCTTCTCTCATTTGTGTGAGTCTTGCCCAGTATCTTAAGGACCGTTTTACTATTTCTAGCTTCTGGTGTGCCCTTTCCATTTCCGCTCGCAGCATGTATTCTGGGGTTGATCACGGAACACCAAGTAATCTTTTCAAGAAGTCGGTCTGTATTTTCTCTACTGTTCTTCCATGGTTTGGTCTCCAGATTTCGCTACTATATAGTAGTGTTGCTCCTACTATTGAATCGAACAACCTTTCTGCCCCTTGCGATCCATTGGATCTTGTAATGATTAGGAGCCTCCAGATGGTTCCCAGCGCACGTTTTGCTTTATTCATGAAGTGGTTTGCAGCTCTGATGAACGTGCCAGTTTGTGTAAATAGAATCCTGAGGTAAACGTATTCTTTTCCTCTTTCTATTTCTATACCATTGTATAGTAGTTTCTTTGCTTTTATATTTCTATTACTTTTCTTGCATACCATGAGTTTTGTTTTGGTGGTGTTTACTTATAGTTTGTTCTCCGTACAATATTGGTGTAGTGTGTTTATTTTCTCTTGCATGCCAATTGGGTTGGTTGCTCTAATTATTATGTCGTCCGCAAATAATAGCAAGTCCATCTCTTCTGTTATTATTTTATGTCCGCTGTTATAGAAGAATTCATCTATGTCAGATATCATCAGCGAAAAGAGTATTGGGCTCAGACTGTCCCCTTGTAGTACTCCTTTGGTTATTTTATTGCGTTTGTCCAATCCTTATTGTTAATTTTTATTTTGGTGTTGTCTTTTTGATACAGGTTATTTATTATTCTTATTAATTGTGAGCTTATTCCCACCATGTGTAGATTTTTCCATAGTAATTTGTGCCAGATTGAATTGAATGCTTTTTTAAAGTCTACGGATAGTATGAATAGTTTTCCGCGTGATTGTGCCAGTGCTTCTGCTATTTTAGCTTGACGTATGAATATGTTGTCCTCACAAGATCTGTTCTTTCGGAATCCGGCTTGGCCCTCAGGAAGTATTCTATTATTTTCGATCCAGGTAATTAATCTGTTTGCTGTTATTACTGTATATATTTTTGTAATTGTATTGTCTAATGATATGCCTCTATAGTTGTTAAGGTCTAATTTTTTCCCCTTTCTTATACAGCATTGTGGTGATGGTGGAGCTCCAGCTAGATAGCACCTCACCTGTTTGTAATATCCCGTTGATGAACTTTAACCACCAATTTTTGCTTTAGGCGGTAGATATTTATAGAATTCGTTAAGGATTCCCTCTGGTCCTGGTGATTTATTAATTGTGACTCTTCTAAATATGTTTTCGAGTTCTGGGTATTGTACTTGTTGATCTAAGTAGAGGTTTTGCATCTATTACAGTGGAATCTCTATTAATCGAGGTAATGTGGACCGAGATAACCTCGGATAATTGAAAACTCGGATAATACGAAAGGACCGATGGGTAGTACATAAATCGCGAAATCAAGTTATTAATTACATTTTGATAATATTGCACATATATTTGAGTTAAATAAGGTAATTACATATTGAAAAATTTTAAACTTTCGAAAAAAATGAGGTTATACACGTCTGTTTAATTGCATTTGTTCTCTTCTTTGCTGTAGCATTCCGTAGATGTCTTAAAAAGGAAATGTCCCCAGGTGTAACATCTTCCTGCTGTTCAATGTATGACAGAGCTTTTCCGATAGCAGCTAGACCAGTGTTTCCCAACGTGGGGCGCACGCCCCATAGGGAGGCAATTTGATTGTTAAGGGGGGCAATTCGAAAATGAACTCGTCCAGAGTCAAAAGAAAACTGCTGGATATAACACAACGGGGAGACTTGAGACTGAAGCTAACTAAATTGGAACCTAACATAAAAGCTCTTTGCCGCAAGCATCAAGCGCAAGGATCTCACTAAATTTAAAAACGAAATACGTAGTAATAATTAAAATAATATAGAAAAATCTTTCATTGAAACTATTTGTACTTGAATTTCAGTTCTCCATTATATGTTTTGAAAATTTATTTACTGTGTTTCCTCAACAATTTCGTAGTAATTTCTTCTTAAAACCTATCACTTAAATTTCTTCAGTGAACAATTCAATTTTTGAAAACTAAAAATTATGTATATGTTACATATAGGGGGCATAAGAATTTTAGAAAAGCTTAGGTGGGGCATGGCACAAAAAAGGTTGGGAAACACTGAACTAGACCATCACTATGCGATATCTTCTCAGTAGCCTCTGTGCACATTTCATCTTCTTCCTCTTCATTCTCTTCCTTTTGTTCATTTACAATATTTACGATCATATCGTCAGTTATTTCTTGATTTTCATCTTCCTTCATCCACTATTTAATATCTTCGACATTAAACGTTTCTGCGAGGGGAAACTTTTGTTTTTTTTTCTTTTTGTCAAGCATATTTATTTACAGTTTGTCCAATTGGACATTTGGTACATTTTTTTAGCGTTTTATTAGCATGTGGATGGCTACCCTCTGCGGGATGCCATCTTACAATTACTCTATGACATTTCTTTAACGAGATCGGTAGAATGTTTTCTTTTTAGCCTTCTATTTATATGGATTTTGTACGCTTCTGCGGCCAGCTGGTTTGGATGTATTGCAATTCTTTCTTTGTATCTGTCTGCATATCTGCTAATTTCTTCCTTATCCGTTGGTATTTTTAGGTCTTTACGTAAATCCTCGTTTCTGACGTACCATGGGGCGTTAACGATTGTTCGGAGTATTTTTTATTGTAATGACTCTAGTTTATTTATGTGGCACATTACTGCTGCCCCCCATAGTGGTACTCCATATGTCTAAATTAGTTGTATGATCGTCTTGTAAATTTTTAGTTTATTTTCTACGTTAAGTTTAGTGTTTCGACTAGTTAACCAGTACATCTGCCTACTTTTTATTCGTATGTTGTCTATTATTGATTTAATACAATGCTTCCGAGTAATTCGTGTATCTAAGTGGAGTCCTAAGTATTTTACTTGTTTTGTTTGTTGTATGTTTATGCCATTTAGTTGGATATTTGGTAGTTTCCGTTTGCGTAGCGTAAATGCGATATGACTGCATTTACTGGGGTTTGCGTGTATTTGTTTATCTTGTAGCCATTTTTCTATTTTTGTGACATGCTCTTGTAGTAATGTGACTGCTGTTTCTGGATTAGTGTGTGTGACTAGTACAACCGTGTCGTCTGCGAATGTCAGTAGTAGTAAATCTTTATTTTTGGCTTCACATCCAAGAAATGTGGACTTGGTTTACATTTATTTCCCTATTTCCTCTATTCTTCACACTCATTCCTTTCGTTCACTCATTCACTCTCTTTTTTCATTCTGTGGGGGCGTCACAGAGCACAGTGGTCGGAAACCGGAATCTAGCGGTTCACGCTTTGAAGTGAGAATAAAGAATATTTTAATGAACGTATAAAAAATATATTATGTGAATTATAAAAAGCAAAAATAACTTTTATAACCTATTATAAATAGAAATAACTTTTATAAACTATTATAAACAAAAATAACCTTAAAAATCTAATTATAAGTAACAATTATAATCTATTAAAAATCTGTTAGTTAATATTCTTTACTGACGAAGACAATAAACTTTGCACTAGATTATTCTATTTATATAAAATATATTTTTTATTGCGTGAATTTCCAATGATAAAAAAATAAAAAAATTTGAATTTAGTTTATATCATCGTAATCATTATCATCATCATCATCATTATCATCATCATCATCATCATCATCATCTTTATCATCATCATCATCATCATCATCATGCTTTTCTTCTTCGAGATCTTCTTTTGCAATTAATTGTTTAATTTCATTATTAAAATACGTTTGTTTTTTATAAATTGTCCTATTTTTTATGGAGATTGAAGATATTAGGATGTCAGACGTATACAGCAAGGTATGAGATAAATCTGTTATTGTTTCTTGCCTCAACAATTTTCTTGTATGATATTCTCTGATATTCCTAAAATCTTTATTTCTTGCCTCCAGTGCTTCTTCAGAATACATTCCGATTGGTAATGCAGCTGCTTCTATTATATCTGAGCCGTGGACTAACAATTTATGTAAATTTGATGGCATATTATACCATTTGTATTCCTTGGCATATAAGTTCAATGTTTTTATTGCGTATTCATTAAATAAATTCGAATCAATTTTTTTGTTACTTGATACAGCTGATAAAATTATACCGATTCTTTTAATGAGGTCTTGATTAACACCTGTAATAGCTGATGTTATGACATAATTTTGAAATTACCTTCTTGTCACATTTCCCATATTTGTGGTGCCATAACCTGGCTTTGGAACATCTACCAATAAATTCAATTCTTGTTTCAATCTCTGTTGTATCACCTTCTTTTCTTCGTACCTAATTTTCTCTTCTGCACTTCGTACTTGCCACTTCTTGAATTCAAGGCGATACGAGATGTGCAAAATACACTCCATACTTTTAATCCAAGCATCAAGGACTGATATGCTATATTTATAAAAATTAATATTGATAGGCTGTGCATTTAATATGTTCAAGTCGTTCATCATTTTTGGTGTTGCTTTACATATTGAGCATGATTGAGTGGAAGACTGTGAAACGGCTCCTAAAGTTTTTCCATCAATCATCGTTAATTGAAAACAATAATTTATTGCTATTTCTTTATCGTTCAGTGTAATAATTAATGGAGTTGGGTTTTTAATCTACTCTTCTACCTTTTTGGTTTTTTTTACTATTAAATCGTTTGTTTCATGTTTAAAAGTTATTTTGATTGGCCTGGTAGAGCCGGGACTTGGATTTTTCCATACAATTTGTTCATCTGTGCCGAATTCTAAAATTAACGGTACCATGCATATAGCAAACAAGAATTCATCAGTATCATTAGGATTTGGAAATGCTTGTTTATATTCAGAATGACCGGAGCTCCCATCACAGCCCCATTTAAATATAAAAATTAATAAATCTGGAACATTTTTATTGTCTAATGAATCTTTCAAAAATTGCAATAATCTGTATGGTTGGCAAGGTTCTAAATATCAATTTCTGTAGAAATATCGGAAACTGTGATAGTATCTGATGGATAGCAATTCTTTTTTGATTGAAGGATGCAGTCGTAAGAAGGATAGATACCTGCGTTTCTAATTTTAGCACCCTTTCGCATTAAGTTGTACGTATTTTTGGAAAAATCACCATCAATAAATAGTGATAAAGCTTCAACTGAGCTATATGCGATAGGTTCAGCAGTATATTTTCTTGGCGGGACAAAGTGGGAAGTGCTTCTTGCATGGTTATATAAAAGAAAGTCTACCATAAATATTCTACTTTGCAAAAGTGTGGTACTACTTGGAACTCAAAAGATATCTTTTGTTGATTATGGAAAACCTTGATGATAGTCTAGACCATTCAGTATTATTTTTTTTAAGAAAAACCTTAAACAATGATTGTCAACTCAAGGTGCATTTTCGATATAGACAAATACTCTAACTCTCAAAAAAAAGGGACACATTACACCGAATAGGTTTTCTAGGATAACATGAACAGAAAAACACATATTTTGGCAGAAAAATGACATTTATAAAATGAAAGACTTTGAATGTTTGTCTTTATCACAATTTTCAACCAATTTTATTAATCCCATCGTTCTCAAAACCGATGAACATTTAAAAACCAATATATAGTCGTTAAACATCGATATCAGGATAGTGATTTTTTAGCAAATAAACCGCTAGATTCCGATTTCCGACCACTGTGCAGCGACGGCAATTTTAGCGACGAATAAATGACACTGATGTATATTGATTGAAGTTGTTCAAGGAAGGAGCCGAAGGGTAAATTTGATATTATGAGAATTGAACACTCGTTAAATTCAACAATATATTTTATAGTGAACGTGTACAGCTATTGTGGTGGACTCGAGTACAAGATTTCGCAGTGTAGTGTGGTTGTGTCGGAGTGTAGAATTGTTGTGTCGTTTTGCATTCCAGTAGACTCCTTTTAAGGATCTTTTCGCACCTTTAAGCGGCCAATGGGATGCCTTGACGGAAAAGGCGGCGTCTAATTGGCGCGGCTCTGGTCGGAAATTTGGTGTGTATTTTCCGCGGCCTGGCGGTACGCGAGGTCCAAGTGGCCTACCGATGGTGCGCGTGCGAGAAACGCAAATCTCTTCCGTCTTGGGACGGAACACATTCAATTATTCTATTTTAAACTCTTATTTTAATCTTTGGGTTTTTTCTATTGCCTGTTGACCCTAGCTATTTTTCGTTTTCTTTTTACCATCCTTAACCATTTTTCTACCTTCTTTTCTTCCACTCAATACCTCCTCTATCCTAATCTCACTGTCTACTTTCCTGTATTCTCTCGTAAGGTGCTCCAGTGTTCCAGGTGCCTCGTCACATATATCGGACTTTCTCCGTTCCTCTTTTTCCCAGTATCTGTTCCACCTTAACATACTTCCGCATCTTACCTGTGCTATCAACTGTTAGCTCTTGCCGTTTCCCATCTTATTTAGATATTCCGATAACCCTACCGTCATTAACCATTTGTACTTTTCGTTGTATCGTGACATCTGTATTTTGTCATATTGCGCCTGTCCTTGTCGTTCTATGTCCCGCTTTCTTAACTTTTCTATAATTTCCTTACTTTCCCTTCTTTCCTGTTCCAATCCTAACCCACTTAATCCATTCCTTATTAAATAACCCTCCCTTTCCTCCATACTTCTTGTTTTCTGCCTTCCCTTCTCTTTTTTCTTCAAACATTCTTTCAGTAACCGCCTTCCTATTCCTTCCCTTATGCCGTACTCGAAACTCAACGCTCTCCGTCCTGCTCTCACTCTTATTTTTGCCCTCTTTGTCTCCTCCAACAGTATGTAGTCCGGTGTTCCCATATCTAATCCCAGTGTCCATTTAATATATTTTAGTTGTAGACGTTCCACTTCTCCTCTCGCCTTGAATTCTCATAGTTCCACACCGTACAAGTGCACCCCCAAAATCGGACTATCCCACAGGAACATTCTCATCCTGACGTCCGGTTTGAATTTTTGTTCCCCGATGCCCCACACTTGATTCAGTACCATGCTTGCTTTTCTTACTTTTTCCTCAATATGTCTCACCATATTTCCATTCCTTTGTAACAGTATGCCCAAATAGTTAAACTCTTTAACTACCTCTAACTCCTTTTTCTTCCTCTTCCATTCTTGTTTCATTGTTTTGCTTTTTCCCTTTCCAAATGCCATTACCTTCGATTTTGCGGTGTTTAATGTCAAATCTTTTTCGTCCAGATATTTTTTCAAACTTTTTATCAATCTCTTCAATTCCTCTTCTCTGGTTGCCAGTAAGGCAACGTCGTCTACATACGCCAACGAGTAAAATCTTTCCTTCCCCACTGTTATTCCTCCTCCCACCTACCCTTTTTCCAATTTTTCTTCCATCTTCGCAATGAATATGGTAAACAGTGTCGGGTTGAGCGGGCATCCTTGCCTCAGCCCAACTCCTATCCAGAACTCTTCCGATTCTTCCTCATTTACTCTTACCGCATTCACTGTTTCTTGATACACCCCCTTCACTCTCTCTACTTTAACCTCCTTTAGCTTCTCTCTTGTACTCCCTTCGCTGTATAACCATGCTGCATTTGGTATCCCGTCTCCTCCTGTGACCTTCTTCTTTTTCAATCTTTTTATTTGTTTTTCTATTTCTTTATTTGATAACTCTGCTTCATCTTCCTCTGCCGTCATTTGCTCTCATCTTTCTCCTTCTGTCTTCCTCGCTGCTTCCCCCAACGAATCCCTAAAATGATTTCTCTATGTTTCTAATTTAATTTTATTATTGCTGCGTGTCTTTTTCTTCCTATCCTTATTAATGTAGTTCCATATTTGTTTCTCTGCCTTTGCCCTCCTTATTTCTTTCTCTCCCTTTTGTTTCTTGCGTCTTTGCTCTCGCAAAGTTTTATAAACTCCGTCTTCCTTTGTAGATATTCGTCTTTCTTTATTTTCCCTAGTCTCCATTTCTTGTACCATCTCTTCACTTTTCTCTTTCCTTTGCTACACTCCCGGTCCCACCAATATTTCTGCCCTATCTTCCATTTCTTCACTGCTATTCTTCTTGTCTCCATATCTTCCTTTACCGCTCTTTCCAGCCATTCCCATTCCTTATTTACATCTTCCTCTTTCTCAAATACTTTTTCCTTCGTTGCATCTTTGTACCGTTCTATATTTTCTGGCTTCCAGCTTACTATTTCCTTTAGCTTTCGTTCATTCTCCTCTGATCTATTTCCTCCTCTAGTTTTCACTGTCACATTTAGTGGTTGATGGTCTGAATCTACTCTGCTTCCTACATAAAAGTTGTCTACCTTGTCTAGGACTAATGTATTGGTTACGACATAGTCAATGACTGCTTCCCCTCTTTTCTCCATGTACGTGAACTCCCCATTATCGTCTCCTTCCATATTTCCGTTGAGGATATGCCTCTCTCTGCTACCATCTTTAACAATTTCTCTCCCTCGCCATTTACCACCTTGTCTTTAGATACTCTTTTTTCCTGTTCCTCTTCCAAGTCTCCACTATATAATTTCCCTTCTCTTCCTGTTCTAGCGTTAAAATCCCCTCCAATGATTATTACCTCCTCTTTTGCCCGCTCCAATTTCTCATTTATCTCTTTTGCTATTCTCCCCATCTCTCTGTTCGAGTATACTGTATATATATTCCATGTTTCTTCTTCTACTTTGACTTTTCTTCTTACTAGACCTTCACTATCACTAATCTCCTCCACCCCTTCCCATCCCTCTTTAATTCCTGTAATGATTCCTCCTCGTGCTCTTCCTTTCTTCTTTTCTTTCTTTACTATTTGGCAGCTCCACGCGAATCCTTCCGGAAGTTTCCCTTTTAACCTTTCCCATCCTCTTTGATCTACCCATGTCTCTGTCATTCCTATGAATTCATATTTTTTTACATCATTCCAAAAATGCTTATCCTTTCTTTCTAATCCTGCCACATTCCAAAATAATAATTTCCCTGTTTTGCTGCCACCCTCATCCATGCTTCCTCTTTCTATTCTCCTCCCTCCTTTCGTTGTTTTCTGTTGTGCAGCTCTTACTCTCTTCCGTTGTCTCTTCTCTCCATTGTTTTTAACTCTTTTGCACTGTTCCGAAAATCCTCCTTTTCTTCTATCTCTTCCTTTTCACTGTTCCAAATATTACATCTACCTTGTATATATATTTTCCTATATCCAACCTTCACTTCTCTTCCTTTTGCTCTCTCCTTTTTTGCTCTGTCTCTCAATTCCCTCTGCACTCTTCTTTCTTCCTCTGTCAAATCGTGGTCTAAAGATATAGTCTTTCTCCTTAATTTCTTTTTTTCTGTATTACTATTTATTTTGTTTTCTAGTCCCTCATTTCTACTATTGTCAGATTGCACTCCTCACCTGTTCCTCTTGTTTCTACCGTGCATACTCCCTATTTTATATCGAATTCCTCTTCTAGGAATTCTTCCATTTTTCTCTTTGCATCATTATTTCTTACTTTGAGGCCTTTAATTATTATTTTATTTTTCCTCTCCTTCCTTTCTTGCTCTTCTAATCTCCTTTTAATCTTCCTCATTTCTCCCCACATCTCTCTTGTTCTCTCTGTTTGTTTTGCTTCTTCTTCACTTCTTCCCTCTTTTTTTAGTTTTTCTTCTACCTTTTTTAAGATGTCTCCTGTTAGTTCTTCTCTTTCTTGGTACTTTCTTTCATTTTCACTTCCCTTGCTTTCCTTTATCTTTTGTAGTACTTCTTCCAGTTTCCTACATAATTCTTCCTCCTTTCTTTTCCATCTTTCCTCTATATTTTCTATTCTTTGTGCTAGTCCATTTCTTTCTTTCTGTATCTCCCTTTGTAGCTCCTGCCTTCCTTGTACTATTTCTGCTCTTATATCTTCTATTCTACTTACTATGATGTCTAACACTCCTTGTGGTGGATCCTTCTCCTCCTCTCTTTCAGTTCTTTCATCTCATTGGGGAGTTTCCTTCCTATCCACTCTTTTTCGGGTTTACTCCTCTATTTCTATCTCTTCTGTTTTGTCTTCTTTCCTAGTGAGTCCACTCTATTGCTCTATCATTACCCTACTGTTTGAACTCTCCCTGTCCCTGTATCCCTCTTTCGAAGACCTTCTTCTTTTTCTTTTTTCAGTGTTTGGAGTGCCTGGGGCCACACCTTCTACTTTCTCCTTTATTTCCTTCCTTTCTACGTCCATCATTTTTTGCCTATCTATTCTGATCCTATTTCTAATCTATAATCTATTTCTAACCTGACTTTTTAATTTCTTACTTAACTAATTTAAATTAAACTTAGTGTTACTTCTATTTCTCGTATTTTCTATTTCTATAGTATTTCTATACTTTTACAATATGTTTGAGTACCTCACTTTTCCTATTCTTTGGATTATTCACCTATTCTTTCTTCCCTACTCCTATCATTTACATACATCCTCACTACATTACCTATTCTTTCTTTTTTCTATCTCGTTTTAGGAGTATAGATCCTTTTTTTACAATAACTCTCTGTTTATTTTCGCACCTCTCACTGGCAACACTCTTCATAACACACGCCCTCTAACCAAGTCTGCGAATGTCAGTATTTTGCTGTTAGTAGCTGTTGGTTTGTTAATTGTGTAAAATGTATATAATATTGGCCCTGTAGCGGCTGGCCGTACAAACGAAAGCGACATTTGGCGTGCAAACGGCTAGCATGGTTTATGAATCGCGCACCTGGAAAGCTATTTTTGAGGTAACCTTTTAGTTTCTTATGGCGCATGTGTTTCCAGTAAACTTTCTAGAGCTGCCTCAATAGCGAATTGTAGGCGTCATAAACCAGGTATTTCGAGAAGGGACACGGCGCAAGGCCCGGCGGCCCGCGACCGGGCGAGGTAGAATAACGGTCCCTGAAGGAAATTTTGCTGTGCTGCCAAATTCACGAAGACATTCGTACACCCCCACCGAATCACCTTGCTCTTCCGAAAGAAATGCGTGGAAGGCGCAAGGAAGAGGCGGTAACCAAAAATTAAATTGGTCACTCAGGGTAACACAGAAGTTACCCGGGCGAGGAAACGACGAGTCGAAGTCAGTCTCGAGCAAATCGTCGCCTACGACACGACTCGCGAAAAACGACAAATAAAGACGCATATATTTCCACCGATATCTGTGATTATTATTCGCGTGAATACGCAGACGGATATCCTATCCCTTCAGCACTAAGACGCTTCCTTGCGGACCCGTGCCTTGATGTTCTTGATTTCAGAGTATGCGTCCTTTATTTTTACTACAAAGGTTCTATTGATTAGGTATGATTTGAGTAGGTGGTAGATTTGTTCCGGGAAATGAATTTTAATTGTTTGTAAGAGTCTTTCGTGATTTACTTTATCAAATCCTTTCTCAATGTCCATGAAGGGAGCTGTACAGTATTGTTTCTTTGCTATTGCGAGTAATATTTCGTTAATGAGCCTGTGCATTTGATCTATTGTAGAGTGTTTGTTTCTAAATCTAAACTGGTGATCTGGTATTAATTTTTCTTTCTCTATTATTGGTTTTAGGCGGTCGTATATTATTTTCTCTAGTATTTTGGAGAATACAAGGAGTAGTGATATTGGCCTATAAGATGCACTTTGGTGTGGACCTTTGCCTGGTTTGGGTAGCATTATGATCTGTGCTAGTTTCCATAAAGTAGGAAAATGCTAGATTCTTAAGATTGTATTCAGTATTATTGTTATTAATCGTATTGCTTTAGGAGGAAGATTTCTTAGGATTTTGCCGTTGATTAAGTCGATTCCTGGCGCTCTATTGTGTCTTGTTTTCTTGATTATGTTTCTAACTTCTTAAGTGGTTGTATTAGGTATGACGTAATGCTTGTCTGGTGCTGTGCTAGTGTTTTGTGTATCTGAGAGGGGAAATCTGTTGACCATTTCTAGAATTTCTATTTCCTCTTCTGCATTTTGGTTAATATTGATAACATTTTCATTTGAGTATAGAATTTTGTTTTAAAATTTAATTAGGGTAAAAGTTTTAACATTATGCCATGCATCTGCTAACCAGTGAATGACATCTTTGATGTTTATTTTCTTAATGCTCTCAATAAATTTTTTGCCATTGTTGAGATCTCCCAACAGATGTTTTAAAAGCTCTCTTCAATATAATCGTTTTAAAGTCTCCTGTGCCCCTTGAGCAAGCGGCTAAATAATATATGTGACATTAGGAGGTAAAAAATTGCTTTGATTTCATCACATACCAGTTCGTCCAAATATGGATGTGATTGTGCATTATCAAAGAGTAGAAGTGCTTTGCAGGGAAGATTTTTCTCTTTCAAGAATTTTGTTACACTAGGAACGAAGTCTTCCTGAAACCATTTTCTAAATAAAGAGTCCAGCCATGCATTCTTCTGATTTGTATAACAGGCAGATTCTTTACATTAACATTTTTAAAGGCTCTCGGCTTTTTTGACTTTCCAATGACAATTAATTTAGATTTGTGTTCACCAGATGCATTTGCACAGGCCAATAGCGTTAATCTTTCCTTATTTCGCTTATACCCTGGAGCGGAAGTTTCATCTTGGCTGCAAGAGTTTTAGAAGGAAGCAATTTAATATTTAAACCCGTTTCATCGCAATTATAAACTTGGTGCAAATTTAAATTGTCCTCCTTTATTATATTTAAGTATCTTTTGCTTAAGCGTTGCAACTGCTTCCGTATCAGCTGATAATAATTTCCCCACAAATATTTAACTTTCTGATTTCGAATTTTGTTTTCCACCTATCCAACCAACCACTGCTGTGAATTCACCTTTCTTTTTATTAAATTGTTTTTGGAATTCTACGGCTTTAATCAGTAAAATTGGTCCAGAAATTGGGCTATCATTTCCCTCATCTGAGTGAACCACAAGAATAAGGCTTCTGATGTTTTTTCGAATTATACTTTTTTCATTGTTTTTCTAGTTGTGCATCCATTACTACATATTGAAGTGTGACTTGAGTTGTACAATTTTTCAATGTCTTCTCTCTTTTTCTTCCAATCTCCAACGGTTACTTCACGGACACCTAAATCAGCAGCCACTTTTTTTTATTGTTCCACCTGCATCCAAGCGTTTAAGTGCGTAGAATTTCGTGCCTAATGTAACAACAACGCGTTTGCGTTTTCCACTCATGCTACACAGTAATTATACAAATTCAACGAATAAAACACAAGCAGAACAATCTGCATATATTAAGTATAAAAAAGTATAGAGTCTAAATTGTGATCTTCATGAGTCGAAGGTTGTAAGGTAACTGCTGTCCTCATATGTTTCCTTCTTAACTGTGTCATTTCGTCTTTCTCTAAAATTCGCGGCGCCTTTAAAATTGAAGAACAAAGCGGCAATGCTCTTTGAAATCAAGACAACCGCGAATCGACGACGCCGAGCCGCGTCGGCTGGTCCGAGTATACATTATATATGTTACCATGTAAGACTGAAATCTGATAAATGTCGACATCCTCCAGTAAATGTCAACATTCACCAAGTCGCTTTATGTATGTCCGAAATATTTGCCAAATATCATTATTTCTCACTTACACCGGTGAATGTCGACAATCAGTATCCACTGATGGCGAATATCTATTTTAATTCAATCAAAATCAAAATTTGTATATCATGATTTACTATAAAAAAACATAATAAGAGAAGGTTTAAGTAATACCACATATAATCATACTATTGAACTTAAAATAAACAATACACTTACAAAAAAAAACTAAAATAATATCAATAATAAATCTACACGTAATTTTAATAAAAGCTGAAATATAAGAAAAAACAAATGAAATTCGTGTGATTTAACGTTTTACAATCTTATTTGTTGGATTAACTCAAACTGCTATGACACTTTGAATTGCACAAGAGTCCTTTGTTTTTACAGCTGCATTCACTCGTACAACACTTCTTTTTGCAATTACAGCGGGTATAGCCTTGTCCTCCACTTTTCGAATTAGCTGAAGCTGCTTCTCTCAGCGATATTTCTTGAGTATAAATCTCATCCAGGGAAAGTAACTTTTCTTTACAAATTACGAACTGATTACAGGTAAAAAGCTGCTTGAGGGTACCATTTTTATTTGCTAATTTATAAAAGTCGGAATTATCTATTCCAACAACAACAGTTAACACATTTCGGGGATCTGTACGTCCGCGGTCAACATCAGGGACTTGTATTCGTACGGTGTCACCAATTTGGGCAGGAGGAAATTTTCTTTTTGAGGTTTGTAACATTTTCGTTGCTTGGAGTAAAAGGTTCTCTTTTGGGGCTGCTCTTTCTGCAGAAATTAACCCCTGATGTTCAGTCAATGCTTGAGATGAAGACGTGCAAGGTTGCAGCTCCTCTTGTATAGTATTTTGGTTATCTTCGCGTTGTTGTTCAGCCAATGCTTGAGATGAAGACGTGCAAGGTTGCGGCTCTTCTTGAATAGTATTTTAGTTATCCGTGTGTTGTTATTCAGTTAATGCTTGAAATGAAGACGTGCAAGGTTGCGGCTCCTTTTAAATAGAATTTTGGTTATCCTCGTCATTTTGAATTGGAATATGATCACTGTCTAAAGGGTATAGCCGGATAAGGGGGTCAAAAGTGCTCCCAAACCAAATTCAACGTGCAATGAGTCATTCGATAGCTTATAAAAAAAAACACTTCGAGCAAATTTTTAGCCCTGTATCTCGACCTGGAGGGTGGTAACAGGGTGGAAATGAAAATCATGTTTTCCAGTGATGAGTTTCTGCATCGATCGCTAATGTATTTTCAGTGGTTTTTTCGGATACCATCCTTTCCACTATTTCACCGACAAGCCCTACATCTGAATTTAAACGTTTTCCAAAGATATTTTGAAGAAACCCTGCTACTTTACAAAATAAACCTACTTTAGGGAGCAATTTATTGTCTAATTGATTGTGGAGAGATTTGTCGCGTGAATAGGCGAAAGTCGCGGTTATAACAGCTTTCAGCTTCCGAAATTATTGATTTTCCGGAGATGACAGATAACGATTTGAAGATTTTTTTACCGGGTCGTATCAATTATCACAAGCAGTATCTTACTTAGCAGAGCTTATGGACGAAGATAGTAACCTTGCCGTCCAGTATCTCATAGAAAAAAATTATATCATTAAATTCGAAGTAAAATCGCGCCATATTAGTAGAAAAACGTATAGATGTTATATTGATTACACTCCAAATTCAATAGGCTGCTGCGGAATTAGACGCTATTATTGTGAATGTGCGAATAGTAACCGAACCTTCGGATGCTATTCACACGTTGCAGCAATAATTTATTATTTGTCACGTGCTCGGTACCTCTCAGAAATTGTACATCCCGCGGAAATTCTTAGTAATATTTTTACAATAGAAGTATAATAGGACAAGATATGCGAGAAAAGACGCGGAGTCGTAAAAAGCGCTCTAATATTATTTTCATACATATTTTAGGTTAAAATATTTTTAACACATTTGTAAACCGATACTGATCATTATTATATAGTTAGAAATTGAAAAAAAATAATAATAAATAAAAAAAGTAAAAAGCCCAAAGGAGAGATTCGAAACAGTCTCTAGCCGTTACTGAAGTAACACACTTTGCCGCCGAACCACCGCCGTTGCTGAAATCTCACTTAATATTTCAGAAGATAACGTTGTCATCGGAACTTTCATTAATTGGATTTATTTACTTTCTATAATTCCTCTGTTATTCTGCCGAATGTAAAAATGTTAAACATTGCATGGAGCACTTAAATACCAAAGAACATAAAAAATTCGACGTCTAACACGCAGAAAATAACGAACGAATCGGTTTTTAATTTTTTTGACTACGACGCACCAAAACGAAAAATCTGAAAAAAAAAATTGAGAATAATAGTAAGAACAATATCTACTTACTGTAAAAATATAATCGTAGTTCTGGACCTGCATCAAAGCTTAATCGGCATTTTTCCGCTTTTTTTCGGTTTTTCATTTTTCACAACTTAGCTGTTCAATTTAAAAATATGAAAAAATTCCTAAATACGTGAGCTGATATCAAAAATGCCTCTGATTCTATTCTATTTTTTTCATGCTACAGAATAAGAGAAATTACGTAAAAACATGATTTTCATTTTTACCCTGTTACTACCCTCCACGTCCAGATACAGGGCTAAAAATTTGCACGAAGTGTTTTTTTGATAAGCTATCGAATGACTCATTGCACGTTGAATTTGGTTTGGGGGCACTTTTGACCCCCTTATCCGGCTATACCCTTTCCTTCAAAACTATTAACAATTTCTTCGAGTTGTTCTTCGGTTTCAGTATTTGTAATTCGCTTGCTGGGCAGAGATGAGGATGCTATGCCTCTTTTTGGTTTAACGCCAAACAGGGCTTCATATGGGCTCTGGCGTATTCCTTCGTGGTAAGTTGTGTTCTTGGCAAATTGGACAAAGGGCAAACCTTCTGACCATTTTTTTAATCATTATCGTTCATCCATGCAGTTAACATATTTTGTATATCCTGATTGGCCCTCTCGACTGAGCCTTGTGTGTGACTACGACGAGGCTTTCCGTGAACTATCTTCACATCCTTCCACATAGCACATAGTTCGGATACGACTCGATTACTGAATTCTCTACCATTATCCGAATGCAGTATCGCTGGGGTACCAAATGTTAGAGAAATATGAAGAAGGTGGTATGCCCCTTCTTCCGGTGTCTTGGTTTTTAATGGTCGTAACTAGACAAACTTCGTCAAATGGTCTTGATATACCAATATAAACTTGTAATCGCCATCCCGGTGCGACTGCAAGTCTATCAGATCCACTTAACATCTTGAGTGTAACTCCGAACTGACCATTGGTTTCACAACAATACCTGTTTTAGGCGCACTATGCTTCATTTGACATTATTTACACAAATTTAAATACAATATTACAACTTCATATGTAATATTCTTGTATTTAACTTGCAATCCTTTAAGCATACGTGTTCTTCCTCCATGGCCTGTTTTAATGTGAGTTTCGGAAAGTATATTGAACAATTCATCATTGGTAACGTAGTACTGAATATTCGTTTCTCCAGGTTTTAATGGCACAATCAATTTTTCTTCATCAGTAATTTTTAAAATGTCGAAACGTTTTAAACGTCTATAATCCAAAGGTGTACTACACTTAGTTTTAGCAGAACTAACTTCTGAAATTATTTTTGAGTACCTTTCTTGAGAGAAATAAAAACAATTGTGTTCTCGTTTACACGAAGTGTCGGTAGATTTATTTTTAATATTGTTAGCTTCTTCAAATCCAATTAAATCTGCAAGGATGTATGTTGTCAACAAATTATTAGAAAGTACACGAAAATTCATATTTTAAATTCACACGTTACACTGCTGAGGCAGCTTTGGGTTCAAGTATGTGCACGCATACGCTTCTACGGGTTTATGCAGGCTTACGCAGTCGCTAGCACAAGCGTGTACGTATAGGTAAAGTTCACTATATTATACTAATTCATATCTTGGAAGCTATTAAAGACCCGTCATTGAAACTTGGTATTTAAGATTTACTCACCCCCGTCACCCATTCCTCCAAAGGGCATAGCCGGATAAGGGGGTCAAAAGTGCCCTTAAACCAAATTAGACTTGTGATGCACCATTCGATAGGGTATCCAAAAAAACCCCTTCACACAAAGTTTCAACCCTCTAGCTCGATCTGGGGGGTAGTAATGGCGAAAAAACGAAATATCAGTTTTTGGCATATTTCTCCCACTTAGTGGCGAGTAAAAATTCTAAAAAAAATCTGGCATATTAAGTATATTGTGCCACATGTTCGAGAATTTTTTCGTATTTTTTTGATGTAAAGCTTGGGTACGAAAGATGAAAAACCCCCAAAAAATCAGAAAAATGCAGATTTCATAGTGAACTAGGAAGAGCACCACTTTTATATTTTGACCGTAACAACATTATAACATAACTATTATCCTCAAAAAGTTTCATATTTTTTTGAAATCAGCAACATACTCGGAAAAATGAAAAACCGATTCTGTCGACGTATTTTACACGAAAAACTAGTTTTTACATTGAATATTTGTATCCTCTTTATTCAGTATGTATATTAAATGTTTCTAAACATTTCTGCATTCGTCCAAATGGTGTACAATGGAAAGAAATTGAATTAATTCAATTAATTGATTTTTTACCGTGTCAGAGATCATGTGGAACAGGTAAAGAATTTCCAACAAGTTCGGTGGCGGAGTGGTCTAGGGCGCAGTTTTAGTTGTGGAACCGCTGCGTACTTTTTTGGTGTCAGTTCGAATCTCGCCTAAGATAATTTTTTTTTTATTACATTAACGATTTTTTTTATCCTAACTGTATAATATATGTAAATAGTATGTATCGTAAAACATTTTACAAACATCTCAACAATATTTTAACTCCAAACATACATATAAATAATTAAGTAACAATTGTGAGGCACTTTCAATTGCTACATTTATCAATTTTGTATTAAAGATACTTATCTTTACTAAATGTGTGTGATTTGCAGCAAAGACGATACATCCTAAGCACTTCTTCTTTTCACCATTTCTGTTTTCGCATGTTCTGTTGGTTAATAAATTGCTTATCCTTTTCTGCTTGTATATAATCGGTTTTGTATTAAAGATAATTATCTCTATTTTTTCGCAGTTTGGAACAAGAACCGCATGTAGTATCTTCAGTCTTCGTCATTATTGTCATTAATCACTGGTATTATATTTCCTTTGTTAAATATTTTACATAATATTTCAGTAGGTCTGACAATTGTGGATAGGTACCGTGCGTGCGATAAGTAATAAATTATTGTTGCTACGTGTAAGCAGCATCCTATGGTACGATTACTATTTGCACATTCACAACAGTAGCGTTCTATTGCCGAAAATCCAATTGAATTTGATTTATAATGAATAAAGCACCGGTAAGATTTGCTATTAATGTAGCGCGATCTGACTTCATATGGAACAATATTGTTTGTATCCTTCAAACAAAGGACATTGTTGTCTTCGTCCATTATTTCTTAAATGGTTCCAATTATCCGCGTCATAAACATCACCTTCATAACATTATTAATAATATACGATGGCAAATACTTATATTCTTTCGACGCATTGCCTGTTAGTAAGTCTTGTGTATTGAAAAGGTGATAGGAAATGCAAAAAATAAATCTTTGAATGAGGAAGAATTTCTTTCCCTTCACTTATCGTTGTTACAGAGATTTTTAAAGCTTACCTAAGTTTAACTCAGAGAATACGAGGTTAGATAAACAATGGAATTAAAAGTGGCTCGCAATTATTATTTAATTATTTATATGTATATTTAGAGTTAAAATATTGTTGAGATGTTTGTAAAATGTTTTACGATACATACTATTTACATATATTATACAGTTAGGATAAAAAAAAATCGTTAATGTAATAAAAAAAAAATTATCTTAGGCAAGATTCGAACTGACACCAAAAAAGTACGCAGCGGTTCCACAACTAAAACTGCGCTCTAGACCACTCCGCCACCGCACTTGTTGGAAATTCTTTACCTGTTCCACATGATCTCAGACACGGTAAAAAATCAATTAATTGAATTAATTCAATTTCTTCCCATTGTACACCATTTGGACGAATGCAGAAATGTTTAGAAACATTTAATATACATACTGAATAAAGAGGATACAAATATTCAATGTAAAAACTAGTTTTTCGTGCAAAATACGTCGACAGAATCGGTTTTTCATTTTTCCGAGTATGTTGCTGATTTCAAAAAAATATGAAACTTTTTGAGGATAATAGTTATGTTATAATGTTGTTACGGTCAAAATATAAAAGTGGTGCTCTTCCTAGTTCACTATGAAATCTGCATTTTTCTGATTTTTTGGGGGTTTTTCATCTTTCGTACCCAAGCTTTACATCAAAAAAATACGAAAAAATTCTCGAACATGTGGCACAATATACTTAATATGCCAGATTTTTTTTAAAATTTTTACTCGCCACTAAGTGGGAGAAATATGCAAAAAACTGATATTTCGTTTTTTCGCCATTACTACCCCCCAGATCGAGCTAGAGGGTTGAAACTTTGTGTGAAGGGGTTTTTTTGGATACCCTATCGAATGGTGCATCACAAGTCTAATTTGGTTTAAGGGCACTTTTGACCCCCTTATCCGGCTATGCCCTTTCATCTTAATCAGAGACCTGGGCTCCTTGGAACTACAGCCGCGACCTGTATTCCGGTCGCCGTCAGGCGTCCGGCCACGCAAGTTAACATTCAATCAGCTGAATGACTGAAATCAATTAAATTTAATCTTTATGTTCAACCGCTACATATGCCCGACTGCGATATGTTTCTAGAACCCCTAGACTCTAGACCAAGACTGTTCACGAGAAGTGCCCCCAAGCCGTTTAGTCTCCCACCACTGTCATCAGTCATAAGAGACAAGGATAGTTTAGAAAAGAAGAACGCAAAGTCGCGTCGCGTCACTCACGCTTGGGAATTGCAGAGTGGGAGAAGCTCTTTCTGCTCCAGAGCAAAGTTTGTGCCGGCCTGCTCTTGGCAATCGGCGAATAGCTAGTAAAAGCAACGACGCGTACACGACACACGTACAGGCAAAGTTCAAAGTAGTAGTAACAACAATTTTTGCAGAGATCTCGAAAACTAAAGCTGAGCGTCAATTATTATTTTGACAAAAGTTGTTCAGAATCTCGTCCTCTATAACATACTTCAAAAACATTGGGATTAGTTGACGCATTCCGCAGTTTTTTGAAATTTTCTGTTTTTTGCCAAAAAATAGCACAAGCACATTACTTTATAAGTTCCCCCGATCTATATCTCTTTTTAGTGCTAAAATATTGCCCTTTTTGAAAAAATCGGAAAAATAAGATAATTTAGAGTAAAGTCGTTAAAATAAATTTTTATTTTATGTCTTTTTAATATCGTGTGTCATTGTTGCTTTATAAAACTATATGTTTACGTAATATTTTATGAGAATAAAGTTGGAATGTTTCTATATCAATTATAAACATATTAGATGCATATTTAATGCATTTTATAGAAACGAATAGATAAGGTAAAACAGTGGACAATTTTTAATGTGAGTCAATATATCTGTTTCTAAAAATAACGCAACCAGTAGAATCAGTTACGATTTCTTGGTATCAAAAATCATTCTTTGATATATACAGTCAACCGTCTTATAATGTGGTACTTCAAAAACACAGTTTCGATATAACTAACTAAGTGCAGAGATTACAACAGTCCTTCATCAATACAATATTCTTATAAAGCGGTTCCCATATAATGCAGCTTCATAAACTTCAGCAACCTTCATATAGCATATAAAAATGTTTCAAATACACATTTATATGCTGTTTAATGTAAAAAATACCTGACAGTAGCCACAGTTTTCGTGTATACGCATTCCGGGTACATAGTTTCAATATAAAACGCAATGAATTAACCGTGTTATAGGAGAGTTGACTGTCCAATAATCATGGCACAGCCGTGAAGAGAGTGATGTAACGCGAAAAAAATTAATACAAAATATATAATAAAATTTTTTCAAGTAACTTAGAACATTTTTCGGATACGCGTACACTCAACTCTCTCTGAGGTTTGTCTGCACTAATAGGTGATGCAAATTTCAGGGTAAAAACTATTGATACATTCACTAAGCATTTTATTAATTTACATTTATATACATGGTTCAACGTATTGTATGTTACATCCTTCTTAACGTATTGAAATTATTATTCCGTGAATTAGAAAGACGTAAACTGACACTACAATGTTTTGAAGTTTTAATTGTCTTTTTTTCCAAAATTTGTGCAACAATGTAAAATATAAATTAATAACATCATTAATACACGCAGTATTAGTGTTTATCATGACTACATTGTGGATCTTTATGCAAATTCAGCTTTTTATCATTGAAATAAGGTAACAGAATTTAAGTACAAATTGGTTTTACTCTTTAAATATTGTGAGGTGCAGTTTACTTTAGATATTTTACATACTTTTGCACATCGTATGCATTCTGTAGTTTTTTGCATATTTAGATTTCTTACAATTGCATAAAGACCCGCAGTTTAATCATGACATTATCATTGATTACACTGAACAACACGAATTTTGTTTTGCAACATCCACTGAGAGATCATTATAAAACTCCTCGCCTCAAAGAAAAATCCGGAAGTGAAATTGCTCAATCACCCCCACTTTTAAAAAAACACGGGTTTTTGTGAAAACGCCCAATTTTCAGCAAAAATCAGGTATTACGTGAAAACTAAAAGCACTAGAAGGCTCCCCTTATAGAAGAAAGTAAAGGAGAGTTTTCTGAATAGATACTATATAGAATTATTATTTTTGTTCAGTTCTGAATGACTACAATTGGGCGTCAAAGTTGTCAATGTACATGGTTTCTACTGAGTATTTTTGCATTTTTACGAAAGCTTGTTTCTCGAGCACAAAAAATCTATACAGGATCGGATTCTGTAGCCATTTCTAAAGAGGAAACCATACCTTAGAAGTGTCGAAACGGTTTTCAGTTCGCACGAGTGGAGAAAACATCCATCGGTAGCGTGTACATACGCGGCGGCGTTTTGCCGCCAGGTAGCCATAGCTTACCTGCGACGGCACAGCAGTGTCGTAGCTACGCGTAATCGACATCACTAGGGGGTCGAACGGGCACTCTCCAGATGCACGTAAGCACAATGATTCTTCTTATGTATTTTTATATAATAATCACGGAATTATAAAGACTCGTTCTGGTGACTCCCAGTCTTAACATATTTGAATGTTTAGTGCATGGCTTATTAATTGGACGCTGTTAAAATGCAAACACGATTGTTCATGAATTTACAAACATTTTTTGTATGATTGTTGTAATTCCATGAGCTTTAGCACGTACACTTTGGCAATATCTGAGGTATATATATTAAACAATATGTGAAAGAACGCGATGTTTTATATTTCTAAGTATGATAGCGTCTACGTGTTTTAAAGTCGGCCAAATGTCGTTTGCAACGCATTGTCTAGCATTGAAGGATTTATGTTTGGGACTTAGGTTGAGTGTGGCCAGAGAAAGAGTTCTCAGTGTGTGATATCTTCCAGACATCGTCCCTCGATGACTGGCGATCTAACGCCGCATGGCTACCGGGTCGATTATTTGTAAAGTTAGAAACCAGGCGATGACTGGTGAACACGTTGGGTTAGGTTTTAATTTTGTATTTTATGTACCTCTTTTCTTCTATCAACTAGAAGTAATTATATACATTCTTTAATAATTCCATGATTACTATATTAAAATACATAGAAAAAGATCCGTCATTGTGCATGCATAAAGAGAGTGCCCTTAGACCTTCCTAGTGATGTCGATTTTGCGTCGCTACGACACTACTGTGCCGTCGTAGGCGAGCACTGGCTGCCTGGCGGCAAAACGTCGCGTACACGTTGCCGATGGATATTTTCTCCATTTGTGTAAACTGAAAACTGTTTCGACACTTCTGCGGTATGGTTTCCTCTTTAGAAATGTCTACAGAATCCGATCCTGTATAGATTTTCGTGCTCGAGAAACAAGCTTTCGTAGAAATGCTAAAATACTGCGTAGAAACCATGCACATTGACATTTTTTCAAACTTTGACGCCCATTTGTGGCTATTCAGAGCTGAACAAAAATAATACTTCCATATAGTATCTATTCAGAAAACTCTCCTTTACTTTCTTGTACAAGGGGAGCCTCCTAGTATTTTTACTTTTCGCGTAATACCTCATTTTTGCCGAAAATTAGGCGTTTTCACAAAAACCCGTGTTTTTTTTAAAACTGAGGGTGACTGAGAAATTTCACTTCCGGATTTGTCTTTGGGGCGAGGAGCTTTATAATGATCACCCAGTGGATGTTGCAAAACAGGAAAACAATTTTGATTTGTTGTACAGTGTTATTAGTACATGTGTATATATATTAGTTCATGTGTACTCCATGAATCTTTCAATTTATTTTTTTCGGTAACTAAGGTTCTCAAGAAAAAATTTTATTCTATATTTTTGGTTTACCTTCTCATGTAGATCTATTTTCTTCCCGATTGTATCATGGTTAATACGGCACCCTTTTTAATACTTTTCAGCCGAAAAAGAGTATCTTCTAATTCTATTCGTTTAGTCAATCATGAATATCTCATATAAGTATCTTCAATTCATAATAAAAACTCAGATTTAAAAAAAAAATAAAAATCTTAAACAATCTCTGGAAGTAACTGATTGTTTCAACTAAAAAACTCTGTTATCTCTGTATTTAACTATCAAATTGTGTATTTTTTGCAGCTGATAATGCAAAATGTTATTAGTGTTACATTTACGTGAAAAATCAATCTTTACCAAACAATGAAGCCCATGGAATTTTACACACAACCCTTCATCTTTAGACGTGAATATTTGTTTTTTGGACTTACAAAGGATCATACCGAAGTGTTACTCACCTATTTTGATAAAATTGTGGTATGTGATAGCTTCCAAGAAAATATTAAACATGTATCTTTTTAGCTGCTGACATTACGTTTGAAGGGATGAAAACAACTCTCTAAATCAGGTATGTGACATATATCTACTTCTTCAAATATCTCACAAATTATTAATAATAGAACAATGGTGTAATGTACCGATTTTTGTATTTTCGAACGACAAATTTGGCTGTGTAAATTGATTCACAAAACGTTAATTTATTTATATAATACATAAACAAATATCACTTTTTGATTAATCTTTCTGGTCAAATGTAATGAAGTTTCGTGTTAATGTTATATGTAAAAATTACATATCTAAATATACACTATGGATAAATTGAAATTTCAAATTTCACATCATTAAAACTTATTGTATTTGACATTTTCACTTATTTTGTGTAATACGCAGTATTTAAACGAATTTGGATAGGCAATGAAGAAATTCATGTATAAAGAGCTCGATTTCGTCTCATTTGTTAAATTATAAGCAATTCAATATTACAATAGTAATGGCCAAAAATACAGCATACCGCGTGCCCAACAGCTGACGAACCTTTCTCTGTTTCACTTGCACTAAATATTTGTTACTCTCTCCGATGCAGGCAATGTCAACCAATTGAAAAAAAGTGGAAAATCGATTCTAGAAAGGTCAGTAACCAGAAATAAAGAAAAAGATGCATCAGTTTAACGTGAGTGAAACAGACAAATGTTTATCAGCTGTTGGATGCGAGGAATGCTGCATTTTTGGCCGTTTTTACAGCAAATTTTAATTGCATATAAATTAAAAAATAAGACGAAATTGACATTTTTGTACATGAATTTTCTTTATCACGGTGAACTGTAGAATCTGCCTGCCAAGAATTTCCTACATTTTTTTAACACCTTGGAAGTGCGTTTAAAGAATGGCAACAAGTTTTACTTGCCGGGAGGTTGATGTTAGGACCATCTTGTTGGCATAAAATGTGAGTGGAAAACTTCTGGAAATGGAATATCATTAGTAAAGATGTTACATAGATCCCATAGTGTATTCACCGAGAATTAGCTGATATGTCATCCAATACTCTGGTCTGAAATCAAACTGTCAGTGTATGACAATATTATGTGTATTGAGCTGGACAGCGATATAATAGGGTGTACGTATTTTGAAGAATTTACCCATAATAGGGAAGAGTCTTTACTGCTGTGTAACATCTAGCTCTGAATGATTTTTATCTAGCTTAGAAATAGGAGAAACTTCAGTCGCCTTCGAAGGATTGGCGAAGTATCATAATGTGATTGTAGCATGGAAAATGTATAATTGTAGTATAATTTTGGTTAAAGAGTGTTTAAGCGTGGATACTTAATACAATTAAAGCCACGTGCTTTGTTATTGAGTTTCAACAAAGCTTTTGATGTTTATTTTTATTTATTTACTTATTTGTTTGTTTATTTATTTATTTATCTATTTATTTATTAATTATTGATGTTAATGAGGAACCCCTTTGTTACAAAAAAGGGAGAAGAGCCAATGAAAATTCTATAAAAATTAAGTAAAAATTAAAGCTAATATTAAATAGCTAAAACTAATATTAAAGTGAATCACGTATCGCAGCGATAGCTGAAGTTTTAACTGCGATGAGCGAATTGTTGAAAACGTCAAGAACATCACAAAACTGATTGCAATTTAAAATTAAGCGGTTTAAACAATTAAAATGACCGTAGGACGTACGGTTGGATTTAGAAATGAAGAGTATGCGGTTTCTAGGTGAGAGGGAGTATAAAATTGCGATAGGTGCAAGATAATGGGGGAAGAAACAGAATTATCGATAATTTGTGAACAAGCAGCAGATCAGAAACAATACGGCGGTGCTCGTGAATCATTAACCCGAGGTGAGATATATTGTCGTAATTGTAACAGTAAATAGACATTGGAGCACAGGAATAATATTTTTTTTCGACAAAAAATGTTCTTGAGGGGATGAAATCAAACCCCGAAAATTCAAAATTTTTTCAATTTTTTAATACAATTTTTTCTGGAACGTTTTTCACAGTAGAATAATAAAGCACTAAAAACTGAACATTTTTTTTGTACGAAAATTTTTGCTCTATCTCGCATCATTGTAAAGTTATAAAGAAAATAAAAATCGTTGTGAGCTTTCAATTCTATGAAATCAAGTGAAATCAGTCTTTACAGTGCTACTTTCTCGTCGATTTTTCAAATACAACTTCGTAAAGGTACGAAATAGAGCAAAACCTTTCATATAAAGAAACGCTCAGCTCTTAAGGCGGTGGTCCCCTCGCGTGACGTCACAGATTTCGTAGGCATGGTAGATTTCGTTACAGTGAGATCATTACCTACAAGCATGTGGCTACCTGACGAATACGAGGCGGAGCCACTATCGTTTTCCATCACGAATGCGTAAAGTAATTCGCAGCTGTTTATTACGCGAAAGTGGGGCAAGGGGGGAAATCGTCTCAAGGCAGCAGCGTTGCCATGAATCAACGGCGGTGTTGCCGCTTTGCCGCCGTGACAATTCATCGCAATGATTGCACGAGAGCGGTTTATGGTTCGACTGTGAAATCCACACGAAATGGTTTGGTTGCAAGTTCTCGCCCCACACAAGTTAAAGTTTTTTTCCAATTCTTGACTACATGATAATATTGTTTCCTTCTGCAGTTTTACTATTCATTTACCTTGTTAATTAAAGAATTATTTAGATTCTTCGACACCTAATAAATAAATAAACTTTAATTCAATAGTACTTATCAGTAATAACGAGGCGGAGCCACTATCGTTTTCCTTCACGAAAGCGTAGAGTAATTCACAGCTGTTTATTGTGCGTCATCGGGGCAAGGGGAGAAATCGTCAAGAGGCAGCAGCGTTGCCAAAAATCATAGACAGGGTTGCCGCATTGCCGCCGTGACAATTCAACGCAACGATAGCATGAGAGTGCTTTGCGGTCCGACAATGAAATCCGTATGAAATATTTTGGTCGCCAGTTCGCGCCCCGCACAAGTTAAATAGTATAGCCGGATAAGGGGGTCATAACTGCCCTTGAACCAAATTAGACTTTTGATGTACCATTTGATAACTTAGCCAAAGAAAAGCTTTCGCACCAAGTTTCAATCCTCTATCTCGATCTGGGGTGTAGTAATGGGGAAGAAATGAAATATCAGTTTTTGCCATATTTGTCCCATTTAATGGCAAGCAAAAATTCTGGGGAAAATCTGACATATTAGAAATATAATGATATATATTAGAGAATTTTTTCGGATTTTTTTATTGCAAAGTTTAGGTGTACAAAATGGAAAACCCTAAAAGAATCTGAAAAATGCAGATTTCGTAGTGAAGTTGTAAGAACACTACTTTTATATTTTTACGATAACAACATATTATTATATCTATTGTCCCCAATATCTTCCAGATTTTTTGGAATCGTGCGTTGTAGTTAAAAAAATTAAAAATCATTTTTGCCGAGGTAATTCGCGCGAAAATGCATTCCTTACTTTAAATTCTTATGTTTTCCATGCAGTGAATACCGTACGTGATTTTTAATAGTTCTACACCTGGAAGAATAATATATAGATAACAAAAATAATAGATTCAGTCAACTAGCACTATTTCCCCACACTATATCTTAAAATAGAAAGAATGATTTTACTAAATACATTGGCAGAGTGGTTATAGGTTCTGCCTGTGAATCTTATATTGGTTATTTTGGTCGTGAGTTCGTGCTGCGCACAAATTAATCTTTCTTCCCTATATTTCTTTTTTTAGTTCATAACTACATGACAATTCAGTTTGTTTCCATAGATTTACTATTCATATGATTTGTTAATTATAGAATCATTTAGCTTCTCTGACACCTAATAAATAAAAGAAATCTATTTCAATAGTACTTATCGTTAATAAATATGGTTGGATTGAAGTACAGGTGTGTGGTGTCATTTCATACATTTATTTGATCTAGCAAATACTAAGTAATACTCGTAAGTAGAAGAATCCGCGGCTAGAGAGATAATCACGTAAAATGTGCTCCGAAATTATTTCTGCGTATACTTCAGAATAAAATATTCTTAAAATTACATTAACATGTTTTGCAATTATTGCCACTTATTGGCATATTGTATAGTTACGAATAAATGAATAACGAACTTATGACGAAAATGTTAAGTATGGGTTTACAGTCTGAACTCGTAGTCACTCTGCCAATCCAATCATTAAAATGATCTTTCAAACTTCAAAATATAAATATATGAAATAGTTTCAGTTAACTGAATTTACAACTTCTATTTACAATAGACTCCCGATTATCCAGCCCTATTTGAACCGGCCTCCGTTTTATCCGGCCACATTTTTGTTGATATGAAATATTCTGTAATTATTCACTTTCTTGCGTAATTATTGTCACATGTATTTGTAATTGTTTAAATACGCAACCTCATATTAATTTTTTTTCCATTCGTACTAAATCTCTGAGTACAGTATTCCGCACTTCTTAAAATATAGATAGAGATGAGAAAGTGAGTCAGCAAAAGGAAAGATTGCACTTGTAAGTGCGACGAAGTATGTTGAACAGGAAGAAGATTCATCAGCAACTGACATATCATTTTTGAGAAAGTGGCGTGACATCACATTAACGAAAGAAACGAAATAAAAGAAACAGAAAAGATTACCAAGTTTTTTGTGAAAGATGAAATTAAACAAATACTACATACATATTACGTAGCATTATATTATATTGAGATGGTGCGATTGTATATATGTACCGTATGTTCATACGTGTGTATAAATATTAAACATTATCAATATACTAAATATTAATTTTTTGGTATAAACATAACAATCTATAAAGCATGCTGCCAGATTAACTGGCCATTTGTTTATCCGGCCGAGATCTCGCCCCGCAGGGGCCGGAGAGTCGAGAGTCTGCTGTATATGTGTATATTGTTCTTCCGAATGTAGAAATATTAAAAATCACGTAATGCTGTCACTGCATAAAGAACATATATAAATTTCAAGTGAAGATTGCTTTTTCGCTTGAAAAATATCAAAAGGATTGGTTTTTGATTTTTATGACTACGGTTCACTTTTCCAATAAATCTAAAAAATTGGGGGTAATAGTTATAATAATATATTGTTACCATAAAAATATAACAGTAGTACTTTTACAGCTTCACTACGAAATCTGCATTTTTCAGATTACTCTAGATATTTTCATATGTTACACCTAAGTTTTGCAGGAAAAAATTCCGAAAATATTCTCCAGTATATGTTCCCATACATATTACTTTTCAAAATGTAAAAGGAAACGATGATACAGCTACATTGAACTCCGCCTATGCGAGTGTCGTGGACGCGTTGCGTTGAGTTGCGTCTGAAAGGCATCGCTGCTTGATTTGCTTTTCTATAAATATATCGCGGTGTCGCTTGCCGGGCGGAAAACAAACGCGCAGCAATCTGTTGTAGGCAGAAAGCGTCGGCGACGCACGTACAGGCGAGGTTGAATGTAGTGGTACATGGAGCTACTCCTATACTCACAGCCAACTGTCATTTTGTCTGGATGATTAGGCGCCCCTCGCGCATAACAGCTGAACTAAACTTGATACGTATTTTGCTCTGTTTTATCGTCAATATGGCGACGTCATCCGAGAAAGCATGCCTTTACGCGAAACAACTTTTCGTCGTTATATGAGAAGCTTTTGATTCGAACGATAGTTCATTCGAAAGAAAAAGCTTCAGCGCGTGTCGGTCAGGTATTCATTTCATGTAGATCATTCTCTCCGTACCAAAAAAATGCTTAGATACGACGACTATCAAGCCGTCGATTTTTGCTCCGCATTACAACGCTTATATTACCACAGACGAGGTACAGAATAGACCACTCATCTTATGGGACTTCGTGTCACATGCTCTGAAATACCGACCTCGAAAAAAATCCGAGTGTTTCATACGCCCCCTGCGTTTTAATGCGGCGAGTGGAAGAAATATCTGTGGAAATGTCGCTGACGACGATAAAGTCAACAGACACAAGTAGATCATTCTCTTTCGCGTCACGAAGAAATCTGTTTGACCACTATACACGGTGTCGCATTTAAATAAATCTATTTAAAAATGTTGTAAACCGCGAATGATGCCAAAAACTGTTTCAGACAAATGTTGAATAGTTTCAAAGGGTACACAATTTAATAACAGTGATTTTTTCCAAGTAGATGCGAACAAAAAAAAATTGTGGAGATTATATGCACACTCTGTGCGTATGAAACAAATATAACTGTGATTTATCTTCTTACATTTTGTAATACTTCACAGTAATGTTATCAATGCATACATAAAAGTTTTCATGTAAACGATAAGCAAAAATCCGAGCTCACTTAATTAATTTTAATTTCTTTGCACGGCTGGAGTGTATTTTTATAATGTCGTTATCAACTTACAAAATTAATTACGTTGCTATAATGTCATGATTATATGCTCGGAACCATTATTGCAGAAGAAAGCTCAAACTTCTGATAAATTTCTAGAAGTTTGTAATAAAAAATATAAAACCATGAAATTAAAATATAAATAGTTTCAAATGTAATTCTTATAACTCTTATTTATTATGCTTGTAAGGCCATTGTGTTAGAAACATAAAAATATCACATGAAAATTTGTTTAAGACTCATCTACCAGAATATATTTTCCAAGTTATGCCTCCTCAATGCAAGGCTCGTTCTTCAACATCTAGGAAAAAGTAAGCAGAGGTATACTTACGCAGTTTTGATAAACGCGGTTTTTTGTGATCTTTGTAGTCACCGCGACTGTGAAGAATCACAAAACGTACAATATACTTTCGTGAAATATAACTAACATATGCACACAATATATAATAAATTCACTACAAATTTTTATGCGTTTATAGGAACTTTAAATGTTTGAAAGAATGGAGAATACGCGTAATATGCAAAAATATATAAAATATTCAAAGCGCTGTACATTTTATAATATTTAAAAGATGAAGGAAATTCTATTTAGGTTACACCTGGGTATATATTTATATTAGGATTGCCTATTTGATTTTTATGAAATTGAAATATATTGTAAAATTCAACATTTTGAGAAACTTTTCCCGATTTGTGCCTATGATTGGCATTAAAGGATAGATCCTCGAGTTCTGGGAATTGTAGAATAACATTATTGTTTTCTCAACATACATTTGTTAGTAAATATATAAAATGCAACACATATTTAACATTTTTAAACAATAGTATGCTGCTCCACAGTGAGGTAGGCGGTATATCCTAATAATCGGAAGCTTATGTGTCACGAAATAGTAGTGGTTCTAACTTAGAAGTTTAGAAATATTAGCAAAAATATATTAGTACAATTGCATTGTATTCTGCCAATACGTACAATAGCAATGAGGACACCACAAATAATGCAGTCGCATTGTGCCACAAACGGAGTGCCGCTTCGCGACGAGATGAAAAATAAGCAAACCAAATCCGCCGGCGAGCGAAACGTCTAACGCGTCGGCTGGCTGAGTACGCATTGTGTACATATACATACACATATACATATACACATACTAATATGTTTTTGTTAAAATCTTGGAACCTATACAAGAACCCTGTTACTACCATTGTAATTAGTATTTATTTAGAAAAAAGAGGGTGTCACCGATTTCGATGATTTTTTAATATGTTGTAGAAACCAACATTTTAAACAACTTTTTCCTATACATATAACCGCCGCTGGGTCTTAGTTTCCGCTATTTTTTCGAAGGATGATCGGTACTACACATTCAATTCTTTCTACAAGTACGCGTCCGTGGCAGCGTATGCGGAAATGTTTGAACGTTGATTGCCCACTGTTTCTTTAAATGCATCGAGGCGGCCCGCAACGGATATGTATAATGGGAGTGCTTCCGAACTCGATTCGGGTAGCCGACTGTCTCACGGCGCCCGGAATAATAATCCGGCCCAAATCTTAGTCAAATCGAACTGCTCTATCTAGTAACTAATTTAATGAAGTTTAGGTTCGTGCCGAAGTATTTATTCCGGCCGCCGTGTGGCGGCCTGCCACACATTCATTTGTGTTTTAATGATCTTTATTGATATTATCCAAAGTTGTACACATTTCAGTCATTATTGCGAAAAAGTTTTTTACACATTGTATAATGTTCGTCGCTGGTCGCTACGCTGTTATATATATTAACGGTAGACAGTTGCCGATCAAACGCTTACGCATACGCTCCCACGGACGCGTGCGTATAGGCAGAATTCAATTTAGTAGTACCGATCTCTTTTGAGACTTTCGGAAACGAAGGCCGAGCGACGGTTACATGTATAGGAAAAAGTTGTTAAAAATGTTGATTTTTATAACATACTCGAAAGTCTTAGAAATCGATGAGACTCCCCCTTTTGTAAATAATTACCTTGTATTTATTCAGGCATATCTTTCGATTAATATCATCCCCATTCCCTCCTCTTTGTCCCAATAACTAAACTTTTACCCAATCTGTAACTATGTATGTAATATAAATTTGTGGTAGGAGTGAGAAGGGATGTCTAAAAATTAGGCGAGCCTTTATTAACGCGATACGTCAATGTTCAGAGCTCCCGCGTATTTCGAGGGACAACTGTACATTGTATATTGTGTCGTTCGACGTCTGGTTCGCACCTTAGTGATCATACATGATCCATGAGTGATGTGGGTGCCCGATGCATACACATACAATGGTTTCTCGCCAAGATTTTGCGGCCGGGCCCAAGTCCGCTGAGGACACGAAACTCAAACCTCGTCTAATCTCTGTCATCAGAGAGCTCAACGAGCGAAAGACAAAGTGAGAATGAGAATCCGAGCATTCGAAGAAGTTTAAATGCCCATGTATCGCTGCGCTAATGCAATGCAAACTTAAAAGTTTTTTATTTTTTTATCTTTCCATACGGTAATTTATTTATCATATTAATGCAATTTTTTTTTTTTATTAAAATGAAACCAAACATGATGTAATTCGGACCACTTTTCCGGAGAAACTCGATTAGTCTGTATATATAATACGCGAGTTACTCACAAAATGTGCACTAAACTCACAACAAAGCACTCACAGTAAACTCTTACGGTGAATCACTCACGGTAATTCACGCACAGTAAATTACTCAAACGTAAATTACTCGAAGGTAAATCCCGCTTCTGATTTGTAAGGTTTGAAAAATGAAATAACTCGTGTGGGCGTTTTAGATGAAAATTGATACTTCGTTTACTCGACTGCTCAAGGCGATGGTCGTTACAGGAATGCTTTTTCACGACGAAGGGTATTCGTCGTGAAGACGCCTTCGAGAGCATGGCCTTTTGTTTATACTACCCCGACTCGGAGAAAGTTCCCTTAAGAAGGGGAACGCCCGGGACAAAACGCACGTGGCCTGCCTCGACCGTTTACCGATTTCGACTTTTCTAACACCTACAAGGACACTTCGTTCAACATTTCAATAAAATAAAAAGAGCATCCACGAAAATCAATAGACAAATCTATTTTTCCCAAACCGGCGGAAGACAACCTCAACAGTTACGGCCCGTTCCGTAACAATCATATTAATGCAATTTTTTTTTTATTAAAATGAAACCAAACATGATGTAATTCAGACCACTTTTTTTTAATATTTATGGAATAATTACGCTGTTTTGTAGCTTCTGACAAATTGCAGAAATGAATTGTTTCTAGAAGAGTACATAATTTAATAACATAATGGCATTGGATATGATGTACTCACTTAAAGTATACAATATATAAGTTTTTCAAATGTAGCTGATATGTACAATACATGGACTACGCACTTTACTCCCTGTAGCTTTTTTTTACTCTGTACAATATATCTATTCCAGCGATTTACTTCTTTTCCATATCCTACTTCTCTTATCTCCTCTATTAATACAATTCTTTTACATTTGAATATGTAAATGTAATCTGTACTATATTGTATTTCGTCTTATTTTAACCAGAAAAGTTTCACGAATATGTTAAAAGAAAATTTATTAAGAAAAAAATACAAGAAAAAAAATTTTTATCTTGGATTAACGTAGCCAACATTGAATGGGGATTTAAACCGCTCGGCTCTGATCAAAGGCCAGCCGAACTTATTTCGCTGGTCGTGAATCGTGGTTCCAAGAGAGGTATTCCTCACGGCCTCCTCTAGTGTAGGGTAGAACACGAGAAATTTGGCAACGCTGTCATCAGTCCTACGACGACTGATCGGACTGATGATTTTTATGTTTGCGGTGCTGTGATACGTACAATGTATGTTTTGGCTTTTGTGTAGCGATGGACGTTGGGCCCCCCCCCCCCCCAATGGGGGCTAGGGCTGAACTCGACGTATTTATCCGCGGAATCGCTCGAGTTCTTGGCGAGAAAATATTGTAACAACTGTACGATATATGTATATATACATATCGAATTATATACATACATATTAAATAAATCTTACATGCTGAAAATAAGCTCTCTTTGGAATTCCGATACGAACCTGTTCAGCTGCATGAAAGCATTCACCCTAATAAATCGCCATAGTGCCTAATTTAAAGCACAGCATACTACTTGTAAAGAAGAATCAACGTTACATTGTTGCAGTCTAGGTCATTCACATTTGTTATTACATCACAGAGTCCTAAACGTAGCTGTGATCAATAGTAACCGTTCACCCAACATGAACGAATAATGGTAAAAAAATTATTACATGGAGACAAAAGTTTCAATTCCCATAATATTTATTTTCGCTTTACGAAAACGATATTAAGGGATTATTACATATTCATATAACTTGTACTTGTTTTACTGGTAAACAGTATTGAAGGAACTCAAAAGTTTAACTAAAAAATTATTTGTATGTTATAGTTACTCATTTATTAGGAGTCAAAATTTTGAAACCACTTTAATATAATTACTATACGCGGGATGCGATTTTTGGTTCTCATTGATTTATACTGAGCTTCGGCAGTTTTTTTGTGCAATGTAAAGGTTTATTTACAGCTCGTTCACACAATACGGTTTTTGACCGACTCGGTTATTTTACCACATCAACATTAACCGAAAACAGTGGTCCACACATTTCCATGTCTCCACAGAAAATTTAATTTTTATGCGTATACATATATACTTATTAAATTGATTGCCATGCTAACTTGTTCACAGTTTTATCTTTACATAAATGTATTGACTACGTAATACTTTTAAATTACGTTGTTTAATGTGGTTAGCCGGAACTTTACCTTATACATAATGAATATGTTGTTTGAATACCTATATGAGTTTGTTATTACCGACTATAATTGCACTTTGTGGTATACATGATACAGGTGCTATTCCGATACGTGACAATAGTAAGCATAAAAAATAACCGATTTAGTAATTTTATCGTATATACACATACAAAATATAAATAGTATTTCGAAAGGTGATAAAAATTTGATTCAGCAAATAATTGATTTGCATGAATGCAATAGTTTGTACATACTTCAGTAAATCGGTTAATTCGGTAAACTAACTATCGAAATGAATCCGCATCGTATGACCGAACTATTGTATCCATGTTTACGGCGGCCGAGTATACACGGTAGTTTATCGCCACTCTGTACATTTAAATACTACTGACTATCGCTTGATTTAATTGTCCTTTTCGCCGTTTCAATGGCTCTGTGGTCTTTTCTAGTGCTGAATCGATAACGTCGCAAGTGACACGGAAATGGTAATGGGGCTCAAGAGCCCCAAAACCGTGTGACAAACAAAAGCATTGGATGAGTGGTCTATCCTGTTCTTAGTCAATGATATTACTACATATCAACATAATTTGATCACAAGACTACCTGACCGAACCGCGCTGAACCCTCCCCTTTCGAATGAGACATATTTCGACACCAAATTCTCCTTTATAAGGACGAAAAGTTGTTTCGCGCAAACCCATATTTATGGCCCATTTTGTCGGTAATGTCAACTCTCTGCCATGCCTGGGTCTACCGCCTTAAGGGTGCTTCGATCGTTTGTGACTGCTTGGATTGTTCGCAATACTAATGCAACCCATGTTATCTTCATATATCGTTATTGGACCAGGGATATTTATATTAATGCTAGTTGCTAAGGATTTTAACCAGAGTGCCTCCCTCACAGCTTCAAAAAGAGCCATGTACTCTGCTTCTGTGGATGAGGCAGCTACCGATGCTTGTCTTTTAGTGTTCCAACAAATTGTGCATCGATCATACAACTTAAATAAATATCCCGTTGTGCTTTTTCGATCCGTTTGCTGACTTCCTCCCCAATCAGAATCTGCATAACCACTTAATAGGTCTTTATAATCATTTTTGACGTAAGTTAATTTAATATCAGCAGACCCTTTAAGATACCTGAGAATTCTTTTAAGATTTTGCCAAAGTTCTCTATTATTTTTATTTGAATATCGACTCAAAATATTTACAGCTACACTTAAATCGGGTCTTGTACAAATCATTATGTACATCAAGCATCCAATTAAATTACGACAAGGTGCATTACATTCTTCATCAGAATTTAAAGCTTTATAATCTAATACACTCGGAAGAGGTGTACTAACAGACTTGCAGTCTAGCATATTAAATTTGTTAAGAACAGTTTTTATATATGCACTTTGATCTAATGTTATTTGCCCATTAATTCTTCCAACTTTAATTCCTAAAAATAGTTTAATTTCATTTAAATCTGTCATGCAAAATTTATCTTTCAAATAATTTTTGAAACCTCTCATTGTATCAATTCCAGCAGTTATAATCACAAGATCATCTACATATAGTACCACATATATATTCTTTGACACACTCCCACTATCTAAAATGTAAATACAGCGGTCCACTGATGAATTTCGGAAACCTTTCTCTACAAGAGCCTTATCAAGCAGTTCAAACCAGTATCTAGCTGATTGTTTAAGACCATATAAAGCTTTATTTAATTTGCACACTTGATTATTATTGCTTTTTACACCTTCAGGAACTCGCATGTAGATTTCTTCCTTTAGAATACCATTTAAAAACGCCGTTTTCACATCCATGTGGTGAACTAATAAATTATGCTGATTTGCAAAAGCAATGAGGAACCGAAAACTTGATATTCTAGCGACCGGCGCAAATGTTTCATTATAATCCTCCAAATACTTCTGACTAAAACCGCGAGCCACTAAACGAGCTTTGTATTTTAATGGCTTTCCGAATTCATCATTTTTAACCGTGAATACCCATTTGCAGTCGACAATGTTTTTATCTTTTGGCTTCGGTATTAAATTCCAAGTTTTGTTAGTGACTAGTGAATTTATTTCTTCAGCAATAGCTTGCTCCCATTTAACTCTATCTTCTCTTGTTTTGATTTCTTCGAATGAAGTAGGAATTTTATAAATAACTGACTGAGCGCACAAAAGGTAATCATTGTCTACATCAACTTCATTATACGAAATGGGGGGGCGTTGTTTAATCCTATCACTCCTTCTAGGTTCTATACTATCTTTTGATTCATCTACTTGACCCTTTTTCAATACTGACACTCCTGTTACATCTGTTTCAGTTACAGATTTATTTTTCTCAAGATCCATGATTACTTTTATTTTCGGCACAACCACATCTGATTCATTATTATCAGATTTTTTTCTTTTTAACACATCTGATTTTTTCTCATCAGATTTATTAATTTCACTTTGTATTTCTACTGATTTCGTCACCACTCGAGATGCATCAGTTTCACATATATCACCTATTGTGTTTCTTTCACGTATTACAGGCCGAGATTTTAAGTAATTAATTTCATCAATTATCACATCCCTTACTATCTCAAATTTCCCATTTTCTACATTCCACACTTTATACCCATTTGGTACAAATCCTACCAATATGCACTTGTAACTTTTTTCATCAAATTTTGACTTTCTGATTTTATTATGTACGTACACTGTGGAACCAAAAACCTTTAAATATTTTAATTTGGGTCTTTTATTATGCCACAATTCAAATGGGGTTTTATCTACTGCAAGAGCTTTCGATGGGGTTAAATTAATTAAATATGTAGCAGTTAAAACTGCTTCTCCCCAAAACTCTTTTCCTAAACCTGCACCGCTTATCATTGCACGGGCTTTTTCAGTTATTGTCCTATTCATGCGTTCTGCAACGCCATTTAATTGAGGAGTACGCGGGACTGTCAAATGATAGCTAATACCTTTTTGAACGCAATAATTTTTCATTTCATTCGATAAGTATTCTCTCCCATTATCACAGTATAAATTGACAATTCTTAAGTTGAACCGGGACTCACTTTTTGCAACATAATCTTTAAAAACTGAGAAAACATCGGATTTATGCTCAAGCAAATATGTCACACTGTAATGCGTATATTCATCAATAAATGTAGTGAAATAATTTTTATTATTAATCGTAGAAGGAGTGACTGGACCACAAATGTCTGCGTGAACTATAAACAATGGTTGTTTAATGTGACTCTTATTCTTTGCCCTTCCGAATGGTAATCGTGCTTGCTTATCATTAACACAAGCCTCACATAAATGATCGTTTGGGATAACCTTTTCGAGATGAGTCACATCCTCCACCATTTGTTTATTTTTCATCTGTAGAAACTTTGCTTTCCCCATGTGCCCTAAACGTTTATGCCATAATTCATAAGTAATAGTCATTTTATTACACATTTGAGAGTTAATTAAATTTACCCTTTTTGTAATGTCAAAATCTATAGCTACCAGATTATTTGAAGGTTTACCATTCATTACCACTTTACTGTCTTTAATAATTTGAACTCCTTTCTCATCGAAGATAGTACTCATCCCTTTTTGCTGCATTTTTCTTACTGATAATAAGTTGTACGGCACATCCTGACAGTATAGTACGTCATCAAGAACACCTTTGATTCCCACGTTGCTCGTCACTTGAATTTGTCCCTTCTTTGTAGCCATGATGAATTCCCCGTTCTTCGCTATCGAAATTTTTATCGGTGGATGTAACTCAAACGCACTCGAAAATACGCTTTCATCGTTCACAAGATGGTCCGAAGCCCCAGAATCGAGAAGGAAAATCAGTTTGTTGGCCTTGGTAACTTGATATTCTCCGGTCATAAAAGCGTAGCCTGAGACGTTATCACTTGACACTGTTTGCGTCGTATGGACTGAATGTAAATTTTTATTTTTATTTCTTTGCTGTGCTCTGTATTGGAGCCTTTTTTTATAATAATAACAATTTTTAATCTTATGTCCTTGTCTACCACACTGATGACATTTTCCAACAGATGAATAGTTATTCGGCTTAAATCCGTATACTCTTCTGTTTTGGCCTCTGCGATTTCCATTTTTAAATCGAGAATTTCCAAAATTATTTCCTCTTGAGTTCTCTGTATCCATTTTCTCCACTTGTAGCACTTTTGCACTTGTGTCAATTTTCTCACCTTTGATTTTTATTTCATGATCAAAGAGTCTCTTTTTCACAACATCTAGAGTAATTTTGGTTTCAGTCATCGTCGTTTCAATAACAGTTGATACTGTATCATAAGCTTCGAGTAAACCGGATAACAGGATTGAAATTACTTCATTCTCTCTCGTAGTCACGCCTGCAGCCGATAAATCACTTATTAACTCGTCAAATACTTCGAAATGTTCCTTTAATAAAGTGTCACTTTTCATTTTTCATCTTAACAACCTTTTGCGAATAGATAGTTCAGTAGCAGTACTCTGACTTTCGTATACAGAATCCAGATTTGTCAAAATAGATTTTGCAGTACTTCCTGGCGTATCATACTTAAGGTGAGTATCTGATAAGTACTGCACAATTGTACATTTAGCAATTCGTTCAGCCTTAGACCACTCAGTAGTAATTGGTTGCGGAGGCAATTCATCAATAACTTTGAGTACATCGAGTTCATATAGCAAATTTCGAATTCTGTGTTTCCACGCACTAAATTTTGTGCCACTAAACTGCGGTATGTTTCTTTTGTCTCTGGGTGTATCCATTGTCACTTATTCTAACGTATTCTACACTTAGACACAAAACAGTTAAAACAAAACTATAGCAAATTAAATACACTAAATAAAATACACTAAATTCTTCTAAAACTACACGGTTAATGCACAATGTGTCCTGGGCCCATAACCTATTGGAAATGGGTGTTTGAAATAAATATTAAGCGCAGTGGATTTACTTTTACTTTTCTTTATTCTGTTCTATACGAGGAAGATACTATCGCTTTGAAGACCAACAAGGAACAGTGTGTAAAGAAAATCGGGTCTCAAGGACCAGACCCTAAATTAGTCACGAGGCGCTAAAGGACAGAGAAAAAGGTCTCTGTCCTTTAGCTTGTTTAGAAACTGTTTATCTGAACGCGCTCTCTCGCATCCTGCCTATCGAATGTCGATTGGTTTTGTTGAACCTATATTCCAACAGGTAATTTATTTATCATATTAATACAATTTTTTTTTATTAAAATGAAACCAAACACGATATAATTCGGACCACTTTTATCTAACATTTATGGAATAATTACGCTGTTTTGTAGCTTCTGACAAATTGCAGAAATGAATTTTTTTTAGAAAAGTACATAATTTTATAACAATGGCATTGGATATGATGTACTTACTTAAAGTATATAATATATAAGTTTTTCAAAGGCAGCTGATACGTGGACTATGCACTTCACTCCCTGTAGCATTCTTTTACTTTATACAATACATCTATTTCAGCGATTTACTTCTCTTTCATATCCTACTTCTCTTATCTCCTCTATTAATACAATACTTTTACATTTTAATAGGTAAATGTAATCGGAACTATGTCGTATTTGGTCTCATTTTAACCAGAAAAGTTTGCCGAATATGTTAAAAGAAAATTTATTAAAAAAAAAAAAAAAATAAATTTTTTAATCTTGCATCAACGTACCCATACATTGTATGGGGATTTAAACCGTTCAGCTCTGATCAAAGGCGAGTCGACTCGCTTCATTGATGGTGAATCATGGCCTTCTCTGGTGTAGGCTAGAATACAAGAAGGCAACGCTGTCATCAGTCTTACGATGACGGATCAGATTGATGATTTCTATGTTTTGCGCAGTTGTGACATTGCATGTTTCGGCCTGTATCTAGCGACGGCCGTGTAAGTGAGGGGGCGAGGTGCTGAACTCTACGCATTTATCTACGGGGTCGCTCGAGTTCTTGGCGAGAAAATACTGGGTAATTATTTGAAAAGGAGGATCTCACCGACTTCTATGATTTTCGAGTATATTATAGAAATCAACATTTTTAACAACTTTTTCCTATACATATAACCGCCGCTCTGCCTTAGGTTCCGAGATTTTTCCCAAAAAAGATCGGTACTACTACATTGAATTCTGTCTATACGTACGCGTCCGAGTGTATGCAAAAGAGTTTGATCGGCAATTGTCTATCGTTTCTATACAGGGTGCCTTAGTAACTCTGTTACAAGGCAATATCTCTGTTACCGTTAATGATACTCAAAAATGTTTCGGGAACAAATTACGTGGTGCAAAACGGCACATATAATGGTGGAAATAATTTTTTTCTGAAGATCATATTTTTCGAGATTTCAATGTCGGCGGCGTTTTCTTAAATAGGATTATATACTTTTATTATTATATCATAACAACTGAGGTTGAGACAAATACATTGACCTATAATACCATGATCTTCACTTGGCCTTAAGTACGAGAAATTAAAAGATTTTTGCGAATATTGCCAGGAATGATACCATTAAAGAAATTAGTATCGCAAAATTAATTGAAATAAATGTTCAAAATGATTTCCACTAACTTCTAAACATTTGTTAATACCATTTTGGCGGGGGCATTGGGTGCATTTCGAGTAAAACGAGCATTATGTGGTTGAGCACTGTCTTGTTAAACAACACGTCCCACTTCTCAAAGCGTCACCTAAAAATCGTGACAACCAGTGAGGTAAACGTAACAAAAACATAAATGTGTTTGCATTTTGTATCAATAAATGTGCTGTTGATACCGAATTATGGAAGTCACAGAGCGACGCAGGTGCGACAAAGGTGACACTGTTGTCACATTATGTGAAATCGCATTGCTTTAGTTTAGAACCGTAGAGTGATAGAAAGAGATGACAACTCAAAATACTTTTGCTATCTCTTTCTCTCCCACTACGATTGTCAATTGTTTTCATGACGCGTGAAATCGCATGATTTTAGTTGACTATCGTGATGAAGTGAAAAGAAAGGATTCGGCAAGCTTGTGCTACTGTGACGCCTCAAATGCTCACAGACGTGCGACGCTCTCTTCAAAATTGCATTAACGAATGCTTATAGGTTAATGAAAACTATTTTGAACATTTACTCCAATAAATGTTTCGTTAATAATCACTCTGTGGTAGTTATTTCATTATTTGCGTTATACCAAAATTTTTATAATTTTTCGTACTCAAGATCACGTGAAGGTCATGGTGTTGTAGGTCATTAGATTTGTCTTAACCTCAGTTGTTATGATATAATAATAAAAGTATATAATTCCATTTAAGAAAACACCGATGACCTTGAAATCTCGATAAATATGACCTTCGGAAAAAAATTATTTCCACCATTATATGTGCCGTTTCGAACCACGTAATTTGTTCCCGAAGCATATCTCAATATTATTAACGGTAACAAAGATAACGCCTTGTAACAGAGTTACTGAGACACCCTGTATATAACAGCATACCGGCCAGCGACAAATATTATACAATATGTAAAAAACTTTTAGAAATAATGGCTGAAATGTTTCCGACTTCGGATAATATCAATAAAGATTATTAAAACAGAAGATGAATATGTGGCCGGCCGCCTTGAGGCGGCCGGAATGGATGCTCCTACCCGAACCTAAACCGAACTTAATCCATTAAATTAGTTACTAGATATAAAAGTTCTATTTAAATAAGGTCCGGACGGAATGTCCATCTCGGCCGCTGTTGGGCGGCCGGCTACCCAAATCGAGTCCATAAACATACCTGTCATTCGCGTTCATTGTTGGCCGTCTCGATGTGTTTAAAGAAACCATGGACAATCACCGATCGAACGTTTACGCATACGCTGCCACGGACGCGTACTTATAGACAGAATTCAATGTAGTAGTATCGATCTGTTTTGGAAAAATCTTAGAAACTAAGGACGAGCGGCAGTTATATGTATAGGAAAAACTTGATTAAAGTATTGATTTCTACAACATATTAAAAATTCATCGAAATCAGTGAAACCCCCCTTTTTTAAGTAATTGTCAATTATTGTAATAACCGTACGATATATACATATATGTACATATCGAATATACAGACACATTAAACAAACATTTTTTACATGTTGTAAAGAAGCTCGTTTTCGAGCTTCGCTGCGAACCTGTGAAGTTGCATGAAAGCAATAAATCTCTATAGTGCCTGATTTAAACCACAGCACACTACTTGTAAAGAAGGATCGACGTTACATTGTTGCAGTCTAGGCCATTCACATTTGATATTACATCACAGTCCGAAACGTAACTGGAATTAAAATTAACCATTAATATAACATGAAAGATAGAATTTTTATTAGTTGTATTAATGGTAAAAGAAATTGCTATATGAAGACAAAAATTTCAATTTTCTTAATTTTCATATGATCTTTTTGCGAAAACTATATTATGGGATTATTACATAAGTCATACTAGTACCGCGCTAATAATGCTCAGGCGAACCTTGTCTGCGAATCACCAAAGATTCGTTGATATCGATCTTTTGGCGAACCACAGTTGAGGCTTGTCAGTGGAATATATAATACAATAGCAATAGTACGTAGTACAATAGTATACAGCACTAGTATACATATGTTCGGCTAGTCCTGGGAAAAATTGCAGGATTCTGTGAGCCAAAATAAAACGTAAATCAGGAATAATGAAATTTCGTTTGAGGCTTTGCCTTTTAGTTATACGCAATTAAAAATGCTTGACGCGCGGTTATTTTGCAGTGGTCGACCATTGTACGGCAGGTCAAGGGACAAAAGTTACATCACTAACAAAAGAACAACACACGCCTAGCAGCTCTACCTTCGAACGTGTATAGAAAGAAACAAAGAAATTCTGTGCCCCAAACTCTTCTGCGACGGTAGCTCTGTTCGGTTGACAGCTCGGAATTTTACAACAGCTGATCGGCAAAGGACTGCCGTGCGACTAGCGCGAGAGTGCCCAGTTTTTCATTGCTTATAACTAAAAAACGAAGCCTGAAACGCAATTTCGATATTCTTGATTTTTGTTTCAGTTTTACTCACAGAGTCAGTTCCTGCAGCTTCCCCTAAAGCTGGTCGAACGCCATATATACATATATATAGTCTCTTTCCTTGTCACTTATTTTAATTGGCAATACATGTTTCGTTACTTTCTAACTCGGCTCGTGTTTGGCCTGCCAGTATAAATGGACCCTAAAACCACACAGCGACACGTCTGACTGAGATAGAAAGACAGAAAAAGAAATCGCATACTGTTTTATTCCTGTATCTCTCTATCTCACAAGATGCGTTACTGCATGGACGGACGGACTGATTTGCCCATCGTGACGGTTATAGAAAAAGACAGCGAGTGAAAAAGAAAGAGGAACTGAGATTCGGGGAGTTTAAATGCAACCTTGGAAGTTTAAATACCTGCATAGATTGGTTAGACATTACGAATATAGCAACCAAACTTTTTTGTTTTTTATTTTTTGTAAACAAAAATTTCATTAACACTTCGGTAACATTTTTGTGATTGAAATAAGACCAAATATGATATGTTTTCGATTATATTTATCGGTTTAATGAATGCTAACATTTTCTTCATTATTGATTTTCATAAATTTCCAAAAGCTGAAATTATATTATGCTTGGTCTCATTTTAATTAGAAAAACCTTACCAACAGGTTAATAATGTTTTGACAAAGAAAGAATCACGCATGAAAAAGATTCATTATTGCATTTGTGTAGCTTCCCAGACACCTTACACAGGCATTTAAATTTCTTTGACTGTTTTACTGTAACATCTAGTTTCGGTAACATTTAAGTAAAGAAATACCATTCAGGGTGAACAAAACCTGTTTAAAAACGGTATAATTTTACTTCCTAAGGTTATGAGCTTTCACTTCAGATGAAATAGGCTTCTAATTACAATATAATGGTAGCTGATGTACATAATAAATACATTAATGCTAGTATATTTACAATATATTTATTTAAAATCAATAGATAATAATAATACATAGCTTTTGCATTTCGTGAGTTGTTCTCTCCTTTCCGTAATGGCCTCTTTCGTGTACTGCATAAAGATACCTCTAAAACATAGTAAATATAAGATATAAAAGAAGAATATTTTCACGCGATATCACACTTAAATATTAATATTTCTTTTGCACATACCTTTGTGCGTGCCCTCTTTCAACTTAGTTCCACTATTACTTTTAGAAGTAATTTGTTAATTTTTAAACATTCAAGCAATGCAAGTAATAGTGTTAACGGGATAGTCCACATGAAGGCGTGAAAGAAGGACATTGCCATCCCCGAGTATATTTAATGTTCATCACATTTCATGCAACGCGTTCGTTAAAAGAGGAAAAAGTTAAAAATCATGCAAATTATATATGTATATATACAAAAGTTGAATAACGCGGTAAAAGAATACTAAAGATACTCATGCTGCAAATTGAAAATATTTACATGCAAAAAGCAGAAAAGCGAAGGAATAAATATATCTTATTAAAGAAATAAGCATAAGTAAAAAAGCAGTGCGATGAAAAGTACTAGAAAAAAGCGATAACTTGCTAAAAAAAGGTGTAGTTATTTACACATGTTGCAAATACGAAAATTTTGAATTTTTCTTAACATTAGATATCAGAAATCTTAGCTTTTCTCCGAGCCATACTGTATCTTTATGAATTTTAACTTTTAATGCCAAATACACTAATTCTTTACGGTGGGCAGCGCATTTATCGTGGCTAAACCATTTTGGATATTTTTCTTCTATATAATAGAAAATAATCGAAAATAGCTTATCCAGTATAAATGCTTCGCTGCGTAACGCTGAGTAATGTAGATACAAAATTTTGTTTATAATTTGGAAAATATCGGAAAATTCTAAACTTGGGACATGGAGATGTCCGAAATCTACATTGTCTTGTACAATGTATGCGCGGGAAGATATCAGCAATTGCTCGTTGCGACAAAAAACACTATCTTTCGAAACTAATATATCGTAACAAGTACGACATCGCGCCTTCTCAACACTTTTTTTCGCAATATATCCCGCAAAATACTCTACGGCACAAGCTTCTAAAGAGCATACCGATGATGACAGATCACTTACATCATTATCAATATCAACAATAGGATGAATACTGTCATCATCAGTATGCTCTTCAACCCCGAATGAAGCCTCACTTGATGACGTGGCTGGTTGACACCTTGGTATTAATTCCTCCGGTACTAACGGTGTGTCATTATCGTACATGCAATTCCCATTATTATTATTATTAGCTTGTATAGCTAATAAGATATTTTTTCTAATAGCAAGACGCACCGATTTTACCGAAGGATTGCGATTATATCCACCATGCATCCGTAGAACGGAGAAGAAGTTCTCTAAGGTATCTGTATTCAGTCGCGAAATCATAAAAAATGTAACACCTTCTTCCCGTAAATCATCCCACAGTTGCAGGGTGGCATTTATAGATTGCTGCAACCCCAAGAAACAAGGAGGCACTTTTAACCCGTTCGGCGTGGTTACAAACCAATTATCGATATTTGAGACTTGTGTCTTCAAATTTTCTTCAATATTACTCGAAACCCGCGAAAGTGCACACTTCTTTGGGTTGGGATCACGGGCGCATCTACTATTCAAATTGTCAAACAAATCATTCAACGTTTCAAACAAGCTAGCCGTGTCTTGTTGTTGATTTTATGCAACCCGTCAAAGATGCGGCAAAGAGAACAGATAACACTCTTTTACTAAAAACTTGAAGGGCAAGCTTACACTTCATTTTATCAAATAAATTTAGCTTTACATGTTTCTCCGATAATTTGTAAGCTGCACGAGTACTTTTGCTTTTCTCTAAATTCCATAATGATACTACATCGGACCGCGAGACGCGTAATCCGTTAATCATAAAGTCATTCTTCAATAAATTATTTCTTACACTTTTGAAAAGATGTAAGAAATCAAAAAGAAAATAAATTTTCTGACCATTTCTCGCAAAATGCGGTATTTGAATAGAAACGCGGTCGTCTGCTATACTTTGATTGCTAGTTCCCTGATCGGAAACAACCGCTGTGATATTCAACCCAGTTTCATAAACTGCATCTAAAATTTCGTCCAAAATTTTTGATAAATCATTCCTTTTTATGCCTGATTTTGAAATAAAGAATGCCAGACGTTGCTTCCAATTAATGAACAGCCCGCGTAGCATAAAACAAGTATTTGTGAACCTACGGCTGTAGTTATACCTAAAGATCCTAAGTCTTCGAAACCTTCAATAATTTGTTTTGTTGGGTGGAAATTCAAACATTTTTTCACAGCCATTTCATCAAATAGGAGAACGCAATTTCTGTCTGCGACCTCCATGTTCGCAGCTTTAATTTTGAGCGCGTTAAACATATTTTGGCAAATTCCTGGCCAAATATCAATTTTGCCGAACCAACGGATAATAGATACTGGACTCGTCAAATGGCGAGTATAGTGCATTGTCATACACATTTGACGTTCATTACGTGTAAACGGCTTTTTATTTGAATTCTTAAACAATAACATCATAATGAAAGTAAAAATGAAGCCGGATACTTTTTTCGCGATAGTTTTCTTCATACATATATCGTCTATAATGCCTGAAGGAAGTTTAGATTGTAATCTACTTAATGCTCTACGCTTCGCTCGTAATTGCAAGCGAAGAATATTAGATTTATTCTTCTCTTGCTTTAACTGTTCTTCGACTTCCATTAACCGTTTCTCCAGATCATTGCGTTTTTCTATTGGTAAAACGGCTGCAGATCAATATTCCCGTCGTTGTCACTATGTTCTATATCGCGACAATAAATAAGTGGTACGGTATTTTTTTGTAAAAAAACGGGGTGCCCGAAAACTACTTTTTAAAAAATGCCGACTGCAAACATATTTTTTACGTAATTCAGAATTTGTCATTTCCACCCAGTCGTCGAGACAGCAGTTAACCAGCCACGTTATTAGTCGTTCATTATCATTTACAGGGAAAGAATGAAATGTAGTATTGTCCGTCGAATTGCGATTTATTAAACCGCAATTCGGATAGACGCACTTTTTAAAATGTAATTTGGCGTTCTGAGACCCCATTTGCATTTATAAAAAGAAATGTAGCTACTAGATGCTATAAGTAGCAAGAGAAGCACTTGCAGAATATTTATATTAATATTAATATTATTACTAATATTATTATTATTATAACTGTTGTTCGTATTAAAATGCAGAAGCGTGCAGAAAAGCTTTTAATAATTATCTCTTTATTTACTTACTTGGTTATGTTCTTCGCTCTTGACAGTTTCTGCACGGGATTGCTGCTTGAACTGACTGCTTCCCACACTAAATCGCCACTCTATACATTTAAAAGACAATTGCGCGTCGCGTGATTTAATTGCCCGTTTTACCGTTTCTACAGCGCTGTGGTTTTTTCTGGTGTTGAATCGGTAACATCGCACGTGACACGGAAATGGTAAGGGCGTCTCGAGACCCCCGAACCGTGTGACAGAAAAGAGCATTGGATAATCGGTCTATACTGTACCTCGTCTGTGCCTGTACTTCAATCCACCCATCTTTATTAATGATAAGTACTATTGAAATGTACCTTTTATATTTATTGGATATCAGAGAAGCTAAATAATTCTATAATTAACAAACCATATGAATAGTAAAGCTGTGGAAGGGACCAGAATTGTCATGTAGTTACGAATTAAAAAAAAAATATATAGGAAAAGAAAGATTAATATTTGCGGGACGCCAACTCACGACCAAAGTAATTAGTATCGGATCCACAGTCAGACCCCATAACCACTCTGCCAATCTATTCACTAAAGCCATTCTTCCTATTTTAAGATATAGCGACGTGAAATGGTGTCAGTTGACTGTATCTATTATTTTTGTTATTTATATATTATTTGTCCGGATGTAAAACTATTAAGAATCACTGCAAGAAAGACAAATAAGAATTTAAAGTAAGGATTATAAAGATAGGGGCCGAAATTACTTAGACAGTTCGGGGGATAAATACTTTATTATTGCGCGTTTCGCCGTCACCGCTTCTCTCCGTACAAAAAAGGAATCTCTCTGGCTGCTCCTTTTCCCCGTCCTTAAAAACAGGGCGTCCATTCCCTCTCTTCTTGAGAAAAAGACCCACGCTGTCGCAAGCCAGGGGACTGGCTTACGTCACCCTTGCGAGGGGGTGGAAGTGGCCCCAGGTCTCGCCATTGGCGTAGCTAGGATTTTTGTCTGGGGGGGCTAGGCCCTATCCCCCCCCCCCTGCAGCGCTCCCACTATTTTTTATAGGTAGAGGAAATTTTTATATACATACACATTTTATAACAATCATTTACCTACATATTTATTTAGCACTAAAACAACGATAAACGGAATAAAATATTATTTATTATTTAATCTCAGGAAATGTAAGCAAAATTTTTAAAAACAGAAAGAAATACAGTAGAAAAAATAAACTGTGATTTATTAAAAGTAAGAACATATCATGTATACCTATAGTTAAAATTTTTACAAGCTTTAATGTGCGGTGTTTTTGTACAAAAATATTTAGGACCTGTTGTGCTGTTACATTGGTTTTGATCATTTCGTTTTCGATATTCGGGAGTGCCATATTCGAAAACCTCTCCTCGAACGTAGTTGTTCTTAACCACGTTTTAACGCGACGCATAGTGGAAAAGCTCCTTTCACACTCGGCCGTGCTTACAGGAAGACTAGTAGCTGTTTGCAGCAATTTGTATAAATTGGGGCAATAGTCTTTATTAATTTCTGTTTTCAGACTTTATAAATTTATTTCAATGTTCTTCTTCTGTAACATATTTTTTATTATTTTTGTTTCAGCCTGTAAGGTGGAAATGTCTATATTTAAAAGACGTTTATAATTTGCTACAAAAGCCTCTCCGCTTTCCAGGTCCAACTTTCTAAATGAGTCAACTGACTGTGCCAAAGGTAGATTTTAAAATCTATTTTTGAAGTTAGTGATAATATTGTCCATCACTTGATTATAAATATTTATTTTCCAATATTCGGAAGGCTTTGTATCTGATGGTATGTCCATCAAATTACCTTTACCTAGAGTTGACTCTATCACGAAGTCATTCATTCTCTTCGATTCTCTTTTCCTTTTTGAGACTCGAGTAGGTTCCAAAGAAATGTTGTGTTCTTCTGCAAATTCCTCGATTTCACTCCAATCGAATTGGTTTCTTCTTTCCTCGAAACTAGTTATAGTACCCGTTATTATGTCACTCACTTGACCAAGAGTTGCATTTTTACTTTGGAAGTACCTACTCAGTACATTAATTATTGATAACACTGAGTGAAACACCAATGTACAAACAACAAAATCTGGTTTTGTGATGCAACTCAGTATACCACGTGCCTCCACAGAGTTCTTGTCTTGAGCCTGGCTAATTCCATCTTCCAAAACTTTTTTAATTGCATTATAATTAGACAATATAGCTTTGCAGTTTTTATAACGCCAGCTCCATCTTGTATTACTCAAGCTTCCCATTTCACAGCCGGATTTGATATCAAGAGCATCATGAACTTTCTTCAGATGGACATGATTACCGGGTTGCGAGAAATGGATATATAAAGCTTCAAGCGTATTGAAAAAGGCCATTGCTGGTAAAACGTTTCCACATGAATCGACAACAATTAAGTTGAGCCTATGTGCCAAACAGTGGATATAAATTCGTTGAGGGTACGTTTCTTTTATTATCGCTTGAAGACTTTAATGTTTCCCTGACATTACACTGGCTCCATCTTAGGATTGTGCGATTATGGGAATATCTGTCAAAGTGCACTTTCCTAAAAAATTTAAAATCAGTTTCACCAATCCTGCAGCATCTCTCAAAGTGGAGCAATTTATAAAACCAATGAATCGATCTTCAACATTCAGGTCCTTGACATACCCAATGGTGACCGACAATTGCTCTTCTTTATAACACCTGGCTTCATCTGCCATTAACGAAAAAAATCCGCAAGCTCCCACCTCTTTTACTATTTCTTGTAGAGTCAGCTGGGCTATGATATCAATAATTTCATTTTGGATTTGAGGGCTGCAATAAGTCGTATGTTGCTCCAAATTCTTTGAAAATTGTTCATCATATTTGGCAAAAAGCTCACTAACTTCCAAAAAATTATCCCTGTTTTTAGAAGTCGAGCCCTCGCGATGTCTCCTGAAAGGTAAGCCCTGAAGTACCAGACACAACATAATGTCTATAAGTTTAGTCAAATAGTCTCTATTCTGGACTACTTCCTCTGTATGCTACATTATAAGTTTTTCATGTACACTTCCACATACAACAGATTGTTTGTAGGATACAAACATTTGAGTACATTGGATGTGAAGGGATAATTGTTCGTGTTTTTGTAGTCCCTCTTTCATTTTTTTCCAGTTGTTAAATCCGTGGTGAATAAACGTTTCACTTTGTTCGCATATAATTCCTTTGGAAAATTGTCTGCACACAAAGCAATAACTTTTATCGTCTATTACACTATATTCATGCCAGCTATATGTGTCGTAGTAGTTCGCTGAAAACGACCGCTGTCTATCTCCGAATTTACTTCTTGGAAATTTTATCCGCGGTTGCAATGGACCAGTCTCGAGAGTGCCTAGATTTAAATTTGTTTTTCACTCATTGTCAGTAACTGTGATCCCAACTTCTTCACCTGTGACAACCGCGCCAACTGCTGACGTTGTTGGTGTCGAACAGGGTTTGGTAGTAAGATCTAAGTGTTGTCTCTTAGTAAAATTGGTCCCAATTTCTTCACCTGAGCAAATTACGTCTGCTGATGACGTTGTTGGTGATGCAGCGGGTTATATAGTGATATTCGTTTTCTGCCGATTGATTGTCTCAACATCGTTAGTTATCTCTTCAAGACGACTATTCGTATTTTTAAAGAAGGATCTTATGTCCTTGAATTTCTTCATCTTTTAATTTGAGGTGCTTGAATGCAAGTAATTCAATTTCCCGCTAAACAACGCTAACAATCTATTGACAACAATAACAAATAGCAATAACTGGTAACAATAACGTGAAAGAAAAACGTAAAGAATAAATTGTCTGTTGCCTTGAGACGTTTTCTCCTTCCCGCACTATTAAGCACTAAACAGCTGTACGCAATCGTGAAATAAAATGAAATTGGCTCCGTCTCGTAATCGTCAGGCAGCCACATGCTTGTCGGCGATACACTTACTCTAATGAAATCTACCATGCCTACGAAATCTCAAAAGGCTTGTGGGAGGGCTACCCCCTTAACTCGATTTTGTACCGAATGTACGATCTTGTGATCGACTCGAACGAGTCATTGTACGTGCAGGTTGTACGGCTCCAAAAGGTTGTAAGGCTTCCGTGAGCGTGTAAAATCACAGCTACTAGAAATATTAGTGCTGGAGACTGATGGCGGAACTTACCTCAGCTTTTAGTCTCTCACACAATGTGTTAAGACATGTGATGAAAGAAAGAATTGAAAGGCATATAAAGGGAGCAGATTTAACATTTTTCAGATGAACATTTAGACCGACTTACGGAGAGTAACCGAGAGACTTATGCATTTGAACACGCGGTGGTCTACAACTCGGAATTGTGACCGTGTTGACGGAGTGTCGACAAAAGTCAAGGTGTTATCACCGATTCGTATGTCGAGCCGTAATCGTGGATCGTGCAGCAGTCAATATATGAGTTAAGTGGACAATCGAAACAAGAAGTACCGGGATTTTCGATCAAGTCGTTCTTCCCAGATCGCAGTTGGAAGGGAAAAGAGCAAAAAATAAATCCAGCAATTTGGGAGTAATCTCAGACGAATATGCTCGTGACGAAGTATTGCTATGAACTGGTTAACGTACCGCGACTACAATTACACGAATGCGCTAATTCTCACATGGTCGATATGCAACGATGATTGTCTTCCAATCTTTCTATTTTTTTTATTTACGATAGTCTTTCCCTCTCTACACTCTCACGTCCTACGCGATTTCAAACGTACAGTGGCTAACGAAAGTATTCGAATGGTTAGATTTCTTATCTTTAGCACATGAAATATATATGTTAATCCTAGATGGTTAAAACAATTTAGTGTCTAGAGTAAGAGGATAATCACATGGTTATGTTAGTAAGATTAGAAAATAATCCAATCACATATACAGTGTTTACAACATATTTATTTGAAATACGCACCAGGCATGGGTAACAAAAGTATTCGAACGCCAAAAATATTGTTATATTTTTATCTGTCAATATTTTGTAGCACCACCATTTGCATTGACTACTCCTCTTAAACGACGTTCCATACTATATACTAGCGTTTTTGTGAAGCTAGTTTCAATAGTATTCCATATTACTGTTACTTTATCCATTAGCATTTGTTTTGACGTAATTTGATATTTATTTAGTCTTTTTCCGATTTCTGCCCACAGCTACTCAATCGGATTGAGGTCCGGACTTTGCGGGGGAGTATTATAAATAATAATATATTAACATGAGTGGAGTATTATAAATGATCCATTCCTTGACAATCCAAGCTGCGTGCTTGGGATCATTATCTTGTTGGAAGTAAAAGTCTTCCAGTAACCCCAGTTTTCTGGCACTATCGTTTAAATTATTTTTTAAAATATTTAGGTACTTATATTTATCGAGTATACCATCTATAAACACTAATTTTCCGGTTCCATTAGCTGCCATGCAGTCCCATACCATGATATTGCCACCTCCATGTTTGACTGTTCGTTTTAAATGCTTTACTTGCAATTCTTTATTTGGTTTTCGCCATACATAATTCCGCCCATCCGAACTGAATACATTGAATTTAGATTCGTCTGAGAATATGACTTTGTCCCAGAAGCAATTATTTTTAGTAATGTAAGATTTTGCGAATTGCAATCTTTTTCATTGATTTACTTTACTAATGTAAGGCTTCTTTCTTGGCACTCTGCCGTGATAATTGTTGTCCCACAGTAACTGTCGACCCAATTGGGGATGAACCTGCTTATCAAACATTTCTTCGACCATATTTGCCAATTTGGGAGCAGAAGTTGTAGGATCTTTTTTTATTTCGCGAATTATAGTTTTCTCTTCTCTGCTTGTCAATTTTTTCGAACGACCTGAACGAGCTTTATTAGCAACAGTTCCTTGATTTTCAAACTTCTTTATTATGTAATGCACTGTAGATTTACTTCTGTTTACAATTTGCGCAATCTCATTATAAGATTTTCCGTCTCTACGTAGTTTTAATATCATTTCTCGTTCACAGTTTTGTATTTCTGATTTTTTTCTATTCATATTCATTATTACAATGCACAACTGTACGTTACTCTTATTCCAACGATGTCTTGTAATCAACTAAATGTTCCTTTGTTTACATTTGATGCTAAAGTTTATATTCAGCATTGAGATACAAACCGAAACACAAATAACTTTGAAGCATTCGAATACTTTTGTTACCCATGCCTGGTGCGTACTTCAAGAAAGTCTGTCGTAAACGCTATATATGCGATTGAATTATTTTCTAATTTTAATCTTGGGACTTCGTTCTTGCTATATACACTAAATTGTTTTAAATATTCAGGATCAACATACATATTTTATATGCTAAAGATAGGAAATCTAACCGTTCGAATACTTTCGTTAGCCACTGTACTTCGTGACAATACCGATCGACCGCTATTCATGTTTATTTTCCAAATCTAACCGAAGATTAGAAAAACGTGAAAGTTGTTTGGTCGTGATTATTATTGGCACGTGTAACTCTGTACCGAATCATAACTTCGACAAGTCACGTACGTCAAGGAAGCCGTGGATTTTGCGCCTAAAACGTGTCTTTGAAATCACGCTACTTCTTCAAACAATTGCAACAGCTTTCGGATTTCCAGTTTGAAGAAAGTAAAGATAAGATATGTATTGAAGAGGTGTAAGAAAAGGTACGTGAAACATTAAGTAAAAGGTCTCCGAAAAGATTTCAACAGAGTGTTTATTTTAAGAAAGGGAAAGGGGAGTAAAGTGAGTGAGTAAAAAACGATCTGGGTAATAGAATAGAAGATATGTGGCAAGGAAAATGGTCGAGAGAGGTTAAGAGAGAGAAAACATAGCAGCAAAAATAGCAGGAACTAGACAGAGAACAAAAGACAAGGAAGAAGGTAAATTTCTGGAGAAATTTGTCACTAGTGCACACGAATAAAGATCAGAGACAGCTGGTGGCACACCCAAAAATGTGGTAATAAGGCAGGAATTGATGCTAACGCTAAAGGAAGTGACGTCAAAGATGTTTGAGAAATGCTTAAACAAGATTGATAAATTAAGAGAAGAAATTAGGGAAGAAAGATGTGGGGGCGTCACAGCGTCGGCAATGTTAGCGATGAACAAATGACGCGGATGTAAGTTGAATGAAGTTCTTCAAGAAAGGAGCCGAAGGGTAACTTTGATGTAATGAGGATTGAACACTAGTTAAATTCAAGTATATATTTTAATGTGAACGGTAGAGATATTGCTGTGGAGTCGAGTACAAATTTTGCCGTGTAGTGTGTAAATGGCGAAGTGTAGAATTGTTGTGTGTCGTTTTGCCTTCTAGTAGGCTCCCTTTAAGGACCTTTTCGCACCTTTAAGCGGCTAATGGGATGTCTTTAAGGAAGGAGCGGCGTCTAATTGGTGCGGTGCTGATCGGAAATTTGGAGTGTATTTTCCGCGGCCTGGCGGCACGTGAGGCCCAAATGGCCTACCGGCGGTGCAGGTGCCAGAGACGCAAATCCGTTCCGTCTTGGGACGGAACAAAAGAGAAACATGGAGGTTGAGGGGGCAAGAGAATAGGGAGAAGGAGGCCTCATAAAAGAGATGAAGGAATTCCTAAAAGAGAATAATAACGTGAAAGTGGAAGTAGTGGAAACGAGGAGACTCAAATTTAGGAATGGGAAGGAGATTGTGATAGCAAAGCTAACAAGTGGGGACAAGAGAAGGAAGGTCATGCTGAAAAAGAGAAACCTGAATAAGGGCATCTTTATCGAGGGTGGCCTGACAAATGAAGAGAGAGAAGTACAGAAGTAATTGAGAGTAATTGCAAAGAAGAACAAGGAAAAAGGAGCAAAAACAATAGTAGAATACAAGAGAATTACTATAGACGATAATAAATTTATCTAGAACGAGAGGAAGGTATGTCTGGAGAAGATGGGAAAAAAGAGGAGAGACTGAGAAATAGAGAAAAGTAGGCGAGGGGAGAATAAGGCCTAAAAGTATGCTTCTGGAACATCGCAGGATTACGGGACAAATGTGGGGAAGTCTGGAGAAATCCTTTGACAAGGAATTGATCACATAGGACTGATTGAAGCATAGGTAGATTATAAGAGATGGAGCAGTTTAAAGAATAAACTACCAGATAGCTTTAACTGGTGGTGTATCTCAGCAGTGAAGGAGAATAAGATGGGGAGACAAAAGTTCAAGATAATTTGGTGGATACGGAGGAGTTTGTCAAGGGAAGAACGGAATATAAAAAGTGGTACAGAGAGGAAACAGAGAGAGTAGGGAAAGAGGAGGAAGGAAAGATAGAAGGAATAAGAACAGAGAAAGAAGCGTGTGCGTATGTAAATCAATACTGAACAAAAGGGAGGAGAGAGTGCCCGGAATAAAGGAATACTTAGGAGGAGATGGAGGAAGAAGGAGAGAAGGACAAAAAGGACAGGCAGACAGAAATATCTAAAGAAGAAATACTAAAAAGTTTGTCTATGGGAAATGGAGAAGGAAAGGGACAAAGGAAAGAATAATAAGTGGATAGAACAGAGAAAAGCCTGCTCATAAGGCTCTGCACAGAAGACCGGGATCGACATCTCATTGAGATATGCCTAATAAACGCGTAAGGGTCCTAGCTCACCTATTACCTGTGCGATGAATAACTGACATGGCTCAATACCACATTACAAGTCTAACGGGACTCACTTTTCAAAGTCCTACCACTTGTCCAGAGTGGTACCAGAGCAGATGGGGACGCTGCTCACGCATCGACGTCTCTCAGACCTCCGCTAGAGGACATCTAAACCGCATTTGGCTTTCAACTACCACCCCATCGAGTCCAACACCAACTACCGGATCAGCGGGAGCCCAACCGTCGGGGTTCGTCCGGATTCCAAGGTACCAGTAAGTCAACTGGTAGAACATGTTGCGCGCTTGGAACATGTTAACACTGGTACAGTTTAAGATAATGCTGTTATGTAGAACAGAAAGTTTTGATTTTATGTTATAAGTATCAATAAGTTACGGGACAAATGAATGTCATTACAAGTATTGTATGTTATTGTTTTAAGAAAGATGTAAATAAGATCAAAAACAGGATACAGACAGTCTAGTGAGAGGCATGCAGCAATTTTGTATACTGGAAGTCATCCTGTTGGAAGGTGAAGGAAGTTGGAAGGTGAAGGATTAAATAAATACATACATACGTACATACATACATACAACATGCTTCATTTATGATGAAAATGAAGAAAACAGTTCTTGCCATTTGTGAAACACAAGCGTACATCACATTTTTTTACATTTTACAGCTATGAAGCCCGTTTTGCAGCGTCGACATCTTCCTTGCTCTTTCACATCTACATACTCAACAGAAATGAACTGTTTCATCATACTATGTTTGAGCATAGATCAGACTTGTATGAGGTTTCCTTGTACATTTTTGTAGTTCTGAAGTGTGTGATGGATGATCTCGCCTTCTATTTTCTCTCTCCATGTGTATAAGGCCATCGACAACTAGAAGTCTGAAGTTTTTTGAAGGCATTACAGAAAATTCTCTTTTTTTATAGATAATAAATAGGTATTCATAAAACAGACACCTGCAAGATAACTAAAAGGTGCACATAACATCAGATAGCTTTATATGACAGTTTATCCAATGATACAAGAAAAATATTCTTGCCAACAGCGTCCATATTGATGTTATATTGTTTCATTGCATTTGAACACTCAGTTTGTATTTTCCTCTTTTGTTGTTTAAAATAATGTCATAATGTGTTCTAATAAATGAGTCATCGAAACTTCTGTTATCTATGCTACCTCTTCCTTCAGATTCGAAATCTTTATCAGCTTTTAGAGGACATTTCTCAATTCTGTTGCTTTGAAAAGTTTCATTGCAGTGTATTTTCATTATTTTTTTCAAGTACATGAACAAGTTGATACTGGTAAAGCAGTTATTACAATATGTTTCAGAATTTTCATATTGTTATGATGATTTCGGCCACGGTACTCAAGTTTCTAAAGGCAACATGTCTGAGCGGCAAATAGTTTGTGGTACCACAAGCCATTGAACACCTGGATGTGTGACCCCGCTTCCTCGTAACCTCGTTGGTAACGTTTCGCCGGGAATTCAGAGGACTGCCTCAGAATTCTTGGCCAAGCGACTAAATGGGTTACTTTCTGTAAGGGACGGTCTATCCCTTCGATGATAATTAAGTGATGGGAGGAGGATTTTTCAAAGTTCACCATGTTTATCAGCTACACACGTGACCCTTTACAGTAGTTCCCCGCCATAACATCATCAATTATTATAAGCACCAGCTTCAGTACGACAGCCAGTCATATGGGTACCATCACACTCATCCATCGAACAATTGATGTTATAATTTCATTAAGAAAATAACGACTAATGAACCTGATCCAAATGTTAATCCTTTTCTAATTAACTCCACATCTGTCTCCTTCAATGAATCCAAAGTTGTTCTACTTTGATATTAAATCACTGAATATACTTGACCATTAGGGTTAACTAGAATTAACACTTTGAAATCCCATTTTATCGGGTTCTTATGATTACAGTGACATGACGTCCTGCTTAGATGCCTTTATAGAATATCATCTTTTAATTCAGAGCTTCTTAAACTTTTTCATCCGCGATCCCTTTTTGCTGAAGAAATTTTGTTGTTATTACGATTCAAACATATGTTCATCTATAGCCGTAAACATTTCTAAAAAATTATTTTTGTTAACTTTTTTTATGAAACCTATAATTTTATCTTCTAACAAAAATATATTACAGCATTTTCTTTGAAGTGGCATGTTTAGACCACCTTATATAATGTTAGAAACATTATCCATTTACATATTGCTTATCCATATCACAATATATATTTAAAAATAGTGCTTTATAATTTTCTTAAAATAACCTCTTCATCAATCTCATAAATAGATTTCGAATTATTCTTTTTATTATTGGCTTGTAATTTGAAATAAAAAATTTTGAAGGCATAAAGTGGTCAGATACTTTTCTGACCAACTACAATTTTACATAAATTGAAGGAATACTCTTTACACAGTTTCTAAAAGTCTGTTCTAATTTATGCGTGAACCTTCATTCACGAACTGAACTAAAGAGCAAATTTAAAAAAAACGATCAAATATAGAAGACTTTCAATTCAAGTTGTATACGAAATTTAATGAATTTCTTATTTGAAAAAATCTGTTTCTTCTTATAACATCTATTACTTTGTTGATGCGAGTATTATCCGTCTCATAATCTTTTAAATAAGGAAGTACGTTGATCTCCATAAAAATATTTGTACCAACAAATTCTAAAAATTCTTTTTTTTTCACAGGAAGTTTGCATCCTAACAACATGTTTAAATATTTAATACACAACGCGTTTAAATATTGCATATTACACAAAATAAATAAAAATTTCAAGTATAATATGTTCTCTTATAATGCACAATTCAAAATTCCAATTTATTAAGTGTACAAATTAATTTGGTGCCTTTACGTTTACAGTCTGAAAGGTTTTATTATCTTAAAATTAGCACCACTTTCTTAAAATAGAACTTATAAGTTGCTTACGATGGAAATTGAATAATAGAAATTATTTTCAGCATCTCATAAGTGCACATTAAATTTCGTAAAAAGACACTGAAAGACACTAATTTGTACACCTAATATCTACATTTTGTGTTTCGGTATGCAATACTCACATACAAATTTACAACAAAGTTCATTCAATTTTGACCAGACAAACTAATAAAAAAGTACGAGTTTTGATGTATTACGTAAACTTATGGACTTTTTGCAAATCAATTAACACAGTCAAATTTGTTGTTCAAAAATATAAAAGTTGTCAATTTATTCCATTCTAGCACTAATAGTTTCTCAGATATTTGAAGACGTATGTTTCAGTCCCCTGACTTTAGGAGCTGTTTCTATCTTCTCAAACGCAATATGAGTAAGTAAAGAAAACTACATTTCTAATATTTTCTTGGGAATTATCACATATTAAAGTTTCATCAAAATCGGTGATTAACACTTCAGTACGTTCTGTTGTTAGTATTATTTCATACTTATTGTGTGATTTAAATTTTTGATTATAGTATCGAATGGGGATTTATAATTAGGCACATTAAAATGAACAATAAAAAGATTTGTCCATAAGTGATTACTTTTCCAAGGAAAGAATTGATGTATTGATGAAAATATGTGTTTATTGCAGGTCGTAGAGTTACTAGATGCTTTTTCTGTTGGATTAGATTTTATAATGGTCTTTGAATATCTGCCAACAGGTTTATGGGAGATCATAAAAGATAATGATATAGTATTGACTCCGATTCAAGTAAAAATTTATATGAAGATGATTCTAGAGGGTATTGCGTACATACATGGAAAAAATATTATACACAGGGTAACAAAATTCAAACAGCTTTAATATATGATATTATTAATATGTGATACTTTACATCAGTATAGTAGGTTAACTATGTATTTTCGAATTCTCAAAGGTACAAATTTTCATATGTTTTCAATTCTCAAGCTTTGAAATTTTAAAAATTCGGTTCCTCAAAGCTTCGAATTCTCAACTTTTATAGTTTAAAAGTTTTGGTTTCTCAAGCTTTGCAGTCTCAAAGTTGGGAGTTTCTAAAGTTTAGAATTTCCAATAACGCGAATGTTCAAAACTTCGAATTCTTAAGTCTCCACATTTCAAAACTCAGAATTTTCGAACCTTCGAATTTTCAAGTTTTGAATTTTCGAAATTCTACATTTTTAAACTTTTGAATTTCCAAAGCTTTAAAAATTATAGTGAATTACAGTAAAACGATACTTGTAGGATCTAAAACCTGCCAATTTACTGATAAATGAAAGAGGTATTCTAAAAATTGCTGATTTCGGTTTGGGTAGATTATTATGGAAAAATATGTCGAAACCATATTCTCATCAAATTGCTACCAGATGGTACAGGGCCCCTGAACTGTTATATGGCGCACGTTACTATACTTCAGCAATCGACATGTGGTCTATCGGTTGCATTTTTGGTGAATTACTCAACAAGTCGCCGTTATTTCCAGTGAGATACAAAATATTTCTTGTCGTTTGTAATTCAGAACGTTCAATACAAGAGTTTTGGGGCTAGCAAAAGTGTCGCAGCGGTTTTTTTAATCTAATGCTGCTACGCGTCGAGTATCGGTATCGATTGATTACATTGGTGCCCTCTTTAGCGCCTACAGTCCTAGGCCATATCTGAATACTTATCTGGGCAGGTGACTTCCGAGAATTTAACTAAACGAAATAGAAAGTATAAATGCGAATGAGGTATTGATACCCTAACCCAAAACAAACCCGAACCATATTCGAATCTGATTTGAAATAAACCTTTTTTTTTTTTTTTAAACCCTCCTCCATCCCTCGTCACGTTCCTCGGGACCCCTCGTTGCCAAGCATATCTTCGAGGAACGTGCCCGGTACCCGCCTCCCGGGTGAGAGTACACCAAAGCTGTGCTTATTTACGGTGTCTCGCCGCGTCAAATAAAATCAGAAAAATTGAAATAAATAAATAAATAAATAAAAATAGAGTACCAGAAAAAAGAAAGAAAGAAAAAAAAGAGAAGAAAAAAAGAAAACAAAGAAAGGTGTGGATTAGATTAAATAAATAAATAGATAGGATAGAAGTAGCAAACAAATAAATAAATATAAATAAATAAGGAACAAGCGGCAAGGTACCCTTCCATGCAATCTTATGATTTAACTTAATCTAAGCCCAGATTAGGGTGCGTCAAGAGCTCTCTGGGCCCTCTCTTCCGCCTGTCGGCGGTTCTCCTCCTCAATGCGTATTTTGACGCACTGCCTTATGAGGTCGAGAATAGAAGGCTTCTTGTTCTCATCCTTTATTTTCTCTATAAGTGCCTTGCTATATAGGCTGCCGACTCTGGCTACCACCTCGCGTCTCTTGGCAGCGATAGCCCTGCAGCCAAGCAGCGCATGTTCCGGTGTGTCCTCTCCGGCGTCACAGAGAGGACAGATCAGGGAATCCGCCCTCCCGACCCTATGCAGGTATTCCCCAAATGACCCGTGGCCCGTAAGAAACTGGGTGACATGATAGTCCAGGAGCCTCGGGCCCCACCCCACCCAATCCGCGATCCTAGGGATCAACTTTTTCATCCATAGCCCGTGTTGGGATCGTTCCCATTCCTTTTGCCATCTCCGTATGGTCTCCTCCCATTCCTCTCTTTTAATATCATTTTTGGTCGTCCCCGTGGTGCGTCTCCTAATTTCGCAGTTCTGAGGTCTTAAAACGTTTTAGTCTTCCATATATACGCCTCCTTTCGTCGATCCTGAGGCCGAGGGGGGAGGCCCCGTCAGCACGCATAATGCGTCAATCGAGACGGTACGGTAGGCACGCGCCACCCTGATCAAGGTGACCTGGGCCGCTCTCCGTTTCCCCTTCTGAGGGTCAAACGAGGCCGCCGCGAACCAGGCGGGCGCGGCATACAGCATCAGCGATTCAACGACTGCGTAGTATGCCCGCCTCACTGTGAGGGAACATCCTCCCAAATTAGGCATAAGTCGCATTAGAGCTCCGGCATACTTCCGGGCCTTCTCACAGCAGTTTGTGATATGTTCCGCGAGAACACGGTTACCGGCAACCAGCACGCCCAGATATTTCAGGGTACTTTTCGCGGTTATATTAATGCCTCCAACTTTTACTTGGATGGCCCTACGTTCCTTCCTCCAGGTGAGATGCAGCACCTTGTTTTATGGGCTGCAAGGCGCAGGCCAGCCCCTCGCAGCCAGTCCTCGACCTGAGTTACTGCCTCCGCTGCCCTCCATAGCGCCACGTCGATGCTCGTAGCGACAACTACGAGGGCCACGTCATCGGCGTAACCCACCATTCGCACTCCGTCTGGGAGTGGTAACCTCAGGAGGCCGTCACAGCCCACGTTCCACAGAGTGGGGCCGAGGATGGACCCCTGAGGCACCCCCGCATAAATTCTGAAGGCTTTGGTTTTGCCTTCCGCTTCTATCACTATGTCTCTGTCGTGCAAGTAGCTGGCCAGCGTACTCGCAAGCCACCCCGGGAACTCTCTGTTTACGACTTCTTTCATAACTACATCCCACAGGAGCGAACCGAACGCATTTCTTACGTCAAGCGCCAGGAGCAGGCAATGCTTATTGCCCGCCCTGGCCCTGTCCCAGATTTCGATAACCTCGGTGAGGGCGTCCACAGTGGACCGGCCCTTCCTGAAGCCGTACTGGTTGCCGGCAAGACCACCTTCCCCTAGATGTGCCTCTATTCGCTCGAGAACCAGGCATTCGAAGAACTTAGCCCAATTTGAGAGGATACAGAGCGGTTGGACATCCCTGCTGTTCTGCGATCCTCCCCCCTTCGGCATCAATACTAGTCGGCCAGTCTTCCAAGAGGAGGGGAAGTAGCCCGCACCAAGGAGCAGTTCAAAAAAGCTCTTAACATGGAGTAGACACTCCTGACACACTACTCGAACGCTCCGGACGTCAAAGCCATCACTGCCAAGGGCCTTTTTTGGCTTTAGCTTTGCTAAAGCTCTTGCCATCTGATCAGCGCTAACCTCTGGAGATTCAAATGGTGGCTCACAAGAGCGGTCTCTGAGTAGTGCCCGTAAACCCGATTCACTTTTGATGACAAAAAGGTGCGAAGTATCTCCTCCGCTTGGACATACTGTGTAGTCCCATATTAGTGTTCCTGTTCCTGAGCCTATTCGTTACCACCTTATAAGGCTTCCCCCAGATGTCATTTTCAACCTCCTCAGTGAGGTTCCTCCATGCTTCCTCTTTCGCCTTGATAATCCTTCTGTTCAACGCCTTTTTGGCGGATTTATAAGCTTGCCACGCCTCTTCATAGGTACCAGTCGGAAGGTTCTTTTTTCTCGCCCTGCCTAGCGCCCGTCTTTGCCTATGGGCTACTCTTCGTAACTGCGCTATTTCCGGAGACCACCAACAGTTGGGGATTTTTTCGCCTCCTTTTCTATATCGGACCATACGCAGTCTCGTACATTCCTGTACCAGATTTTCAACTAAACTATCAACTTGGGCCTCGAGCATTGCCCCGGTCATACATGACGCAGATCCCGTCCAGGCCCAGACAAGGAGCTCAACTCTTTCCCCCCACCGCTTCGCACCCTCGAACAGGAGCGACTGGACGACCCTTCTTTTCTTGGCTGCTGGCGCCGCGTTTCGGCCGCCGGCCAGCTCAAAGATATGCACCACATATCTATGGTCGGAGCCCGTTTCATCATCGAGTACTTTACTCTCAATAGGTGCACTCATTAGTGCCGGGCTACAAAGTAGAACGTCGACCTTCGAGCTGCCCATCGGCCGGACGCACGTACTATCCCCCTCACTGTTCAGATGTACCAATCCAGCTTGGCCGCACCATTCTAAGAGAGTGCTTTCTCTGATGTTCGATATCTTAGAACCCCAAGCAGGGGATTTGGCATTAAAATCCCCTGCCATAACCACGTGCCCGCTCCACGACGAAATTTGGAGTTCTAGGTTTCGTAGTTTTTCCTGGACTGATACCTCCGCAATGTTGGGGGAAAAGTAGCAGCTAACCAGCAACCACTTGTCCACCGCAACACCCACGTAGCCAATTCCCGACGCCACGGCTATTGTTCGCATTTCGACAGACCTACACCAAGGAGTGAGCCAAAGGGAGTCCTATCGAGGGGACGCACCGGTATCCGACCCGGGTATTGCCCCCACCTCAGGCTAGACGCTGCTGTGGTATTATCTCCCCCACAGTTCGGGGTATCGGGAAATACTGGCCGGGTAGACCCACATACCGGCGCCCGGGTATGATGAATTCAACCCCAGCATTGGCTCCTAACAGCAGGACGTGAGCAGTTCTTTCACGTTACACATGCGGGTTTGCGGGACCTTTGCCGGGTTTTATCCCGGACTTACGTTTACCCTTACTCTCTCACAGAGGTCAGGTACTAACATCGCGCCCTGCCATGGTCGTAGAGCTACTACTCCCCCCTTGGCTAGTCTACTGAGAATATCCCCCATGGCCCAGCCGCAGCCCTAGCATTCGTTTCGCACTCATACGCACATACATACCATGAGCAGCTCTTAGTTTCGCTGTTCCGCAACGAGCCATACCGGCATGGGTATCCCTGGGGGAGACTAGCTCCCTCCGGCATAGCCTCGTGCATTCTCACAGCTACTATGCCTCTGCACCACGACAAGGTGGCTGCTCACGCAGGGGATTTGAAATAAACCTGTACTAAACCCAAACCTAACCCAATCCAACTCGAAATAAATAATTTAGCAATACCTTCGGAACAATTAATTTAGAAATTATATACTAATTTTAATTTGAAATAGTAAGAGTGGCTATAAAAAATATTGTCACAGAACTGGGTGAACTTGTCGATGAAGTATATCCTCACAGATTTGAACAGGTTTAAAATATGTTTTCAAGGATGTCATATTGAACAACTTTTTCCTGTTCTACTTAGTATCAGTCGATCTTACTTTTCGAAATGTTACTAAAAACTAACATCCCTATTAGCTGAATTTGGTATTACAAGATATTATCAAGGTTTGGTACAAGTATTGTCACTAAATTGGTGTTAAAAGTGACACCAAATTTTTTATTACCAAACCATGGTACCAAATTGACACCAAAAATACACCAAGGCTTGTATCAAATATGCAGCAAGGCTTGTAGCACGGCCGGACACCAAATTGGCTACAAAAGTACACCCAGCCTTATAGTACGCCTGGACACCAAGTTGGCTACAAAAGTACACCAGAGCTTGTACCAAAGATGCACCGAGTCTTGTACCAAGAACTTGGACCAAAAAGTGCATCTAGTAGTAATGTTAACCGTGCAAACGCTATTGTGACGATCGTCTTTCATAAAACGAACGAATGGCAGATTGTCGTTTACTATTACCGTACATAAAGAAAAGTAGATAGTGTTGGAAAGTAATTAGGACCCTGATTTATCGATAGTGCAAGAATGTGGGAGTATGCGAGCGAGATGATGGAGGCGTGAGAGAGGAAACGGGGTGAGAGAAGACGTTGTGTGGAGAGACAGTGCGAGAATTGCATCTGAGTATTTTTTTTGTTTCTTTTTATTATAATAAAGCTAATTAAAAAAAGCATTGGTAGTTTCCCAGGATATATGGTATATATATACCTCAACAAATAGTAACTATTTACGTCCTCCTAAATTGTGATCTAGTCAGATTCCGTTTATTTTTCTAAGACTAAATAATCTTAAGAATTATTGCCTGACGGAATTTTCAAGATGCCAATAATATTCAAGGTACAAGGTAACAGAATTTCAGAGCATGCAGAAGCATTTTCTCTTTTTTCTGTACGAATACTGGTTTCAAAGTTTCCATTTGTTAAATATATTTAAGGTTTGCAGATGTTTTTCTGCATAAAAATCTCATTAAATATTGCAGGATGCCATTGCCTGAAGAAAGTGTATCAGAAGACATATAACAATAAATAATAATATTACACATTGTTTATTTATTCCCAAAATATTTTTAAATTAAGTTATTTAAAAAGCGCATTTAGCCGCCATTTTGAAATCGCCGGGAGTGCCAAATTTTCTGTAATTTTGGTGCCAATTTGGCGTCAGATTATGATCCCAAAATTTGGTTCAATTTTGGCGCCAATTTGGCAACAAAACGTGGCATCAGCGCTTGGCATGTATTTGACGTCAATTTGATGTCATAGGTTGGTACAAAGTTTGGCACCAAAATCCGTATGCGAAATGTGCACAGATGGATACGGATTTGATGCCATATCTTGTAGAATTTTTGGGTCGATTTGGTACTGATTTGGTGCCAATTTAGTACCAAATTGTTTGCTGGGATGGCGTCGCACTTTTTTTTTTTTTTTTAGACCACCTTCCCTCGTCACGACCCTCGGAACTTCTCAATTAAGAGATTACTTCGAAGGTCGTGCCCGGTACCTTCCTCCCGGGTGAAAGCACGTCAAATTTAGCAAAAGCTGGTGCTGCCGCAAATACAATATAATACAATAATACAATACAGTTATATATATAATAGTTTAAGGATCGTGAAGATAGAAAATCAAAACATGATTAGATAATTACAGTAATAAATAAAATTAAAGGTAAATAACTAAAATAAAATAAAATGTAAAAAAAGTCAATAAAATTAAATAAATACAATAAATATGTGTTAAATAGAGCAGTGTGTTAGAGAACTCCACTGCTCGTTAACGTAGGTTCGGATATTGAGGGAGAGGGATTAAATAATCTTGAGAGAGTTTTTATTTGTTGGCCGACGGTTTCTTGTCGGCCGTTTATTTATAAAAATAAAAAAACAAAGAAAACTCCAATATATTATAGAAAAAAAACAAAAATAGTAAAATGAAATTCTCCGCTATTGCGGGGGTCGGCCTCCTATTACGGGGTCGTTTCGGTGGCCTGAAACAAAAGAACGACGGTGCAGTTATAATGAACTACGTAACCGAATGCGTTCTAACACGAGTTCTGTTCGCACACGCCGTGCAACGAAGATCGTGCTGGGCGGGGAACAGAATCTCTTTGCAGATGCAGTTAGAGGCGTGGACTGTATTATCGACGTTCTTCAAGCGAGAACGGAGCCGATCGGAGAATAACTTACTCCTGGCTTCTAATGCTTGAACAGTCGGTTGTCTCGAATGGGTCACCGCTAGTGGAGGTCGTAAATCTCCAAAAGGTTGACTCCGTGAGCGGGGAGAATCACGGCTACTAGGAATAACTAGTCCCGATGGGCCGATGACGGCAGCCTATCTCAACTGTCCGTTCTTCACACGACGCGAAATGCGAAGTGTGGCACGAAGCACTAAACGTGTTCGAATAGCCCTTGTAAACTCGCGATCTCTTAGACACTACCAAACGTCGAGGCCGAAGAACTTTGCGCGGGCGTGTAACTCAACGTTCTTCAAACGAGACGTGGTCACAGCGCACTTCCAACGGAGTCCGTTTTCTAATAAAGAAACTTTCTCACGTTGGCGTGGAGTGAGGAGTGCACAATCAATCGGTATCCCACAGAGAATGATCTCCGGTGCCCCGATGTCGAATAGCAACTCGACTAGAACTCGAAGCGAATTAAAGAATCCGCTGAGTTCAATTGCAATTATCGTATAAGATGACTATAGCAAAATGCGTACTGCAGTCGGCGATCTCGTACGGTAACTTCGTACTGTGATCAAGCCGATGGAAGAGCAGATCGCAAGGAAAGGCAAAGGATTCGTAATTCGACACTTCGGGAGTCAAGCGTTACCACTTTATTCTCACCGAAGGGGAGCTGTCAAATTCGATACGCGCACAGCGAGCTACTCTGTGCGACTGGAGCAGGGCCCCCAAACTCTATTCTTGTGAACTTGAAGCCGATTTTAATTCCCCCCCCCCCCCCCCCCGTCTACTTGAAGCGCTAGCGGTGCACCTCTACATGTATACATTGTATCACCGATACTGTACACAAGGTAAGAAATCGTGACGTCACGTTCCCACCATTCACCCGTCAACTCGCAAATTTTATTGAACTTGGTTTGAAGAAGCGTGCATTGGAATTTAATTGAATTTAATCTTGGCGTGTTATATTGGCGTTTTCTTGCGAAAAGGTGCAACAACAAGAGCAAGAGATGAGAATGAAGTAAGTAATACTCATTATTTTAATAAAAAGACCAAGAATTAAAAAGAATTGTACATGTTCATGTTTTATTTGTTGCAAGATGAAAAACCATTGCAGAGTGCAGGTATGGCTTTACAGACTGCTGACTATTATTATTCAGTAGTATACTGAATCATTTAAAAGACATTTTTACCAATGATTCTTTACAATTACAGAAGGTGCTGTCCAAAGGAGAGATTACCATGCTGCAGCCTGGAAAGGCCACAGAAGTACTCAAGAGTCTTTTAGGAAATTGAAGTTAATATTGTTTGACGGTGTGAGGTGTAAGCAATGTTCAGCAAGAGATAGTTTCTGATACTGTTCATCTTCAGACCCCTGATAAAGCTAGCTGGAATGCTGGCGAAACATTCAGAATTATCTCCTGTTGGGTACGGTTTATACTCCAAAGCTTAAAACAATAATAACTATAATGGACCAGGCCATAAAATGATGTATTTTATTTATTTAAGTTTATTAACGATAAATATTATTTCATAAACTTGGTGTATTTTATATATGTATATAATATTTAATATATGTTACACAAATATTTATTTTGAATTGAAACTGTAAAATATTATTCCAATATATTTAATTAATTTGTTAATAGTGTTTTTCTTTTTCCCACAACATATTTTTATTATAAAATAATTTTTACTTGTAAATATAAATACTATACAGCACATATATAGGACCATGTTCTTGTGTGCATATTTCACCGACGTTATGTGTATGTATTGGTGGCGCCGCTAGCGCTCCAAGTGGACGGGGGGGAGAACTATATTTGGTTCTGGGCGAAATACGGTAGTTTGGGGGCCCTGGACTGGAGCTCGTAGACTCGCTCAGCTGTTCGCGGCGCTGTAACAGCGCTGATCTACTATCCTTATTTGTCTAACTCTTCTTCCCCCTCTCTAATGCTCTTGCGTCCGGCGCGTTTCAAATTGACTTTTCAAATCGGCGGAGGCCCAACCGACTCCGCGGATACACGTTAACAACTCGCAACAAGACCGTAAATAAACAAGATCGTCGTCGCGGTATTTGTTCGATCCGTATACGAGCTAAAACTATAATTAGACACGTACACCAACCGAACTCGTATTTCGCGACCGTTAAATAATTTTCGGAAAAATGTAACGTCTTTTAATAATATGACAGAACGATGAATAAATAAAATAAATAAATGAGATAAAATAAATAAATAAAGTGCGATGGTGTCGCACTGGCTCCTAGTCCTGAACGGATCTCAGTACCGTGACACGAAAAAAATAGCCTAACTCCAATCTAATTCATAAAAACATTAGTGTAATTATTTATTATAATTATTAGAGACAGCAATATTTATATTTGTATGCCTGCATGCTTCTGTGGGGTGGTGACTAGTGCGTAAACGTGTGTTCGAAACTTCTAGAAGCAGGTATTAGGAACCGATATAAATATGAAAATTTAACGACCATCAAACAGTCAATTTTGAAACTTTCCGTTGTATTCTTTAATTTTGTGTTAATGGTTAGAATAAGAAAAAGTGCGATCGTTCTATCTGAAACCCTTTTCTTTTTTTGTTGTTCAATCGAAATTCCGTAACAATAATGATAAGAGAATTATTTCTCTACAGAAGCTACTCCAATCTACGACATATCATATGATACCTACGCTGGTGTAGATGTGTACGTATAAATAGAACTTATTGGAGTGGTAGCAATCATTTTTTGCAAATATCTCAGAAACTAAACGTAACCGATAATTTTGTTCAAAATATTGTCCTTTACAACATATTTAAACATTTTAAAAATCTGTGAGGAAGTAGTCTTTCGACAAGCTCACCTCTAACTCTATGTATACAGTGGCTCACGAAAGTATTTGTACGCTCTAATATAAGGAAATTCTCCTCACTTATGAGTTTGATTTTAATGAAAGTCTGTGTGCATGTAGAGCATAATAATACCGTCCGTCCGCGGTGAGTTGGCCGCCGGGGGCCGGGACAAGCGTCCAGCAGAACTTGACTTTTGTTCATCCGTGTGAGTCGTCCCCTCCTTTATTACGAATGTTTCCGCCAATGATGCTCATCCGTGTAACGTCTGTTTGTAAATGTGCCAGTGATGCTGGCCCTGTAACGAATCAGATCCGCATTTTCGTCAGTACGTCCCCCTTGCCCCCGTGCCGATCTGGCGGCCAACTTACCGCGGACGGACAGTACATATATTGAACAATATTTTTATCCACAGGAAACTTCTTTAAGAAAGTGAAATTAAGTCCCGAAAATTCCAATGTTTTGTTATTTTTTTTACTCAGAAATATTAGGAATAAATTTATTCAAACGTGTCATGATACCCAATAGCCATTGAGGTTCCATTTTGTTTGACGGAGTTTGAAGGTCTTTGATTGCCACAATCTCATTCGAATCCGTTTCGAGACCATTCGTTGACACTATGTATCATAGTAATTTAAGTCTAGTTACTTCGAAGAAGCACTTTTATTTTTTTTTCACTTGAGTTTCAGCATAGACAAGCTACAGAATAGACGTATCAGCTAATGTACTTTTCTGTCACACAGTTTTAAAGTCTCAAGATCTCATTACCATTTTTATTTTTACTTTTTCAATTGCGTAAAATCTATGTTTGTTGCCTTTGCTCTTATATTTGGCATATTAAAATACTTTAGAAGTGTTTACATTCCTTTTCAAGTAATACAAAGGAAGATATTCGTCCGGAAATTCTGATATTTCTAGATATAGGTATTTGAGACCATGTGATATGAAATCCTATACGATAATAAGTCTATTCTGTACCTCATCTGCGGCTTCAGTCCTGTACTGTAACATCATGACCTTCTTCGTGATTGCACTTATTTCCTCGAGCATTTCGGCGTATATGGAAACCTCCCCAGGCTGTTGTGAACGTTAGGTACTTGCTTATTCTTTCGGACATTTTGATTTGCCAGAACCCATTTCTACATCGGTTAATGTTTATTACTGGGTTGGATCTAAACAGATGTAAAGCGTAGTTTTATTCTGGGCAACTACCATCGGACTTACTACGGGTGTTGTTTCGGTGATTACATTGATTACGTCCCATTTAATCATTTTATCCAATTCTATCTTCACCTGTGCATTTAAGGAATGTGGCATTAACCCTTAATATAATATTACCCTTTCCTTAACTCTTCAGCGACAGCGCGGTTTTCTGTTCGGCTCACGCAAAAGGAAGAAATTTCCATATTTTAATAAATTTACTTCATTTTTACTAATTTAATTTCACTATTTATAAAATATGGAATCTAACCACAAACATCATAGTCGTTAATAAATAGTTCATTTTGTTCTAAATAATTGTTAATTGTTTTGTACTAATCATAAAAAAACTAGGGTCCGTACATTGTACGAAGACCATCGATAAGGAGTTAGCTTCACATGTTGGATTATCTCCTAGTCATTGTCATACTCGTTATTTTTCAGACACCCAAGTCTGCGAAAAAGTTCCTGTCATATCAGAAAGACTGTTGAAAGGTTGTTACTGTTATATATATACAACTAAACCAAGTTGTACACAACTCTTCCTGCCAAGTACCGGACAAACGAGCTCTTCGACTATTTTAAATAGTACTCGTACTTTGGTGTGTTTAATATCGCAGTGGCCAGTTGTTTGGCCAATAACCTTAATGTAATTTTGTGTAAAACCTATCAGTCCTTTTGATTTCGATCATAGCTCCTATCTTATTGTCTCTTTATCGGTAAGATATTGCACTGTGCCCCTGTGTCCAACTTAATGTCAAATTTTGTTTTTTCTATTCACGGTATCTCGTACAAATAATTACTGTCATGGCTTTCTATTAATAACTGCAACATTTTTTTGATATTCCACGTTTCCATTTAGTACCTTAATTCTTTTTTGTTGCATTTTTAGTTTTCATTTACTTTTTGTTCGACACTGTAATGCAAACTGACCATTTTTCCTGTATTTGTCGCATTATTTGTTGAAGGCAAGACAGACTCTCAATTAATAAGTTGTGTTACATCTTTTGCAATCAAATTTAACTTCGGTAATTACTTAGAAAAGGCGGGGGGGATATGCTGTAGAAATCAATATTTTGAACAACATTTTCTTATACATATAACCGTCGCTCGTACTTAGCTCCCGAAATTTTTCCCAAAAAAGATCGGTACAACTACATTGAATTCTATCTATACGTACGCGTCCGTGGCAACCTATAGGTAATCGTTTGATCGGAGACTATCTACTGTTTCTATAAATACATCGAGGCAACCGGCAGTGAACGCGTATAATGGGTGTGCTTAAGAACTAGATTTGGATAGCCGGCCGCCTAACAGCGGCCGAAATAAGGGTAGCTACCCGGACCTAATTCGAATCTAATCAATTGACTTAGGTACTAGGTAGAATAGTTACGTTGGGGCCGGTTACCGTATTCCGGCCGCTGTGAGGCAGCCGGCCACATAATTCGAATATTTAAGTTCACCCGTTATACGTATCCATTCCCGGCCGCCTTGATGTGTTTATGAAAACTGCAGATAATCGGCGGTCCTCTGCTTACGCACACACTGTAACAGACATGTAGCTATAAGCAATATTCATTGCACTAGTAGCAATAGTTTTTCGCAAAAATCTCGGAAACTCAAGCCGAGCGGCGATTATATGTATACGAAAAAGTCATTCATAATATTGATTTCTATACCATACTCAAAAATTATCGAAATCGGTGAAACCGCCCCCCCCCCCCCTCCTTCTATATAATTATCTTAATTTCTTCTTTCGTGCTTGGTCCCTTTTTCTTTTGTACAAATAAGTTGTTTGTCTATGTCACTTTTAGTTCCTTAAGTTGCTTTGTGGCTTACTCGCTAGCTCGGGAGATTGCCATCGCTTTTCCCGATATTAAATTCTCTTTATGTAGTATTATAAGATTGTCTTTATTAAGATATTAAGATTTAACTTGTCTGTGAGCAGTTTATCTCTTGCCGGATATGCTTTTGTTTCAAATACTGTTTTGTCCTTAAGTAATTCATTTTCGAGTGTAGGGGAGAAGGTGGGAATATGGATCACATTTTTTTTTGTTTCAAAAAAATCACATATTAGAAATATAAAAATGGCATAAAGGAAAGATTGAAATGATAGTTCGTTCGATTTGAGATAATATATCAATAGCTTTCTAGCGTGAAAATTCAACAATTTTGAAGATATACTATTTTTTCGGAACTCTGTCTTAAAAAACTTGGTTTGAGAAAATGAGGTGTGTAGCACCCCCTCGCGCGCCCCTGTTTACCTCGAGCGCCCGCCAGAGTAGTGCTCTGGTACCAATCACCGGAGACACCCCCGTTCCGAACCTTCGCCCTAGCGCTTGAGTAAGAGCTACCACCGCTCCACGCCTGCACGCCAGCGCTCGAGCAAACCTAGGCCCAAACGGGTATAAAAGGCTCAGCGCGAGCGCAAAACGCCAGAGATAAAGAGATGAGAGAGAGAGAGAGAGAGAGAGAGAGCGAGAGAGAGAGAGAGAGAGAGAGAGAGAGTAACCAACTGCTTTAGGCTCTGAAATGGCTCCCTCGAATGGACCAGGACGGACCTCCAGCTTTTATCTCCTCACCTTACCTACGCTTAGGCTCTGAAACGGCTCCCTCGAGTGGACCAGGCCAGACCTTTGCTCCTAACTTTCCACGCACTATTCTCACCTACCAATACGCTACAGCAAACGCGAACAGAGTACAAAGCTCTTCCTACGCGACGAACAGACTATTGTAAACCTAGTGTACATATTTGTGATAAATATATACGTGTGATATAAACTTTTAAATACGATCCAGAAGTGTCCTCGTGTCTATCCCACCGCCCGACAACCACCTCGAACTCACGAATAACGCACCTCGAAACAGACACTACGATCCCAATCGCGTTACAGGTGGTAATATGGACTAGGGTTAGAAAGGTAAAAGAAACGTAACAATTAGTAAATTTTTCTTGGCTTTATTATTTAACACTTGGACATCGTGTAACGTGGATAGATTGTAATAAGTATGAGGCTTTCGTTAAACGTATGCATATCTTTGTTACCGAGATTAAATTGACTGATGTGAAAGAATGGATGTGTGTACTGTAAGACTGTATTAAAAGGTGACATGTGTATCGTGAACATAATTCGTATGTTACATTAGATATTAATTAGGTGCGATCAACTGTACTCAATTTTCCATTATTGGATGCCATTGATGTCTTTACACGTGACTACAACTATTAAATTGATATAGTTGAGCGCACCTAATTAAAAATAATAATATTTAAATATATAAAAGCATAGAATGCTCAAAGCTCACTCAATAAACCCAATTCCGAAAATTGCTACGGATAACAGCAGGCGCTAAAGAGGTAAAAAATTCGGTTGCTTACGAGAACACTGCTGTACATCTTGTACAAGTACCTTCAATACAATAGCATTATACGACACTGATACGCGAATTCTTTATCTTTTAATGGGATATACTTACGATCGAGTCAATAATTCTCTGCCAGACCTCGGCCTTCTTCGACATATGCATGCATTGACCTCGCATTGAACGTGTTAATGTTCTTAGTGTTAAGTACTAATTCTGAAATTTGTAGGGAGAAACAGATATCGAACAATTAGCAATTGTTCTAAAATATTTAGGCTCACCCACATCTGAGACATGGCCAGACTTAAGTATATTACCTGATTATAATAAGATTACATTTCCGTATCATAAAGGAGTAACTTGGGAAAGTATCCTTGAGGATACCGAGCCAGAAGCTGTGGATTTGATTAGTAAAATTCTCATTTATAATTCATCGAAACGCTTGACTGCTGGTGAAGTAAGTAATAAAATAAATTTAACTAGCAAAATTAATATAATAGAACTTCATTTATATGAATTTACCGGGGATAAGAAGGCTCTTGATTTATTTTTATATATTAGTAGTATAAATTTGACTTCAGTCTCTTGGTCCTAAAACAAATCGTGTTTTTTCTAATAAAATGTTTTACAAAATTTTTAACTTAACCGAAAGATTGAAAATACAATCTTAAAACAAAATGTAATTAACTAACATACGTAAAATAGTAACATAACATAACATATCTTTATTGATTTCCTTAGAGGATTACAATGAAGTTCCGTTTTTTACATCTCCCCCTCCTATAATCTTACAATTACAACTAAATACTAAATCTTAAATAACAATCAATAAACAAAAACAAAACAATAACAAAGACAAAAACAAAACTGAACCACAATGACGTATCTAACCTACTAAACTCTATGTTTTCATACTTAATCCTAATCCTACATCTTTTACATCTTTCACTTTCCACCCGTTTCCTTGCCCTTCCGATCTCCTTCTCTTGTTCCTATTTATCCTCGTCTTTCTCCTCTGTTCTCCTTTTTTTCTCCAATCTCTCAATCCATGCCTCTCCTTCGCCGTCATCTCCCAGTATTCTTCCGATATTCTCCTGCCAGCCGCCTTTCTCTTTTACGTCCTTTCCACATATTTCCCAGACATGTTCCCAGGTTTCTTCTATATCCCCACATAGTCTGCACTTTCTCTCTCCTTCCTTCATCCATTACCATCCCTCTTTCATTTCATTTCCCAACCTATAATTGGTACTATTGCACCTTGATTCCAACCTTGCGGCCAGACCTTTCCGTCCCATACTTGCCTGCATACTTTCCATACCCAATCCGCCATCTCCTCTCCACCATACTTCCAAACCTCCCCTGGGATTCCGTCTAGACCTACCGCCTTGCCATTCTTTATCTTTTGTATCTCCTTTCTGATCTCCTCTTTCTCAATATTTTTCTCGTGCTCCTCGTCCCATCTCCACCAGTCCTCCTCTATCTGAATTTTTCCATACCCTATTCTTACCTTTTTTCCTTCCTTCCTTTTCTCTTCTGTTATCCGTCTTAATTTCTACTGTCTTCGTCTTTCCATCTCTGTCCAGTCGTCTTCTAACCTTTCCGTTTCTCCCTTCAATTTAAATTTGTTCCTCATTATTCTCTTCTTCTGCTCTAAACTCCAAGCTTTAAATATTAACATGTCTCTTCCACCCCCTAGGCTTCTAATCTCCTCTACTCCCTCTGTTTCTCCAATTTTTTCTAATATCCTCTTCACCACATTTTCCTTGTCCTCCCTCCTCTGCTTCACTCCCTTTACTATGACGTTCAACCTCCTTAACGCTCTTTGCTTCTTTTCTAGTTGCCCGACAATCCTCTTTACCCTTGCTCGTCACTCTCCTTGTCCGTCTATCTCTTCTCCTTCCGCATTACTTTCCCTTCCACTCCACTTCTCCGTCTTCTCCTCTACTCTTTCCAATCTCCTGTGAGTTTCCTCCCTGTCTTCCTTCACTTCCCTCTATATTTGCTTTATGTCTTCCCTTATTCCTTCCACCTCTTTGTCCCTTCTCTCTGCTTCCTCCTTAAACATTCCTTTCATCTCCCTTATTTCCTTCATCATACTTTCGTTCTGTTTCTTCATTTCTTCCAGCATGCTCGCTATCCTTTCCGTTCCGCTGTCCTCCCTTCCCCCTTCCCTCTCGGCCCGTCCTGCTGCTTCCCTTCCGTTTTTCTCCATTCTCCTTTGCTGTTCCTCTTTCGTTCCTGTTCCTTCCACTCTTGTGCACCAGCTATCTAAATTCTTCTCCCTATCTTTAACTTTGATGCTCTCTTACTTCCCTTTCCTGTCCTTTTCCTTAACCCTCAACCTTCCCCCGTCTCTTTCCTCTCTGATTATGTTTTTCCTTTTTCCTTCCATCTCACTCGTTTTGCTCGTCATATTTGCTTCCTTTGTCACTAGGTGGCCCGCCTCTCGCCGCTCGCAGCGCCCCGTTCTTCCCCCTCTCCCCCTTTGTCAGCGCTGACCGCTTTTCTCCTTACCCCGTTACTCCGCTCACTAGCGCACATCACCGCTAAAACGTCCTAACCTCACTCCACCAGCCGCTACCTTAATCCTTACTTATTCTTCTCTCCGCCTTTATCCCACTTTTCTTTTTATTATTCTTTGTCCTTTTCTCTCGTTTCTCCACCCTTACTTACGTCCTACCCCTTATCAACCATTTTTTTATTGCCAATACGACTCTAAATTCTCTCCTATGTGTATTCCTCGTCCTACACCGCTCACGCCGGAAACGGAACTCCACGTAAAATAGTATTATTCCTTATATTCTACCGTATCTTTGTTTATACCTAGCTTATATACATACATTAATTACTAATCCTAAGCATGACATGACTTGAATTACATTTACTGGTTTAATGAATGTAAACATTTTTTTCATTACTTCTTCTCATAGCTCATAAATGATCCAAATTATACCATGTTTGGCCTCATTTTAATCAGAAAAGTCTCATTAATACTTCAGTGGAATTTTGATTCAGAAAATACTAAAAATAAAAAAGTTTACATTTTGATGGCAGGTTTGTGTTATCTCACCGATACATGGGTATATAAACTTTTCCGTTATCTCGGTTCTTCACATAACGTAACATCTGGTCTAGAATAGCCCTAAAGAACAGGGCGAAATGGTTTAGGATGAATAAAACTGGTTTTGGAACGAATGTTTTATATCTCATCCGAATGAACCTAACGAGCCGAAAAGTGATCAATTTGGTATGGACTGGTTCAGCGCAGCGTGGTCAAGTAGTCTTGTGATCAAATTATGTTAATGTGTAGTAATAGGAGCGTTGTAAAGCGGAGCAAAAAGTGACTGCTTGACAGCCGTCGAATCTAAGCATTTTTCTGATACGGAGGGAATGATCTGCATGAAATGAATACCTGACCACGCTGCACTGAAGCCTCCCCTTTCGAATGAGCTATCGTTCGAATCAGAAGCTTCTTATATAAGCACTAGAAGTTGTATCGCGTAAAGGCATACTTTCTCGAATAACTTCGCCATATTGACGATAAAACAGAACAAAATACGTATCAAGTTTAGTTTAGCTGTTATGCACGAGAGGTGCCGAATGACAAAGACCAAATGAGAATTGGCTGCGAGTGTACCAGTAGCTCGATGTACCACTACATTCAACTCTGCCTATACGTGTGTCGCCGACGCTTTCCCCCTGTATAAGATTACCGCACGTTTTGCTTTGCTCTCGACAAGCGACACCGCGATATGTTTATGTATAGAAACGCAAAGTGAACGGCGGTGTCTTGTAGACGCAACCCGTCCACGGCCCACGTATAGACAGAGTACAATGTAGTTGTATAATAATTTTTTTTACATTTTGAGAAGTAATATATGGTGATATATGTTGAAGAATGTTTTCGGATTCTTTTTGCTGCAAAACTTAGGTGTAAAAAATAAAAAACCTTATAAAAATCTGAAAAATGCATATTTTGTAGTAAAGTTGTAAGAGCACTACTTTTATACTTTTATCACAAAATACATATTTTGGTGTGAAAAATGTAAATAGAATGAAAAATCGACCAAAAATAGAGCAAGATGCGTATAACGGTAATTAATTGTTTTCAACAAAGACGCAAACAAAAAAATTATTTTATTTTATATTTTGTTAAATACCTCAAAATGGAAACTTTTTGGTATATGTTACGTGTGGGTAATATTTTAAAATATTATTTCGTTCACTGGAATTTCTTCCAGCTGTCGTCTAGAAAGGAAAATGAAAGGACGCACTGTTTAGAGTTACCTACCCCGATACGATGGAGCTTGCCCCCCGGATTGCTGGGAGCGGAACTGACTCAGCATCTAACCCCATCATACATTTCCTTATATGAAAATTTTCAAGAATTCCTCCCTCGATTTCGGTGTATAGAAACCCCCAAAATCTAAGCTTCGTGGGCAGTACCAAGCAAGAAGTCAAGACGTTACTCTGCTTCGCGTACGTTCGAGAATCGTCTGTTCCAGCAAGATCGGGCGCAAGTTCCCTTTCGGACCAACATTAAACCATATAGGATCCGCGAGTCGGTATAAATCCTATTGTGGCAACCTCTACACTCGTTTCCGGATCAAACCCCCGCATTGCCAGTGCGTCAAACCCGTGCATCAAATCGGTAATATATTTTAACTTCTCAACATTCAACTTCCGCGTCATTGACAATTGTATAACACTATTCAGTAATATATTGTTCATTGGCCGTGATAAGCTGCAGAGTCGTTAATTAAACCCAATCTTCAATATCAACCTTCCTTGGGACTCCCTGATTTCGCATCAGGTTCGTTCGCAACACTCTATATCCAAATTAAAGCTCATTCCAACCTTAGTGGCTCCCCGATTTCGCATTGGGTTCGTCAACGCAACTCGCTCATCCTAGCGGCTCCCAGATTTCGCATCAGGTTCGTCCGCAACCTACAGCTCCCCGATTTCGCATCGGGTTCGTCTGTGAATTTACCAAACTCCCAGCAGCTCTCCGACTTCGCATCGGGTTCGTCCACGACGTTTCAACCTCCTGCGGCTCCCCGATTTCGCATCGGGAGTCGACTCTACTCTGCTGCCACCTCGCTAGCGTCGCCACCACTTCCGTGACGCCTACACTCGGCCATCTTATCATCGAGTTCGTCCTTGACATCGTAATCGTTCAGTCGTACGGGCTTCTTTCGAAGTCGAGTCGGTCGCCCTGTTTGCTCCTCATCACCTCGGTAGGTTTTCAATTGACTAATATGACAATCAGTCACAAAGTTTTCGGAATCCGGCTGCAAACATCGAATCTGATATGTATCGTTGGAACGGATACGAAGAACCTCGTACGGCCTATCGAACTTGGGCTCCAATTTGTCACGATTCGTATCCCGAACTCGGCGTACCACGATTTGTCTCCTGGACAGTGTTTATTATCGAAACGACCTTTCATTTGCTGCTTCTGTTCTGCTAGTCGTTCGCGTATTTTGCTGTGCAGAGTTTCGGGTGGTCTCCACACATCGCTGCGGCTTCGCGTTCGTACGGGACCATCATGAATTTCGGCCAAATACCCATAAACGCATTAAAAGGGTGTTTTCCCTGTACTTTTGCTAATGGTATTATTAAGATTTTTCTGAACAACGGGCAGTTCTTCGTCCCAATTGTTTCGGTCCGGACTTTCAATTACAATAAGCGGTTGCAAACAACGATTCATGCGCTCAACCTGACCGTTAGCGCGCGGATGATTAACAGCAGTGTGGGTTAGTCGGACACCATGTCGCTCGCACCATCCAATGAAATCGGCGGCCGTAAAGCACGTCCCTTGGTCAGAAATGATTCGCTTCGGCAATCCAAAATTCAGACTAAATGAGTCAAGCGCGATAATCACATCAGCCGTTCTTAGGCCTATCATCGGGTATAGTTTGACGAATTTCGTGAGATTGCAAATGACAACCAGAATAATGGTGTCGCCGTTGAGTGTGCGCTCCAACGGTCCAAAATGATCCACATGGATCGTTGCGAACGGACGCCTCCCAGCCGGAATCGGATACAGAAGGCCAGCTCGTTTGCCCCCTCGTTCCTGCGTAAATAGACAATCAATGCACCCTCTGATGTGCTGCCTAACATATCCCTTCATCTTGGGGAAGTAGTAGCGTTCACGGATTTTTTCGACAGTTTTATCTACTCCGAAATGCCCCATCATGTCATGGCACTTAACCAAGATATTTTTCCGTGCATGAGTCGGGATTACAATCAACAAACGATCATTCAGTCTTCGGTATAGTAACCCATTTTCGAATTTGTAATCCTGCACTTGCCGTTTTTCCAGGTCAGTTAGCTCATCTGGCTGTTTGAGAATCAATCCAATCAAACGTTTCAATTCGTCGTCGGTTTGTTGAAACAGTAATAGTCGGTCATTGTCGCTTATGGCGGCACACACTTCGAATCTTCCTTCCACCAGGTTTGTTAATATATCGCCGTGGTCTTCTATCGGAGCGCAACTCAACGCATCGACATGTTGCATTTCGCTACCACATCTGTAACGAACCGTAACTTGGAATTCCTGAATAAACCCGAACCAGCGCGCTATCTGCGGACTTAGTACCTTGTGCTGATTTAAATACTGTAAAGCAGCACAGTCAGTAACGACTGTAAACGGAATGTCGATCAGCCAGTTGTACAATCGATTTATGCACCATAGAATAGCTAATAATTCGAGCTTACTCGAATGATAACTTCGTTCACTTTCAGTTAGTTTCTTACTTAGATAATGTACGGCTCGCAATTTCGACTCAGAATCTCGTTGCATCAGAATACCACCAACTCCTGTACCGGACGCATCGGTATGTAATTCGGTTACGGCTTGTCGATCAAATAACGTCAGTATCGGGCTTTCCGTTAACTTCTGTTTTAACATTCAAAAAGCTTGTTCCTGCTTCTCGGACCAATGAAATTCACTCTGTTTACGGGTTAATTCCGTAAGTGGGGTTGCAACAGTTGCAAAGTTCTTAATAAATCGGCGGAAATAACTACACAGTCTCACAAATCTGTGTACATCATGTGCATTCCTAGGCTTAGGAAAATGCTGAACTTCTAATGTCTTATAGTCTCCCGGTCTATACGTTCCAGCTTCGAATCTGAATCCCAGGAATTCGATACTTTGTTGGGCAAACGAACATTTCGATAATTTCAACGTCAACTTCGCGGACTGCATGGCCTCAAGCGACAATCGCAGTATTCGAATGAAATCACCCCAATCGCGCGCGGCAAACAGAATATCATCAAAGTAATTGATGATTTCTGGAATTGGGCCACAAACCTTGCGCATTAGTTCGGCAAAAACAAACTGCGCATTTTTCAGTCCAAATGTCATTCTCGTAAACTCGCCTCGCTCGTCTGGCGTCACAAAAGCCGTTTTCTCTCGCGCACTTGTAGATAGGGGTATTTGCAAATAGCCACTTGCTAAGTCTAACGAAGTAAACAGCACACCTCGTCGGATTTTCGGTATCAGCTCATCAATAATTGGCAGTGGATAAGGTTGTATCTTCGTGTTAGCGTTTAAGCGTCGATAATCGATTACCATTCGGCTTTCGCCTGACTTCTTTTTAACAATCTGGGCTGGCAATGAATGAGGCGATGTTGTGTCACTAACAATGCCTAATTGTCGATACTCGTGGATAATCCTTTTTATGTCTTCGCGGTCTGCTTGCGAAATTCGATACGCCTTCTGGGTTACGCCTCGACTCGGGTTAGCCAATTCAATATCCATCGTGATTTTATTGGTTAACCCCAATTTGGATAAATTTTTCGCGAAACTTCCTCGGAATTCGTTGAGGACGGCACATAATTCGTTCCTCCGCTTTTCATCTACTTGCGGTCCGCATTTGAGTTCGTCTTCATGATCGGCTGTTCGGATGGAATTAGCTTTTCTTCGGTTTTTGAGATCGAACATATGAATGGGTCGATATTCAGCAGTGGATTACCGGCATCCCGAATAATCAAGTTATCGTTTAGTTGGACATAGCAAACATTTTCTCGCTCCGTCCATGTTCGACCGATAATTGTGTCTATTGGTAAATGTCGGTCCTCGACCACTACAAATGGGACCTCTGTACATAAGACCTCATCTACTTCAGCGTCCAGAGAAACTGAACCAATCGTTCGAATACTCATTTCTTTCTGTCTCGTGAATCCACACAATTCGTCAATTTTACCTGAGTCAATCACAGCTTCTGGCGGCACCTTAGATTCTTTAATTATGCAGGAGGAGCTACCTGGATCAATAAACGCTCGTATCTTAATTCCGTCGACATACGCATTTTTTAGGTACTTGCCAACTGTGCTCTTCATTGGCTGAGCAACACAACTAACCGTCTCATTCTTTACCGGACAGTTTCTGCTGGTATGCCCCTCCTGCTTGCATTTATAACATTTTCGATTATCAGGGGCACTGCAATCACGCACCATGTGCCCCTCTTTCTTACAGCGAAAACAAGTAATTACCTTCGGCTTCACATCAGCAGCACTCGTGGTCGCATCCTTACAAGGTCTCGACACATTCGCCGTTTTCAAATTGTCGGCACTCGTGTTCCGGTCGGGTTGTGAGTTCGCTCGGCGATTTTGCATAATTCGTTCGATGAGCTGAATGTTGCGATACAATTCATTCTGATCAGCGTGCTCTTTCGGTAACAGAAAATTAACTAATTCCTGTGAACGAATACCTTCGATAATCTCGATGCACTGCTCGGCCCACGGCAAATCCAGCTCGGTGCAATACTTAACCTTTGTGTGAAAATACGAGAAGACCATTTCACCCACTTTCTGTTTACACGCCTTCACTCGTTGGCAGCGTTCAGCAGTCGTCAGAACAGCCAAAAAGGTGTTTCGGAAATGAGCTTCGAAATTCGCCCATGTATCTAGTTGCCCGACACTGGTAATCATCCAATCACGTGCGGCACCCGATAAATGTCCCTTCGCCATTTATAAACGCTATTCATCGGGCCACGCATTAATATCAGCAGCAGTTCGGATCGATTCCAGGAAAATTTTCGCTTCGGTCGAATCTCCGGATTCTCCGTTAAACTTCACAATCGAAATATTCACAGCGGTGGGTACAACGACATTCATCGGCTGTGGTTGTACATTCGGTTGCCGTTGATTTAAAGCAGCAATTAAAACGGCGTTCTGCTCGATTAGTTGTCTCACTAAATCGTCCATACGTCGCAATAATTGCACGTGGCAGTAACCTCTCTATGAGCCTTTCTTCACTACTGCTCATTTATGATGTATCCCACTTCTGAATTGTGGTCTCTTTATTAATAGAGTTAGCTAATACAAATAAGGTCAGTACAGCGAGATTTTGTATGATTAGTTAATCCAAATAAGGTCAATACAGCGAGATTCTTAGATATGTTTCGTTAACAGCTCAGCACACCGCGCGAGTCGACTCTACTCTGCTACCACCTCGCTAGCATCACCGCCACTTCCGTGACGCCTACAGATAACTTCCCTCGTGAATTTACAACGTCTTCTGTTTATATATTGTTCTTCCGAATGTAGAAATATTAAAATTCGCGTACGGTACTCACTACATAAGGGACATATAAAAATTTGAAGTAACGATTGCTTTTTCGCATTAAACACCTTGAAAAAGTTGATTTTTAATTTTTGGACCACGGTGCATTTTTTCAGAAAATCAAAAAAAAATCGGGGATAATAGTGTGTTATTACCATAAAAGTATAAAAGTAGTGCTCTTACAACTTCACTACGAAATATGCATTTTTTAGGTTTTCATAGGGTTTTCCATTCTTTATAGCTAAGTTTTGCAGCAAAAAAAAATCCGGAATCATTCTCCAACATATAAATATTACCATATATCACTTTTCAAAATGTAAACAAAATGATGGTACACCTACATTGTACTCTGTCTATAAGTGTGCCGTGAACGCATTGTATCTACAAGACATCGCTGCTCGTTTTGCATTTCTATACATAAACATATCGCGGTGCCGCTTGCTGGACGCAAAACAAAACGAGCGGCGAACTATTGCAGGGGCGAAAAGTGTCGACGACACACTTACAGACAGGCTTCAATGGAGTAGCACATAGAGCTGCTGCTACACTCTAACTAACTCTCATTTGGTCTTTACGATTAGGCGCATCTTCGTGGAGAACAGCTGAACTAAATTTGACACGTATTTTGCTCTGTATCATCATCAATATGGCGAAACCATACGGGAAAGTATGCTTTTGCGAGGCGCGACTACACGTCGGTATATGAGAAGATTTTGCGTCGAACGATAGCTCATTTGAAAGGGAAGGCTTCAACGCAGCGCGCTCTGGTCCTCATTTCATTCAGAATATTCTCTTTGTATAGGAAATATGCTTAGATTCGACGGCTCTTAACCTGTAAATTTTTGCTTCACATTACAACGCTCATATTACTGAACATCAACATAATCGGATCAATCGACGACCAGAGCGCGCTGCATTGAAACTTCCCCTTTCGAATGAGCCATACTTCGACCCAAAATTTTCTTTTATGAGGACGTAAAATCGCACCCCGCAAACCCATATTTTTGGTCCATTTTGTCGGTAACCTCGACACTCTGTTTTACTGTGAGTCTACCTCCCTAACAGAACAGTAGTCAAGTGGCGGACGCGAGCTTACGCATACGCTGCCAGAAGCGTGCACATATACGCAAAATTCCATATGTAATTTCAATTAAAATCTCAGAAACTAAAAGAAACTAAAACTAAAAAACTATCTCGGAAAAGAAAGAGCTGCCATTGAAATTTCATATTTAAGCTTTGCTCCTCCCCTACACCCTCGCCCGAAATTTTGATCAAAATCGGCGACTTGAGCTCTTTGGAAATTTTCCCACTTTTTCCTATAAATATAACCGTTGCTCGGCCGTAGTTCTTGAGATTTTTATGAAAAACTATTGCTACTACTACAATGAATATTGTTTATAGCTACATGTCCGTTGCAGTGTATGCGTAAGCACAGGACCGCCGATTATCTGCAAAAAGAAACACATCGAGGCGGCCGGAAATGGGCACGTATAACGGGTGAACTTAAATACTGGACTTGCGTAGAATAAGGCTACTGACCCGAACCTAATTCAAAACTAACTATTCTACCTAGTACCATTGACTAACTACAGAATAGACCACCCATTTATAGGAAATATCAAATTTCAAACAGAAATTCAGATTGTGTACAAAAGTAGGGGATTTTTACGCCCCTTGCAATTTAGAATGGTTATTATAATTATATTCAATCCGATCATCAAACCTGGTAAAGTTAACCATCTATCTATGTATTTGACTTTGTTAAATTTTATCTCATTAGCAAATCGTTGTATGATTCCCATGTTTTCCTTTTCGGTTATATTGATCACTTATACAGTATACGTATTAATTTCTCACTTCCAGGTTAAAATGAAACGTTTCACTTAATTATATTTTTGTTCGTATGGTAAAAGTAAATTAAATTCGGATCATAGAAGATTAGATGATGTCCAATACATATGAAGATATACTTTTATACGTGGCATTCTTTTTCGGCACCCTAGAGCGAAAGATTAACCAAACACCTATATACAAGGTGTCCCGTAACTGGTGATACAAGCGAGTAGGAGTGATTCTACGTGAAAAATTGAATCGAAAATTTAGAATAACATTTTTTCATATGACGCTTTATTTTCGAAAAAAATAAGTTTGAAAATTTGTCGAGTACCCGTGCACTTGGACCAGTTTCAGTTCGACAGATTTTACTATTTTACTGTTCAGAGTAGGAGGGTACTTCCGTGCTTCTTGCAATGTTTACAAAGACTGTCAACTGTTTACTTTCTTCTTATGCTTATCGGACAGAACCTTTAGTTTCCGAATTACTCGACAAATTTTCAAATTTATTTTTTTCGCAAATAAAGCGTCATATGAAAAAATTTTCTAAATTTTCGATTCAATTTTTCGCGTAGAATCACCCCCTCCTCGCTTGTATCACCGGTTACGAGACACCCTCTATATATATAACCATTGACTAAGAATAGGATAGACCACTCATCGAATGCTTGCCTTTGTCACCCGGATTGGGGGCTCATGAGCCCCCAATCCGTTTTCATTTTTACCTTTTCGATTATCTAAAATGTATAACTTTTGCGTTTGCTATTACATTTTGTATATTAAAATACTTTAGAGGTGTTTACATTCTTTGTCACACAATAAAACGAAAGATATTCTTCCGAAAACTCTGAATTTTTGGTTATCGGTATTTCAGAGCATGTGACACGAAGTCCCATAAGATGATTGGTCTATCCTGTACCTTATCTGTGATATAATTAATCAAAAGTATCGCTTCTTTCCGAATGTTAATAATAAGTAAACTTCCCTTTATATTGTACTACTGTCAATCGTTTGATTTGGTAAACTTTTGTTCAATTTTTTTTTATACAAGTTTAGTCCAATTTTGACCAGGCATGCAATTTATGTTTCCTATAAATGAGTGGTTTATCCTCTAATATAGCTTGTAGTTAGTCAATACTCTAGTGTGCTCTAGTGCCAATACTTTTAAATTTCGACTTGCCTAAAACCTAACCTAATCCATTAATTATGTTTGAAATTTGTTAAGTTGTTGTTAGTTAAAGTCGTTATCGTGAAAATCTTTAGTTAATGAAAACAATGTTGAGCAAACCTGTGCTGATGATTTGAATGTGACCCGTTTTGGTTGTATTTCATTAAACCTTTGTCAACACAACACTTGACAAGTTTTTCAAGAGAATATACATACTTATTTTACTTACATTCTCTCTTAGTTTTTTAAAATTGTATATTAAAGTTAGTTGAATTCCTTAATATACATAAGTTATTCAATATTTACTTCTTTATTAAAGCATTTGATTAGTTTCATGTTAATATATTGCAATTAATGCTATGTACTATATCTTTGTTTTAAAATAAATAAAAAAAATTAATTTATTAAAGATTATGCAATTATTGTACTGGTTAATTAATTTTCAAAGTCTTAAGAATTCAAACAGTGTTATGTATTTATGAGCAAATATTTGGTGGAATTCACTTATATGAACATTTGAGCTATTTAATGTAAAATCCTATATAGTGGGGAAAATTAAGTAGATTGTTATTACATGAAGTTCTACTGTATAACTAGGTCATTCATATAATTAATATATATGAATTAAATGTAATAATAATCACCTTTTTTTATTTCAGGCATTGAGTCATATATACTTTCACATTAAACCTTATACTTCTTTGAAACATTTGATAAAGCCACATAGCAGCCATCGTTGCCAAATAAAACAAAAAGAAATTAACACAAATATCCAAGCTACTATGCTTTTCAAAAATCTGCAAACGATTACATAATAAATTTACATTTTCAATAAAGCTAAACAAGTTCGAGTATTTATATACAAAAAAGAAAGGTACACTAGTCTTTAATTTCCTATTCAACTTTTCAATGTCATAGTTCAGTTTTATTTATTTTTATAAAATGCAAGAAATCTTCCAAACACATTGCTGTTGTATCCATTGAGACAAGGCTGTCCCTTATTGTACCCAGCTTCTTCATACAATTTTATTGATGGCTCGGACCACCAAAAATTTTTAGTTCCTTCTTCACCATCGATATCTAATGTGTTAAGCTGATACACAGAGAAATGAAATGTTTGTCCATCAGATTGAACACATTGCACAACAATTGGCTCAGGTAACTTTTGCACATCCAATCCAAATCTTTGGCGTGCACAAGTTGCTGCCACGATAAATGATTTTATCATAGAATGTGCATGAATTTGGTCTTGAGTGACTGGTAACTCTGTGATATTTTTCACTTCCTCTGGATTATGATTCACAAAAATGGTGTGTGTATTCATTGCTGACGACTCTGTAGTAACTGCTATAATGTTATCGTGTATGAGTTTAAATTTCCAAATTATAATGTAATGGGCAGGGATGAATTTAACAGAGCGGGAGCCTGTTATGGTAACATTTCAGACGCTCCTAAAAATGAACACACATGCAGATAAGCGCGCGCGCGCGCGCAAAAGATATAGACTTTGATTATTAATTTTGTTTACATATATATTAATAACATAAAAAATACAATAGGAAATAAAATCCTTGAATTCAGTAGACTTAAAGTATTTCTATAGAATTTAAATCTCCTTAAATTTATCAGGTTTAAATAGATCTTCATAGGAATTCATTCATACTAAGTATAAATAAACCTTTTAATATTAAATATGATTCCTAATTCGAAATTCAGTTTGAACAGATCTTAGTTAAATTACAATTTTTAAGTTGTATTTAAAAAAAGAATATATAGGAAAATAGAAAATAGTGAACAAATGCAACAAAGTAATCATGTAATTATTAGTTAGATTTCGTAGAACTAATAATTCCTGATTCTTGTTAGTTGCAAATAATTTTGCATTATTTTAAGAAATAATTGTGATGTTGCCACCAGAGCTCGTGATGGCTGCCAAATCTAACAACTATTTAATGCGTCCCTGCCAAAAGAATTGCATTATAATATAGTGAACTTACGATAGATATCTGCAGTTTTCTGAATGTCTAATTTAGGTAAACCAATGGTATAATGTAATGGATAAATATTAGGCATGGTAAATTCATCTGCCACATTTGCATCTATTATTTGTGTTAAAGGCTTTGCAGATGTCATCATTATGTCTATTTTTGTGGAGAACTTTATTGTCTCACATTCCTTTCCTAGAATATACAAGAAAAGTAAACATAGAAAACAAGAATACATAGAATGTTTTAAAATGAACAAAATATTAATCAACTTGTACAACATATAAGCATTGAAGTTTATAATATGATAGTTATTAAGTAAATGTTTATTTGTCATAATAGCAAAATAATGTAATTACTATATACAAGGTGTCATATTTGAATCTGCACATGTGAATATCTGCCTGAATGGTTGAATGACAATTATTTAGACGTTTCTCATCCACACTGATTGCACTTATTTGCAAACATGTTATAAAACTCAACATTTTCAAAAACTTTTTCCTATACATGTAATCACTGCTTGGCCTTAGTTTTCGAGATAATTGCAAAAAATTTCTGTACTACTACAATAGATTTTGGCTATACTTATGCATCCACGGCAATGTATGCGACAGTATGTGAAACGAAGAACTGCTGTTAAATTATTTACTGTTTCTATAAACTCATCAGAGATTCGCAATAACAGTTGAACGACCTCACTAATTACTTTTCATTGCATCACTATTCCTCCTGACAAAGGATGATTTCCAATCTAGAAATTTAAAAAATTTTGAAACTTTGGGGATGTACAGGGCATATGAAGATACATATTGAACATCTTTTACTGCATAAATTCACTTTAAGGGGTGGAAATTAACTGTAAAAAATTTGATTATATTTGATTTAATTGCAATAATTTGAAAACAATATGATAAAAAAAAAGTTTTCAAGCAAAAATTACATCTTTTACTACAAAAAAAGTGCGTAATGTATATCTACATATACTCTATATATTTTCGAAGTTTCAGAATTTTTTGAATTTTTGAGTCGAGCTCATCTCTTGTGAATGATCTTTCGTTAGTAACCAATAAGTTTTTGGCAGATACACTTATGATTTAAATAAAGCATTACATACCACTTTAAAAGTCGTAAGAAAAGCAAAGAAAATCAATTATAATGAAATTGCACGAATTTCTAAGTTCTTAATTAAATAAGGAGTAATTCATAGCACAATGAAATGTATAAAGTACAAAAGGGAAATGATTTCATTGTAAGAAGTTAACATTCAAATGTAATGAAGTATTTTACGTGAAAAATCGAATCAAAGAGACTGTAAAGGAGTAGTGTGATGTACATTAGACTGTTCCATAAAACGTTGTTGGAACATATATATTTATTAATTCACACACTGTATACTGTTTTACTGGTTACCATATAATGCTCAAACCTTCTCAACAGCAATTTCTAATAAACAAGTTGAGAATATCTTCATCCACAGCTGTCAACTGTGCAAGTTTCTGCAGAGGAATGTATGTTTTGTAGACAGAAAAACATTTGGTTCAGATAGAAGGTAAAAGTACAACTGTAGAAATTGACAAGATAAAGATAGGAAAGCGAAAGCGTAACCAAAGCCAAATAATAAGATGCCAATAGATTTTTGGACTTCATGCGATATTGCGAGAGTTTATCTCAAGATTCAAGAGAGGGCTGCTATTTTTGACACAGAAATCTTAAGTGTTTTTTAACAAATTCACATGAAAATCCACTTTTCTTCTTTTTTTGGCCATACTTTGCACTATATATCTCGTTTTATTTTCCGCATGCACTTTTCTGTAGCTAATAATAACCCTATAATTGCTAAAACGTCGTTTACCAATGTCATGGTCAATTATTAAAATGTTAGATCAGGTTAGATTCGTCTTAGTTATTGTTTTTCTTTAATATTTTCTAAATACATATTTATATTGATTCTTATTACTTCTGAGAAGATTTCAAGCTGTGCTAGATAAAAATATTAGACATATATATCTTTCATCTTTTTTAGCTATCATTTGGGAACCTTTAAATTAGAATATCTTCTAAATTACTGATTTTTTCGTGCCTTTATACTTTTTTTATGGTAAATTATTTAAAGAAATAAAGTTGACCTACGCGTTCACTTATAGAAAAACTAATTGCATCAGACTATGCTCCTCTCTCGCCAAATCATAACTTTGTCTGAAACATTTTTTCAAACAAACAACAGTTCAGGAGATATTTCCAAGTATAGACACATGCATTTAAGAACATCTTGTATATGGTTCATACAGATTTAGGTTACATATAACCCTTGAAAGCTGCCACAGGTGAAATTTCACGCCAAGCAAATATTGTTTGAATATTTCTAAAAATCTTGAGAACCAGTAATACTCATTTTTTGGTTATTTATGCAAGTTATTAACTACAGCAGTCAATAATTTAATAATTCCCTTAATATTTGATACTAAACAGTAACAAAAATTATTTAGCGTATTTATTGTCTATATCACTTTTGGTGGTAACTTTAAAGAGTTGATGTGCACTTCATAATATCGAGTATACCTATATACGTGGACATGAGACCACCATGCACTATCGATCTATCTTGTGCAACCTCTAATCCACTTAATGATTCACAAAGTTGTAAGAATTTCCTTGACAAGTTATGCCTACAAACATAAAATTCAAATTTAGAAGAATATGAAGTAAATGGTGATTATTTATAAGGAGATTTACAGTGCCAATTTCAATGATCTTGAAATTTATGTTATCAAGGTCAAGATCTTAAGTAATTTTATCCACAATAATATAAGCAGCAGTTGGTATACCTAACTCAAAACAAACCTGAACCTATCCCATTCTTAATCCAAATCTAAATTGAAATTCATCTTGAAGATTATGATCTTGTTTATGATTCATACATGACAATAATAGTGCTGTAGGTTTCAAAACAACTTAAAACAATAAACTGTTGAAAATATGTCTACATACAGTAGATTCCCGCATAACCGTCGTTTATGAGACCAAACCTCTGGCCAAATAAATGAATGGCCGGTTAACCCGAAAATATATATCAAAAACTTATCATTCATCAGCTGTTAATGAAAAAAGTAATAATGTTTACACGTATACATTATAGAAACTAAATATGATTTATATAACATGATTATATTAAATAATGCACACCACTTTTTCAAAAATAATATATCAATCATAGGTGAATTATCTTGTCACTTAATATATTTCAGCTCAATTTAATAATTTTCCTCTCAGTCAATTGTTTTTATCTCAACAAAAATGTTGCCGGTTAAAGCTGGACCAGATAACGAAGAATCTACTGTATATCTCTGTAAGTAAAGTCAAGTAGTAAATTATATGTACATGAATGTAACATTACTTATTACATTTACCATGATCAAGATTGTAGACTCAGATTAAGTACGGGTGCGGTTTGGATTAGATTCGCGTTGGATTGGAATTAAATATTAGATATTTGAGTTTGGATCAAGTTCAAGTTAAATTTTAGTTAGATTTAAGTATGCATTAATTTTGGGTTAAGTTCAGGATAAAGGGTATAGCCGATTAAAGGGGTCAAATGTGCCCTTCAGCCGATTTTGATCGTGCATGGATCATTCGATAGGTTATCAAAAATAAACAGCTCACCTAAATTTTTAACCCCAAATCTCACTCAGGGGGGTAGTTACGGGGAAAATTCGATTTTTCAGTTTTTGGCCAGTTTTGCCCATATACTAACAGCAAAAATTCTGAAAAAAATCTGATATATTGCTAATAATGTGGTACATGTTATGGAATTTTTTCAGATTGTTTCCTTTTAAATCAGAGGCGTGAAAATTACAAAACGCAAAAAAAATGACAAAAAGTGCAGATTTCGCATTAATGCAAAGACCGACTACTTTTATAAAATTATGGTAACAACATACTATCATAACTATTATCCTCAATTTTTTTCAGATTTTTTGCTCAGCTGCGCCATAGTCAAAAAAATCAATAACCGTGTTTCGCAGGGATTATCGTGCGAAATAACCGCTTATAATTGACATTTTAATATTTCTTGTATACAGTGAGCAGATTAAGTGTTCTTTAGTCTTTCCTCATTTATACGAATGGTACATAAATAAAAATAAGTAAGTTAATCAGATAAATTAAAAAAATGTCAAGTCTATATACCATAAAATTGAACAGAACACCATGAGTGATGGTGGCGAGGTGGTAAGAGGCGGGGTTGTGGAACCGCTAGGACACTCTTTTGTCACAAGTTCAAATCCCGCTCGACTTCACTTTTCCTTTACAATTTTTTTTCCTCTTTTTTCTCAATTATAACTACATACGAATCAAAAATATTTGGTATTTGAACAATGGTAAGTAGTATTCCTGAAGGGAAAAAATCTTTTTCAGTTTTAAAACTATTATTTTATGAATTTTCCATTTTTAATATACGGTACCTAGTCAGAACATGCAATGTTTTCTGTTAACAATCAAGATTAGCGTCAAATAGAAGAGTGAGCTCCAATTCGTTTATTAATAACATGATAAGAAATTCGCCGCACCGTGAGGTCAATCACGGTACTTTAACACTTTACAGGATACGTGAAAGCGGAAGCAAAGAAACAATAAGAAACATTTAAGACACCAACTTATGTGCAAACGACACAACGTTTAAAAGGTAAAAGATTTAATATTGAACTTGTATTTGAATTTTGAAAACAATATAAAATCAAATTATGTGTTCATTACGTATAGAAGATGATAAGAAATACCATAATTAAGATGATAAGTGGCTAATGAAATAAAAATTGTTTTTTGTTATTTTAAGTTAAAATAACATTAAAATGATTTAAACATTTTTTGTATAAATATTCTTGATTCGTATGTAGTTATAATTGAGAAAAAGAGAAAAAAAAAATTGTAAAGGAAAAGTGAAGTTGAGCGGGATTTGAACCTGTGACAAAAGAGTAATCGTAGCGCTTCCACAACCCCGCCTCTTACCACCTCGCCACCATCACTCATGGTGTTCTGTTCAATTTTATGGTATATAGACTTGACATTTTTTTAATTTATCTGATTAACTTACTTATTTTTATTTATGTACCATTCGTATAAATGAGGAAAGACTAAAGAACACTTAATCTGCTCACTGTATACAAGAAATATTAAAATGTCAATTATAAGCGGTTATTTCGCACGATAATCCCTGCGAAACACGGTTATTGATTTTTTTGACTATGGCGCAGCTGAGCAAAAAATCTGAAAAAAATTGAGGATAATAGTTATGATAGTATGTTGTTACCATAATTTTATAAAAGTAGTCGGTCTTTGCATTAATGCGAAATCTGCACTTTTTGTCATTTTTTTTGCGTTTTGTAATTTTCACGCCTCTGATTTAAAAGGAAACAATCTGAAAAAATTCCATAACATGTACCACATTATTAGCAATATATCAGATTTTTTTCAGAATTTTTGCTGTTAGTATATGGGCAAAACTGGCCAAAAACTGAAAAATCGAATTTTCCCCGTAACTACCCCCCTGAGTGAGATTTGGGGTTAAAAATTTAGGTGAGCTGTTTATTTTTGATAACCTATCGAATGATCCATGCACGATCAAAATCGGCTGAAGGGCACATTTGACCCCCTTAATCGCCTATACCCTTTGAGTTTGGATTGGGTTTAAATTAAATTCGAATTAGGTCGGAATTAGATATTAAAAAATACTTTACATTGAACTAACATGAACGTCCACGCACAAGAATACTCATCATCAGGATATCGACCTTCATAAGATATGCATGTCTCAGTTATCAAAATCAATGCAGTTAATTATTTTGCAAATTATCCTAATTTTTACTTAGGTTCTATTTATCTGCTAATAATTTCAAAAATATAAATCCATATAATAATCTACAATCTACCCAATAGTCTACTCATACACTCCGCAACAAAAAGATAGCGTGCTCTATAAACTTTATATTTCTATAATTTCTATGATGAATTTAGTTACTTTTGATCTTTAAGGAGTTATAATATAGTAGAATCCATTAACATAAAAAAATAGAAAAAATTATTATAAATACATGTAACATTGTTGTAAATATATTTGGAATGTCATTTTTTATAGTTTATGTATCTGTGATTGACATAATTTCTTTATATACTCATGCGCAATTTGAACTTAATTATGATGCTCAATATGGACTTTCAAGTCCTTAACATCTTCAAACTAACTTTAAATTACCTTCAATTTCTGTAAAACGTATGATGGAATTTCTATAGAACAAAGGGAGATACATAAAATATAAAAAATAATGTTTCAAACATATCTGCAATAGTTTCATATGTACTTATAATAGCTTGTGCATAATGTGTTACCTTTTTGTCGCGGACCGTAATTACCAACTGAACCATTTTGATACATACATTTTTCTTGTAGAAGTTATACCATATACTCTGGGAAATACCCAAGCAGGTCTTTCAGGATCTTTTAGTCGCGGTAATTTTACTTGCTGCGCATCATATATTACAGATGTACTAACATACCTAAAATAATAATTAAAAAATAAATAAATAAGAATATATTTTAATAGCAAATATTTAGCAAATAAGTTATGTGACCTAAGAATTATAATGATGTAAGTTAAACCACTACTGCTCTTCATAAAATGGTACAATAAAGTTTACTATTATAAAACCAATTAATACTATTTAAAATCAAGAATACATAAATAAAAACTCACGAAATTGGTGGCTCATTTATGATTCAATTAGTAACTGTAAAACTAAACAAATAATAGCTTTCAGGATAAAAAAACATAATTAACACCAATTTTTAAAATTTTGATTCACACCACTATAATTTTCAGCCCTCTATATCAAACATGATGATGATTTCATTAATTTACCTCCATAACAAATTATTTATATTTCCTGGAACTTCAGTAATTAAATCCTTAATTTTCTTTGGTAATTCATCTTCAAGTTTTATCGTTTTAGTTAACAAACATGCTTGCATTATGCCTTCTTGCAGAAGACGCTCTTCATTAAATATCAGGCAACTTTTGGTATTGCAATCAGTTTTTACTTCATTTAGTGCAGTTGAATTTACAATTCTATCACTAAAAAAAAAAGTGTTAATATTCCTTTGCTCAAATAGCAAAATGAGATATGTGCAATTATCTTAATTTTACAATAATTATTACTACTAGAACTGCTAGTGACTAAAATATACTCATTTGTATCAAAGAAAAAAAAATTACAAATGATTGTAAAAAAAATATATGATATAACTGAAATAAATTTGTATTCATATTTTGTACAAAAAATAGCAGAATATTCTTAAAAATATGCTACTACAAATTTATTTATTTTTTTATGGTAATTTAGTAACCTGTCTCTTTGATGGTCTTAGTAATTCTAATGTTAGGATTAAGATAAATGTTAATATTGTTGAAATATTAAAAAATATAAAACTAAGAAATTTATAATTTTTACAAGATAAAATAAGTTTCTCTTAAGATTTATATTTGAAAGAAAAATATGAATTTGCATGAACATCCTCAGTCTGATAAATTAAATGTAAGATGAAAAGTATTACATATGATGAGGAAATACACTTCTTTGGATTTCTTCTATTACTTCTGCAGTATCTTGTATTGGAAAATTCATAGATTTTAAAATTTCTTCCACCTTAGTGATGGGAACTGATCTCTCTCGTTGATGCTGCCATAAATACCTTTGTGCTTTACCTATGTGTTGTTTAAATAACAATTGAGTAAACTTCATTGTTATGGACCTGTAAGAATTTTTTTTATGCAGTTATTGGAGTAATTTAATTCAAATTTACAATGCTATATTAGGTTATATATATATATACAATAAGTATATAGTTTTGAATTTTCAAAGCTGGGAACTTTTAAAGCTTTAAATTTGTGAAACTTCAACTCTGTGAAGCTTTTTCTTCTCAGGCTATGAATTCTCAAAATTTTTAACTTTGAAAGTTTTTTTTTCAATTACAACCAATTTCTGCATTTCAGGTATTTAAATAGTGCAATGAGTTTTTGGAGTCTTACTCACACTATCAAGATCTATCTGTATTACAATATTATTAATATTAGGTTAGGTACAACAATCCAAAAAAAGAAACACTTACTATTAATTTTATACCACTCTTCAAACTTATTCATTGAAATGATTTTTACTTCGTATCGAAAATAGTGTTTTGCTCCACTCTCATCAATAAATTTATTCTGATAAATATAGGGCGTAAAAGGTTATAACCATGTATATCGTAGCTCTACTCACGTAATATAGCAGTATACATTAAATGTATGATAAAATTAAGGACAAATTTAGTATTATTAGTACTAATTTATAATTTCAATAGTATTTCGTAATCATGTGTAAATCACCAATGCCTATGTACTTTTTATAACATGAATTTTTAAACTCATACTAAAGGCACAGAGTAACTTCAAGTAACTTTCGGTGGACTATCAGTACTAATCATAATCAGTAGTCAACGTTAGAGGTACTCTAGTGCCTAGCGCATAATACAGATAATTACAAAAAGGAGGTCCAAACTTAAACCACAAAATGTAAACATGCTTACTTTCCTAAATAAAAATAAATAATTATTTTCGTAAGATACATATTTCCTTGCCTAATATATATTTTCTTGTTTCTGACTCCTTTTCGACAACATATCTACCCTGTTAGCCAAGTCTGGCATTACAAGATTTTGCCAACGTTTGCTATATGTTTCGTCACCAAATTGGTGCCAAAATGACACCAAATGTTTGATTACCAAACCATGGTACCAAATTGGCACCAAAAATACACCAAGGCTTGTACCAAGGCTTATACCAAAATGTATCAAGCCTTGTAGCACGGCTTGACACCAAATTGGCTACAAAACCGCACCAAACCTTGTAGCACGGCTTGATACCAAATCGGCTACAAAACCACACCAAGTCTTGTAGTACGGCTGGACACCACAGTACCAAGAACTTTGACCAAGAAGCGCATCTAGTAGTAGCATTACCCGTGCAAACGCTGTTGTGACGATCGTCTTTCCTAAAACGAACGATCGCGAGAATCTCGTTTACCATTACCGTACATGTAGAAAAATAGATAGTAAGTATTTACGTTCTCCTAAATTGTGCTCTAGTCTTTCTTTCACCTATTTTTCCAAGACCAAATAATCTTCAGAATTATTGCCTGGCGGAATTTTTAAGATATCTGTAATATTCAAGGTACAAGGTAACAGAATTTCAAAATGTGTACAAGCATTTTCTCTTTTCTTCTATACGAATACTGGTTTCAAAGTTTCCATTCGTTAAATATATTTAAGGTTTGCAGATGTATTTTTGCATGAAGATTTCATTAAATGTTGTAGAATGCAATTCCCTGAAGGAAGCGCATCGGAAGACAGTTACAACGATGGAGCAGTATCAGATGCACAAACATATTGTTAGTATATCCAATCAGAAGATGTAAGACTATGACAGACTTCATACAGGAAGTATTTTTACTTTTCATATTTATGGTACGCATAAATTACTTTTTTCATTCTTGTAATTAATATATCTGTTACTTTATATCAGAGTAATACTAATAAATTTTGTCTGATTTTCTTTTACATGTTAATGGTTCATCGGATCATGATGGGGAAGGAGATGTGAAGCAGATCATCATTTGGAATGCAAACGCACATGGTTTCACCTCCATACAAGGACTATAACAAAACAAAATTGAGACAGAGCTGCGGTAATAATCAAACTAACCTAAGTATTCGTGTTTACATATATTATTGATATAGTAATATGTTTATTATAGTAATTATATTGTTAATGTAATAATAAAAAAAATAAAGAATTGTAAATTAATAACTTGTATACCTTATTTATTTCCAAAATATTTTTAAATTTATTTATAAAGCTAATTTAATGCCGCCATTTTTAAATCATCGAAAGAGCCAAATTTTCAGTAATTTTGGTGCCAATTTGGCTTTTAGTTATGATGCCAAGATTTGGTGCGATTTTGGCCCTAATTTGGCGCCAGAACGTTTCACCAAAGTTGGCATGTATTTGGTGCTAATTTGGTGTCATAGGTTGGTACACGGTTTGGCACCAAAACCCGTGCGTAAAATGGACACAGATGGATCGGGTCTTGGTGCCAAACCTTGTAGAATTTTAGGGACATTTGGTGTCAATTTGGAGCCCAATTGTTTGCTGGGCTTAAAACATAACATACAGCTAGACAAGCAAAGCGACTACAAAGCAAGGCGTCGCGTCAGCGTGTGGTCCGTCTACTTGAATTGGGGCCCACCGTTCTTTTTAACAAATTACTTCGACGTTATTAGATAGTCGCATCAAAGTAGAGGAAAGCTGATCCTATAGAAAAAACTCCAAGGAATACGATAGTATTTTTCTTGAATTTTTAAAATCCTGACCTTGAACCTCAATTTGCAACATAAAAGTTTGTTTATAATTTGCAGTATTAAAAACAAACTTCATCAACTTAAAAAAATTTATCCGAATAGGCCGTACCTTCATTGGCGTAGCTAGGATTTTTGTTTGAGGGAGGACCAGGACCAACCCCCCCGCCCCTCTAGCACTCCAACTATTTTTTATAGGTAGAGAAAATCTTTATATATGTACATACACATTTTATTACAATCATTTACCTACATATTTATTTAGCACTGAAACAGAGTAAACGGAATAAAATATTATTTATTATTTAATCTCAGGAAATCTAAACAAAATTTTTAAAAACAGAAAAAAATACAGTAGAAAAAATAAATTGATTTATTAAAAGCAAGAGCATATCATGTATACCTACAGTTAAAATTTATACAAGTTTTAATGTGCGGTGTTGTCATACAAAAATATTTAGGACCTGTTGTGCTGTTACATTGGTTTTGATCATTTCGTTTTTGATGTTCAGGAGTGCCATATTCGAAAACCTCTCCTGGAACATAGTTGTTCTTAACCACGTTTTAACGCGACGCATAGTGGAATAGCTCCTTTCACACTCGGCCGTGCTTACAGGAAGACTAGTAGCTGTTTGCAGCAATTTGTATAAATTGGGGCAATAGTCTTTATTAATTTCTGTTTTCAGACTTTATAAATTTATTTCAATGTTCTTCTTCTGTAACATATTTTTTATTATTTTTGTTTCAGCCTGTAAGGTCGAAATGTCTATATTTAAAACACGTTATAATTTGCTACAAAAGCCTCTCCGCTTTCCAGGTCCAACTTTATAAATGAGTCAACTGACTGTGCCAAAGGTAGATTTACAAATCTATTTTTGAAGTTAATGATAATATTGTCCATCACTTGATTACAAATATTTATTTTCCAAAATTCGGAAGGCTTTGTATCTGATGGTATGTCCATCAAATTACCTTCACCTAGAGTTAAGTCTATCACGAAGTCATTCATTCTCTTCGATTCTCTTTTCCTTTTTGAGACTCGAGTAGGTTCCTAAGAAATGTCGTGTTCTTCTGCAAATTCCTAGATTTTACTCCAAAGGCCATTGAATTGGTTTCTGCTTTCCTCAAAACTAGTTATAGTACCCATTATTATGTCACTCACTTGACCAAGAGTTGAATTTTTACTTTGGAAGTACCTACTCAATACATTAATTATTGATATCACTGAGTGAAACACAAATGTACAAATAACAAAATCTGGTTTCGTGATGCAACTCAGTATACCACATGCCTTCACAGAGTTCTTGTCTTGAGTCTGGCTAATTTCTTCTTCCAAAACTTTTTTAATTGCATTATAATTAGATAATATAGCTTTGCAGTTTTTATAACGACAGCTCCTCTTATATTACTCAAGCTTCCCATTTCACAGCTGGATTTGATATCAAGAGCATCATGAACTTTCTTCAGATGGACATGATTACCAGGTTGCAAGAAATGGATATATAAAGTTTCAAGCGTATTGAAAAAGGCCATTGCTGGTAAAACGTTTCCACATGAATTGACAACAATTAAGTTGAGCTTATGCGCCAAACAGTGGATATAAATTGCTTGAGGGTGCGTTTCTTTTATTATCGCTTGAAGACCTTGATGTTTCCCTGACATTACACTGGCTCCATCGTAGGATTGTGCGATTATGGGAATATCTGTCAAAGTGCACTTTCCTAAAAAGTTTAAAATCAGTTTTGCCAATCCTGCAGCATCTTTCGAGGTGGAGCAATTTATAAAACCAATGAATCGTTCTTCAACATTCAAGTCCTTGACATACCTAATGGTGACTGACAATTGCTCTTGTTTATAACACCTAGCTTCATCTGCCATTAACGAAAAAAATCTACAAGCTCCCACCTCCTTTACTATTTCTTGTACAGTCAGCTGGGCTGTGATATCAATAAATTCATTTTGGATTTGAGGGCTGAAATAGGTCGTATGTTGCTCCAAATGCTTTGAAAATTGTTCATCATATTTGACAAAAAGCTCACTAACTTCTAAAAAATTACACCTGTTTTTAGAAGTCGAGCCCTCGCGATGTCCCCTCAAAGGTAAGTCCAGAAGTACCAGACACAACATAATGTCTATAAGTTTAGTCAAATAGTCTCTATTCTGGACTACTTCCTCTGTATGCTACATTATAAGTTTTTCATGTACACTTCCACATACAACAGATTGTTTGTAGGATACAAACATTTGAGTACATTGGATGTGAAGGGATGATTGTTCGTGCTTTTGTAGCCTCTCTTTCATTTATTTCCAATTGTTAAATCCGTGGTGAATAAACTTTTCATTTTGTTCGCGTATAATTCCTTTGGAAAATTGTCTGCACACAAAGCAATAACTTTTATCGTCTATTACACTATATTCAAGCCAGCTATATGTGTCGTAGAAGTTCGCTGAAAACGACCGCTGTCTATCTCCGAATTTACTTCTTGGAAAATTTACCCGCGGTTGCAATGGACCAGTCTCGAGAGTGCCTAGATTTAAATTTGTTTTTCTCTCATTGTCAGTAACTGTGATCCTAACTTCTTCACTTGTGACAACCGCGCCAACTGCTGATATTGTTGGTGTCGAACAGGGTTTGGTAGTGAGATCTAACTGTTGTCTCTTAGTAAAGTTGGTCCCAATTTCTTCACCTGAGCAAATTACGTCTGCTGATGACGTTGTTGGTGATGCATCGGGTTGTATAGTGATATTCGTTTTCTTCCGATTGATTGTCTCAACATCGTTAGTTATCTCTTCAAGACGACTATTCGTCTTTTTAAAGAAGGATCTAACAATAACGTGAAAGAAAAACGTAAAGAATAAAATGTCCGGAATATCACGGAAGACGCGTATCGCACGAGTGTGTCGGAAATACTGTGTTGTAGACTTGCACGCAACTCTAGGAAAAAGATGTACATACATTGTATAAGGATGGACTGGAAGTGATTACAAAAAACGAAAAAGGGAAAACAGAAGAATTGAAACTTTGGAAATCGGATGTGCGTTTGACAGGCAGGCTGCCACGAATCTAGACAGTTAAAACATAGTTGTAGATATTTTCATGAGAAATAAATGTGGAAATATATGCAGCGAAATGTAACGCCGTCGATGAAACCGAAATCCAACAGTGGTATAAACAGTTGACGACGGTTTCCTGACGAGGAGAAGGCGGAGGGGTCGCGTGGCTGGAGACGGAAGGGAGGCCACGCAGTAGAGCTCGATTTTTCGAAAAGGAAGCCGTACCCGTACATTTTATATTGATTAAAACGAATGTAGTTTGTATTATTAAGAGAAGAAATAAAAATAAAATTGAACATGACAACCAAATAAATAAATAAAAAGTTGAAGCGATTTGAGTGAATTTCATTGAATTTCATTGAATTTCATTCGTGGAACGTAAATTCGCGATTGTTACAAATTGTTACAAATTGATGTGACTGGATTGTTAGTCACATTTGCGTTTTGTTCGCGCGGACCGACCGCTTGCGGTTTGCCCGCGGGGACAAAACGCAAATGTGGCGCCGCGCCGGCGTAATTCTAACAGTTTTAATTAATAATTTAACCTAATAAGAACATTATTACATTTTTTCTATTTAATTGCACTGCGTATAGCATTTCAGCCCAAATATTTGTTTCTTATAAGATAGGATTTTACGAACAGATGAATGTTTTTTGCTTATGTCGATATTTCCTAGGGTGGGGCCATTCCGCGTTTTGCCGGGGCGGGGGGGGGGGGGGCAGGCCCACCCGACCCCCTAACTAGTTACGTCAATGCGTACCTTTACGATTAAAACGAAAAAAAGTGAAGTTCGTATCTTTAATAGTTTCGGAGATAAAAATACTTTTATAAAAGTACTTTTCGTAAAAATCTCTGAAATTTGCAAACCTCAATGATCTATAGTTTTTAAACAATTTCATTATTGGCAAAATGATGACTTAAACCCCCCATAATTTCGCATAGACTATAACATATTTCAATTCGAACAAAATCCCAGACATCTAGGAAAAAAAGCGAACGATTTGGCGTGGAGTGACCCTTACGCATTTTATGATACCATGAATAAGTTATGAAAAATTTTAAGGCATATAATAAAAGTTGCTCGCGTTATTGACCTGGAAATTTAAAAGGTGTCCGCGGCTGGCGGGTTATTGTCATCTATAATACAAAGGCCACTTGGGTTTTTCTATTTTACAGGCCAGAGCGGTCAGCCGCGCGCAACCGAAAAATCATTATCATATTGCTCCTGCTGTTATAATACATATAAAGTATGTTAAGTAAAAACTACTTTTTAAGCTTTTTATGTTCAAATATTGCCGCGCTTTTCGCTGTTTCTCCAATGCATTTCTATCCTTTTCTACCCCATAACCAATAGAAAGAGATAAAGATACATCCAGCCAGGAATGTGGCAAAGCTGTCTATATGGTGTGCGGAAAACAGGCCACGAACATCAAACGTGCTGACAGTAATAAGCTTCGCTTCTGTAGTTACTCTGTGTCTGTGGTATCATTGACGAAGCATAGAATAGACTATCCATTCTTATATGAAATCATTAGGGGGCTACCTGGCCCGCTCACTAAAATAAAACAACAGCGAATATAATGAAAGTCATTCTCAACAAAAATAAAATTCATGAAATTATATATAGTACCTCTCTTCTATTTTTTTATCGAATTCTTATTTATAATGTCGCATAGTAAAAATGGTACTAGAGAAAAATTACCTGTTCAAATATTATGTTCAAATATTGCCGCACTTTTAATTATTTCTCTAATGCCTCTCTATCCTCTTTTACACTATAGCCAATAGAAAAAGATCCAAATACATCCATCCAGAAATGTGGCAACGCTGTCTGTTATATATGACGGAAAACGGGGACAGAAGACAGAAGTAACACAGGGCTCAGGGCCCCTAAACTACCGTATTTCGCCCAGAACCAAATATAGTTCTCCCCCCCGTCTACTTGGAGCGCTCGCGGCGCCACCAATACATACACATAACGTCGGTGAAATACGCACACAAGAACATGGTCCTATATATGTGCTGTATAGTATTTATACTTACAAGTAAAAATTATTTTATAATAAAAATATGTTGTGGGAAAAAGAAAAACACTATTAACAAATTAATTAAATATATTGGAATAATATTTTACAGTTTCAATTCAAAATAAATATTTGTGTAATATATATTAAATATTATATACATATATAAAATACACCAAGTTTATGAAATAATATTTATCGTTAATAAACTTAAATAAATAAAATACATCATTTTATGGCCTGGTCCATTATAGTTATTATTGTTTTAAGCTTTGGAGTATAAACCGTACCCAACAGGAGATAATTCTGAATGTTTCGCCAGCATTCCAGCTAGCTTTATCAGGCGTCTGAAGATGAACAGTATCAGAAACTATCTCTTGCTGAACATTGCTTACACCTCACACCGTCAAACAATATTAACTTCAATTTCCTAAAAGACTCTTGAGTACTTCTGTGGCCTTTCCAGGCTGCAGCATGGTAATCTCTCCTTTGGACAGCACCTTCTGTAATTGTAAAGAATCATTGGTAAAAATGTCTTTTAAATGATTCAGTATACTACTGAATAATAATAGTCAGCAGTCTGTAAAGCCATACCTGCACTCTGCAATGGTTTTTCATCTTGCAACAAATAAAACATGAACATGTACAATTCTTTTTAATTCTTGGTCTTTTTATTAAAATAATGAGTATTACTTACTTCATTCTCATCTCTTGCTCTTGTTGTTGCACCTTTTCGCAAGAAAACGCCAATATAACACGCCAAGATTAAATTCAATTAAATTCCAATGCACGCTTCTTCAAACCAAGTTCAATAAAATTTGCGAGTTGACGGGTGAATGGTGGGAACGTGACGTCACGATTTCTTACCTTGTGTACAGTATCGGTGATACAATGTATACATGTAGAGGTGCACCGCTAGCGCTTCAAGTAGACGCGGGGGGGGGGGGGGGGAGAATTAAAATCGGCTTTAAGTTCACAAGAATAGAGTTTGGGGGCCCTGACAGGGCTCCAGCCGCAGTTTTGTCTCTGTAGTTATTCTATGTTACGTTTACTTAAATCTTTCTATAATAAATTTTGTACATAATCAATTGGCGGTAGTGAAAGTAGTGACAAAAAGAAGGCACATAAAAATTAAATTGTGTTTTGTGTGTATTATATATTAATAAGCTTCAAAAGTAAAGAAGGGATATATATTACTTTCTGGAAATTGGAAGTGTATTTTAAGTGTTTTGTAAATGTATTTGATGTAATATTAGAAATTATGAGTAATAAAAAATCGGCAGACTTTTATAAAAGCAAATGGTACTTAAAGGGAAGAAAGTCAACGAAAACTTGCTGTAAGATATTCATTTTTATTTTCTTATAAATATGTAATTTTAAATAATTTGTTTAAAAAGCGGCGAAACTTTTTTTTGACGCACTAACGATTTTTTGTACATTCTACTATTATTCGTTTAGTGAAATGCAAAAATACCAGTTTTAATTTAAAAAATCCATTGGCAAAAATTATCTGTATATAAATTTAGTGTTTTTAGTATGGTTTATAGGTTATTTTGACGCCGTATTGCTTACTATTTATATTTCGTCCAAGAGCCTTTGCACATTGTCCAGTTTGTGCTGTCCAGTTTTCAAAAATAAATGAAATGTCATATACCTGCCTCTGAAGGGTATAAAGAAATCGTAAGAATATTCATTTGTTTTACTTTTAATTCACATTCTTCTTTCAGTTCCTTGATATTATTCGAGTGGCCAAACGTTGCAAATGTTTCAAGACCCCAATAATGTTGGATAATCAAAGTTAATCGATAGAAAGTATCAATAGCACATGCAAAACAGAAACTCATTGAGCACCTATAGGCGCCAGCAGTACTGAAAAAGTTTAAAGAACTGTAATATAATAGCAATATTTATTTTCAATCAGATGACGAAAATCGAACAATGAAGAAAGGCTCTAAGATGCATTTTGCCTTACGATTGTATATTTTTCTTTAATTTTTCAACTGAAAACAGGGGAGACACATATGGTCATGCACTGAAAAACAGCTTATCTGCACTGTGTCTTATAAGGGTAGTCAATTACTGATCACATAAATTGCATCTATTTAGGTGGGTCAAGTCAAATTTAGCTGCAGATTTTTTAACATGTTCGAAGTGTTAAATTTGAGTTGGAATTGGATTTAAGTTAGATTTCAGTTAAAGGGTATAGTAGGATAAGGGGGTCAAAAGTGCCCCCAAACCAAATTCAACGTGCAATGAGTCATTCGATAACTTATAAAAAAAAAACACTTCGTGCAAATTTTTAGCCCTGTATCTCGACCTGGAGGGTAGTAACAGGGTGAAAATGAAAATCATGTTTTTACGCCATTTCTCTTATTCTATAGCATGCAAAAAATAGAGAAAAATCAGAGGCATTTCTGATATCGGCTTACGTATTTAGAAATTTTTTCATATTTTTAAATTGAACAGCTAAGTTGTGAAAAATGAAAAACCGAAAAAAAAGCGGAAAAATGCCGACTAAGCATTGATGCAGGTGCAGAACTACGATTATATTTTTACAGTAAGTAGATGTTGTTGTTGCTATTATTCTCAATTTTTTTCAGATTTTTCGTTTTGGTGCGCCGTAGTCAAAAAAACTAAAAACCGATTCGTTGATTATTTTCTGGGTGTTAGACGTCCAATTTTTTTATGTTCTTTGGTATATAAGTGCTCCATGCAATGTTTAACATTTTTACATTCGGCAGAATAACAGAGGAATTATAGAAAGTAAATAAATCCAATTAATAAAAGTTCCGATGACAACGTATCTTCTGAAATATTAAGTGAGTTTCCAGCAACGGCGCTGGCTCGGCGGCAAAGTGTGTTACTTCAGAACGGCTAGAGCCTGTTTCGAATCTCTCCTTTGGGCTTTTTACTTTTTTTATTTATTATTATTTTTTTTCAATTTCTAACTATATAATAATGATCAGTATCGGTTTACAAATGTGTTAAAAATATTTTAACCTAAAATATGTATAAAAATAATGTTAGAGCGCTTTTTACGCGGAGTCGTACAAAATATAATTAAATATAATACAAATTTTTACGACTCCGCGTAAAAAGCGCTCTAACATTATTTTTATACATATTTTAGGTTAAAATATTTTTAACACATTTGTAAACCGATACTGATCATTATTATATAGTTAGAAATTGAAAAAAAATAATAATAAATAAAAAAAGTAAAAAGCCCAAAGGAGAGATTCGAAACAGGCTCTAGCCGTTCTGAAGTAACACACTTTGCCGCCGAGCCAGCGCCGTTGCTGGAAACTCACTTAATATTTCAGAAGATAACGTTGTCATCGGAACTTTTATTAATTGGATTTATTTACTTTCTATAATTCCTCTGTTATTCTGCCGAATGTAAAAATGTTAAACATTGCATGGAGCACTTATATACCAAAGAACATAAAAAAATTGGACGTCTAACACCCAGAAAATAATCAACGAATCGGTTTTTAGTTTTTTTGACTACGGCGCACCAAAACGAAAAATCTGAAAAAAATTGAGAATAATAGCAACAACAACATCTACTTACTGTAAAAATATAATCGTAGTTCTGCACCTGCATCAATGCTTAGTCGGCATTTTTCCGCTTTTTTTTCGGTTTTTCATTTTTCACAACTTAGCTGTTCAATTTTAAAATATGAAAAAATTTCTAAATACGTAAGCCGATATCAGAAATGCCTCTGATTTTTCTCTATTTTTTGCATGCTATAGAATAAGAGAAATGGCGTAAAAACATGATTTTCATTTTCACCCTGTTACTACCCTCCAGGTCGAGATACAGGGCTAAAAATTTGCACGAAGTGTTTTTTTTTATAAGTTATCGAATGACTCATTGCACGTTGAATTTGGTTTGGGGGCACTTTTGACCCCCTTATCCGGCTATACCCTTTGTATTCGAATTACATTCAGGATAAATTTTAGATTGATTCAATTTTTAATTAGATTTGAGTTAAATTTAGATTCGGTTTGTGTTAATTTTGAGTTTGAATTAGCTGCGGCTTAAATATTGGTTAAATTTGGGTTTGTATTAGTTTTGGGTTAAATTTTGACTATCTAGAGAATTTGAGTTTGAATTAAGTTTATAATAGGTTTTGGAGAGCTTCGGATTTGATTTTGGATTGGATTTGACTTTCTAGATTATTTTTAGGTTAAATTTTGATTAGATATCAGTTTGAATTAGTTTATGTTAAGTTCGGATTAGACACAGTTTAGAAACTGTTAAGTATACAGAGTATTTCCAGGTGGATGGTAACATTGGGCAAGGAGTAAATCTACCTATGAAAATAAGTTGGAAATAAGGAATAGCATTTTTGCATTTGAAGCTTCGTTTTAAAGAAAATAAAGTTTGAAATTCTTCTATCATATGAGTGTACATATGTGGATTATTTTCAGGTTTAGTAATGTATTAATAAATAAAATATTGCATTACTGTGTAGATAATACGTTTATTATTAGTACTATTACTTACATAATATGATTGAATCAGCATAGACATTACAAGAGACAATGAATATGAAAGTAAATATAAAGGAAAACGTTTGTTTTAGGTAATTCATTGTAGAGATAGTACAATGCATGGTTGCTTGAAATTATTTACAAACTTGATTTTCTTGAAAACCAAGTTCCAAACAGAATATGTTACTTCTTATTTTAAATTTGTTTCTGTACATAGGATCACCCCCTGCCCAATGGTGTATGCCATCCATCTAGCAACATCCTATCTAGTACATGTACGTTTGAAAGCATTTTCAAACATGGTTTTCTCGAAAACAACTTTAAATGGAGAAATGTTATACGGTATTTTCGACTTATTTTTGCACATAGAATCATTCCTTATCTAATGGTACCAACCATCTGTCATCCTGTACATACAAGGTGAACAAAATAACTTCATCTCAAATATCTTGCTTGTTTTTATAACATAAAAATGTCAGAGCACAATGTTAATTGGTTTACAACTTAATTACGGTTAATTTGGTTGGCGACATTTGCATTTTTTAAGTTTACAACCACTCTTGCAGTAGCATAGACTATAGCCTTGACCTCCAGAAGTTGATGACATTCTTGCACCTTTTCTAAGTGAAATTTCTATATCTGATACTTCTTCAGCAGATATGAAATGTTCTTTATAAATAGAAAATTGATTTCTTATCTTCAACTGTATCAACAATAGCTAAAATATTTCTTCCATCTCTACAGGATCAGGTATACAAATTTTTACTGTGTCACTGATATTATCTGCTCAGTATTTAGAATTGGATGTGATAATTATTTTTCTTTCTTGCTTTTTAAGATTAGACAAATCCATTTGTTTTCTTTTAAACGCAATTTTGATTTTTTCTTCTGTTATTAGATAAACTGTTTGAATTGTGTTATTGTTTTTTGTTGATTCCACTGATGATGTAGATTGCTGAAAATCATTAGTTATACTGCTATTCAAGGATGACACTGTTGAGAAGTCTTTTATAATATCATCTTGAACGGCACCTGATTTTCCAAAGTTTGAGCTTTTTACATTGCTATTATTTTTAAGAAGAGTATCTAAATCTTTTTCTGTATAGGCATTGGTCCGACCATTTATGTGTGTTATTAATCTCCAACCAAGAACTCAGTATATTCTTCAGGTCTTGATTACACCTTTCTATTAAATCCTGACTTTGGGAATGTCTGGACTTTCCACATACCATTTTGAATTAATCTGCTACAAAGTTCTTTTATGACATTATTGGCAAATTCTGTGTCATTATTGCTCTGTAGCATACTCGGAAAATGAAAAATTGCAAAAATGTCCAAAAGAACGTATGCTACTTCTTCAGACTTTTACTTCTTAATTAAACGAATTTAGCTAAATGGTACTGATGCACGTGTATAACTTTATATTGCTCATCGTCTTGCGACTGCATATTTATATCAACTTGACATTTTGAATTCATTTTGTTACATAAAATTGGTTTAATTACCAAGCCTTTCTTAGAGACACTTCGTTTTTTTGGTAGATTTCGCACAAATTCAAATAAATAATGATTTCCTTTGTAATATTTTTATATTTCGCATTTAATTTTTTTTCTATGCAATTTCTGTTATTATGACCAATTGCAGTATGAACATAGTGTAATATTTCAAATATATCTTCAATACGAACATAATATTTAATTACATTATCTTCTTTCAAAAGCCAATAGGTACAACAGTAAATAAAATCACTATCTTCCAATACTACCAAAAAAAAATCATAATAGTCATTATGTTTAGTCACATTATAGCAGTACTTATATTGACCAGTCAATGTAATAATTTATGATAAATTATATAACACTTGGTACACTGACCAATTTCGTTTGTTATTATCTATAATGGTTGGGCATTATAAATAATGTTCGTATTATTCATTTAGTCCATAACATATACATATACATATATATATATATATATATATATGTATATATATGTATACATATGTATATTTTCCTTTAGCTTAAAGATCGCTACAGAAATTTCCGTTACGATTAACTCAGACGAGGTACAGAATATTTTTTCCAAATTGAAATATGTTGTAGTCCAAACGAAATTATGGGTGATTCTGTCACGTATCCCCTTACATGCGAGTAACACTTTATGGATTAGTAACCTTTTCATGTATTTGCCTGTGAATGAGACTTCAAGTATTAATAACTATCGCGCAAGCGCGGAAATTCAAAAGAGCAGCGGGGGAAAAAGAGCGACGAGAAGAAAGAAGCAACGAACAGAAGAAGAAGAACCAGGAAGAAGGAAAGACGCATTGAGAATTCTCGCTTTAATAATTTCCTTAAAACTAACACAAGAATAAACAGAAATTCAATTCAAATAAGTTTTATTTAATATTCGCGCTCTCGAGCAAAGTGGTTTAGCACTTCACGGGCATAGAACCCAATAGTCATAGACCCATCAAGAAGATCCGTAACAAAATTGGTGACAGCGGTGGGATAGTTTTCAATTAATTGAATAAACTGATATTGCCGGCTCGTGAGTGTGAGCATCGGAAAGCAGACTTCAAGACTTCTGAACCATCAAATTGTGACACGGCGTGTGGACAGCATCAACAGCTCCCAGGTGCACCTCTCCCTCTTGGTTTTTGCATGGTTTTCCCAAGAGTGCGGGTAAATACCGGAGACGGGCGATTTAAGCGATCCATGCACGTTAATCCTTAAATCGCGAGCACCACCACACGCTTCATCGAACATCAGTCGGACCATCTTTCAAGTCTATCACCGAGGACGACAATCCAAAAGCATCAGAGGATCACCAGACTGGACTATCTTCCACGCAACTCAACTGAGGACGACCAGACATCGAAGGATCGAACAAGACGACGTTACCGCTCGATAGAAGCAGGAGTGAGGACCCAGTCAACGGCGACAGCTACAGGAAAACTGCGAAACGATAGATAAGATATTACACATTTAGTTAGCAACGTTCAAAATGCCGCCGTTGCGTAAAAAATATCAGCTAGTAAGAAAAATCCGCAGGCGTGGCCTGAATAGTGGTGTGTTTGTGGTTGAGGACATACCAGTTGAGCAGTCCGATACATCACAGGGAGATGTAGCAGTTCTTCCAATTCAGTCGCTCCTTCCGAGATCTGTATTACCCGGTGCTGTTGAGGACTCCACTTTGGCTGGTAATTCAATGTTCTGCAACATGTCATCGAATTCTTCTGAACCCTCTAGGACACCGTGTCGTGCATCCTTGAGCTTAGTAGCAAGCTTCATCCCTAGCTTCGATGGCAAAGAAAGTTCGGTCTCTCGTTTTATTGATCAATGCAAATTTGCGGACTCAATAGTTTCACCCGAGGACAAATCGTTTTTACTATTCCTGATTTGCAATAAAATTCAATCTGACGAGTATTGCAGAATAACGCGAAGTCAAACTCCTAAAACTGTAGAGGAATTGATGAATTTAATTAAGTTAAATTACAAACAAAATTTTAATTTTAAACATGCGTTAAGCGAATTTAAAGAATGCCGACGCGGAGATCATGAAAGCATTAGCGATTTTGGAAAAAGGATACAGGTCATCTTGTATAGAGCGATCAAAAACGCGAGGGATAGTCATCCTGTTGAATCTATCGATGGGTTATCGGTATTACTCACCGAAGAGGCAATTAGCGCCTTTTCATGTGGACTTCGCAATGATAGCATTACGGCTTCAGTCTTTGGAAATTCAATAGCGAACTTGGAAACTGCGATTCAAATAGCAATTCGTATAGATGAACGGTTAAAGTATAAGACGGAGCGATTTGACACAAAAATAATGAGAGAAAGGTCGGAAGTTTTTGTGAATTAGACTAAATGAATTTGACTATGACATTGTTTACAAACCTGGTAAAATCAACGCTAACGCAGTCGCACTTTCACGAAACTCAATTGAATCAGATTCAAACATTCAATCCCAAATTTGTCGTGCTCAATCTTATACTCACTCTTGGCCTGGGGATCCTGAGAGGGTGCTCGTTTGCGCAGACGTGTCTCCATCTCTGGATCTTGGTACTGATAAATCGAGTGATGATTTTTTGCATCTTCAGAACGAAATAGTTATAGCTTCTGTTTTCCTTACGCGTGGGAACGCAGGAGCGGGAAAACCCGAGGCCGCATGTGGGCGCCCAGAAACAATAGTTAATTTGGTACCCCCGACTTCCGATGCTGCTTCCTGTTGGCTGAACGGAACTGAACCCCAAGTATCCGCTTCAGGAACGGTAGAGGATAGTCAAGGTTACCCGCGTTGTGTCACGCAATCGAGCGGGCTTTCCTCGCGGGGCCAGCAACTTGAGCATCGCCATCGCGGGTGTGGGGAGCCCGCTGTTCCTTCAGTTTTGAAAAATACCAGGAACTTGATTACCAGAAGAAACGACAGTGTTCATGAGTTCGATGCCAAGTTTGCAGTGGGTAAGCATAGGGATGTAGCCTCGGCAGTCTGTTATAATCAAAAAGGTAAAGAAATGAATGACAATGATAATCCAATGAATGATAATGATGATTCAATGAATGACAATGATGAGCCAATGAATGACAACGATAATCCGATGAATGACAATGACGATTTAATGATTGATAATGATGATCAAACTAATGACAAACGAAGACAATGAAGAGACACAACTACCATATCCTACCATAAGACACATTAAAAATCATCTTTACACACAAAACGGCAATCTCGCTCATTTCATTCCCCTTGATTTTAATATAATAACAGAGGTCAGCAGGTCTCTGATAAACCAGGGTAAATTCACAATCGAAAAAGCACAGAGTTACCAAGTAAATCTCGGTGATACAATGGCTTTTCCGATCGATGATTATTTTATGTTTCTCTTATTTTTCAAACAAAGCCTACTTGATAATCTAGATTCTCATCACGTCGATTCTGCAATTAAATCTTTCAAAATTTTAATTGATTCACAAAGTTTAGAAACTTTTAGCATAGCAAGGGATCTAGATAGTTTCACTTTATCAGAATGGAATTTAATAGAAGATCTTCTCCGATTTAACTTCAATGATCCAAAATACCAAATTATAGTATGCACTGGTGAAATAGTTATACCTTCGGTGTCAGAGCGTCGTCGAATCATTCAAGAAAACCATAATTCCGTAGTAGGTGGTCATCGAGGCACCCACAAGATGTATAATCTCCTTAAAGAAAATTATGAATGGCCAGGAATGAGGAAAGAAATAGCTAATTTTGTTAGGTCTTGTCCAATTTGTCAAAGAAATAAAACTTATTCTACAAGAACAAAACAACCTATGTGCATCACCGACACTCCAACTCGTGCCTTTGAGAAAGTTCAAATGGATATCGTTGGTCCTCTGCCTGTAACAGAAAAAGGGAATAAATATCTGCTTACTCTTCAAGATAATTTAACTAAATATTCAGAAGCGATTCCTCTACCCAATATACAAGCAGTTACAGTAGCCCTTGCCTTAGCAGAAAATTTCATTAGTAGGTTTGGTTGTCCAAGAATAATTCACACGGACCAAGGAAGGAACTTTATTAGTCAGGTGATGGAAAATTTTTGTAAAATTTTTAAAATACAGAGGATAACTTCTACTGCCTTCCACCCACAATCCTTAGGTTCCTTAGAAAGAGCTCATCGAATCTTTATTGATTACCTCAAACATTATTGTATTAAAACTAATTGGGATGATTGGATAAGATTTGGTATGTTTTCCTATAATGCTTCTACTCATGAGGCTGCGGGATTCACTCCACATGAATTGGTTTTTGGAGTCAAAGCTATAGTTCCATCTGCGTTCGCTAGAGAACAAGTGCCTCGTACATTTATCCATTATTTGGACCAACTGTTTACCAAGATAACAACTGCTCAGGCCGCTGCAGCGGGGAACCTTGAAAGAGCTAGAGAAGGAGGTAAAACTTATTATGACGGGAAGCTAGATCCACGTGAATGTAGAGTGGACGATGATGTATGCCTCTTAAAGGAACCCAAGGTTTCGAAGCTTGATTCTGACTGGTTGGGTCCCTTTAAGGTCAGACGTATGGTTGCCAATGTGGCATGCGAGTTGGATTTAGGAAATAATAAGTTTAAAATGGTCCATGTTGGTAGGCTTAGATTGGCATGTGTAGGACTTGCCGACGATGACATGGAGTATTGGTTGTAATGTTATGATTTGTAATTCAGAAATGCTGATGAAGGTTGAATGTTGTGCGTTTCATGCCTTGTATCTGAGTGTGAGTGTGGCTCTATCAGGTGTAAACCCAGCGTGTATGATAATTTGTAATGCGAAAGAGTTGTTCCGAAGAGGCAGCTTTTTGTACAGGGGCGAAGGTGTCACGTATCCCCTTACATGCGAGTAACACTTTATGGATTAGTAACCTTTTCATGTATTTGCCTGTGAATGAGACTTCAAGTATTAATAACTATCGCGCAAGCGCGGAAATTCAAAAGAGCAGCGGGGAAAAATGAGCGACGAGAAGAAAGAAGCAACGAACAGAAGAAGAAGAACCAGGAAGAAGGAAAGACGCATTGAGAATTCTCGCTTTAATAATTTCCTTAAAACTAACACAAGAATAAACAGAAATTCAATTCAAATAAGTTTTATTTAATATTCGCGCTCTCGAGCAAAGTGGTTTAGCACTTCACGGGCATAGAACCCAATAGTCATAGACCCATCAAGAAGATCCGTAACAATTCAAATCACCATTTTGTCAATAAAGAAATTCTTTAAAAAATACAGACTTTCGAAATATACAAATTTTGACGATTTTTACAAACACTGCCTTCATAAAAGTATTTTTATCTCAAAAACTGTTAAAGAAACGAACTTCGTTTTTTTTCCATTTTAATCTTGAAGTTATGGCCAATTCAGATAAATCTTGGTTAAGTTGAAAAAGTTTGTTTATAATATGCAATATTAAAAACAGATTTTTTCCACTTAACAACATTTATTTGAATAAGCCACATTTTCACAATTAAAATAAAAACAATGTTTGTATCTTTAATAGTTTCGGAGATAAAAATACTTTGATGAAGGCAGCTATTGGCAAAATCGTAACTTAAATCACTCCTAATTTCGCTTATTGTTAGATTACAATATATTTTAATTTGAACAAAATTCCAGACATTGAGGAAAAAAGTGGATGGATTTGGCATGGGATGACTTATGTTATGGGACTTTACGTCACATGGCCTGAAATACTAGTAACCTAAAAAAGCAATATTTTCTGAAGAAAATCTTCCGTTTTATTATCTAACAAGGAATGTAGACACTTCTACAGCATTTCAATATGTAAAATGTAAAAGAAAACGCAAAAGATATAGGTATTTATTACGCAACTGAAAAGGTAAAAATGAAAATGGTAATGGATCTCGAGACTCCAAAATCGTGTGACAGAAAAATATGTACATTGGATAATATGTTTATGCTGTACCTCGCCTGTGCGATTAACTAGGCACAGTTACTCACAAAATTGAGCATACACCTATGTTGGTCGTGAAAATTGGCGGGAAAATAGATTAAAACATGCATATTTGAGAGTAAGAATGCAATATATATTTATCAGTACAATTTAACAGACAATTAACGAAAGAAAAACAAAATAATATTAAATATTTGTTTATATTTCATTGAAAATGTAAAATTACTCGAGTTTTACTGACACAAAATTGGGCATACATATTTAATATGTAATCATAGTTTGTTTTGACCCTTCGGTTCAGAAATGGATTTGGCTTACAAATGTACATTATACTACATTCACACTCACATCCATCCCTCCACTCCATCTATCTCCCGTATTTCTGCTACCTACATTCCCTTTCTTTCCTCTCTTCCCTTCTTTCTACCTCCCTAAGCCATTCCTGTTAGCTTCTCGCGAATCTGTGCCTCGTTTACCCTATTCTCTTCGTCCAGGGTCTCTAAACCCACAAGGCTAAGGCCATTTCCCTTTAAATATTCTAGCCTATCTAAACTGCTACTTATATCTAACTTACTTACTACCTCCTCCTTCCAGCACTCTTTAACTAATCTTTGGTTTTCCATGTTTCTAATTTTCTGGTCGTACTTCATTGCCCTTTCTCCTGTTCTCCTCCTTAACTTATCTATCTTAGTTTCATCTAATACCAAATACCAGGGCGAACATCTATGTCGTCCTGAACACAACTTGATATATTTTATCTGTACTCTTTCCAGGGTTTCCCACTCTTCCCATCCAAACATTTCTGCTCCATGCAACAGCCCACTTGCCACCAGGGTATTGAACATGAACATTCTCTTACCAAAGTCATCTCTCATGATTCTCTCTCCTATCCCCAACACCTCCTTCATTGTTAATACCGCTCTCTAAATCCATTCCCTTACATGAGCCTTCCAATCCCCATTCCTTTAGAATCTTATTCTTAGGTATGTAAACTCCTGAACTACTTCTACTGACTTTCCTTTCCATCCCCATGCCGTCCTTTTCTGCTTTTCTCTTCCTTTCCCAAAAAGCATCAGTCTGGCCTTAACTACATTCAGATTCAATTATTTCTCTTCCAGATATGCCTCCAGCTTGCTTATTAGAAGTTTACAATCTCCTTCCGTCATAGCGACCAGTTTTTATGCACGTGGTAAGTCCTTTGTATTCTGAATGTTAACACGAAGTATTGTGGGTTATTGTGGGTAAGTGTGGTAAGTGTGGTAGAGTCTTAAAAGATCGCTATTCCTGAGTTCAAATTCCCATATGACGTGCTATATTTCTTTTCCTTCAATAAGGTTTTTATATACATCCACTTACCAACAATAACCTGCAATATTTCGTGGTAACATTCAGAATACAAAGGACTTACCACGTGCATAAAAACTTAGAATCAAAATATCTAAAAAACGAAGGCATATTGTGCAAAAACCTCTTAGGTTTTTTTAATACTAGGTACGTACTACATCGTGTCGTGACTGTCGTTTCAAAAGCGATTTCCGCGGCCGTGTACTCCCCTTGTAAGCGTACAGCTTTAACAAGTTAGAGGTAAAGGTAACACCGACGCAAGGGACGAGCAGAGAGATACAATTGGGAGTCACATTGTTCAGAGAAAATGCACAGTTTTACCGATTCAATGCACTCCCGTCTCCTTGCTCGTTCCTTAATAAACCAATAACACCACCTCTAATCCGGTGACTCGTGCTCAGTGTCGAACGGCATCTTGCCCCTAGCCTCACCGTGGTTAAATTTCCACTAACAATCGTGGACACCAGGGTGGGAACACGCAGGAGCCAAGGCGAAGGTATCGACAACGCTATTGGATGATTTATTCTTCCGCCTTCTACCAAGATTAGTATATAGTACATGCTGCAGGATGTAAATATTATCAGTAGTGCTCCTTATCTTTTCTGAAACCCGCCTGTGTGTCGTCTATAATCCCTTTCAATTCTATGTCAACCTTAAGCCTTTCGTTTACTACCGCTGCGTACAACTTGTAAGTCCTGCATAGCAGTGTAATTCCCCTGTAGTTACTCGGAATGTTTGCATCACCTTTCTTATGTGATGGCGTAATTATTCCTTTCCTTCATTTATTTGGGAAACCCTTTCCAAATATTCTTTATCAGTTCGAACAGCTTCTTCTTCATATTCCCTCCGTAATATGTTTCTGTCTGAATCTCATCTATGCCCGCAGCCCTCTCTTTCCTTAGTCCTTTCAACTGCTTTTCGATTTCTTCGTCCGTGGTCACCTGTTCTTCATCATCCGTTTCTTATTCCTCTCTTCTTGCTCCTACTGTTCTTTGTTTGACTCCTTCCAATTCCATAATAAAATGGTTCAGCCATCCGTCTTTCGATATTTGCGTTCCCATTTCTCTTCTTCTCGTCCTCTCCTTATTAATGAATTTCCATATATTTGTCTGTGTCTTTGCCTTTTTCACTTCTTCCCAGATTTTTTCCTTCATCTTTTTTTCTCTTAGCTATCGCTCTATCATCCTTTACCTTTCCTGTAAGTATTGCTCCATCGATACCCCCCCCCCTCCAATTCCTGTATGCCTTCTTTACGCGCCTCTTGTGATTTTTGCATTCTTTATCCCACCATTGCGTTAACTTTTTTATCTTTGAAATTTCTCACCATCTCTTCTTCTTCCTAGGCATCCCGCCTTTCTTCCTACTCTTGCGTTCCAATCTCCGCCGATAATCAACTCCCTTTCTTCCTCCTCCTTCATTAAGGCGTTCACCGCTTGCTCCCATTTGCTTATCCCTTCTCTGCAGTATATGGTCCAAATTTCCCATATCCTTCCTTGTATCTTTACCTTCCTCTGTATCTTTCCAGTTTCACCTCTTCTGTAGCCCATTCTTCCTTACTCGTGAGATAATACCGCCTTTCGCCACCTCTCTTCTTTGAAAGCCTTTTAAGAACTTCCAAAACTCTTCGTCTTTCCCTAATAACCCCGCCACATATCAGAGTAGCATCTTTTCATTCTGTTTTACTACTTTTCCGCTCCTATTTATTTTCCACTTCTGTACCTTGACCGCATTAAAAAGTCGTACTTTTCTTTTTCTTCTCCAGGTCCTACCACCTTATTTACACACTTTCAATTCATAATCTTTGGTACCCCACTTTACTCTTACGTCCATTACTTCGCTTTACTCATCATTTTCACTAACTCTCTTTGTATCTCCCCTTTCTCGCTCGGTGAGGTCATGTTCTATGAAAACCATTCGCTTTTTGTCTTCATTATCTCCTCTTTTATCTTGTTGCCCTTTACCCGTGTCAATATCACCTACCTTCTCCTTCCTCCCACATTTCTTGCCCACTTCAGTTTTCCCCCAATATTCAGCTCTCTCTCCCAGAATTCTTCCACTTCATGCTTATTCCTTGTTCACTTCTATCCAGATCTTTTATGATTATGTTCTTTCGTCTTTCCTTCTTCTTCTAAGCTTCTAGTAATCTATCTAACCTGCTTATTTTTTCCTCATTTACCCACTCTGACTGTTTTGATTCCAGCCTCTTGAGCTTTTGCTTGAGCCTTCTTCATCTTGTTTTTTACCCTTTTTTCGTTCGTCAAGACTTTCCCGCTTGCCCCTACCTTTCTTGAGTAAGTCTTCTACCTTATTCTCTACTGCTACCATTCTGTCCAGAATTTTCCTTTTCTCCACCTCCCATCTGTGCTTTCTCACCTTCCACTATCTCATCAGCTCCCTATTGTTGTTTTGAGCCTCCTTTCTTATTTTCTTCACGTCTGCTCTCATTTCTCTCATCATTTCTATTAGCATCCTGCTCTCTTTTTCCACTCTTAGTTCTTCCTTTTCCTTCGTCAACAGCTCTCTGCTCTTCTCTCCGGCCTTATTTCCTTGTACCTTCCTCATCGCCCCTAGCTCCCCTCTCTCCATCCGTTTTTACCCGTTTTCTCGTTACCAAGCATCTCTCCATCACGTTTTTTTTCTCTTCTTTATCTGGTATTTTTCCTGTCCCTGGCTGTTATGTACCGCGCACCGTGATTCTGAACGAATCTCTCGGGTTGTAAGGCCGATTACGCGACGCGACGATGTTGGGGTACGTTGCACTGCAAATTAATGATGTACAACTAGTTTGATATTAAAGATGATGTATTTACAGTATTTACAATATCTTTATACTATAAATGAAGATTTGTACATGTAGTGTGACCAATGAACGTTTCGATTGATCGGTATTGGAATGTATAGTTCGAAGTGTTCTACTACTCCGCAGTTTCCATGGCCGGCTAGTTGGGTCGAATCGATCCTTTGGAAGTTGCTTGAAGGTTGGTAAGGTTTGCACTATATACTGATTGTATATGGAATCTATTTGAAATGCGCGTGACTCTAATATTTATACTGTTCGGAAACCCAAGGTGGAAGGTGATTGGTTGAAGGAAATTGAAAATGGAAATTTTAAGGGATTTCATGATTGGCTGGTCAAAAATTGGAACCAGCCCCCCACGAGTGTAGGAGTGGGAAAGCGCGATGAAGCGTAGGTAGAAGGGGTGCGCGGAGAAGGGGATGCGAGGGCCCGATATGGGCAGGTAAGCTGGAATTGAGGTGCACGATGCCTCATTGTCCAGAAAAGCAAGGAAATGACTTTACAGCTGTATTTCGACAAACACGGAACAAGACCTTAATGAGGTGCTTACAGTTCGTGTCGTCGACAGCGTGTATTGTCCTTATATTTGAAAGGAAGTGATATTCGAGCTTATAGCAATAAGCTAATACGATTATCGAGGATGGGATAATCCTGTTAGTTTCCGAATGTAAATATATCTATTGAACTTAAAAATCCGTCTTAAGGACGGAATACTGGCGTTCTGCCTCTTCTTCCTGTAACCTCCATTTTCTCGGCTAGCACCGGGCTCTTCTTAAGGCGGTAGTCCCAGGCATGGCAGAGAGTTGACTTTACCGACAAAATGGGCCAAAAATATGGGTTTGCGCGAAACAACTTTTCGTCCTTATAAAGGAGAATTTGGTGTCGAAATATGTCTTATTCGAAAGGGGAGGGTTCAGCGCGGTTCGGTCAGGTAGTCTTGTGATCAAATTATGTTGATATGTAGTAATATAAGCGATGTAATGCGGAGCAAAAATCGACGGCTTGATAGTCGTCGTATCTAAGCATTTTTTTGGTACGGAGAGAATGATCTGCATGAAATGAATACCTGACCGACACGCGCTGAAGCTTTTTCTTTCGAATGAACTATCGTTCGAATCAAAAGCTTCTCATATAACGACGAAAAGTTGTTTCGCGTAAAGGCATGCTTTCTCGGATGACGTCGCCATATTGACGATAAAACAGAGCAAAATACGTATCAAGTTTAGTTCAGCTGTTATGCGCGAGGGGCGCCTAATCATCCAGACAAAATGACAGTTGGCTGCGAGAATAGGAGTAGCTCCATGTACCACTACATTCAACCTCGCCTGTACGTGCGTCGTCGACGCTTTCTGCCTACAACAGATTGTTGCGCGTTTGTTTTCCGCCCGGCAAGCGACACCGCGATATATTTATAGAAAAGCAAATCAAGCAGCGATGCCTTTTAGACGCAACTCAACGCAACGCGTCCACGACACTCGCATAGGCGGAGTTCAATGTAGCTGTATCATCGTTTCCTTTTACATTTTGAAAAGTAATATGTATGGGAACATATACTGGAGAATATTTTCGGAATTTTTTCCTGCAAAACTTAGGTGTAACATATGAAAATATCTAGAGTAATCTGAAAAATGCAGATTTCGTAGTGAAGCTGTAAAAGTACTACTGTTATACTTTTATGGTAACAATATATTATTATAACTATTACCCCCAATTTTATAGATTTATTGGAAAAGTGAACCGTAGTCATAAAAATCAAAAACCAATCTTTTTGATATTTTTCAAGCGAAAAAGCAATCTTCACTTTAAATTTATATATGTTCTTTATGCAGTGACAGCATTACGTGATTTTTAATATTTCTACATTCGGAAGAACAATATACACATATACAGCAGACTCTCGACTCTCCGGCCCCTGCGGGGCGAGATCTCGGCCGGATAAACAAATGGCCAGTTAATCTGGCAGCATGCTTTATAGATTGTTATGTTTAAATTGTAAAAAATTAATATTAAGTATATTGATAATGTTTAATATTTATACACACGTATGAACATACGGTACATATATACAATCGCACCATCTCAATATAATATAATGCTACGTAATATGTATGTAGTATTTGTTTAATTTCATCTTTCACAAAAAACTTGGTAATCTTTTCTGTTTCTTTTATTTCGTTTCTTTCGTTAATGTGATGTCACGCCACTTTCTCAAAAATGATATGTCAGATGCTGATGAATCTTCTTCCTGTTCAACATACTTCGTCGCGCTTACAAGTGCAATCTTTCCTTTTGCGTGACTCACTTTCTCATCTCTATCTATATTCTAAGAAGTGCGGAATACTGTACTCAGAGATTTAGTACGAATGAAAAAAAAATTAATATGAGGTTGCGTATTTAAACAATGACAAATACATGTGACAATAATTACGCAAGAAAGTGAATAATTACAGAATATTTCATATGAACAAAAATGTGGCCGGATAAAACGGTGGCCGGTTCAAATGGGGCTGGATAATCGGGAGTCTATTGTAAATAGAAGTTGTAAATTCAGTTAACTGAAACTATTTCACATATTTATATTTTAAAGTTGGAAAGATAATTTTAATGATTGGATTGGCAGCGTGACTACGTATTCAGACTGTACACCCATACTTAACATTTTCGTCATAAGTTCGTTATTCATTTATTCGTAACTATACAATATGCCAATAAGTGGCAATAATTTCAAAATATGTTACAGAAATTTTAAGAATATTTTGCTCTGAAATGTACGCACAGATAATTTCGGAGTACGTTTTATGCGATTGTCTCTCTAGCCACGGATTCTTCTACTTACGAGTATTACTTAGTATTTCCTAGATCCAATAAATGTATGAAATGATACCATGCACCTGTACTTCAATCCAACCATATTTATTAACGATAAGTACGATTGAAATAGATTTCTTTTATTTATGGGATGTCAGAGAAGCTAAATGATTCTATAATTAACAAATCATATCAATAGTAAATTTATGGAAGGAAACTGAATTGTCATGTAGTTATGAATCAAAAAAATAATATAGAAAAAGAAAGATTAATTTCTGCGTGGAGCGAACTCACGACCAAAATAATTAGTTTGGGATTCACAGTCAGACCCCATAACTACTCTGTCAATCTATTCACTGAAATCTTTCTTCCTATTTTGAGATATACTTGTGTTAAATACTGTCAGATGACTGAATCTATTATTTTTGTTATCTATATATTATTCTTCTAGATGTAGAACTATTAAAAATCACGCACCGTACTCACTGCATGAAAAACAAAAATTTACAGTAAGGATTACTTTTTCACGCGAAATACCTCGACAAAATTGATTTTTAATTTTTTTAACTACATCGCACGACTCCAGAAAATCTTAATGATATTGGGGACAATATTTATAATAATACGTTGCTATCGTAAAAATATAATAGTGTTCTTACAACTTCACTACGAAATCTGCATTTTTCAGATTCTTTTAGGGTTTTCCATTTTGTACACCTAAACTTTGCAATAAAAAAATCCGAAAAAATTCTCTAACATATATCATCATATTTCTAATATGTCAGATTTTTCTCAGAATTTTTGCTTGCCATTAAATGGGACAAATATGGCAAAAACTGATATTTTATTTCTTCCCCATTACTACCCCCCAGAACGAGATAGAGGGTTGAAACTTGGTGTGAAAGCTTTTCTTTGGCTAAGTTATCAAATGGTACATCAAAAGTCTAATTTGGTTCAAGGGCAGTTTTGACCCCCTTATCCGGCTATACTTTCTAACTTGTGCGGGGCGCGAACTGGCGACCAAAATATTTCATACGGATTTCATTGTCGGACCACAAAGCATTCTGATGCTATCGTTGTGTTGAACTGTCACGGCGGCAATGCGGCAACCCTGTCTATGATTCTTGGCAACGCTGCTGCCTCTTGACGATTTCTCCCCTTGCCTCGCTTGCGTACCATAACCAGCTGTGAATTACTTTACGCTTTCGTGAAGGAAAACGATAGTGGCTCCGCCTCGTATTGGTCAGGCAGCCACATGCCTGTGAGGAATCATCTTACTGTAACGAAATCTACCATGCCTACGAAATCTGTGACGTCACGTGTTGGGACTACCCCTTTAACCACCTATCTCTTCCGTCCCTAGATTCCGCTGACACTCGCGCATCCTCCATGCTAACGTCCAATACTAATCGACTTAGACCTGTCGCTAATCTTCTCTTGAATTTCGCACCTCCTTCTTCGCCTCTACTGCCACTGTTCTTTACTATTCCCTTTTCTTTCTTAGACTCTATCCTACGCTTCTCTTAGTCATAATCTCTAAGAAATCTACTCTTACTGCTCTCCATTTGATAACCACACTCCGCACACACACACTCCACACACGGCCAAGTCCCATACATATTTATATTTAGGCTATAATATATAAATAAATTAACATTAATATTTTGTGGTATAGCCTTTGGCTTCAATAACAGCTTGTACCCGTTGTGACATAGATTCAATTAACTTATTAATGAAGGAAGGTGATATTTTGTCCCATTCTTCGTGTAGTTGTAGTTTTATTTCTTCTACATTTGTGAAATTATGATTTAAAAATTTTGATTTCAGTTTTCCTCAGACATGCTCGATCAGGTTAAGATTGATCGACTTGGGCGGGGTTTTTAATAACTGTGACATATTATACATAACCATTCTTGCACTGTATAAGTTGCATGTTTGGGGTCATTGTCTTGCTGCAAATAGTGTACAGGCGGCATTTTTAACTTTTCGGCCGATGATATTAAATTTTTATTTAAAATATTTAAATATTTCATTTTATCCATTCTACCGTCAATGAATTCTATATTTCCGATACCATTTTTAGCTACGCAACCTCACATCACCGAGCCTCCTCTGTGTTTTACAGGCGGACATGTAATGTGAACATAATGTTCTGTGTTGAGCTTCCTCTATACAATTTACTTTTTTCCATCGTGTCCAAATAAGTTTATTTTTGTTTCATCGGAAAATATAACATTTTCCCAAAAATTTTCGTCACAATTGACGAAGGTTTTAGCGAATTGTAAACGCTTTCCCTATTTCCTTTTGAGATGTAAGGTTTCTTCCTAGTTATTTTCCCGTTATATCCATTTGTACGTAAAGTTCTTCGAACTGTTTTCACCGATATATTTTTCTTAATTCGAGTTGAAATCTCCTTTCTTAAATTATATATATTTATTTTTGAATTTATTTAGACTTGCCTATAGATAAATCGATCATCGATGTCCGATAATAACTTCTTTCTACCACGTCCAGGTTTATTATAAATTCTACCTTCATATCGATAATTATTTATAATTTTCTGTATTGTATAATGTGTTCTACCAACAATTTTACCCATTTCTCGAAATGATTTTCCTGTGGGATACAATTTTGTAATAAGTTTCTGCATTGTAATACCTCTGTCTTTCCTTCTGAGAGCTATTTTGACATTAGTGCTGAAACAATATCTAGCAAATAGTTATTTGCTTATAATTTCTTAGCAAATGTATGTCAAAAAATATTTAGTGGGACTTTCCACTAGTAATATCATTATTACACTTATACAGACCCGCGGAATTTAGAAAATTCATTGTATGTATACAGAACTTTGTGTCGGTAAATTCTAGTAATTTTACATTTTCCGTTAAGTATAAATAAATATTTAATGTTATTTTGTTTTTTTTTTGTTAATTTAGACTGTACTAATAAATATATACTGTGTTCTTACTCGCAAATATGTATGATTTAATTCATTTTCCCGCCAATTTTCACTTCCAACATACGTGAATACTTAATTTTGTGAGTAACTGTAGTACCATTTATTATTTCGCAATTTTTAAATTAAATAAAAATTCCCAAACTATTGAGATTTTGATATAAAGGGTATAGCCGATTAAGGGGGTCAAATGTGCCCTTCAGCCGATTTTGATCGTGTATGGATCATTCGATAGGTTATTAAAAATAAACAGCTCACCAAAATTTTCAACCCCAAATCTCACTCAGGGGGTAGTTACGGGGAAAATTCGCTTTTTCAGTTTTTGGCCCGTTTTCCCATATACTAACAGAAAAAATTCTGAAAAAAAATCTGATACATTGCTAATAATGTGGTACATGTTATAAAATTTTTTCAGATTTTTTCCATTTAAATCAGAGGCGTGAAAATTACAAAACGCAAAAAAATTACAAAAAGTGCAGATTTCGCATTAATGAAAAGACCGACTACTTTTATAAAATCATGGTAACAACATACTATCTCTCTTATATGTGTTCATTATGTATAGAAAATGATAAGAAATACCATAATTAAGAGGATAAGTGGCTACTGAAATAAAAATTGTTTTTTGTTATTTTAAGTTAAAATAATATTAAAATGATTTAAACATTTTTTGTATAAATATTCTTGATTCGTATGTAGTTATAATTGAGAAAAAGAGGGAAAAAAAATTGTAAAGGAAAAGTGAAGTCGAGCGGGATTTGAACTTGTGACAAAAGAGTATCATAGCGGTTCCACAACCCCGTCGCCTCTTACCACTTTCGCCGCCGTCGCTCATGATGGTATGTTCAATTGCATGGTATATAGACTTGGCATTTTTTTAATTTATCTGAATAGCTAACTTATTTTTATTTATGTACCATTCTTATGAATGAGAAAATACTAAAGAACACTTAATCTGCTCACTGTATAGAAGAAATATTAAAATGTCAATTATAAGCGGTTATTTCGCACGATAATCCATGCGAAACACGGTTATTGATTTTTTTAACTATGGCGCAGCTGAGCAAAAAATCTGAAAAAAATTGCGGATAATAGTTATGATAGTATGTTGTTACCATAATTTTATAAAAGTAGTCGGTCTTTTCATTAATGCGAAATCTGCACTTTTTGCCATTTTTTTTGCGTTTTGTAATTTTCACGCGTGTGATTTAAAAGGAAAAAATCTGAAAAAATTCTATAACATGTACCACATTATTAGCAATGTATCAGATTTTTTCAGAATTTTTTCTCTTAGTATATGGGGAGAACGGGCCTAAAACTGAAAAATCGAATTTTCCCAGTAACTACCCCCCTGAGTGAGATTTGGGGTTGAAAATTTAGGTGAGCTTTTTATTTTTGATAACCTATTCAATGATCTATGCACGACCAAAATCGGCTGAAGGGCACATTTGACCCCCTTAATCGGCTATACCTTTTCTTCATACTTTCTTATAGCAAGTGGAAAGTTAAATTGAATAATGCATTAAAAACTATATGATTGTACTTAAGGGGTTACACCACCTTGAAATTTTCAAAAAATCGATTTTTTTTGGCTAGATGAATTGTTTATACTTTCAATAATATTTTAAGCGTTTGATCATTCAAAAATTCAAACTATTACCGAAGTTATAGCAATTATATCAGTGAGCGCGTTCGGAATCGACCCGAAACCTCAGGTAGCGATCGGACCCTTACTCCGTTTGGAGAGTTTCGGAAGCTAAAAATAACTCAGGTACATACATTGTCATATGTATCGGACCCCATTTATATAGTATATTTCTATATTATAGTATAGAATAGGGTACGCAAAGTTGGAACTGGTTTATATTAGACTCACAGAACATTCAATCAGTTGGTATTGTGACGCAGTAGTGTGCATATCGCCACGTGTATATTACGGAAGTCATATTTTTTTATTTTTTAATAGAAAACTATTATTAAAATGTCGAAAAGAGTAGTTTTAGATACAAAAGGTAGCCCAAAAATAGTTGGATGTCCTTGTCGGAACAAGAAGAAACGACCGATAAATCGTTATTTAATAGAAAACGAGGAAGCTAGCACCAGTACATCAGCTAAAAAATTAAAGAGCAGTGAAACCGTTGATTTTGATGTAAATGCATCTTTCGGGTACCGATTAATTAATTTTGTATCTGTTTTTTCTGCTATAAGTGAAGTGGTAAAGTGTAAAGAGTGCGGCGGTGATATAAACTTTACCGAAACTTCTGTTCGTGGTCTTGGTTTTAAACTAAAGGTGAATTGTGCAGAATGTGAACCAGTTTTAATAAACTCATGTCCTCCTATCGGTGGTAAAAAAAAATTAAAAAAAATAGTAAAAAAAAAAGTAAAAAAAAAAATAAATAGACGATTAGTTTTTGCGTTCAGACTTCTTGGAATCGGTTTAGCAGGAATAGAGAAATTCTGTGGAACCATGGACTTACCTAAACCAATTTTCCGCTCGTTCTACGATAAAGTTGTGAATGACATTCACATTGCTACAAAAACTATTTGTGAATTGTCTATGAAAACTGCTGTTGAAGATTCAAAAAAATTAGAAAAAGCACAAGAACTCACCGTTTCAGGGGATGGAACTTGGATGAAACGCGGTTACTCATCCCTTTTAGGCGTTTCTACTCTCATATCGTTTTACTCAGGAAAAGTTCTTGATCTTATAGTAAAATGTTCATACTGTAAAGCTTGCGAATTTTGGAAAATTTTTGAAGGTACTGAGGAGTATAATGAGTGGGAAAATAAACATTCAGACAAATGTTCTGCCAATCATAATGGGTTTGCTGGAAAAATGGAAGTGGATAGTATTGTAGAAATGTTCAGAAGATCTGAAACATTTTATAACGTACGATATGGTAATTACGTAGGCGATGGAGACAAAAGACTTACAAAGGAATTGTTGACTCTAATCCATATAAAAATTTAGTTGTTAATAAAAGGAATGCATAGGTCACGTGCAAAAGCGAATGGGTACGCAATTACGCAAAGTAAAAAAAGATAATCCTGGTATAGGTGGCAGAGGGAAATTGACAGCCAAACTTATTGATGAGTTAACAGTTTACTACGGTCTTGCCATTAGAAGGAGTATACATACATCAGTTGAAGCAATGAAAAATGCGATATGGGCAACTTATTACCATAAAATATCCACTGATGAAAAGCCACAACATAACAAGTGCCCATCCGGCGAAGATACCTGGTGTTAGTATTAGAAAGCAAAAGCCTCTGGAACTTTGGATTGTTATAAGCATAAAAATCCAATTCCTGTAGTTGTCCAAAAAGTAATTAAACCGGTATACGTCAGATTAACTGATACCGATTTATTAGAACGTTGTTTAGAAGGATACACTAAAAATAACAAGGAAAGTCTAAACGCTGTTATTTGGTCTATGGCTCCAAAAGTACATTACAGTGGTGCAAAAATTGTTGAGATTGCATCTTATATTGCAGCTAGTATATTTAATGATGGATATATTAGTGTATTAAAAATGATGCAATTACTAAATCTTGAAATTGGCCTAAGCGCGCTGCAATTTTCCCAAAATTTGGATTCACAACGAATATCCATAGCCAACATAAGAGCTCAACAGGAGACAAAAGAGGCCAGGAAATTGAAAAGAGCTGCTCAAAAGGAAGCGGAGGACATCACGGCAACAATAGAAGACCTCATGTACGGTCCAGGAATCGCAGATTAAAGGTAATTAAAAAAATATTTGGTTTTAAGACGCTGACGTCATACTATTTTTTCTTTAACATTTTTCTCGAAACTCCTTTTTTCAAACCGGTGTACACGATATCTCAAGATCTACTTAACCGATTTGGTTAAAATTTACAACACTTATTTTCTATAATATTATCTAAAATGTGACGTAGGATTTTTATGATTGGGTGCCATGTTCGAAAGTTATAAATTTTTTAAACTCAAAATTTCGATGCAAATTCGAGTTGTTTTTCAAACAGCTGTCATTTCTACAAAAAAATTTCTTTAAATTTTTCCCTACGTCACATCTTAGCTATTATCCTTTTAAATAAGAAAAAAATTATTTTTTATGTTTTAGACGATGCCTAACAGAGAAATCAAGTACACCATCAGCAAGGATTTTCAAAAGAGGGTCCTACTTATCGGCTTATATCTCCGCCACTTTTTATTTTTTTTTAATCGTTAATATTGTAAATTGTTCATAAAACTACTATATATATATATATGTGTAAATTAAGATCATTTTATATACTTAAAGGCAGCGTCAAAAAAAAAGTTTATTTTTATACCTATTTTTCCGAGCGCCAAGGTGGTGTAACTTACCTTTTGGTAAGTAAACCTTAAGGTGGTTTAACTAACCCTTAAAAAATTGAAATTGACGTTTATATGTATTCTATGCATGCATTTATGGAAAAACAAATCCCATCAAATTATTTCTTTCTGCAAACTATGCAATTGTTGTCGGAAACTTTTTTCAGTATTGTCAATAATTTTGAAGATATTTGGGTAGGTTGATTTAAATGGGACACCTTGTATGTTTTGCAGATAACAAAGTTCAGCAAAGCGATAAAAGGATGCATCAACATTGGGATCCTGTTGAGACACATAACTTATTAAACATATATAGTGATTATGTGAATTTTGATATTCCTTACTATGGATGGAAATTATTTTTTAATGATGAAGGTGGCAATATTTCTCAAATCATATGGTGATTACAAAAAGTAGTGGTATAGTACTATAATTTCTATATATTTAGGTATCATTTAATTAGGTTCAAGGCTATCAAATTTTTTTATTATTTAGTAGTTGTAGTCTATAAATGTAGCATTCAATAGAAGAAAGAGGAAACTAGAATACAGTTGAATACATATAATTAAGTACAGTAATGCTTAAATATACAAAAATACAGTGTTGTGTCAATATATTCTAAATTCTTAACACTTCAAAATTTCAAAGCCTCAAATTTTCACGATTTCAAACTTCTTAAGCTCAGAATTTAAAGCTTTGATAATTTGGAGCATTGTACATTTACACAATTATTTTCATATATAAGTACTACTATACTTAATTAGGTAGGTTCAGCTGTAGCAGTTCAATCTAATAGTTTTAGTCCTATAAAGGTATTATAAAATAAAAAAAGAAGAAAATTGATTATAGTTAAAACAGTATTAATCATGTGGTAAAAATATAGTGCTGTGCCAATTCTTTTTATATCCATTGTACACTGATTACACTGTGCAACAAATTTTAACTTTTTTTTAGGCCTCTAATAATGAATAGACAATTCTCGTAGATTTTTGTGTGCTGAATACGAATCCGCAAACCGTTTTCCTCCTACACGTACAGTTTTTGAGAAATTTGATTTTGAAAAAAAATGCAAATTTTCAACTTTGAAATGATTTTGTGGTTAAGCGATAAGAGTTTTTCGGTTTCAATCAACGCAGAATTATTCTAGGAACTCTCCCAAATAAAATGATATAAGTTATTGTTACATCCAAGACATGTAAATATGTTTAAACAATGATCAAAGTGAAAATGACACCCGAAACGCAGCAATTTTCGCGGATATTCTTCAATTTATTTTCAAAACTAAAGCTGTAGGAGGGAATCCAATCACTCCACGCGATAGAGCAGACATTTTTCCTACGGAAACGACCAAAGAATACTGTTGGCCCGCTTTTGTTTCGAATACAGAATCAAAATAGTTTGGCAAAACGCGTGAGACCGGCAGTGATCCTCATCGCCGGCCAGCGCCTCTCCTATCGCTCAACGTAACAGAACCGACAAACGCGTGCGCCGCTCTCATTTAGATACAGCATTGTACTTATTATTTATGTATTATTACTTTTTTTATCTATGACCTATTTGTTGACAAAAATACGAATTTTAAAGTATATATACCTAAAAGTGCTTTCTTCTTGCCTGACGTTTATGTGAACCTTTTTAACTGCCAACAGTAATCTGCTAACATTGCAGCACTATCTTATCCATAATAGCGGTTTTCTATCACAGATATACCTATAGATACATAATATTTCAACTGCATAAATTCTCACATTGACACTTCGTATACTAAGACACAGATATATTGATACATCATTCCATTTATGAAAATGTCTGTTAATTTAAAATAAACAGGATTTCCGTATTTTCGAAAACAGTATAAGAATGATCTGTCTTCGCTAATATAATTTCTAGTTTATGTAGCAGCGTCAAACACTTTAGCTATCTTCAGTACATTAAAAAATAATAGACTGTGTACACCTAGCACGACCAGCATGTGCATTTCCCATAAATATATTCTCAATAAGAATCAAACACAAAAGTCCTATATATATATATATATATATATATATATATATATATAGGTAATAATACATAAATAATAAGTACAATGCTGTATCTAAATGAGAGCGGCGCACGCGTTTGTCGGTTCTGTTACGTTGAGCGACAGGAGAGGCGCTGGCCGGCGATGAGGATCACTGCCGGTCTCACGCGTTTTGCCAAACTATTTTGATTCTGTATTCGAAACAAAAGCGGGCCAACAGTATTCTTTGGTCGTTTCCGTAGGAAAAATGTCTGCTCTATCGCGTGGAGTGATTGGATTCCCTCCTACAGCTTTAGTTTTGAAAATAAATTGAAGAATATTCGCGAAAATTGCTGCGTTTCGGGTGTCATTTTCACTTTGATCATTGTTTAAACATATTTACATGTCTTGGATGTAACAATAACTTATATCATTTTATTTGGGAGAGTTCCTAGAATAATTCTGCGTTGATTGAAACCGAAAAACTCTTATCGTTTAACTACAAAATCATTTCAAAGTTGAAAATTTGCATTTTTTTTCAAAATCAAATTTCTCAAAAACTGTACGTGTAGGAGGAAAACGGTTTGCGGATTCGTATTCAGCGCACAAAAATCTACGAGAATTGTCTATTCATTATTAGAGGCCCAAATTCGTGTTGCACAGTGTTATCTAATATTGGTACTAAATTAAAAAATTGATTGATCCTTTAGATTATAAAGGTAATTCGGACACTGTTAAACAAATTCAAGCAGTGGAGAGCTTTATACATAGACATCAACGTTTATTAACGATACTCTCATTAGAAAATTTAGAAAATGGAACCGTTTTTATAATTGACATGTGTGAAATATACAATGATGAAATTTTTCTGAGCGAATGGTCTGAATTTAAGAAAAATATTCACGAAAATCCATCGCACACATTGAACTGTTTCAGACTTGCTATACATCAGGTAATAATAATAATTATAATAATAATAATAATAATAATTTTAGATGTATTTATTTAAAAAATATTAAATGTACTTACAGCAAATTTTAAGTACAGTGCCTAAGGAAAGTTTAAATCCCATAAATATTACAAATTCATTATCTACTGTTAGATTAAAAATATTAAATTATCAGCCAATTATGAGTTTGCAAGACTTGAAAGCAAGTTCTTATGGTGAGTATAATATACAGAGTGGCATAATAAATATTACCACTTTGAATACTTCTGAAAATATGAAAATAGAAAACAAATTTGTTAAATATAGAAAATTATAAAAGAGAAATGGTATAGCCAGATAAGAGCATCAAAAGTGCCCCTGAAGCAAATTATATTATATAATTATTATAATATAATATATTAAATAATATATATTATTCTTCTGGATGTAGAAATATTAAAAATCACGTAATGTACTCACTGCATGAAAGACATACAAAAATTTAAAGTGAAGATTGCTCTTTCGCGCAAAATATCTCGAAAAAGTTGATTTTTGATTTTCTTAACTACGGTCGAGTTTTTAAAAAAATCTAAATAAAATGGGGATAATAATATGTTATTATCATCAAAGTATAAAAGTAGTGCTCTTATAACTTCACTACAAAATCTGCATTTTTCAGATTATTATAGAGTTTTTCATTTTTTACACCTAAAGACCACAAACATTGTTTGGATCTTTAACTTAGCTAAAATAAAAAGTATGGGGGCAGACATACAAATGAGAACTGCCCGCAGTCGCGTGTTCGGGTGCAGTCAACCGACAGTTTTGTATACATTATCTATAAACAGTCTGTAAATAGAGAAGGACGAAACAAAACCTCGAAGAAAGTCTGCGAACAAATGTTGGCCTGTATTTTGTCTTCCGTTGCGATGGAAGACAAGAGAGGTTGTCTGCACACAAGAAAATCATGGAGAAAGAATCAGAATGTTGAGGGCAGAGTTGGGCATATATTATTCGAATAAATTACTTGGAAAAAATTGTATTCGAATAATGCCCAACTCTGGTTGAGGGCATATGGACGAGGAAGAGCATTCGGTGTAGTGGCAGGGCATTCAAGGAAATGTCGGCGGACTGTCTGCAGACACTGTCGAGCGACTTCCCAGACTGTCTGCAGACAGTGTTCACAGACAAAAGTCTGTTAGTCTGGACGGGGCTTAAGTTTTGCAGCCAAAAAAGTTCGAAATCATTCTCCAACTTATATTACCCTATATTTTTTTTCAAAATATAAAAGGAAATGATGGTACAACTACATTGTACTCTACCTATAAGTGTGTCGTGGACGCGTTGCACAGTGGGCTAAAACGCGAGAAAGTTGGCCAAGCATTAAATATAGTGAAAAGCATTAAAAATATTTGTACAAATGCTTCGTACTGAGTTTTCCGGGGTCACTGATCACGATTCTACTGCCCAATCAATGTTTCAATTAACCCTTTATCAATAACAAATCCATTTTTTAATAAAATATTGAAACTTGAGATAAAATATAATCAAAATAAACTTTCATTCATAATATCGCGAAAAAGGATAACAGCAAGGATATTGATAAGTTAAACAAATAATGTTCATAATTTCTGTATTTAACTATAACTACGTAGGAATGTTTACATATATTATACTTAATATATATACAAATAACATAAAATAAATATTTTTATACAGATAACAAAATAGTAAATTATAAAAAGTAAAAATAATAATAAACACAATAAATAATAAAATAAATAAATAATAAATAATAATAAATAATAAAAAATTAAAAAAATAATAAAATAAATTAATAACAATAATAATTAAATAATACAATATAAACTAAATCTTCTTAGTCGTTTTCAGAATCGCATTCCGAATCGGTTTGCTTTTAATATTGCTTATAATATTTAATATTATATTTAATTAAATGTTTAAAAAATAGTCACCACCCTCACTTAAGTAATACTATTTAAAGGACAATATATGAGTGGATCCTATGTGCATTTGCACTGAATATGATTGCCTGAGCTGATTCAAACAGATATCTGTATTTCCATTTTTTGTTAAAGACATGAATTTTTTTTTCGGGCAAATATGGGCAAGATTTTCTTTCAGTATATGTTTATAGGCATATCCAGGAGTACTTTCTGTATAAAACAAGCGTTAAGGCACGTTAAGCAAATTTTTTATTGCAAATGCAATGTAGTCAAAATAATTATTCTTAGCAAGATGGTGTATTTTAAGCTGTACATATGCTCGCAGATGATCAGAAGAATAATATTTGATATTTGATATTTATTTATTTCGTTTGAGGCTTTCGCCCATTACAAACTTAGTTTTACAATGGAGTGGGTTTTAGGTGTACCTAGTTAAAATATACTTTTCTGTTTTTTTTCTTTTACGCAAGTATACATAATATATGTTAATATAGTCAGTCTTCCTTCTTTTGGAATGTCTCTAGTGAGCGTACTTATAGTTAGGTAATTACAAAGGTGATCTTGGTCTTATAATTCTAAGCACAATGCACGCAAGTTCATTGCACTAGAGATGAAATAGTTTAAGGATCTAACTTTGTATTCTTTTTGGGTTGACAAAATTTGGAGTATCTCTTTCTCCCTGAATGCTACTGGTCTAATTTCGCTGTACAATGGGCATTTTCTTATAACATGTTCTATAGATTCAGGGTCCGTGGTATTACATATTCTGCATATTTCATTTTCTTTTATGGTTTGATATGTTCCATCCTTGCTTCTCGTCCTCCAACGTTGACCGCTTGCCATTCTTAGCTGTGCTACCGTTCTTTTAAACTTTAACGGGAGTTGCATAGTTAGGTATCCTCCGGTGTTTGCTGTGCTTAGATCCTTTAGCTCCTTATACATTATATTTGCTGTGGAATTCACTGCTCTCTGTATGTCTTCGTCATATAATTTTTCCTTTATTGTTTCTAGTATTTTGGTCATGCTCTTTTCCAGGTTTTCCCTCGTCATGTTACTTAAGTACATGTCCGCATTATATTTTGCAACTTTTGTTTTTACCTTTGAGAACCAGTTAATTGTCGAGTCAGAGCGTTCCTTGTCTAATTCAATTAAATTATTGAGGCATTTTTTTGGAAACCTATGTTCCCTCATTCCCAACGTTCTGACCATGAATTTAAGAGACTTCTTTATTATTTCGTACTCGAGCTTCACTTTGCCAACCTCGAGTCTGATTATATACCCTGGTGTATATCTAGGAACGTCGAGTAATTTTTTGTAGAACCCCAGTTGAACTTTCTCTAATTCCTCTGTATGCCACAAGCCCCAGATACCTGCCCCATAATGAAGTGTCGATAACGCTGTTGCCTCGAACAGTTTTGTAGTGGCTTCCCATCTTGAGCATTTGGTTATAATGAGCGGTTTCCAAATTGATGCTATGGATACTTTTGCTCTAGAAATGGCCTGTTTCGTCGCTGCTATAAAGGATCCTGTTTTTGTAAATTGAATACCCAAATATGTATAGTTCTTGGTATATTCTATAATATTGCCATCATAGTAAATGTTCCTGAATTTTTTTTGTTTGCCTGTCTTATTGCATTCCCATATTTGTGTTTTACTTGTGTTTACTGTGAGACCATTAACCTTGCAGTACTTGCATAGTGTGTTTATTTTTTCCTGTAAATCTGTCAAATTTGTCGCCGTTAGGACCAGATCATCCGCAAAAAGGAGGAGTTCCATTCGTTCAACTATGTTCGTATGCCCTTCCTCTATGAAGAATTTGTCGATGTCAAACAACATTAATGCAAATAGGACCGGACTTAACGAGTCTCCTTGAAGTACACCCTCAGTGATATCTATGCTTCGGGTGCTGGTATTACCAATTTTTATACGCGTGTTCGCTTTTTCGTAAATGTTTTTTATTAACCTTATTACGTGCGTACTTATACCTGCTTCATATAATTTATACCATAGTCTTGCGTGGTTGACTGTGTCGAAGGCTTTTCTGAAATCAATAAAGGCTATGTATAGTCTACCTTTCGGGTTTTTCAGTGCTTGTGTTATTTTGTAATGCAAGACAGATATTATCGTCGCAGCCACGTTCCCGCCTGAATCCCGTCTGGCCTTCAGGAAGTATTCTGTAGCTTTCGCACCAATTGCTCAGTCTAGTTGCTATTAGGGTTGTAAAGATCTTCAGAACTCCATTTGTCAGAGCGATACCTCTGTAATTATCTGAGTTGTTGGGGTCTCCTTTCTTATGGATCATTGTGGTGTATGTACTACACCACGAAGTAGGTATTTCCTCTTTCGACCAACTCTTGTTTAGCAGATTCAGTAGTACGATTTTGGTACTCCTGGGAAGATTTTTGAAGAATTCATTTGGAATTCCATCGGGTCCGGGTGTCTTATTGGCTTTCAGCCTCCTTAGTACTAATTCTAATTCGCCCAAAGCAATATCGCCATCTAAGTATGGATGCCGAGCATCAGAGTAATTGATCCGTGTTGTTTGCCTGTTCCCGTAATGGCTTATATATATACTTTCCCATTGCTCTACTCCTATACTACATTTCGTTTCTCTTCTGCCTCTTAGACCTTTGATTAATTTCCAGAAGTTTCTTTGGTCTTTAGTTTTGCTTATTTCGCTTTGTAGCTTTGCAGTGTATTCTACTCTTTTGGTTCTTAGCAGCTTTTTAAATTTATTCCTACATGTAATGTAGAGGTCCCTTGTTCTGATGTTTTGGTTGCTCCTGTATTTTCTGGCTATTATTCTTATTTCTTTCCTACTTCTCCTGCAGTCCTTGTCATACCACGCTTTATTATGCTTGTTTCTCTCGCCTATGCTACACCTCGATCTCACCATGTTCGCAGCTAAGGCTGCGGATTTCATAATTTCTGCAAATTGTTCATACAGCAGTTGTGGAGTCTCAATTCCGATTTGTACTTTATTATTTATTATGTCCTGATATTCCTGACATTTGGAACCATTCCATATAAACCTTTCTATCCTGTTAGTATGATCTATGTGCTTGGGAGTTATTTTCCTGTTGTCTGTCAGTTTTATTATTATGGGTAGGTGGTCCGATGTACCCATTTCCTTTATCTCAAAGTCGAGTATTGCCTCCAGGTTCTGCACATCTACCCATGCCAGATCTAGTGTACTGGTACTTGCTTTGCCTACATATGTACATGCACCACTTTTGTCTGCTGAGCTTCGGCCATTTAGTACGACCATTCCCAGATCTTCCATTTCGGTGCACAGAATTCTCCCCCTCTTGGTTATCTTTGAATCGCTTGCTTTTTTCTTTTCTGATAGATTCACGCTATCAACGAGCTCTTTATTCAATTGATTAAGGTCACCAATTCTAGTATTGAGTCCCCTCCAACTATAAAGGAGAATGTTTCTTTCAGGTCTTGTATTACCTCTCCTAATGTTTCTAGCCTATACTCTGCATTATCCTCCTTAATATATACATTACCTATGATATACTCTTTGGTTTCGATCCTACATTTAATAAATATCCATGATTCACTTACTCTTAATTTATAGACATTTCTTATCATATTCTTATCGTATATGATACATAAGCCTCCACTGGCTCTTCCCTTTGCATAGTCTTTACTGGCCTTACTTACTATAACTTCGTAGTCCTTCAGGAAGCCTGGGAGTTTGATACTATCTTCTAGTACCCATGTTTCATTTAGACATATTAATGCACTATCTTTGACTGTTTCCATATAATCTTCATTAGATATACTGTAGAAGTTACGAAAACCATGGATATTCCAAAATATAATGCTATTTGGTGCTACAGTGTGTTCTTGAAAATTTGTGGTTTGTTCAATAGTTGTGTCTATATAACTATTTTTATTGTTCTGAGCGAAAAAGTCCGCTATTCTTAGGATTCATGTCTTCTTTCCATACGTATTTAGTATCATTGATAAAAATTTTTTTGAACCCCGTTCTGACTTTATTCCCTTTCTGCCGTTCCTCTGCTACTATTTTTGCTATCTCTTTTTGAATAGCTTGTTCAATTTTTGTTAGGTCGTCATCTATATAAATTTTTTGACCTTTGAGTTTGCTTTTGTGCTTTTTTACTTTTATTTTTTCCTCATAACTAGCCAGTTGCACTTTTAACATGCCTTTTCCGTTATTATTGCCCACTGGTATTATTGCATTTATTTGCACTTCAGTTCCTAGTTCTTCTAATAGGAATTTTTGTACTTCCTGTTCTTTCTCCACATAGTTTTTCAACTCTAGGCCCTTAATTATTATATTCTTTTCTCTTTCCCTTCTATTCCTATATTCGTTGACCCGTTCAAGTTCCCATAATCTTTTTCCTAGTTCTGATTTTTCCTGTTTCCATTTACACTCATTCTCCTCAAATTTTATTTTTAAAGTTACCATCTCTTTGACTAGATCCTTTACCTCTAGATTTTCTTGTCTTACTTTTTTTATTTCATTATTCATTGTTTCTAACTGGTGTAAAATCAGACCTAGAGTTTCAGAGTTGAGCTCACTGGTAGATGTATTCACTGACTGCGATTCATCAATGCTACTATTATTAAGCCTTAGTGTTTTTTGTCTGCTATCATCATTTGCAATTTTTGCCATCGTGACAGACTTTAAGGGCCTGCCTCTAGTTATTCTCTCCTGTGGTTGATCCTTTTTATTCATGGCCACGTGTATACCTAACCTATCTTTTCTAATTTTTGTTCGTTGTACTGCTTTTTGTTTCTTAATTCTATTTTATTGTTACCCCTCCTTATTTAGCACTTTTGTGGCGAATATTAATCACTTAACCGTGTACATTTACTTTTATTCAGATATAAATGATTAAATACGTAGACACGTCAATTACAAACCCTTTCCACAGCGCCACCCAACCTGTTATCCCCGATCAGAAGAATAATATTAATACTAGTAATCCTTTATTTAATCCCAGAAGTATAATTTTCAATTAAAAAAACTGTTTCAAAGTACACAGATTAAACAAAATACGAAGAGAATGACATTATACTTCAAGTCATCTAAATCAATTAAAATCAAAATAAAGCCATGATTTAACAGTTTTGTAATCAGTTTTTCCTGCTATTTTTTATTGTTCCTTCTACTTTGAAGTGTTATTTAATGATATTGTAACTCATTTAGTCCATATTCGTCACTTTGAAAATTTGCGTTTTGGCCAGCTTTTTCGCGTTTTAGCCCACAGTGCGCTACGTCTACACACATCGCCACTCGGTTTGCTTTTCTATACATAAATATATCGCAGTGCCGCTTGCCGGGCGCAAAGCAAAACGACGGGCGATTTATTGCAGGCGGAAAGCGTCGGCGACACACGTACAGATAGGGTTGAATGTAGTGGTGCATTGATGTACTACTACACTCGCGTTAACTCTCATTTGATCTTTACGATTAGGTGCCTCCTCGTGCATGAAAGCTGAACTAAACTTGACACGTATTTCGCTGTGTATCATCATCGATATGGCGAAGCCATATGCCAAAGCATGCTTTTGCGTGGCGCAATTTTCCGTCCGTATGCGAAAAGATTTTGAGTCGAACGATAGCTCATTTGAAAGGAGAGGGATTCGACGGCTGTTAAGCTGTCAATTTCTGCTCCACCTTACAACGCTCATATTCCTAAACATCAACATAATCTGATCAAACGACGACTAGAGCGTGTTGTATTGAAGCTTCCCCTTTCGAATGAGTCAAATTTTGACCCAAAATTCTCTTACATAAGGACGTAAAGTCGCGTTCCACAAGCCCATATTTTTGGTCCATTTTGTCGGTAACCTCAATTCTCAGTTTTACTGCGATCCTTAACATATTGCAAGCCGGCCCTGTAATAATTCGGGATTTCCAGTCTATCGCATGGCCGTTGGTCCCGTGCTGATGTGAGTTTTTTGTGTATGTATGCATGTATTACGCATTGATGCATACGTACTTGTCATCTTTTGTGTCGTTCTGCATTTATTTTGCTCCAAGAAACATAACACACATGTTGGTTTGGAAACAATCGAAACAAGAATCAGTCTGCAAAGGTGTATTCAGAAGTCAATATCAGTTTCTATTGAAGTTTTCTGGATGTTTCTGGATATTTCGGACTTGTAGGCCTCGATAAATAACACACTTGTTCTCACTGCTATGGCTCACACGGAAGTGAAGTATTTTTTTTTATTTTTCCGTGTTTATACATGTTACCAACTTGTGAGCTAGAAACTATTTACAGTTTATACAACAGGTTGTTGCCAACCTAACACCGTTTAGTGCTTATTGAATATTCCAACATACCCCTCTAAGCACAAAACGGTTCTTGGCTTAAAAAAAATTGGGACGGACAATCACTTCTAGCTATACATTAACATGTTTTTATATTTTTCAAATTTAACAGACAACAGAGGTTTGTTCATGATATCTGCAACTAATTCATTTGAAGGACAGTGATGTATGCTAAATAATTACTCTACAAAAGCATCGTGAATGAACCTGATTTTTACATCTATATATTTTTGTTCATCATTTGTTCTACTATATTTTGTTTCATCAGTTTCCTCTTTTGGACGGGCCTAATCGTTTTGCACAGGCTTCCGCACCAAAGATTTGCAGCCCTGACAAGTCAGGCGTTTTGTTATTCCACATCTCATATGGAGTTGATTTTACTGAGTGACATGGACTTCTATTTACTAAGTAGGTGGAAGCCTCACCCCACATTTCTTTATCTAATTTTGAATCGAATATCAAGCACCTGACTTTGTTCATGATAGTCCTTTCCATCCTTTCAGCCTTTTCATTCACCTGTGGTCTGTGAGGTGTCGGGACATCAAGTACAATTCCCTTATTAGCACACCAATCTTTAAAATCAGTATTTACAAATTCTTTACCATTGTCTATTCTTATTTGACTTACTTTTAAACTTAACTTATTTTCAGACTCTAAAATAAATCTTTTTAACAAGTTCTTAGTTTCACCTTTTGTTGCAAGAAGATACACTTTGCAGAAGTGAGTATAGTTATCTAAGATAGTTAAGAAATACTGTTTACCATCATGAGTTGTGAAACTGAGTGGTCCAGACAGATCTGCATATAACAATTCAAGTGGTGTAGTTGCCCTTTCTGTTAATGTTTTCAACAATTTTCTGGTTTACTTCCCATGTGTACAGACTTTACAATTTAAATTATCGTTACACTGCCCTATTCATTCTGGTAGACCCTCATACATTTTAAGTAATTTCTTTAAGTTACTATCACTTATGTGTCCCAATTTTCTATGCCAGTCTACATTTTCTTCATTTTGTGTCATCAGAGCTGAACCTCCTGTAATTAAACTTACTTGGAACAATCCGTTAATTTTTTCTCCCTTTACAACAATGAGCTCTTCTGAGACGAAAATTCCTGTTCTCAGGATTTTCACCCCAGAGTTGGTGAACAGTACAGCTCCTCCGATCTCAGTTTTCCTGCTAACAGACAATAAATTTTTAGACAATTCTGGCACATAGAAAATTTTCTTTAAATCACACTCATTGGCTTCCAATTTTCCCATATTGGGTACATCCATGCTTATTCCTTTCTTTGCCACTTTAATCTCTTTATCACAGTTTTCTACGTTACTTAATAACTTTTTGTCTTCGACTAGGTGACCAGTGGCACCACTGTCCACAGTCATTACTACCTTATTGTTGTTTTCAGTTGTACTAAGAGCCTCACATGATTTATCTATTTTCTGATTATTAACATTTTCTACTGAGGAATACATGTATATTGGTTTACCTTTTTCTTACTCATTTCAGCTATGAAGACTATCTTATTTACTGAATTATTTACCTTCTTATTCGTATTGTACTTGCAATTTTTAGTTTCGTGGTTAAGCTTCTTACAGATCTTGCACGACTTGTCCTTCTTCCTGCAGTCCTTTTCTTCATGAGTGTTTATCTTGCATATACCACAGTACTTACTGGTGCACTTAGTCCTGATGTGTCCCCGTTTCTTACACTTGTAGCACGTAACAGATGAAGATCCAGAGCCGTTGGTCGGACCCTCACTTTTCTTGTTATGAAGGGACGCCTTGAAGGAGACTGAGACATCCTCCGACTGGCCCTTCATCTTGAACTCTTCCTGTTGTATTCATGCACACAAGTTGTCCAATGTCTTGCCGTCTTTGTTAGTGGAGTCCCAAGCACTTGAAAAATGCTTGAATTCATATGGCAGGGAGGACATTATTTTAGAAATCAACATCTTCTCACTAATTTCTGAGCCCAGCTGTTTCAGTTTATATGCAATGTTCTTGATTTCATTGAGGCCTGCCATCATGCACTTTCCCATATCGAACTTGAAGTAAAAGAACTCCTGCATTAATGAGGACACTGTTTGTTCCTTGTCTTGTTGGTACAAATTAAGCAGGGTCTCGTATATGCTTTGAGCGGTATCACAGGTCAGGATGTGTGCCTTAACCTCTTTGTCTAGTGAACTATTGATGATAAAGTTCGCCTTGTTGTTTTTGACTTTCCATTTTTTTTACTTTTACGATGTCTCCTTCTTGATCCGCTTCTGTGTCGGTGCCATCAACAACGTCCATGAGTTCTTTCGCAAAGAGCAAGATTTCGAATTCATGCCTCCACATGGGGAAGGTGGTCGGGTCCTTCAACAATGTTACTGTTTCTCTTGAGTCTTTCATTTTCTTGTTGTCTTCCGATATTTCCTTTTGTATTTTACGCTGTTCAAGCTTGCATGGGCCTATAACCTGTTGAATTTTTTTGGATGTTTCTGGATATTTCGGGCTTGTAGGGTTTGATAAATAACACACGTGTTCTCACTGCTATGGCTTACACGGAAGTGAAGTATCTTTTTTTTATTTCTCCGTGTTTATACATGTTACTAATTTGTGAGCTAGAAACTATTTACAGTTTGTACAGCAGGTTGTTGCCAACCTAATACCGTTTAGTGCTTATTGAATATTCCAACAGTTTCGCATGCTTATCGTTTCGATTGAAAAGTCATAAAAATAAGTTTTATTTTTCTGTGCCTTCTTACCCGTATAATATGAGTGAATTTACTAATGAGTATATTGTTGACCCCTTATTGGATTATTCGATATGCTCAGAAGATTCTGATATAGAATTTGAAGAGAGTGACAGTCATGTCAGCCCAAGAGGAAAATCATCAAGAACTATTCTATTGCAATATTCGAGTGATTCCGTCGATTCTAGTGATTGGGATATGTCTACAGAATCGCATAGTCATAGTGAAATATGGTCGGATATTGATGAACTTCCTAATATGCCAGATTTTACTGCTGAACCTGGTCCAAAGATTTTTCCTGCTAATCAGAATAGCATTGGCGAAGTCATAGATTTACTTATTGACTATGATTTATTGGTACTTATGGTTAATGAATTAAGCTTCTATTATTAGCAAAGTAAGGACAACATGAATAACGGGAAGAAAATGTCTAAGTGGAATGTGAAATGAAATTTTTACACTAGCCGATAAAAAAAAATTCTTGGCATGATTATATCGATGGGTCAGGTAAAGAACGATACAAAAGAAGATTATTGGTCCTTAGAATATTATACTAACACACCATCGTTCGCGAATATAATGTCACGTAATAGATTTCGCCAGATTTGGAATACATGGTATTTTGCGAACAATCAAAGATTAATCGGTTCCAGTAAGCTCGAAAAGATTCAGCTCATTCTTAGTTATTTTTTAGATAAATTTAAATTGGTATGTACGCCTAGGAGAGAACTGCCACTTGATGAAAGCATCATTCCATGGCGTCGAAAATTATCTATAAAAACATACAATCCGGCGAAAATAATAAAGTAGGGCTGGTTTTGTCGTATGTTGTGCGAAAGCTAGAAGTGGATACATTTGCAATATGGAAATATACTGTGCGGAAGGCAAAAAATTGGACCAGACTATAATATCATTACTGAATAAGAATATATGTTTAGGAAATCACATATATATGGACAATTATTACAACAGCATTCACAATGCAGAATTGCTCATCAAAAATGGTACAAGAGTTTGCGGTACAATTAGGGCAAATAGAGGTGTTCCCGACTGTTTAAAGGATTTGAGGCTTAAAACTGGAGAATATGTATTTAAAAGAAAAGGTGAAATTCTGGTACAAACGTGGAAACCAAAACAAAAAATTATGTATATAGTTTCGACAATACATTCGGCAGAATTAACAAAAACAAATAAAACACATTGGAAAACAAAAAAAGAAATTATAAAACCGTATTCCATCACAGAATATAACAAATATATGATGGGTGTAGATTTGGCGGACCAGTATGTATCGCATTATTTCTGTCTTGGGATAAAACGGTGAATTGGATAAGAAAGACAGTATGTAACGCTTAGAGGGGCGTTACGGGGGGTTCGGGGTTGACGCAGAGAATGACTCACTAGCGAGCTAACTTAAACAGTATATTTTATTAGTTTATTTACAATGTTTCACTAATTGTTCATACGGTGGTTCGCGGCGAGGGTTGATCGTGGGGTCAACCACGAGGCGCGGACGTACAGAACATTCGATACCGCTGTGTGCGGTATACGGGTGGCGGTGCGTTCCGCGAAGTCCACGCAGGGGAGTAACGCTGGCCTTAGCCGTGTACGGGCTATCGCGAGTAGCGGGAGGGTCGAGGTAGGCGAGAGCTGCCATCGGTCCGCAAAGTCCAGGCAAGGGTGCAACGTCGGAGCCTGGCTGGGTATTCGTCCGTTCCTAAGTCCACGCAAGGGAGCTTAACCGAAGCGAATGTACCACTAGAGCTTTTCCGAATCTCTGGTCCTCCGCTCACTTCTGTCTGGTTTTCCTCGGGGTTGCAGGGCCTTTTATACCCCTCTGGGGCTTGGGCCAGTACGCTTGGGGGAGTGGGGATAGGCATTGCTCGAGCGCTGGGATGAAGGCTTGGAGCGGGGGCAGGCTTTGCTTGAGCGCTGGGTTGAAGGCTTGTAGCGGAGGTGCACGTACAGTTCGGGCCTCCGAGGCCCTAGTCTGGCGAGCCCTAGGCGTACTGTACTTCGGTACGCCGTTATAACTACTATTTCTTTTAAATTGTGCATATTTAATGCATTTCAATTTTATATTGAATTAAATGGCAACATTATAAAATAAAAAAAATTTTTACATGCTGTTGGACGTTACTGGAACGAGCAATCCTCAAATACTGAAAATGTATCAAATGATCCTGATTTGTCTTCTTCACTATTTCTTCCTACACCTCGCACACCAAAATTTGATGACCCAAAGAGGCTTTCCGGTGATATGAAGAAGCATAAAGTTAAAAGATTTATTGGATCAGGGACAAAAAAGAAATATGTACACCGTCAGTGTAAAGATTGTTCTGCTAGTAAAAAAAAGGAGCGATAGTAGCTTTATGTGTGCTCAATACTTAGTACCCTTACATCTTGGACAATGTTTCGAAAAATATCACACATGCCTTAAATACTAAATGGTTTTATTTTTTGATTATATATATGGAATAATACACAATGAAATAAAACATCTCATTTTCTGTTTTATTTATAATTTAAAAATTGTTGTGATGGATTTTAGTTTTAGTTACAGTTTATATGACGAATATTCAATGAAACTATACTATTTTACGAAAATGTATAAGATTTTTAATATTTTCTTTAACTGCCATTCTCCAGATACAAGCAAATGATGCCGGCATTCAGGCTTTCAGCGATGATTTTCAGCCAGCGTTCAATGTGTTAAGTAGGACAAATGTGGCAAAAACTGATATTTCATTTTTTCCCCATTACTACTACCCCCCCCCCCCCCATCGAGGTAGGGGGTTGAAACTTGATGTCAGCAGCTTTTTGGATAAGTTATTGAATGGTATATCGCAAATCCAATTCGACTCAAGAGCACTTTTGATCCCTTTATCCGGCTATACCCTTTCCAATAAATCTCATTCAGTATAAAGGTGGCTATCCAATTGTTTCTGATCTATTGAAGACTGCAAATAATGTATTAGATATTTCCCTTTTACTTCAATATTTCTAAATTTTCATACATGGATGATTCTTAATGTTTCATTTTAAATAATACTCTAAAGAATATATAGGGTTTCTCACGTAAATGTCGGTGAAATATTACGTTACAGAAACAAGCATGTATCAGAGCTTAACAGGAAAAGTTATTTATTCTTTATTGTTAAGCACTTGTTAATTAGTGGAGAAATTTTGAAAAATAAAAGTACAAACGTGAGGATGAATAATAGTATACAAATGTGCATAAGTAACAATATAGCAATTTTTGTGGGTTCTCTCTGTGTAATACTGTGAATAGTATACAGGGTGTACCATGTCACAGATGCAATGATTTTTCGGACACTATGCTAATTAAAAAAAATGTTTAAAACAAAAGTTAATCAACTATTTGTCGACATTGCAGTACTAAAATTTCCAAATAATGTTTTTTTTCAATAGAAAATTAGTTACTGACTTTCCTGAGAGAAATGCAAAATGTTCAGAACTGAATATTTGTGTTTATCGGGATACAGACTTTCTATGTTAAAGACACGTGAGAGGAACACGATAATTGCATACATTTTATCCCCTTTACTAGACGGATCTCTCTTGGAACCAGTGAGGCGATTAAAGGCCGCCGACCACTTAACAGCGCGGCACCCGACCAACGATAACCAGTTGTCTACGCGTTAACGCTGTTTGCCGTACATTTAACAGCACAGCATCAGACCAACAGCGTCCAGTTGTCCATGAGTTACAATGTACCGTACACTTAACGCATCGGCATCGATAGCGTATTAGTACATCAGTAACATATCAGTACATTGTGTTACATTCCTTAAGAAGGAATATGTCAATTTCAGTAATCAAGAATAGTTGTACGAACCGTTACAAGCAGAGTTAGATATATTTTATTTGAATAGCATATGGAATAAATTCTTCGAACAAAATTTGGAATAAATTTTTCGAATAACATTTTATTCGAATAATCTGAAGAGAGTAAATATCAATGAAATATATTTGAAGCATGAAAACAACCAAAGCTATGAAAAACGTAACGAGCGCCTCGTTGCCAACGTGCGACCAGCACATGGCTAACACACTTGTAACACGCGATTGTCACCTTACCAGAAAAACATTCTCGTCGAGAATCTCGGCTGCTGCCGAGAGGAGGCGGCGAAGAGTCGCACTTGTGCTGTTGCCTAGGCGTGGCGGGGGACAGTCGCCGCTGTGCTGTTGCTAACAAGTGGATGCATCACCATTTAAACTGTATAGAAGAAAGTCAAAACGTCGACGTTGATCTAGTGCTATGCGTGTGTTGTGCTGTTAAGGGGGTAAACTGGCCACGTAACTTTCGAAATTTGGTAGGCATGGTATAATCGGAGTCCTAATGGGTACCTACTATCGGCATCGATTGCGCGTAGCTACGGCACTGCCCAGTCGAGACAAGTGAATGACGGGCTGTATGGCGGCAAACGGCTGTACACGCGTTCCTGACCGATATTTTCTCGAATTGTCCAAATCCACAGGAGCTTTGACATTCGTATGAGGCCGTTTCTTTCTTAGAAAAGTTTATAGAATCCGATACCGTATCGGATTTTCGTGTGAGGCAACGTATTTTTTGTAGAAATGCAAAAATATACCGTAAAAATTGCGTATTTCGGCACTTAATCAAACTTTGACAGCTATTTAAAGCAATGCAAAAGCTTAAAATATTGTAACTATCGATACTGACATATTCAGGAATCTCTCCTCTATTATTTAAGCCATACTAGATCTGTCTAACTGGTTTAGTTTTCTCGCAATACATTGTTTTTGACCGAAATCGAGGGTTTTTACAAAAATAAGTGTTTTTCAAAAACTGAGGATCATGGAGCAAATCGGGTTACGGATTCTTGTTTAGCATGGGGAACTCTATAACGGTAACCCAGTGGATATTACAAGACAAAATTTGTGTTGGACAGTGTAATTAACCGCTTCATCTGCTTCCACACAGTATCGACGGACTTGTATGTGACTGCCTCGCATTGAATGTTAGACTGAATAATATTGTTAAGTTCGTAGACGTCTTTGTTCTTGGCTGCAAGAATAGCTCGTTCACTCAGCCAATCGTGATTCTTATAATTGGTTTGAATATTGGGAAATACTTTTTCAACCAATTCTTCTTTTGACGTCACTAAATTGCAGAAGTTATGAGGCAATGAAATTCGTCCTGAGGTCAGATCAACCAGCGCCTTTTCGTTCCCAATTTCCAGCAATTGATGTGAGAATATCTCAGCTGATCGATCGTTTTGCAGCTGGATACGCATATTTGTAGTTAATTTCAACGTCTTTACGTGTCGCCACAAGGTAGAATATTTCAGGCAAGCATTTATTTTGTCCGCTGGTGTCAATCGAGGAATTACAGGTAATGTTTGCCTGAAATCTCCTGCAAGCAATATTAATGCGTTCCCAAATGGTCTGATGTTTCCACGCAAATCTTGCAATGATCGATCAAGAGCCTCGAGCGATTTTTTGTGTGCCATTGTGCATTCATCCCAAACAATAAGTTTACATTTCTGCAATATTTTTCCCATGTCGGATGCTTTGGAAATGTTGCACGTGCGAGTTTCAATGAATTGCATGTTCAATGGCAATTTCAAAGCGGAATGAGCAGTGCTTCCACCTGGTAGCAATGTTACAGCTATTCCGGACGACGCAAGAGCTAAGGCTATGTTATTTTAGGATCGAATTGCTGCCAGAATCAATCTAATTAGGAACGTTTTACCAGTTCCTCCTGGCGCGTCTAAGATGATTTCTCTAATCCCGTTATTGACATTTTGCATTATTTGATCGTAAATGCCTTTTTGCTCAAGCGTTAGCTTAGGAATATTTGATTGCACATACGACAAAAGATCACCCGTGTTGTAATTTTGTTCACGACGCAATTCTACATCGAACGAAGCAGCAGCAGATCGATTCGGTGATGGCATTCCCAGTTGATTGAGAATTTTGTTCGTGATTTCTAAGCACAAATCTTCAATCATTATCAACGCTTCGTTGTAGATTTCTGCTGTGAAATTCATGTTCATATTTGAATTTTCCTTGCGTATTCGACGGAAAATATCTTCAGCTATGTGCGATTTATATTTCTCCCATAACTCTGTTGGAGACGAAGGGGAGCAGGCGGTCAATATGATTGCAAACAATGGACGAATTTGATTTGGATGTGACGTGTTGCACGCGTCATTAGTGCATACATCCCAGTGTCGGTCGTTCTCCAATAAATTCAGAGCTTGACATGCACTGCGGAAAGTGGTATGTGTAATGCCGTTGACAATTCTCAATTGCTGGAAAGACGTTGGAATGGGCACATTTACCAACAGCATGCGAATAAAGAAGCATTCATCTTGATTGGGATGCACGGTGTACAGTTTGCCTATCGTAGTTTCTTTGAATATGCCAGGTTGTCCGTCGACTCGCTCTCCTCGTTCGCGTCGTTCAAATGATTTTCTACTCGCATTCCATGTGTAATACGTAGGCACTTCCGAATACAGCAGTGTTTTCGCAAACGCGTCATTTTGACATAACGTGAAGAAAGCAGTTAACGTTGTAGCCGGTGGATTCAGGGCTATTTGTTGCACATTTGCAGATGTGAAATAAACGCGTTGTCCATTTTCTAGATGTACTGCTAAGTGAACAACAGCTGGACTTCGTTCATGTATGGGAAATGAAAGAATTCGCCATACAGCTTCATTGCTGCTTATGTATCTTCAAGCCTGATAATGTGCGATTTCATCGATATGTATGGCCGCATTCCTATCACTTTTTTTTGGTTGCACGCCAAAAACTACCATGTCGCTGCCTTTATTCACGTATTTACAAATGTATTTGATCGATTTAACGGAGTTACAGTATTCCACGTTTATGTGCGCTTTGTATGTTTTTGATAGCAAAGGTGAATATGGAACAACCCACCGGTTATTTACTTCGATGTCACCCTTTCGTATTTGTATGGTTGCTAATTTACCGCCATCTTCTGCTGATATTCTTCTGTATAAAGGATATCCATTGTTTCCTGTAACTGTGTTGGATACTAATACTTGAGGATATCGCTTAGAGCATTTTCTGTCTATCATGCATGGTGAATTTGGATTCAGTGTACCGCAAGGTCCATGTATCATATTTTACGTCACAACTTCATGCAAATCCTTATCGATGTCGGCATCGGGTATTTCAGCGCATATTACATCGTCGATTTCGTTTGAAGTGATTTTGTTATAGAGCCAGATCAGTATATGTGCGTGTGGCAATCCTCTCTTTTGCCATTCCACTGAGTACATCCAGCAGCGCACAGACCCAAACACTTCATGTTTCACCATGAAATCCATCAGCGATTTCAGCTTCTGTCTGAAAACACGTGCTGTGATGTCGTGCCTATCCACCGGCGATTGCCCAGGAAGTAAGAGCTGTTGTATATCGTCCCAAGCTGGATTACATGTGAATGTAATGAATAGGTCTGGACGCCCGTAGTGACGAACATACGCAATTGCATCTTGAGCGTACTTATGCATATGACGTGGACTGCCTGTATATGAAGATGGCAAAATCGTTAGTGTTCCAACGTTAGTTGTATTACCGTCATTTACAACTGCATCTCGCAAATGAACGTATTCTTCAGAGCGAAGCCTGGTCTGATTCAAACAGATGAATATGAAACGTTCTGTTTCGATTTTTGCATACATATCTACGATGTATTGGTGAAACAATTGACGGCATTTAAAAATGTGATTGTCTTCATTCTCTCGAATCATTAATCGGTATGAATAACAGTTCATTGCGCTGCATTTCTTATTTGTTTCTTCGCCACTGACTGGATTTATCATCTTAACGTTGAAGTGATATCCATCGGCACCATCCCAAAAAGTGATTGGATATTGCAGGGCATCGTAGCATCGATGAGTTTCTGCAACTTTTGTCAATTGATCGTTTCTCCGATAAAGAACAATATCTCTAGGTTGAAATAGATCTCCGACTATAACAATTGTCACTTCCTCTATAGTTGGAGTATTGAATCTTCGCACATGTCCTCCAGCAGGCGTTTTGTCAGCATGAATAACAATCTTGTGTGTACCAGATGGCATCATGTCAATTGCTGTTTTGAACAAACGCACTAAGTTGTTTTTTTCGTGAAGAAGCTCTTGCAGTTGGGAAACGATGGACCTTTTTATGCCGGTAGAAATTCCGCAGCGTGCATTCAATTCATCATTGCCATCACCGATGAAATACATTTATAGGAATTTATGTTGACCATCTCGGAACGGAAGCAGGGAGCCAGCTTTATGATAAATTTGTCCTTTCACTTTGAATGTTGGCATGAATTGAGCTGTTACGATTTCTGCTCCGAACGACGTCATTTGGAAGCATGAGTTGTATTTCCTGATGTTAGATAGGAAATGCTTTGATTCGGCGGTATATCAGGCAAGCAAAGTTTTTAATGGCTCTGGCGATTCTCCAAGTTGAGGCAGTTTAATTTTCGCGGCGGCGCAACACATTCCTTTCGTTTCTCCATTACATTTCAGATCCTTACAATAAAGACACACTTCAGTCTTAGTGTCGATCAGAACATGCCGGCTCAAACTATAATCATCAGCTGGGTTGTACCAGAATTTAAGGCGATTGTAATCGCGTGATTGCTGAGCACGGAGTCGTGTTTGATGCTGATCTGCTGTTTCTCGTTGACGTCTTTCAGCCACTCTCAGCTTGTCGCGTTCATTCTGTTGAGAACGAAGCAGATCTGAAGCTGCAGAACGCGATCGCCGTGCTCGCAACCGTACATCCTCAAGTCTGGCTGCATGTCCCTCTGCTGCTTCCTCGGCACGAATTCGAGCCATTCTTTGTCTGTTTCGCTCGTTCGCTGATGCCCGTTCTTCCTCAGTTTGATTTGCCATTACTCGTCGCACTGCTTCCGCTCCGCGAGTACGACGACCTAAGTTTGATCTTCTGCGAGGCATTATTTTGATGAACTAAAGGAGATCGATTGCACTGAAAAAGAAGAGAGAAAGTTATAACAAAAACATATAAAATTGCAAAACATTAAAAAAGGAAGAAAACACGAATTAAAAAACAAAGAAAAAACAAAAAAAATAAAAAATACTAACGAAATATTTCAATTCAAACGCAGATCAATCGACACAGCCCAATTCCACTGCCAATTGCACTGAAAAATAAGAAAAACAGTTAAAAAAACGAAATGAAAAATAATGAAAAAAGAAAAAAAGAAACTATACTCACGAAATGAATGCTATGGTAAACGACACAGCTCAGTTACAACGCAATGTCACACGAAATAATTAAAGCAAAATGAAAATAAATCAAAATCTACGAAAACTCAATCGGAATCATGCAATCGGAAACATTGAAATGAAATCGTAAAATATTTAGTATAGCGTGTGTTGCTTTTACGTCCAACAGATGGCGCTGTTTTTAAAAAGGCATGTTTTTACCTGTCACAGGTGTGACATGTATACAATAGTAGGTATATAAAAACACGTGCGTATTCGAATACAACGTTGTGTCAAAATTTCAAAGCAATCTGTGAAGAACTTTCGGAGATTTAAGATTTTGAACAAACGAACATTTACATTTTTATTTATGTAGATGTGGCGCTGTGGAGAGGGGGAGAAATAGGAATAGGGAACGGTGTGCGTTTCGTCCTGGGCCTGCTAGTAGACTCATCAGTAAGGCTACCTATCAGGCCCTGCCTTAGACGTTAGGATATTCGAAGGAAGGTTAAAGGCAGTATATGTATGGACTAGGTACTTCGAGTGAGTACTTTTGAGAAAGCCCTATTTTTCGTATGTCCCTCTAGTGGTAGGTACAGGAGGGCCGCCACAATTATTAACCCTGATTCTTGCAAAGGCATATATATACAGGGTGATCCACGCAACGTGTGCACCGTTATAACTTCCAAAATATGCGTTGCACGAAAGAATGTTATATACAACAGTTACATGGTTTAAAAGGGTACACTATGTAGTGCGTTAATTTTTCTTATAGGTGGAGGCATTTCGGAGATTTGAAGGTCAGCTTTGTTTTTTTAAACAGAATACTATATTTTTTATACCAAAATATGGTAGAGTATCGAATTGTAAGTAAAAAAGTATTGACCGTTATTAGCCCTAAACCTAATAGTTAACGAGCAATTTCACTTTATTACTTGAAAATTTTCTTGACGTAATATCAAGTTGGAGATTCAACCTTATATCACAGATTTCCACAGGACAGCGATGTTTACGTGACAGTGTTTACTAATATGAGTAACCTAGTGGCTTAACGCAACTAATGTAAGTGTTCAAAGTGATATCCATTGGCATTAATACAGTGATGCAATCTATTAACTAATGAAGAAACTGCATTCTGAATCATATCCGCACTGAGTGTAATGCATGCTTCACGTATACGATGTTTCATATTCTCAGGTATTGTTGGTGGTTCACGATACACTGTGTCTTTTAATGTGCCCCACAGAAAGTAGTCTAAAGGAGTAAGGTCTGGTGAGCGTGAAGGCAACAGAAATTGTCCACCACGACCAATCCATCGATTGGGAAATTTTCTATCCAGTACTTGCCTTACATTACGTGCGTAATGTGCAGGACAACTATCATGTTGATACCAGATTTGTGTACGGATATTTAAAGGTACATTTTCCAATAAAGATGGTAAAGTGTCATTCAAAAAGTAACATATTTTTGACCTGTTAGTCGATCATTAATAAAATATGGCCCAATCAATTGGTTGCCCAATATTCCACACCACACATTAACGCTCCATTGACGTTGGTGGTCGACTTCTCTCATCCAGTGAGGATTTTCTGGTGCCCAATAATGCATATTTTTCAAATTAATCTGCCTGCGATTAGTAAACGTTGCTTCATCAGTGAACAAAACATTTTGTAAAAAAAATGATCACTGTTCATTTGATGCAGGAACCACTGGCAGAACCGAACGCAGTTTTCATAATCCGTTCCATGGAGCTCCTGATGAAGTGCTAGGTGATAGGGATGATGTTTTTCATTATGAAGAATTCGTAGTACACTTGTTTTGATAATTCCAGATCCTCGTGAAATCTGCCGTGTACTAATATGGAGGTTTCCTGTTACCGCTGCTAGGACCGCAATAGTATTTGCATCAGAAGTAGCAGTTTTCGTTACGTTACGTTTAGTAACATTAAAACTTCCGGTTTGTCGAAGCGATTTACACATTCTCTCATATATGGCTCGAGATGGCTGATTTCGTTCAGGATACCTTTCGGCATACATGACTTTGGCTCTTATTGCATTTTTATGGCACTCACTATAAACTAAAAGCATATCAACTTTTTCGCTGTTACAGAATTTCATTTTTACTTTTCTCTGTCTGGTAATTACACACAAATACCGAAGGTAACTTCAGTACTGGATTACGAACATGTAGAAAATTGCTAATCATGATAGATGTTGTTGTGTCGATAAACACTGTCATGTAAACATTGCTGTCCTGCGGAAATCTGTGATATAAGGTTGAATCTCCAACTTGATATTACGCGAAGAAAATTTTCAAGTAATAAAGTGAAATTACTCGTTAGCTATTAGGTTGAAGGCTAATAACGGTCAATACTTTTTTACTCAGAATTTGATATTCTTCCTTATTTTGATATAAAAAATATAGCATTCCGTTTAAAAAAACAAAGTTGACGTTCAAATCTCTGAAATGCCTCCACCTATAAAAAAATAAATGCACTACATAGTGTACACCTTGAAACCATGCAACTTTTGTTTACAATATTTTTTTGTGCAATGCACATTTTGAAAGTTATAGAGGTGCACATGTTACGTGGACCACCCTGCATATAAGAGCGATTTCTGAAGGACACCAACTTGTTGGGACAATAGCTCGGTCCATAATGTAGGAAGATAATGGCCAAAGGATGCGGATAGGCGTGTAGGATTCGGAGATGATCGTGGGTTTTACACAAGTCAGATCTACACAGTCTCTCTGTCTTAGCACTAACTTAATTTTTGCGTATCCGGCTTTTTAAAGCGTCCTTCGCAAGGCGGACGTTCTTCCTCTCCACCAATCAGTGGATTTTCTTAACCCGCCTACGGCCTCGAACTATGGTGGGGCACCTTCCCCTAGGAGCCGTTCCCCCGTAATTTTCCGTAGGTGCCAGGATCTATGAGGTGGCCAAAATTTCCTTCCTCAAGTCGCTAAGGATTCGACCCCCTCATAAACCTGGTCACCGTTCCGGTCGGCTCGGCCGTTACCCATGCCGGCTGTTATAAACCCCCGTAAGGTTTATCTCCCTTTCCTGATTTTAGCCTACAATAACTTTGTTGAATAATCTTAGTATCTGTTTTAGCCAATTTGGGGGCAGGTGTTTATCGAAGGGGTTAGCTATTTCATTTGGTCCTGGGGCTTTATTACCCTTTAATTTTGACAAAACTCATCAGTTCTATGGGATCCATAGTCGCATCCAGGGTGGGATGTCTGGAGTTAAAATATGCTGTTAGACCTATGTATCTCCCGCGGGGGGGGATACGTCGATAGAATTACTCTATAACTTTTCCAGCAATGGGACAATTTTTTTTTCTACCTCTCCTTAGGCATCTGACAGTAGACCAAAAAGCGTTAGCGTTCCTAGCGTTTGCAAGGTTGGTATTTAAGAGTTCATTGTAGCTCTTCTTCTTTTATTTAGCCAAGTTGACAAAATGTTTCCTTAGTTGCACGTCTTCCTCTTTCTGACTCCATATGTATTTGACAATACTCCTGGTCAAACTATGGCTTGTTTTTAAGTTCATTTGCTTTGGCAAGTTAGTTGCTACAAGCTTGAGATTTCAGGCTACTGATTTGATGGCCCCGATAATCTTTGCATTCAGCAACTCTATATCGTTGCTGAAAGGTGTAGGGCATTCCAGCAGGCGACCGTAGAAGTCCATCGCCATCGTATAGATCCCTTTTAATCTTATGCTTGGCTCTACTGCCTTATTAGTTTTGGTTATTCCAGGGTTGTCAATAGTCACGGTTGAGATTAAAATCACTGACACTGGAAGGTGGTCAGAAGTTCCCATATTCAGTACCGAGATGACGGCTATTTTCGAGATCCCGCTATAATTAGCCCACATTAGGTGCACTACAACAGATAGATACAACAAAAACAGATAGAAAAAATTTCAAATGAAAAAGTTGAAAGATATGATATCGTCTATTTTCCTGCGACTTTACTTTTTCTGTAACTGCAACGACACACCTAAAAAATGCAGATGCACTGTTTTCTTCTTAAATAGAATTGCATATTTTTTTAGACGTATCGATTTCTCTTGTTATTCTGTGTGGAAAAAACATTAGGGTACTTTTTTGAGAAAATCAACATTTCATGAAATATTGCTTATTTTTTGTAAATCATTTACTCACCTTATAGAAGATATTTGAACGTTCCGCCCCCGGATTGTACGCATTTTATACATCATTTCTTAACATTTTTCCTAACAGAATTATGATGGTCATTAGTTGTGGTAGAACAATGTAGTCTAATACATTCTTTCAAGACTTCCATAGAAACAAGTGGTCGCGAATGTATTTTATCTTTTAGACTATCCCATAAAAAAGTCTAGAGGATTTAGGTCTAAAGACTGTGCGTGCTGGCCCTGGTATTGTACTATGTGTTTAAATCAACGATTGGAATAAATTCGTTAGATCCTCTAGTCGTTCTTTTCATTGGGTCTTATTGTGGTATGGTAATGAGGATGCGCTTGGGTTTCTGCGGCGTTGTTCTGTTGGTAATGATTACATTAAAAGTTGCTTCAATACTAATTCTGATAGGTAGGTGGTCTCGAAGTTGTCATTTTGAACTTGTAACTCGACCCTAATAAAACAATTTTTCACACTAATGCTATCGCTGATCGATGCCATGTTTCTAAACCCAAGGTCATCTCGAGGATACAGTACATTATGTAGTTAAATTAGTCTTAAAATCAGCTACAAAGATGTAAAATCAAGATCGAGGCGCTACTTAACAAACTTTAGGCGATCTTGATTTTTCATTGAAAGCAAAGTTATTTCGAAATTTGTAATACTGTAATTTATAGCCGATCGAAAGTTGTATAATTTTTGTTCCACATATTTTTCGATAAATTTGTCGCAAGACTACTCCGTCACGGATTAAAATTTGTGAATATGTTGTCAAGGATGACATCTTCAACAATTTTTTTCCTCTGATAAAATTGTCGGTCACTTTTAATTTCTGAGATATTTGTAAAAAATGATGAATGGTGATGATGAACTTGTTGAAAGATTATTTCATTTCATTTTTAATGTTCTGAAAAGTAAATCGGCTGTCATTATAATATATAATCAGACTAAAATTTGTATAAATTATATTAGGGTTACGCTATTTGTTATATCGTCGCTGAGCCGAAGGCCGCTTGCGGCCCAGAGCGAATGCGGCACCGCGCCAGTTTGTTTAACATGTTTAAAAAAAGTCGATACTGAAGCTCAATCTATTAAAATGAATTCCCATGGGTTGAGAGGCTTTTGTGGTTGATTCCATGTGGCTGCCTCGGTACGTTGGTGACCTTGCGGACAGTGAACTGTCGGGCCGATGCACTGGGAGGCACGTCCACTGGACCAGCATTACGAGGGTTATCATGTCCCAGGCGCGAAACATGTCCCACTAGTTAACGTACAGGTACTGCGGGATCCGGGTGAGCCTCAGGGGTTAGGTCTTCCTGGCCCGGTGGTTAGTATTGGATTCGTGGGGGCGGTAGTTAAAAGCCAAATGCTGCTTAGATGTCCTCTAGCGAAGGCCTCAGAAACGTCGGCGTGTGAACAGTGTCCCATCTGCTCTAGTACCGCTCTGGAGAAGTGGCAGGACTTTGGAAAGTGGTCCCGTTCGACCTGTAACGTGGTGTTGAGCCCTGCTAGTTCTTCATCACATAGGTAGTAGGTGAGCTAGGCTTCCTACGCGTTCATTGGGCGTATCTCAATGAGATGCCGATCCTGCGCAGAACCTCATGACGGGAGCGCCGAAGTAAAACTACACATACATAGTGTATCTATTGTTATGTGAGGCGCGCGCGCGCATGTGCTTGGGACGCTACCGGGTGTAAGTGTTCGTATAGGTGTTGTGTAAATGTAAAAGTGTATTGTGGTAGTGTGGTAGTCAAGCAAGGTGATTACCGGTGAACGTAACGCGCGTGCGACTCTGTAGAGTTAGAAAATTAACCCTAACTGGGTCTTAAAATGTTATTTGGGTTCGTGGATACTCTAGTCCCATACGGGCCCTTTCGTCAGATCGCTTAATAATTAATAAAAGGAAGTTAGTTAAATAAGGCGAATAAATAAAAGAGGAAAATTGTAGCTGATTAAAATATATTATACCAAAAGAAAATGTTACTGATTGAATGTATTACAGAATGCTAATATAGCTAATTACAATTTAGATATTATAATCTCGAAAAACGATGCAAGATGTAAGCACAATTGAATAGAATAATTTCCAGTGAGGGAAATCCCACAGTTAATTAGTAACTACTGGAAATTATTTGCCAATAATGTTTATACATTTTAAAATACGCTGGAAGAGTAAAGGAAAAGGGCTTACCCAAATGATATGCACTTTGATCTATTTCCAAAATTGAATGTGTATATATATATATATATATATATATATATATATATATAATTTTCGATCTAGCCTTGATTTTCTGCAATATTGCCAAAACTTGTGGCAAGAGGAAAAAACATACGCACGCCGCTTTACTATACTGCACTGAGTTGATTTAAGCTAACTATATTAAACTGATTAAATAAAGAAACTATATAGATCAGTTAAATAACACTAGAAACAAATTAAATTTAGAATAATACAAAAATTAATAAATATGATTTTTATACGTGAAGATTGAGTCTTTTGCCCTAACTTGCTAAGGTTATTCACAAGCGCGAACAAACTCTGTCTCAAACACCTTACGGACCACTTGACACGCACCTCGCGATTGTACGTCGAAGAGTGTCGCAACTTCACGTTCTCGGAGGAGACCAGAGTGGGCCTAGTCCGAAATTGTTTACATTGCATTACTGTTGCGCCCAACGAATTAGGCTGCGAGGCTGATGCGTAAGGGACCGTGATTCGTTAATCTGACGGGTGGTGGGTGCATGCGTGCTTTCCTCCCGCTCCAAGTCAACTTTTATTTTGGATTAACCACATTATGTTCCTTTACTCTTATGTTATAACTAAATGATTAATACTTATAATTTATTGATAGTTTACATGTATTATAGAGGTAACGGAGTAAAATGGAAAACATATTTCTTAATAGATATTATAAAAAAAATGTGAAAGCGGAATATTATCTGAGTCGTTTTACAACAATTTGTATTAAAATGCTTATGAATTTTGATAGCTATTGTAGGACTGGCTGGCGTGTAAGAAGACGACATATAGATATAAGTTATTGCAAATCTATTAACAATTTCTATTATAATTTTATATCGTTTGGCGGTCCGCGAGGAACATTCCAGAACGCTTAGCGTTATCGGACCACACGAGCGCATTTTGGTTTACGTTTGGAGTTACTCAGAAGTAAGCCAATCTAAGAGTTTGATCGTGGGACCACGTTGATTTCAAGGAAGGAATGTGTTATACTAACAATCATAATTTCGTCGCCAGGAGATTATTCTATCTTAAACACATCAAAGACCGTTTGTGCGTTCGATTAGGGAGTTTCCAGAATGCTACGTGCACTATCGAACCACATCCGGTCGATGTAAAAACATAAAAGGAATTTTGAAAAAAATTGCTGTTCGGAACGTAACACTATCAAAAATATTCAGTACTTCATTATTTTATATATACACGGTACTGATCACGTTTTTACGTGTTAACCAATTGGCGTAGTGTTGTACTCGCTCTGGGCTTGAAAGCCATCCTCCGCCAAGCAATGACACAAAAATAGCTTATCCCTAATTTCATTCATAGAAACTTTAGTCTAATTATTTATCTTAATGTTAAGCGATTTACTTCTCTGCAGAAACTACTTCAATCCATAAACGTGCTCAATTCAATACATATAAAATGATACATGAAATATAAATCTCTTTAACAAAAACTGTCCTAGTCCACGAACGTATAAGATGCAGTTCCCAAATCTTTCGTGATGAAATCAAATCATGCTAGCGGGAGCCACAGCTAGTGATAGGAGTGAAACATATTTGGTACGTTTATGTTCAGAATTGATATTTGCGTATCAATCTCGAATACGATACGTTTACAAACGATTTGAGATGTATTGAAATAATTAACTATCGTATCAATACGTATCAATTGTATTGTTTAATACATATCTAAATGTAATTATGACCCCCTTACAACCCAAACAAAATCTGTATCGTGAAACATGTAATAACATAAGCCAGTGATGATCAATCTATTACTTTATACTGTTGATTATATCATTTCTATCATACTTATTGTTTATACTGAAATTATCCGATCTTTTCGAAAATTAATTTATAGATTCATGTTGATATAAATTAGAAAAATATTTAATTTTAGCTATTGAAATTAGTTAAACGATTACAGCAAGTCATATGCGGCCCGCGTGTCGCAGATTGATTATTACTGATATACATTTTCCTTTGTTAATACCACGTAATTGTTTTAGATTGATACTGCATACGACATAAAACATATTTTACCAATACCAATTACGAATTAATTTGATATGCGTTTAATACCGTATCAGGGTATTCGGTAAATTGATATATATTAATGTTCATAAGTATGTCTCTGACTTTGTTCCATCACTAACCACAGCCGTTCAGCAGTAAACGTTATAGTTGTGAATAACAGGAGATAAATATTTTAAAACTATGTTTCTTCTCTAACGGATTGTATAAAATTGTATTGCACCTTTATTTTTTTTTCTCTTTTCTTGTTTATTGCATAAGAAGAAGCATGGTATTGAAAGACGAGCTTCGCGATTAAATGTTAACAGTTGTTCACATTTTGACACTGCGTGATGTTCTTAAAAACATTTTCCTTTCTAAGCTTTATGCATTTTTCTTCAGAATTAAGTTTCTGTATAAACTCATTAAACGTTGTTATTTTCATTCCGCATAGTACGAACGTCACGAACTAATTAAAGTCTTTCTATACGTTTCTTAGAAACTCTATAGTGCTTACATGTTAACAATCCACACATGCGACATGTAATATTGTACCTATACTGTTATTGATGCGTACCTACAAACACAATTCATTGTAGTGGTAGCAATTACTTTTTGCAAATATTTCGGAAATTAAAGGTGACTGACAATTATGTCAGAGTAAAAAGTTGTTCAAAATATCGTTCTTTACAGCATAATAGAAAGTTTTAAAAATTCGTTGGAGTAGTCTTTCGACAAGTTAACCTATTTTTTATTTAATTTATCGAAAGTGTCTGAACAATCGTAGTGGCAGTTACATGGGACACCTAATATAATAATTTCAGTTTCTATTTATTTAATTTTCTTAATAGGAAGATTAGTATGTATTAGAGGCTGCGTAATAAGAGTACGTCATGTGAAACATCTTGTCCAGTGGATGGTGTTTGTTTGTCGTAAATGTAACTTACAAAAAATAATGAAACAGCCGCTAGGAGTTTATAAAGTTCCAAAAACATGCGTATGTGGCACGTCTAAATTTCGTGCAATATTAGATTCGCCATTGGTAAAAAGTATCACCTTTCAAACAATTAAAGTACAAGAAATTTCAAACAACGATCAGGTGATTATCATTATTACTATTATGATACATATATTGGCTGTCCTATTTGAACTTATGTAGGCAAATATCTTCTGAATTCTAGATTATTTGAAAAAAAGTTTTTCTGTAGGTGCACGCGTAGAGGATATATGAAGCTCAACTCCATTCTTTTAAGTAGAATTATATATTTTCTAATGATTTGTTCAATATAGCTCGTCATTTGTGACAAAAAAAGTGATAGGTGTTTATACTAAGAATCCAATATTTTAGGAAATATTTTAATTTAAAAATTGCGAAGTGATAAATGCTACTTATTCTAATCGTACTGGAAACTTTTTTACCAACATTTAAGTTAACGAAAGAGAAAAGATATATAGGTCTCGTATTCTCATTTACTGTAGCTCTAAATTGTACTGAGAAGTAACCAAATTTAATGTAAATATGAATATATAAGATATTTGATAAAGCCAATACTGACAATCTAATAATTCGAGCAGATATTCGCGTGCGCAGGTTCAAATGGTACACTTTATATATTGCTTATCTTATAGAATAGCAAAGGTAGTATGCCTAGAATGGTCGATATCGAATTGATGGATGATTTAGTCAATATTTGCATGCCAGGAGATGACGTCAGTTTAACAGGAATTATAAAGGTAATGTGTAAACTATGATTATTTATGTATTTACGTATATATTTGCTTACAATTAAAATTCTAAATTTAAGCTGTCTCTTTTAACTATTTTTTTCAAAAACATTTGTTTATATATAGATTATATATGATTTGCTTCATGAATAATACAGGGTGTCCTAAAAATCGAGGTACGGCCGACCGGATAGTCAATAGTAATTGCGATTTTTAAGTATTGAATTTATACAGTTAAACTTAAATGTCCAACAACTGCTGAATGGTCAACATAGAGTTTTTCTGTAACAACACTTGAGGTGTTTCATATGTGTTAAAAGAGCAGGGTTTTTATTCTGCCGTTTCTGATGGTGGCTTGGATTTTGAAGCAGAAGGATTAAGTAATCATACAAGAAATTTTATATTTTTATGGCCGACGGTTTCTGGGCCGTTTATTTTACAAAATTGGAAGAAAACAAAAAAAAATGTCAAAAAACGAAAAACCAAAAAATTATTAAAAATTAACAAAAATGAGAAAAGAAATTTCTCCCTATTTGGGGGGTTGCGGTCACCCATTCCTTGATCTACTGTTCGGTTTGCTGGAACAAAAAAACGTCGATGTAGTCACCGAAAACTACGGCAAATGTAAACATTCTAGGGCAACTTTTGTCCACACACGTCTGGCAGCGACGATCGCGCGTGATGGGGTACAGAATCTATCTGCTTAGTTCAGGTAGAGAAGTGGACTATATTACCGACGTTTTCCAGAATACCCTAGGGCACGGTCTGTGTCTCAAATGTGTCTCCGATACTGGAGCTCGTAAATGTCCAAAATGGTGACACCGTGAACAAGGAATCATGGCTACTAGAAACCTAGGCCCGGAGAGCCGATGGCGGCGGTTTATATTAACGATTTGTTCCTCACACAACTCTTTAAAGAATCGAAAGTACTACGAATCGAAGCACTAAAAGCGTTTCCAAAGGTAGTAGCCGAAAAACTGTGTGTTCGGAGACGTGTGGGCCTGTCACACAACGTTCGCCGCACAAATGTGCTTCTATTCGTCACACCGGCAGAAGGAGAGATGCGGTCACAGCACCCTTTTAACGAAGTCGGTTTTTGAAGAAAAAACTTTCTCGTGTTGACGTAGAGCGAGGAGTGCATCGCCAACCGGTAGTCAATCAAAGGGTGATCATCGATGTCGCGAGGTCGAATAGCAACTCGACAGCGAGTCGAGGTGAAATAGATCCTCCAAATCTTTAAATGCAGTTATTGTGAAGTACGACCACCGCAGGAATGCATACTGTGTCGGCGATCTCGCACGAAGCACCGTAGCGTTTGATCGTGCTGAAGGGATAGCAGTTCACAAGGAAAAAGAAATTAGGAATTTTCAGTTTATCAATTCGGGAGCTCGAGCGATACCGCTGTACACTCACCAAAGGTTAGCTGTCAAAGTCCAGCGCTAATACGCCAATTCTCGTTCAGCTGTTGCGCGGTGCTGAGTCAGTGCTTATCTTTCTATCTTTATTTACCTAACTCTTTTTCTCTCTTTCTATGCTCCGCGTCCAACGCGGTTTCAAACGTCCTTTTCGAGCTGGCGGACGACCGCCGCTCCGCGTTTACATGATATTAACTCATAACAAAACTAAAAACAATCAAAATCGTTGTCGCGCACATTATTCGACTCGTGGACAAGCCGAAACAACGGTTAGTCACGTACACTAATCTAACACTTGTTTCGTGACCTAGAAATAACCTCGAGAAATACAACGTCTTTTAACAGTATCGCTTCAATAATAGCTCTTAAATTATTATATATATGAACTTTTCTAACCAATGTTGAATTGTACGTGTGCTAATTGTCTTTTAATCAAAAGCATGGTTGATATTTTCAGCGGCTGCTTTGTCCCAATTTAAGTTCGTACAATAAATAATAATAATAATAACTTTATTAATTTAGCCCTAAGGCCCAAGAATCGAACTTGGTTTACAGAAATCCGAGCACTCATCCTTTTACTCCTGTCATCGCCTTCTACTTAATCCGTTATGCCTAACTTTTAACCCTTATTTTCTTCTAACTGTTTTTGTTTCCGTTTTTCTATGCTTCTCAACCATTCCACTACCTTGTCATCAATATGCTCTATGCCACACTTAATCCTTTCTACACATTTGTATTCTTCTACAAGATTCTTTAACGTCCCGTATCCACATTCACACAACTACACTCTCTCTTCCCATCCTCTATCCAATACTTGTTATATTCCTTCAAATTACCACACATTATTGTCGCAATTAGTTTTTGGCTCTTTTTATTGCCCAGTTTCACTAAATATTCCGGTCTCTTAAAACACCTTATCCACTTACATCTAGAGCTATATCTTGATGCCTTTATTCTAACGTCCTGTTCCTGCAACTGTATGTCTCTATCCCTCCATAATACTGACACACATATTTTCATCTACTTTCATCCTACACATTTGTTCTATCGCCGTTTGACTAAATCCTTTACTATTAAAATAACACCTTTTTGCTCTCCCACACGTGTTCCTTTTTCGTTCAATAGTTTTTCCTTTAAGCATTCTTTGATTAGTTTTGGTATACAGTTTTTCCTATTTTCCTTTCGTATTTTATTGCCCTTTCTCCTGTCTTTACTCTTATCCTCTCCATCTTCACCTTGTCTAACACCAAATACTTCGGCGAACACCTGTCTAATTCTAAACACCATTTAATATATTTGGTCTGAATTACTTCCAATTCCTTCCACTCCATCCAGAATAACTCCGCTCCGTATAATATCCCATTTGTGACTAGTGATGGGATTTGAATCGCTTCGAATCAATTCGAATCTGTAATCTAGCGAAAAATTCAAATCACTTCGAATCCAATTCGAAGCTTAAAGATCTTGAAAGTCTTGAAAGTCTTGATCGTCTTGAAAATCTTAGAAGTCTTGAATATTTCAGACTTCGATAAGTTTTGAAAGCTTAAATGTTTAATAGAGCAGTGTGTTAGAGAACTCAGCTGCTCCTTAACGTAGGTTCGGATACTCAGGGAGAGGGATTAAATAATCGTGAGAGAGTTTTTATTTGTTGGCCGACGGTTTCTCGTCGGCCTTTTAGTTATAAATATAAAAAACACAAAAAAACTCAAATATACTTTTTGAGAAAAAACAAAAAAAGAAATTCCGCTATTGCGGGGGTCTTGGCCTCCGGTTACGGGGTCGTTTCGGTGGCCTGAAACAAAAGAACGACGGTGCAGTTATAAAAAAACTACGTAACCGTACGCGTTCTAACGCGAGTTCTGTTCGCACACGCCGTGCATCTCAGATCGTGCTGGGCGGGCAACAGAATCTCTTTGCAGATGCAGGTAGAGGCGTGGACTGTATTATCGACGTTCTTCAAACGAGAACGGAGCCGATCGGAGAGTAACTTACTCCTGGCTGCGGATACATAAACAGTCGGTTGCATCGAACGGGTCTCTGCTAGTGGAGGTCGTAAGTCTCCAAAAGGTTGACTCCGTGAGCGAGGAGAATCACGGCTACTAGGAATAACTAGTCCCTGAGGGCCGATGACGGCAGCCTATCTCAACTTTCTGTTCTTCATACGACGCGAAATGCGAAGTGAAGAGAATCGGAAGTGCGGCACGAAGCACTAGAAAGTGTTCGAATACCACTTAAACTCCCGATCTCTTAGGCACCACTAAAACGTGGAGACTGAAGAACTATGCGCGGGCATGTGACTCAGCGTCCACCGCACAAGTGTGCGTCTATGCGTTACACTGGCGGTTAAAATGGTCGCGGTCACAACACACTTCCAACGGAGTCCATTTTCTTTTAAAATAAAGGAACTTTCTCGCGATGGCATGGAGTGAGGAGTGCACAGTCAATCGGTAATCCACAGAGTGATCTCCGGTGCCCCGATGTTGAATAGCAACTCGACTAGAACTCGAAGCGAATTAAAGAATCCGCTGAGTTTAATTGCAGTTATCGTAGAAACGACTACCGCAAAATGCGTACTGCTGTCAGCGATCTCGTACGGTAACTTCGTACTGTGATCAAGCCGATGGAAGAGCAGATCGCAAGGAAAGGTAAGGATTCGGAATTCGACACTTCGGGAGCTCAAGCGTTGCCACTCTATTCTCACCGATGGGGAGCAGTTGAATTCAACAATACGCACACAGCGAGCTACTCTGTGCGACTAGAAGGTTTCGCTTAGCTGTCTGCGACGCTTAAATAGCGCTGATCTACTTTCCTTATTTGTCTACCCCTTCTTCCCCGTCTCTAATGCTCTCGCGTCCAACGCGTTCTCGAACAGTCTTTTCAAATCGGAGGAAGCTCGACCGACTCCGCGTGTACACAATGATGACTCCCGACAAGACCGAATACAATCAAAGTCACCGTCGCGGTCGTCATTCGACCTGTGGACGAGCCAAAATTGTTTTAGGCACGTACACCAGCTGAACACGTGTTTCGCGACCGATAAATAATTTCGGGAAAATGCAACGTCTTTTAACATTAAGTAATACATTAATACATATATATTATAAATGCATTTCTATTACTTTTGTTTAAGCAATTTCATTGACATACAATATTAAAGAAAGTATGAGAAGTTGTAGTTCGATATTTATGTACATATGAATGTGCGAGGACAGGACAGAATTGATTTTATCACTTTTGCGAGATTGCAATATTCAATATCTATTAATGTAACTGTCTTTTCAATAATTTTACTACTTCCTTTCTTTGAAAAGTGGAGGCACTAAAGTCGCAAATAGCAAAGAATATTTTTACTAATTTTGCAAGTATGAAATATTTAAATATGTATATGACTTTTTAGTGTGTCAAAGGATTCGAATGTTTGTTAATTTAATTTTATATTACTTCGATACTATGTTTGTTTTTATTTATAATATATTTTACACTTATTTACATTATTATATTTTAATGATCTTTATTGATATCCGAAGTGGGAAACATTTCAACCATTATTTCGATAAAGTTTTTTACAGATTGTAAAATATTTGTCGCTGGCCGCTACGCTGTTATAAATAGAAATGATAGACGATTGTCGATCAAATGCTTACGCATATGCTCCCGAGGACGCGTACATATGTACGTATAGACAGAATTCAATGTAGTAGCACCGACTTATTTTGGGAAGAATGACGGAAACTAAGACCGAGCGGCGGTTGTATGTATAGGAAAAAGTAGTTCAAAATGTTGATTTATATGACATCCTCAAAAATGACGAAAATCAATGAGACCCCTCCCCTTTTATTAAATAGTTAGCAATTTATTTTTAGAAAAATTTTGTTTGAATCACTGTGAAATCTTTTCTATTTTACTTAATTTTCTTCCCTATATTCTCTAAATATTAACATTCGTAATATGCATTGTAAATTGTAAAAATGAACGACGTAAAAACACATTTATTATAAATCTATCTTTCCAGACTTTCTTTAATACTTTTTGCATGTCAATAATATTGTTTAAAATAATCAAAATACTTACGAGTTGGTGAATAGAAAGTCATTGAAACAGTCATGACTACCAAGACTACCAAAAGTACCAAGGCTATCAAGACTTTCAAGTCTTCCAAGACTGCCAAGACTTCCAAGTCTTCCAAAATTTTCAAGACTTATAAGACATATAATACTATCAAGACCATCAAGACTTTCAAGATCTTTAAGCTTCAAATCGGATTCGAAGTGGTTCGAATCTTTACAGTCTTCAAAAATTCGAATCTTCTTCGAAGTTTAGATTCAAACGCCCATCACTACTTGTGACTAGAGAATTGAACATATCCGATCTTCTCCCAAAATCGTCCTTAAAGACCCTTTCCCCTATCCGCCACACCTCTTTCATTGCAATAATTGCCTCCTTTGCCCGCTCTCTTACATGCGCATTCCATTCCCCGTTCTTCTGCATTCTCATCCCTAGGTACACGAATTGCTTAATATCCTCTATCTCCTCTCCTCTCCACTTCCATCTCCTTTTTTGAATATTAACATCTTTGATTTCTGCTCGTTCATTGTTAACTTTTTCTACTCTAAACCGATCTATAGCCCTGTCTTACTCCCTTTGCATCCAAGATTGTTCTCTCTTCACCTCTCCCATTTTTACTACATTTTTCACCTCCTGCTGTATCTCCTTCGTTCTATCTATTCGTCCTTTTCGTATTCCCTTATTCTGCATTTCCCTTTCTTTTCTTTAACCGTTTTATCTGCAACTCTATCTCTCCCTCTGTTATCTCTGTTTATCCTCTATCCCTATGTTGTTTATTCTGCTTGTCCTTTCTACCCTCTGCGTAACTGCTTGCGACATTTTAATGAAGTTGTTTACCCATTCTTCCTTTGTGATTTGTGTGCCCATTTCTTTCTTCTGTTTTCTCTCCCTATTAATTTTCCATATTTCTGGTTGCATCCTGGCTTTCCTTATTTCTTCCCACATTCTTCCCCTTATTTCTTCCACTTCATCTGCCAATACTTCCCTTAACCTATTCCCTTCTTGGATGTATACCTCGCTCTCGATCTCATGTAGGTTCTTTCCACAGGTCTTCTCTGCCTTGGGCATTCTTGGATCCACCACCTAGCTCATCCGATCTTTGTCTCTCTCTCACTATCACTGCTCTTGAGACTAATCCTCTCTTCACTACCTCTTTTAACTCTTGCCATCCATCTTCCGTCTCCACTACTCTGATTACCTGACCTTTGGCCACCTGTCTATATTTTTCTATAGCTTTGTCGTCTCATTGCGCCACCATTTTCTTTTCACCTTTCCTATTTGCTTACCTTTCAGTGCCCCATCCTTCCAGTTCAACGCCTAGTGGGAAGTGGTCTGAAACTGTTTTTTCACTACTTTCAATTTGACTATTGTCTATTTCGCCCTCGTATTTACAATAACACAGTCTATCACAGTCGCACCGCAAATCTCTACCAATATATTCTCCACTTTTATCCCCTAACGTTTGCCCGTTTAATATGTGCTATCCCCATTCCTCAACTAATTTCAACATCTTTTCGCCTTCCCTGTTCATTACTCGGTCCTTTGAGCTCCTTTCCCACTTTTTGTCTTCCTCTTCGCCAAGTATATCTTTCCTTTCCTTTCAGTCTCCTCCAATGACCACTCTCTTTCTTCTTCCTCTTTCAACAATTCGTTTCTCTCCTGCACTAACTTCCCTACTCCTTCTCGGCAGTACATTGTTCAGATATTCCAGATATCACCATCTATCTTCGCCTTTCTTTATATAAATCCTTCTCTTTCATATTCTTCGCTTTTTACCTCGCACTCTTTTCTAACTCTGACTGCCGGTTGGCATTTCCAAATGTATCCTCCTGGCAATGTACTTTTCACCCTAAGCCATGCCTTTTCTTCCAACCACGTTTCAGTCACGTCCACACATTGAAACTTCTCTACGTATTTCTACAATTCTTTATCCTTTTTCATTAGCTCTGCGACATTGCAAAACAGCAGCTTACCCTTCTGCATTTCTTCTCTCTTTCTTTCTCCTTCTCTATGTTAGCTTACCGGCTTCTTTAGAAAAATTTTGCTTCTCCCTTGCTTTCTCTAGCTCCTGCCATTTCATCCACTTTCTATCAATCCTGATCTTTTGAGTTTCTACTTTTACCGCCCTTCCATTATTTCGCTCTGTTCGTGCCACTTAAGCTAACTCTGTACTTATCTCTCCCCTTTGCTTAAATCATGGTCTATGAATACTTGTCTACTACCCAATATACGCTTCTTCTTCATTATTTTCTCTTCTTGTTCCTCCCTTTTCACTTTAGCGACAGTCGATCCGTTGCTTTGCTCTATTCTTGCCCATTCTACATTGCACTTCACTTTCAACACCTTTTTTTATAAAATTCCATACCGTTTCCTTTGTCGCTTGTCCTTTTGTGTCTTTTTCTCTTATTTTGATATTGTTTCTTCCATTTTTCTCTTTTGAGTCGCTCGGTTTCTTCCCAGTCTATTCATTCTCTCTTCCATCACTATTTTCACACATTCGATACATTCGTTTCTATTTTCTGGTGCACTTCCTGCAACCTGTTTTCCACGTTTAGCTTTCTTCCCATACTTACTACTGTTTCCTTCTCTCTCTGTAGTGTCTCCTGGTTCCTAAATTCCAATGCGGAGATTCTTTCTGCCAGTTCTCTCCTTTCTTTCACCCACTTTTCTTCTCTAACATTTCTTTCCATATTCTCTCCCACCTGTCTTCTTTCTCTTTCCATTTGTTCATCACGTCCTCCTTAAAACTACATGCCTCTACTCTCATCTGCATTTTGTTCACTGCATTCAGTTCTCAACCTGAATTCTCCACTGTCACGTATCCCTGATTCTTCACTTCTTTCCCCTTTCTCAAGTGTTACGAATTTTCCCAAGCTGCTCTTTTTTTCACCATTCCTCTGGGTCTTCTCCACGATCTTTGTTTTAGCGTTCCCCCTGTCACTTCTGTTTTACATTCAACCCAGAAACTTTCATGTCCGACTGTCCCGTCCCTCTATCGTTTTTTCTATCCAACCTATTTCTTTCTTCCTAACCTATACCTCACGCTTAATCCTACTTATTTTCCTCCCCGCTCAATTACTGAAATATCTCATGTGCTTTTATTCTCACCTAACCGGGCATCCCTTTTGTTGCTATTTTTAGCCTTCCCTCCTTGGAAGTCTTCTGAGCTTCTATCTGATCTGTTTATTGCACCTTACACACTTTACTCTGCACACCAACGCCATTCACGGCCATTTCCCAGCTCCTACAATAAAATAATGCGAGTTTGCTCTTCTTCCATGATTAATTTAAACATTTAAATTCGACAAAACTGTAGGGATCGTGGGTGGGAAGGTCTTCTTTAATGTATACTTTTAAAGCTGTTAATTCGCTGTTCGACTCGCTGTGCCGTTCGTATTCGCTGTATTTTCGCTTTTTCAGTATTTCTTCTACTACGCACGAAGTAACTCTACTCTTGCTCTTTCGCAAAATTTCCGAGTTCGCGCTTCCGCGGTCCATTTATTGGCGCCTGACGATTATCGGCATGGCCCTTCAGAAGAGAGATATCCCTCTTTATTGGCCGAATCGTCAAGTGTCGATCGTTTACACGTGGAACTCACGCATATACATTCACATACATTTGGCACTTGTCGTCGACTCTAGGACGATAGCATAAGCCGCTGTGTGTTGACGATTTAGGCCCTAGGATTGGCCACCGATCCTACAATATTAAACAATCAGAACAATAATATAAGCAAAAGTCAGCAATGCTAATTTCACACTTCACAAAGGTGTATTTTATGATCATAACTAGGTAAAAGATCATTATAAACATCACTGACAAATCTAAAATAATAAGAACGTCTATTGCCTTTACACCATCCTAATATATGCAAAGATAAGTTAAAAAAATAGAATAACGCTTTTTTTTATGGTTTCGTTTTTGAAAAAAAATTAGGTAGCCGATTTAACTGAAAACTTCGAACCACGGTACTTTTGTTTCTGGTAGTTTCTGTATTACTAAATAAGGACAATGTCACGATTTGTTTCTTGTTATTGCTGTTATTTTATTTCCGCGATATCGATTTATATTACAACTTCGTGAGAACCAGAGTAAGGAGGGTTCAACGATTTTTTCACGGAGTCGATTCTTAGAAAGACATGTGAGCACATATGAAGGACTTTGAGGATAAAGAAACGAGATTTCATGTGATGTGCTGTCGATGAAGGTCGCACTTTACCGATATGCTCTCGTAGATGTTCCGAGAAGAAGTTCCGATTACACGGTAGATCGTATATCATGAAGAATTCGCCAGATGTGCGTAGCTGGTATCCTACAGCAGTTGTGCTGGTGACGTGCTCATATTTTCCTTGATATATATGCGCAGATCCATTACAACGGAGTGTAATAATTCTGGTCAGGGTGTAGGCGCATTGCATAATCAAATCTGCTTTCATGTGCAATGCCATCGCTTCAGGATCCCGTTCGATTGCAGTTTATACGGCGTAGTATGCATTTTGTTGGCTCCAATCGTGCGCGCTAAAGCAGTGAATACTCTGGACTTGAATTTGTGAAATGTATGGCCGAACAGAACCGGTTGAAGTATCACGGTAGAGTTAGTTGCCGCCAATATTGACTTGTTCCAGATTGAACGAGGAGCCATTGCGCAATTGTTCGAGCTCTTCATCGCCTTTCTGAGCTTGCCGTATGCATCCAGAATCTGGAGCTCTGGGCACAAAAATTACGATAATATGAGAAAGTCTGGTCAGCAGTGATACTGTCAGAACCAGACACGTGGACAATCTTACAATCAGTGAAGAATTGCGATATGAAGTCCAGCTGGCGTAATTGTCTCGGTGAAGCTATGCCTATCCGTTAAGAGAATGCATAGACAGTAGAGGGTCGATGATCGGCCTGTATGACGAAGGCCCGACCTTCCAGAATCTGTATGAAGAATTTGATATTAGCATAGATGGCGAGTAACTCTATCATAAGTGATACAGCAGTATTCTGTTGGACTAATCTTAGATGAAAAGAATCCAAGAGGTTCCCAGACATAGCTCTCCTTTTGTGCGAATGTAGCACCTATCGCTGCATCCGAGGCATTCGTTGAGAGAACGAGTACAGTATTCGGTGAGAGAAATACAGCCCTGATTTACGGAAGCTACGATGTTTTTGCACTTTTTGAGGGAGGCCAGTTAGTCTGGAGTGCATTGAATCTTAGTTTTATTGTTCTTGGCATTCTTCATGAGACCATTGACAGGAGTTTGAGTCTTAGCGGCTTGTGAAATGTAACGGTCATAATAGCAAGCCATGTCAAGGAATCTATGTAAGTCCGAGATGGTTTCGGATTTCGGGTACATATGCATAGACAGAATTCGAAGTGATGGTAGCAGTAGTTTCTAAAAATATTTCGGAAACTAAGATCTATCATTGGGAAAGAAAGTTGTTAAAAATGCTGATTTCTGTATCATATTTAAAAATCATTAAAATTAACAATAGAGCAGCACTTTAATAACTTCATCTTTTTTTGTATAATAGGGTATCCTGTAAAATGTCAAAGGTTAGAACCAAAATTGAACGGCAATTTCGTATGATATATCATTCTGACGCTTGCATTTTGCTTCAATTTCACGTCAGTAGCTTTTCTAAGTAGGAGTTGCCGTGTGTACACTAACCCAACTAAACTTACCACTTGTTTTGATCTGTATTATTATTAGTGCGACAGAATGCAATGCTGATATGGGGTTCGATTTTCCAGCTCTATTTTTCATAGAATTAAGACACAACAGATCTTGATTCGTGGTTTGAAATACTTACTAGTATGTTCTGGTATCAATTTCATTTAGAACAATTTTTCAATAACATAAAAATGTTTGGATTCCACGACTGTGAATTGTCGATTTTTGCTCCACTATTGTAATGCTCATGTTACTAAATATCGACACAATCTCATTATATCGAGACCTGAGCGCATTGCGTTAAACCTTCCCTTTTTAAATGAGCTGCCTTCTGACTCAAAATTTTCTTATCTTAGGATGAAAAGTCAATTCCCATAAACCCATATTTTCGCTCAACTTTGTTGACAGTGGCAGCATTTTGTCGTATCATGCGGCCACTGATTGTGAACCTATCTTCTTAAATATATTTTCTGTATCAGCCCTTTGCCGAAATATGACTTATTGTAGTTAAAGCCCCATACAGACGTTGATGCATGCATTGATGCAAACGACGAGTTTAAGTTAATAGCTTACAACATGCTGCAACTTCAGTGTAACTTCTGGCGATGTGAAGGCAAATGATTTATACCCGGCGCTTGCATCGATGCATGTATCAATGCATGCATCAACGTCTTTAGGGGGCTTAACATGCCGCCGCTATTAGTGTTACTCGATGTATTTATACAGTAAGGATGTTGCGCGGTCGATGATGTTAAGATACGAAACTCAGGATTGTTGAAGTGTAGCAAAATCTCTATCGGTAGCAGCACTGAAAAAAGTGAAAGACTCTTTTCGAAGATGAATAAACTTACGTAATGAAGTAAATTGTCAAGAATTTGAACGTTTACTAGTTCAAGGTGTTTATTAATATTGTGGCACGCATACAGTTAGCTCTTACAATTAGTGAGTCACTATGATGTACAAAGTACGACTACAACACAAAGCAACACAATACAAAGTACTGCTATTGCCAAAATCAACTGTAAGAGATTATATCTCGAGAACAGTTTATGCAAAAGATATATCTAAGTAGTGTTTTGAAAACGATTCGATGTCAGTTATAATAATATGCAACAAAAAATATGTAGGTTTCAAATTAAAAATTCCAAGACGATCTTAGTAGGTTTCACCAAGGTCATCGTAAGATCAAATAAATGATAGCATAATCTGTCCCTCTTGATACCATATAGCTTTTGTCTGGAACATTTCGAGAGGGATACTTACATTGAGAGATTAAGACAGGACACCCTGTACACAGAATGAGTCACCTAAAGTGTGACAAGCTTGTCTTTCCGAAACTATACGTACTTTCATAATCACTTAAAAATGGTATGTTTCTGGAATTTTTAAAAAAATTTCAAGTGAATAACACATCTAGTTATAATAAATATGTAATATATTTTTATAGTAATCAGAAAATGTATTAACAATTTTTTATTTACAGGGTACTAATAGTACTAAAATTCGAAAGAATTGCTCATTCTCTTTATACATGGAAGCTGTTACAATAGTTAACAATAAACAAAGACTTCAAAATAAAGATACGATGAATAATGAGATGTCGATCAAGGATTATTTAGCAATTAAGGTATGTAAATGGTTATATTTTTTAGTAGATTAATACGTTTGCACTGAAAATTTGAATTGGTAATTATTTAGAAAAGGGGGGGTCTTACCGATTGTTATGATTTTTAAATATTTTGTAGAAATCAACATTTTGAGTAACTTTTTCCTATACATGTAACCGCTGCTCGGCTTCAGTTTCCGAGGTATGTGCGAAAAACTGTTGCTACTACTACATTGAACTTTGCTTATACCTACGCAGCAGCCGTATTCGTGTACATGGGAAAGAAGGACTAATCAGAGTGGGTTTGGATTAGATTTTCTAAAAAATCTAATCCAAACTCACTCTGATCAATCTTTCCTTCCCGTATGGATTTCTTCCTCATCTCCATCATTTGTTTTAAAAAGTTCGCCCCTTGCACACATTGGTTTACAGACGCCGGGATGTATTTATACGACGTAAAAACTGTAGATAAGCGGCAGGGCAGACACATTTGCTGCCACAAACGCGTAGGTATAGGCAAAGTTCAATGTAGCAGTAGCAACAGTTTTTCGCACATATCTCGGAAACTGAAGCCGAGCGGCGGTTACATGTATAGGAAAAAGTTACTTAAAATGTTGATTTCTACAACATATGTAAAAATCATAAAAATCGGTGAGACCCCCCCTTTTCTAAATAATTACCTTTGAATTTTTAACTCGTACTTAATGAGCAATTACTGAACTACTTTATTGAAGTACTATACTATACTACTACTGTAGTCAAACATTACAGTGTTTTTTTGAAAAATAATTTTATTCGTCTAGTTTTTTTACATTTGTAAATTCAATGCATTGATTTTCACCCTTAATTTGACAAAACAATGAATGCATATGGAGTGCTTTTCATGTTTTTAAGAGGACAATTAATCCACTTATATTGAAATTTCACGAGCGAGAAAATAGAAAAGTATTGACCCTTCTGTACAAAGACCATAATTGTTCTAACCTTAACATAAAGATATTTCATTGTAATTAATACTTTATTTAAAATGGCTTTAGTCAGAGATAATTAGTATAAGTAATTAAAGTTTCTTTGGTTACCGAAAATCATTATATATAACGAAAATTATTGGTTATTCACAACCACCGTCCGCGACAAAAATTGGTTTCGGTTACGAATAACAGTTATCGTTGACAGACTTTGTTTGCAATTAGTGAATAATCACTGTCGTTTACGACAATTTTCCTAGTTTCTAATACATCAAAGAATCACGAAACGTTAAAGTTCATACTTACAAGGAAAAGGCATAAGTGTGGAAATTGATTTCGAAACGACAGTAGGTAAATATTATAGGTTATACCTATTATAAGAAAATCCCAAATGCTTCCCCTTTCAGGGGGTAGACTCACGGTAAAACAGAGTGTCGAGGTTACTGACAAAATAAGCCAAAAATATGGGTTTGCTAGTTTCGACTTTTCGTTCTTATATGAGCAGATTTTGCGTCGAACGATAGCTCATTTGAAAGGGGAGGCTTCAGTGCAGTGCGCTCTAGTCCTCATTTCATTGAGAACATTCTCTTTGTATACGAAAATTGCTTAGATTCGGGGTCTGTCAAGCTGTAAATTTTTGCTCCACATTCCCACGCTCATATTATTGAGCATCAACATAATCGGATCAAATGACGACCAGAGCGCACTGCATTGAAGCTTCCTCTTTTGAATAAGCCGTATTTCGACCCAAAATTTTCTTATATGAGGACGAAAAGTCGAACCCCGCAAACCCATTGTGGCGGCTCTCCTGCACCCACCACTAGAGGGACATACGAAATAGGCTTTCTCGAAAGTACTCGCTCCAACTACCTCGTCCATATATATACCGCCTTTAACCTTCCTTCCAATATCCTAAGTCTAAGGCAGGGCCTGCTAGGTAGCCTTACTGATGAGTCCACTAGCAGGCCCAGGACGAAACGCAACACCCTTCCTTTTCCTATTCTATCCCCTCTCTACAGCTCCACATCCATATTTATGGCTCATTTTGTCGGTAAAGTCAACTCTCTGACATGCCTGGCCGCCATTGGGGACTACCGCCTTAAGGGAAATGGATGCGCTTGTGCGGGGCGTGATCTCATGACCAAAATGTTAAGTATCGGTTTACAGTCTGAATCCATAGTCACTCTGTCAATCTAGTCATTAAAATTATCTTTCCAACTTCAAAATGTAAATATATGAAATAGTTTCAGATAACTGAATTTACAACTTCTTCTGTTTACAGTAGACTTCCGATTATCCAGCACCGCCTTTATCGGCCTCTGTTTTATCTGGCCACATTTTTGTTGATATGAAATATTCTGTAATTATTCACTTTCATGCGTAATTATTGTCTTATATGTATTGCTTACTGTGTAAATAATATTCCTCTTACTAATTTTTTTCCATTCGTACTAAATCTTTGAGTACAGGATTTCACACTTCTTAGGATACAGGGATGAAAAGAATTACAGATAGGGATGAAAAAGTGAGTCACGCAGAAGGAAAGATTGTACTTGTAATTGCGATAAAATATGTTGAACAGCAAGAAGATTCACCAGCAACTGACATATCATCTTTGAGAAAGTGGTGTGACATTACATTAACGAACGAAACAAAATAGAAGAAACAAAATAAGATTACCAACTTTTTTGTGAAAAATGACATTAAACCAATATTACATACATATTATGTAGCATTATATTATATTTAAATGATGTGATTGTATATACATATGTACTGTATGTACATACGTATCTATAAATATTAAACATTATCAATATACTTAATATTAATTTTTTACAATTTAAACATAACAATCTATAAAGCATGCTGCCAGATTAACTGGCCATTTGTTTATCCGGCCGAGATCTCGCCCCGCAGGGGCCAGAGAGTCGAGAGTCTGCTGTATATGTGTATATTGTTCTTCCGAATGTAGAAATATTAAAAATCACGTAACGCACTTACTGCATAAATGACATAGAAAACTTTCAAGTAAAGATTGCCTTTTCGAACAAAATGTCTAAAAATATTGGTTTGTGATTTTTTTTAATTATGGTTCATTCTCCCAAAAAATCTAAAAAAATTGGGGATAATAACTATAATAATATGTTATTACCATAAAAATATGAGAGTAGTGCTCTTACAACTTGATAACGGAATCTGAATTTTTCAGATTATTGTAGTTTTTCATATGCTTGCTATACCTAAGTTTCGCAGCAAAAAAATCCAGAAACTTTCACCAACATATGTTATAATACATATTACTTTTCAAAAGATAAAGAAAATGATGGTACGACTACATTGAATTCTTCCTATGCGTGTGTTGTGGGTGCGATGCGTTGCGTTCCGCCTACAAGGCATCGTTGCTTATTTTGCTTTTCTATAAACATATTGCAGTGCCGCTTGCCGGTCGTAAAGCAAAACGAGCAGCAATCTGTTGCAGACGGAAAACGTTGATGACACGTGTACAGGCAGGATTGAATGTAGTGGTATATCGAGCTACTGCCTTACTTGCAGTCAAAACTCATTTGGCCTTTACGATTAGGCGCGTCCTCGTGGAGAACAGCTGAACTAAACGTGACACGTATTTTTCTCTGCACTATCATCAATATGGCGAAGTCATACGGGAAAGCATGCCTTTACGGTCTGCAACTTTTCGTCCTTATATGAGAAGATTTTGAATCGAACGATTGCTCATTCGAAAGGGGAGGCTTCAGTGCAGTGTGCTCTGGCCCTTATTTCATGTAGAATATTCTCTTCGTACCAGAAAAATAGTTAGATTCGACGGCTGTCAAGCTGTCAGTTTTTGCTTTACTTTGCGACGCTCATATTACTATACAGGCTGTACGTGTTAAGTTTTCTCACCATTTTGTAGGCATTTCCGGTAGTGCAATTAGAAAATGTTTCATACAACATTTTTTTAATATTTGGTGGGCTATATGTTCCCATATGCGTAGACCTCAGAAGATGCTTTTTGCGTAAAAAAGTCAAGCTGTCCTTGTGGTGAATCAAAAATGGCACCATATGTTTTTGATATCATAGGATTGTTGTTAATGTCGAGACGAATTCAACAGTGTATTATACTATGACCTTGAAATGACATTAAACTCGAAAATTTTGTACAAACGTAATTTTAATGAAGAATTATTTCTTACTGTAGAGGATTTTTTGGGATGGTTCGGTAAATGATTTGGAGAATATGGATCTGGAAAAACATAGGATGCGTTTATTTAATATGCTGTTCAGTTTACAATTTGCACAATATTGTCAGCGCCGACAGAGGTAGCGACGATGTGTCGTTTTACAATGATAAAAGCCAAGTGTTTCCTCCGTAGGGCGTCCGGTTTATTCCAACCGTACTCACCCTCGGGAGGACCTATAACTACACGGTATCCCTCATTTCCCCATGCACGATCGGCGGCCGGCTTTCTCAGCTGTCCTCTCCGACGTGAATGAGGGAAACCCGGTTATACCGCTCTCAAGTGGCAAGGGGGTTACCTTGTTCTTTCCTCTGTGGGCAGCCGACTTTATCAGCCGTCCGCTCCCAATCTCAGGGCGGCTGGTTTTCTCAGCCGTCCTCTCCCTATCTCAGGGCGGCCGGCTTTCTGAGCCGTCCTCTCCCTATCTCAGGGCGGCCGGTTTTCTCAGCCGGCTTCTCCCGGTTTCAGAGGCGTCCAGGTGTTACCCCTGTCCAATCCTAAGCTGCTGTGCGTCTGATAGCATTGCTTCGTACTCTCCCGGCCTGTGGGCGGCCGATGGTCATACCTCGTCCTCTCCCACAGGTGCAGCGAACGTAAGAGCGAGCCGCTTCAAAACCGCGTTACTTATACCAATCCGTTGCTAGCCTTGTCAATAACGTCGTTGCTACGCCGAGCGCGAAAACGTTTCGACTCGAGCTCGCGGTTCTCGAACGTTCTCGACGCTTCTCGACGTTTCCTCCGCGTTGCCACGGGTCATCGCTCCCGACGCGCTTCAGCTGATTCTCATTGAACGGCGATCGAGGCGGCTTGTCGCCTCCTCGTTTCATTGTTGCGTTACATTACAAAAAAATCAGATTACATCAAATGTTCAAACTTTGATTCATCTTTTATGATACAGAGCTCTGCTCTTTGTATTAAAAATAAAAATAAGTAAATAGATAAATACATACATAATATGGGAAGCGGCGAACGTAAACAGAGACGGCGTAATTATAGCGACAACGAAAAGTCTAATATAAAGAGCGGAGGTCTGTATCATAGTTCAAGGTCATTTCTAAGACACAGTATAATACACTGTTGAATTCGTCTCGACATTAGTAACAATCCTGTGATATCAAAAACATATGGTGCTATTTAAAAAAGTCAAGGTGTCCTTGACTTTTTTACGTAAAAAGCATTTTTTTGAGATTTAAGAATATGGGAACATGTAACCTATTAAATACTAACAAAATTTTGTCTGAAACATTTTCTAATTGCACATGCCGTGAGGCTTCACACAGACGGCCAGGACTGGCGCTCCATTGAGATACACCCAATAAACGCATAGGGAACGTACGCCTGAAGGCGTAGCTACAACCTACTACCTGTGCGATGAAGAGCCGGCAGAACTCAGACACTACGTTACAGGGCAAATGGGACCCCTTTCCTAGGTCCTACCACTTCTGGAGAGTGGTACCCGTGCAGTTGTTGACGCTGCACTCCCGCCGACGTCTCTCGGGCCTCCGCTAGAGGATATCTTAACCAGCAGTTGGCTTTCAACCACCGCCCCCGCGAATCCAGCCCCAAACCTCCAGGCCAGGGGGGGGGGGCATCACACGATGACTCGCCCCCTGGGGCTAGCCTGGAACGCGAGGTACCAGTAAGCCAACTGGTGGGACATGTTTCGCGCACGTAACGCCAGCGGTTTAGAGACCTGTCTCCCAGTGCACCGGTCGAACAGTTCGGGTTAGCCCGCGGGGTTACCACGCCCCGAAGGCAGCGACTGGAATCAGCCACCTGGGTCTTTCCATCAGTGCCCCCCCCCCCGCTGCGGATTCGGAAAGGGGAATAGAGTCACGATGTTGGGCATGGTCCAGTTTGGACACCGCTATTGAAATTTTCTGCCACTTCTTGTTTTGCCTTGCGATCGTCGCTGCTGGCAAACTACAAAAAATAGCATATCTGCTTCATAAAATGGCCAGTGGTCCCGACGTTGGCCCTCTAAACGAGGAATGACTGTATCTGCTAGACTGTGCCCGCTCTGCTGAATGCACTGTATTCTCTGTTTACTTCAATCTGTTTTCATGTGGTTTTTAATATTGTCCTCCAAGCACTCCTTTAGGAATGGCTCTTCCTCTATCTTTTCTTCAGAACTGGCTCCGCTATTAATTGTGATTTTAAAATTATTCTTTAACATCTATTTTCCCACTGTATAGGTTAGAGTCCATCTGTCTAATCGCAAACACTATTTTATATATCTAATTTGTACTTCTTCTAGTATTGCTCCATTTTTTCCACTTCCAAATTTCAACACCATAAGTCACGACGCTGACTACCAGTTTATTGTATAACCATATAGTGTTCTTCTAATTTTCCCCAAATAATCTTTTTCCTAATCCCGTCCTAATAACTGTGTTATCGTCATCATAGCCTTTTTCGCTGGATTATTTACATAATCCTTGTTACTGTCATTTTTGTTGAATGTATACCCTAGATATGTAACATTTTTTACCACTTCTAGTATTTTCCCTCCCCGACATCATTTCTTATGCTTTTTTTCTCCCTATGAATTCTTCAAAAGCCATTTCTTTTGTTTTCGCGACTTAAGATTAATTATTTTTCCAGATAATTCCTTGTAATTTTCAGTATCTTTTTCAGTGCTTGCTTTTTTTTTGTTAGAACATCCTATTGCCACTTGTTTGTACATCCTCTATGCCGCTCTTAAATGGCTTTCCAAACCTGTCATGTATAATGTAAACAAGATAGGGCTTAGGGGACACTCCTGCCGTACCCCACGTGTCAACCAAACTCCATATTTTCTACTTTCGTATACACTTTAACCCCCTTTTTTCCATTATCTGTCACATTTTCTTTCTACTTACCATATTGAAGGTGGCTTTGGCATCCACGAAGAAGGCATATATCTTACCTCCCTTGCTGGCTCTCTCTTTTTTAATAATATGTCGTAACATATAGATATTGTCAATTGTACTTTTTTCCTCCCGTAGTCGGCCTGTATTTTCAGTAGCATTCCTTTACCTTCTACTTTCCCAGTTAATTTTTTTTTATTTAGTGTCGCTACATGTATTTTATAAACCGAGTTTAGGAAGGTTATATGTTTATGTACTGGGTATATTAATCCTTTGGCCCACTCTTTTAGTATTTTTTATCCTTCCTATACTTTTCTTATCATTTCTATTATTGCTTCTCTTCGTTTTGTGCTATGTATCTACGCATTGCTGGGTATATGGTATTCACCTGTTGCTTTCCGCCCTTTCAGATTTCAAATTTGCTCTTCTATTTCACTTATAGTTAAGTTGTTCTTCATATCTCCCTTCTTCCTCTTTCCTTTTTCCCTTTTACATAGGTCTTTGTGTTGTTTTCGTTTATGTTCGTTCATTTTCTCTCCTTATCTTTTCTGCATTAAACCTTTTGTACGGACTTCCCACCTGCCTCTTACTTTTGATATATTCCTTATCGAGCCAAAACATTTTTTTCCTTTCCTTGCGGTTAATTTTTCTTTTTATTATGCAATTATCGATCGCTGTTTTCAATTCCTTCCACGTCTCGTTTATTTCTGTCTTTTCCAATTTGCCTTGTTCTATCCTCTTCTTATATTTCTTTATGACATCTATGTCCCATACTGATCTCAATCTTTTTACTCTATTATCCTCCCTTCTTTCCATATCTCCCTCCTGTAGTAGTTCTATAACCTGTGGAAGGTGATCGGATTCAATTTTCCCCCTTATTTTAATTTCTTTTATTCTATCCCATGCATTGGTATTTGTGTGTAATCAATTACTGTGTTCTTTTTTGCCCCTATATAAGTATACTCTTCTCCTCCTTTATCTCCAGTCTTGTTTCCATTTAGTATAAACCAACCACTTCTCCTCATTATTTTTAGCAAATTCTTGTCATCGGAGTTTGTGGTTTTATCTCTTGAATTCCTTTCACTTATATCTCCTTCCCTATCCTACTCTTTCTCCATTTCTTCCCAACTGTGCTTTCAAGTTCCTTCCTATTATTATATTACAGTCTTCTTAGTGCTCCCCTCCTAGTTCTAATATATATTTATTTATTTCATCTGATCTGGTCTTTTCATAGATTATGCTAATTATTTATATTTCTTTGCCTATGTTAAGTTTCCTTGGCATATCTGGCATCCCTGTTATTTTCTCTATTTCTTTTAATTTCTCTTTTATCCCCACTATTATGCCTCAACATATTCTACCTGTTTGCTACCTTTACTTGAAAAATGGCAATGCCAATTAAATGCTTTTGACAATGTTTTCTTTATACCTTTCCATTCTTTCTTTTTAGTCCGTGTCTCCGTTAATCCTATATTATCATATTGTGGCAGATCTTCCCAAATATTCCTATCCGTCCCTTTTACTTTTACTATGTTCTGCACTATACACTTATAATTTTTCCTCGCTTTGTTTGTATCCACTCTTGGTATACCTATAAAACCATTTTGCCTCCTACATTTCCATCCCTCCATGGTATTCATTTCCCTTCTACTAACATTTTCTGATATCCCACCTTTGCGTTTTATCTAGATGTCCTTGTCTTTTTTACCTCTACTGCAATTTGTCTTTGTATTTCCCTTTCTTTATATGTAAGATCATGTTTTATTTATACCCTCCCCCCCCCCCTCCTCCCAACTTATTTTTATTCCTCATTACATTCTCTTTTTCTTCCCAATTATTTAGGTTTAATACTACTACCTCCTTTCTTCTACTTCCTGTTTTCCTAACTCAATGTATCTTACACCCTACCCCTAGTTTTTCTGTATAATTTTTCTAAGTTCTGCTTCCATATCTTGTTGTAATTTTAACCCTTTTATTATAATGTTGTTCTTCTTCTCTAGTCTGTCTTTTATCTCTGTATGTATACTTCCAAGTACATCACGTTTTTACTTTTTATATTTCTTCCTCTTCCCTTTGCATTATTCCATTACTTTGTTATTTATGTCTCCTTTTAAGCTTTCAATTTCTCTTCTCCATTCCTCTGTTTTCTTCCTTGTAGTTTTCATGTAATTCCTGCTTTAGGTCTTGTATTTCTTTTCTTATTATTATAGTTTCCTCTATAAGTTCTTCTACTGTTATTACTGTTACTGTTACTGTCTCAACCAACTCACCTACCAGTTCACCTCTTTCATTTGTCACCTCCTTGTAATTATGTCCCATTTTATTCTGTTCTTCATCTGATTCTAAACTAACGCTCGTATCTAATCCACTCTTCCGTCACGTTTATTTGTTCATTTTCTCGGATTTGCTACCTGCATTATTTATCTTACATTTTTAGTTCTTCTTTTTTGTTTCTTCCCAAACGTCTCCGACTTCGTTCATCTTACCTTTTTCACTGAGGTTTCTTCTACTTTACCTGAGCCTGAACTGTTTTGTCGCCTATATTTTTATTACTTTCTATCCCTTTGCTATTACGCATTATGCTTTTTATGTTTCACGCTTACCTTGCCTAACATCGCTTTCCTGATCTATAACTTATTATTACTTAAATCTATGCTATCTATTTTCTATGTCTATAACTTATTATCCTACGAATTAATTCACCATATTCACGTACTGTCATACCGTTTTCACTCATTAAAATTAAAATTTCTAACTTGTCTGTTTCGGAGTAAATCACACAATTGTGTTCTGATTTCTACCAACCTAGACAAAGTCCTCTTTTTTACTTGTAATTTTGCATTTTATGAATTTTTATCCCATTCTTATTATTCTGCAATATGTCTTAAAATATATAAATATTTGAAATTTAAAATATATATGTAGATTTTCGTGACTGATTGTATTTATTTAAAGCTTTGTATTCAATCAGGAATGCTTAGCAGTTTAGCTACTAGAAACATGGGTACGATGGCAAAGTTTAGTAAATATTCGCTACTGACGAAAATGTTCTTTACGGTAAAAGCGAAGATCCTATCCCCATCACTTAATTTTGTAGAAATTAATAATGCTTTTTACAGAAATTTTACAAATATATTCGTGACATTTTTCTCATTAAAATAAGACCAAACATGCTATAATTCGGACCATATTTATTTATTTAAAAAGTGAAAATAAATAAGTTGTTATAACCTATTAAGTAAATAAATATGATTTAAATGATATGGTGTTTAGTGTTACTTAAATCAGAAAAACATCAGAAATATCATCCGGGCGCGAGAAAAAGGCAGGCTAGTGTTTCCGTCCTCATTCCAATTACAGTCCACTAGCTCTTATCCATCATAGGTATTAGTTGTTATTGGCTGAAGGCTGTGACGAAGATCAAAAATATGTTCGTGAAATTTTTTTAAAAAAATTAAAGAATAAACAAAGTTGTTCTTTTCTTGCTTGTTGCTGGCTCGAGATTCACCTGTAACACAGAACATGAATAGGGGCAGTAAGAAGTTGTGAATGAAAATATACCTGTGGTTCATTGTGCTCCAAATTGATCATTTTTTGTGATCCATATCACAGATTTTTTCAAACTGAAAAGTGGCGGGGCGGGGGGGCTTAAAGTACATTCAATACATATTTTGTGTTTCAATCTAACGTAAATGGTGTTAGGTGTTTCAGTCTAACGTAATACAAAATTTGAAGATTGTTCAGCGCTTGAATGTTTGGCACACGCGGGCGCCTAAAAAATGCTTCATGAGCACCTACATATGTGTCTATGACCTCCAAGTTGTCGACCGCTGTTGTAGATGTTTATTTTAGTTGTTAAAGGGTATACCCGGATAAAGGAGTTAAAAGTGCCCTTTAACCAAATTAGCTTTGTGGTGCCCCATTCGATAACTTAACCTCAGGAAACCTTTCGCACCAAGTTTTGACCCTTTACCTCGATGGGGGGGGGGGGGGGGGGATATCAGTTTTTCCATATTTGTCGTACTTAATGACAAACAAGAACTGTGAGAAAAATTTGATATATTAAAAATACGGTGACATGTTCAAGAATTTTTTCGGATTCTTTGTTGCAAAGCTTAGGCATAAAAAATGAAAAGCCCTAAAAGAAGTCTGAAAAATGAAGATTTCCTAGTAAAAGTTGTAACAGCACTACTTTTATATTTTTACGGTAGCAACATTATCATAACTATTGTTCCCATTTTTTTCAGATTTTTCGGAATGGTGCATCGGAGTTAATAAAAAATAAAAAATCAATTTTCCTAGGTATTTCGTGCGAAGTAGCAATCCTTACTTTAAATTCTTATATGTCTTTCGTGCAATGAGTACCGTACGTGATTTTTAATATTCCCACGTCCGGAAGAATAATATATAAATAGCAGAAATAATAGATTCAGTCAACTGACATTATTTCACTTCTCTATATTTTAAAATAGGAAGGATGATTTCAATGAATGGATTGGCAGAGTGGTTACGGGGTCTGACTGTGAGTCCCATACTAATTATTTTGGTTGTGAGTTCGCGCCTAAAAGAAAGTTAATCTTTCTTTTTCCTACATTTTTTCTTTTAATCTGTAACAACATGACAATTCTGTTTCCTTCCCCGAGCAAATCTAGGCTGGGAAAAATAGAAAAGGATATTGTAAAGGCAATATAGAAATTCTATCTTTTTTTTTATAAAAGTTTAGTTTTGATATTTCTTTGATTAAACTAAAATAAAATACGGTACTTTTTAAATCACTTATCTACGTAATAGATGATAACAACTTATTACTTTTTCACTCATTAAATAGGTGTCGTCTGAATTACATGTAGGGTCTTGTTTTAATTGGGAAAATGTCACAGGTATATTGATACTAGTTGCATAAGAATAGAAAAAAAAAAATAAAAAAATTACATTGTGTTGTTTGACGAATAATCTGAACCCGGGTCGTATTACAATGTTTGGCAACTGATCGTGAGTGATGGTCGTGTCTTTATATAGTGATGAAGCACTGGAGAGATCTTACTGTGGTTCGTCAACGTCCCTGTCATAGATCATACCTATGTAATCCATATCAGTGCGAACGTATTAAGTAATTTATTTTATTTGAATATTTATCGCAATATTTACTTTTAATTTATTTGTAACCGTAGGAAGTATATAATACACCTAATATTTTTCCATTATTGGTACATTCGCTTTGTCCAAGCATACATGGCCACGAATTAGTGAAAGCTGGATTGCTGCTAAGCTTATTTGGTGGGAACGTGGATCATGCAGAGTTACGAGAAAATATTCATATATTAGTAGTCGGAGATCCTGGTCTTGGGAAATCGCAAATGCTACAAGCCTGTGCACGGATTACTGCAAAAGGTACAATATTAAATACAACATTATTGTGGTGCCCACATAAGTATCCGGATATTTGTCGTCTTTGGCGTCCACTAGTACCCCATTAGGTTTGGAAATTGAACTTACTGAGTAGGTTTCGAGTTTTCCGTATCTAAGATAAATACAGTGGCCACAAGGAGTATTGGCGTAGCATTATACAGGGTGTTACCTGTAACGTTACTCACGATTTTCACCCACTTGCAGCCATCTGACAAAAAAAAGTTTAGAACAAGAGTTGCAGGGTATGATGTGCACAATACATATCAGTAAAAAAAATTGGGAAACAGTTTGTTTTTATGGCGAAGTCGAGGTCACCTTGGGTTTTACAAATAGGACCATATATTTTTCTTGTTTTCCATATTTAGAGGACATCGAGACAAATTCAAAACACGTATTACATGATATTTTTATTATTATATTACTTGATTTACAGAAGTGGAAATGTGAAATATTTAGCTTTTCGTCGTATTTAACTTTGACAGTGTAAACATTATTTGACCATACGGAATGTAAACACAGAATGTTGCTTTGACGCAATTGTTATTTCGTCATTGCAGTTCCTTCGTTAGTCTTCTTCCTTTTCCACACAAGACTTATCTCCACTATTTCCCCAGACTTATCTCCACCTATATATTCTTTGGTTTACATTCATTCATTGCACACCTCTAACTCCGTCAATCAATTCTCCCCCTTCTCCTCCCTCTAGAATTATTATCATGTTTTTCACCCACCTATACGGGAGGTGGGACCTGATCACGGACCTCAGATAAGGAGGAGTTATTGTCGATGCAGCGTTAGTGGGCATTATACTCCAGCTTGCCGTACCAAAGCATTGCCTATACCAGTGATGGGGAAGGGTGCGTATCACCACTTTCAAGGGTCACGTCCGTAGATGTTATGGACGGCGGGCTTGGGAAAACCCGTCCTTCACCGCTGAAGGATCATCAAAAGGGTAAACTATCCCTTTCGGGAGGCAAACCTTTTAGTCGCTACACCTGTGTAACCAGCAAGCCAGTTACACATGTGTAACGTTGCCCAGCGGGGACCACGTGGAGGTAAGGTTGCCAGTGCAAGACTCAGTCTCTAGCGGGCATACGTGTCGCCACGTATGAGTTTGGCATCAGAAGCTTTCGCCGCTGGGCCGTCCATTTTGAGCACCAGTGCGCTAATGCGTACTGTCCCGCGATGCCGCAATGGGGTTTGCCACATAAGAGCCATTTGGTCAACGACGCCGACTCGTGGCAGTGCTGTATTAGCAGTCGCAGCGGTGGATCTTAGTTTCTCTTCCGAAGAAGGTACTTGTGGCGGGAACCACGAAGAGGTGTCCACTTACTAAACTAGATTTGCAAAAGGTCCGGTCTCGGATACTAGGCACGCGAGCTTCCCGACACCTCAAACGATCGCTTGTCTCGACTACTAGGAAGGCAAGCCTTCCCGACACCTCAAACGACTGCTGATCTCGGATACTAGGAAGACAGGTTCCCAGATACCTTAAAGGACCACCTTAAGAGAGTCATAGTTACTCCCGCCTCCAGATAGGGAGGAACTCAATGTCGCTCGATTGCCGCTCTTATGGTATTCCGCGACAGGGAGTTGAACGCGTTGATTATGTCCAGAGGTACAGCCACCGCCACCTTGCCGCGGGCTACCTCAGCGTTCACGGGGGTACGAACGCGTCAAATCGCGTCGACTGTCGACCGCCCCGCGCGAAAACCGAACTGGTTATCCTCCAGATCGGGCCCTACCCTGGAGAGATGCGAGACCAGGCGGGAAGCCAGCACCCGCTCGAACAGCTTCCCTGCCTTGTCCAGCAGACACACGGGCCGGTACGCGGACGGGGAGTACCCCGGCCTACCCTCCTTCCGAATGAGAGCCACCCGCGCCCTATTCCACGCTCGGGGGAAGGAGCCTGTTCTCAAGCAGCAGTTGAAAGGCTGCCGGAAGCCAGTCCCCAACACCCCCAGAGCCATCGCCAAGGCCGTTCCGGGGACGCCATCCGGTCCCGGAGCCGTTTTACGAACTCTGAGGCATCTGACGGCCCCGGCGAGCTCCTCGTGAGTAATCTCTAGCTCGGAGGTCCAGTTTACCTGGCCTGCCTGCCCGGACTCTGACGCGCGCACTGCTTCCTTGTTATCCGAGGGAAACAGCGCGTCCATCAGTGAGCTGAGCAGTGCGGGCTCCATTACCTCCATAGCCGTGGGTGCCCAGGGGCACAGCCTACCGAGATGTATTCGGTATGGCCGCCTCCACGGATCCCTGTCAAGTTTCCCGAGGAACTCCCTTCTTGCGGAGGCCTTTGCCTCGGCAATTAGTTTTTGGAGTGCTCTGAGTGTCTCGCGAAATTCCTCATACGCGGCCGCCTCCAACTCCTCGTTGCGCAGCCTCCGACGACGGGCACGTGTGTACGTCCGTGTACATGCGTCCGCGAATCCGCTTCAGGCGCCTCTCAAACCCTGCGATGCCGCTGCTGGGTGGAATATATAATCCCACCACCGCGATTTCTCCCCAAAGAGTTGCCATGTACCCCTCGCCGTGCTTGATCAGTTGGCACGAACGGGGGTCCTTGGCACCCTCCCATATTACCGCGGCGGAATTAGCCGTGACCCCGTGACAATTCGGGCGCTCGGGGATGACGTACGGCTTCGTGACTACCGATAACTCAACCCCTCGTTCGCGCATTGTTTGGTGCAGTAAATCCTGCGCCCTGCGCGAGTGGCTGAGGTTGGTTTGCAGGAGTTTGGCCGCGAATAATACTCAACGCCCATAGCCTCCTCCAGGCCTGCCTCCGGCGCGGGTGGATCTCACCGCGCTGGTGTGCCCCCCTCGGCCGTTGCTGGCTTGGCAACCAGTTGCCATGCTTTTGTACTCGCAGCGGTGGGCGCCGGTGCGCCTTTCGTAGCCGATTTCCCGCTCCTCTGTTTAGCCGGAGGCGGAGTACAGGATTTTCCGCCCAGACGGTAGCTTACTAGCCTGCCCAGGTCCGCGCAGAGAGGACACTTTGGCTCCGCCGTGTACTGCGCAGTTCGGTGAGAGGTATCATCGCATCTAAAGCAGCGTGCACTTCTATCTACTCCGCCCTGATTTTGCTGCCCGCTATGTCCGATTTCCAGGCAGCTGTAGCATTGAAATTGACGCTGTAGGGCCTCGACGCGAGCAGATCGCCATCCCACCAGCAGGTGGCCCAATGCCACTGTCCTACCGGCCGCCGCTAGTGGACATCGAGCTCCGACCGAGCCAAACCCGGCAGGCGATCGGCGAATTTCACCCATCTGCACCTGGTCTCGGCGCAGTCGCTCAGTGCAGCGAGAGCCGTTGCGGCCTCTCTTGGGCGTACGGAATCGTCCAATCCCCTCAAGCGCAGTTCTGTGCACTTGGTGGGAAAAGCGATCCGCACGCCCATTCCATCGAGAGCCTCGGCCATCTTGTTGGCCAGGGTCCAACGGGATCTCGAGTACGAGACCTCCGATGGCAGAACGCTTGGGCCACAACCCGCTTATCTCTAAGTCTGAGCGCTTAACCCTCTCTCTAGCTCGCTCCATCGCGAGCTTGAGCGAGTTCTCCGTCAGCAACTCCACGGTGAGGGTGACCGCCGCCGATTTCGACGGTCGTCCCAGACTCACGGCCGGTTTCGCGGCTGGTTTCCTCGTCGCTGGCTTCTCATCGCTCTTCTTTTCCGCTGCAGAGGTGGCGGCTTCCTGCTTCTGCTGTTTCTTCTTTTCCTTACGCCCCACTACCTTCACCCATTCTGTTTAGGGCTGCAAGGAGCGAGCATCGTTCGCTGGTTGGGGAGGGGAGTTAGGACTCGTCGTTGCATCGTTTGTCCTCTCCTCTTTCTGGCCGACAACTTTCTTCCGTTGCTGCTGCTGTTGTTGTTGCTGCTGTTGCTGTTGCTGCTGTTGCCGCTGCTGCTGCTGTTGCATCTTCCGCTGCAGTTCATCCCTTGATGGCTGAAATAATTCAGAGCGTAGCTCTGCAAGCCTTCACTCCATCGCAGCAATGATTCTGCTTTCGATGTCATCTTTTACTCTGCTCGTATTTTGATCCGTGCCTGCAGCGTCCCCTGAAATAGGATCATTGTCAGTGTCTGCCAATGGGGCAGGGGTCACTACCACTATGTTCCCATCTGTAGGTTGCCCGTTAGCCCCCTCTACTTCATTGTGTTCCAAAATCGCTTCCGCGGCGCTTCCTTTTTTGCTCCCGCGCCGGTCTACCATGTCCGAGAATCTTGTGACTTCCTTACGAATCTCTCTGAGCTGCTCGTGAAGCCTTATATTTTCCCTCTCAAGCCACACTGTTTCATCTGAAACAGATGAGCGCTTGCTTAGGTTCGTGGCGGCTACCCGAGCTGTTCTCGCCGCGAGCGGAACGTCGCGGACGTAATTGCCCTTCCAATTCTTCGAAGTTATGGAGCTTCTCTCCACCATCCTCATGTGTTCCTCTGTAGTAGACGTAAGTACTCTCGTAAGTTCTGTTTTCATCTCCCTGGCCATATCTTCCTCATCTGGCAGTTCCCCCCTGGACCTCCTGGAGTATCCGTCTGGAGGGTCTAGCATAATCTCCTTCATCGCCTCCGCCGCCGTTGCATCCCTCAGCTGGTTTCTGCCGGCGATTCTCTTTGCATCGCTGGCGTCGCCGCCCGATCATGGTCGCTGCCTGGATAGACAGCATTTAACAGTGGCGACAGAAGCGTCGGAATCACCGTTGTCTCCGCTCGTGCATGCGTCAAGGAACGATGTAGGCGCGGCCGCCTGGCGAGTCATTCTTTGTCGGTTTTCGCCACACTTGTGACCGCCTGCGTCATTGCGGTCGGTCGTCCTTCACTATTATTTTTGTTTACACTGTTATTGTTTTTAGTGTGCGTTTGCGCCGCGGCCTTCGTTGAACCTCCCAATTGGAGGTTAACTGTTGCTGTTGTTGTGCTGTCACACTTAAAATATTGGTTGAAATAAAATTATGGTTGAATATGTAATTACTACTATCTATGTTTGTTTCATAAATAATTCCTCCAACCTTCATTACACTGGTGTTGTAGAGTATCGTACAATCGGTATCGCTGGTTAAGAGGCTTGATTTGCTAAGTATAATTTGCGCTTCGTTTTTACATAAAGCGTGCAGAAAGAGATCTCACGCTTCGGGATTACAATGTAGATATTTGAGGATGATAAAGGGATGAACGTGATTTTGTCAATTTGAAATACTGCTACGGGGCAATGACTATATTCATATGGTTTTTGGATGTAACTACAAGATTCTGTTTGTATGTGTTGTGTGGGTTGCGTTCGTTTGCAGAGTGTGCCTAAAGGGGCGTCTCTACAATGTGTGACGAAGTAAGTTGTGTCTATGAGTATGTATTGTTCTTTGTTTTGAAGTACCATGTCGTGCTGTATTACGGGTGCAAAAAATGTGTTTCCTGTTTTCTTTCGTAAAGGATAGTATTTGATTAAGGTCCATTCTTCTTCTTCCAGAATAGGGATAGTGGTCTGGTATATAATTTTACCGTTGAGAAGTTGCGTTTTAAGAGTACTTATGTCGATCAGGGTTTGAAAGTGTTCGATTGTAGTTGGTATAAGTGTTTGAATGAAGTGTTTTCGTGTGATGTCTGCGTATGCTTGCATTACTTCTTCGGGGTCGATTAAGCTAGTGTCTATGACTCCTTTCTTGCCTAGTACAACCATTTCTCTAATTTTGTTAATTTTGTCTTGGATGTCCGATATCATTGCTTTTGCGAAAAGGAGATGTTCTACACTTCCGACTTTTGTGTCTGATTATTGTTCTAATGTTTGAAGTTCTTTGATCAACCGAGGAAATTCTTGATTGTTTAAAATGGCTTCAAACATTGCTGTTTGATTTTTGATAATTTTTGTTACTATATTTTGTTCATCGAAGAATTTGTCGATATTTTGGTTAATTAGGGTCAAGTCATTTTCATCTAGAAGCTGATCCTATAATATTAAGTATTCCTCGTGTGATTTTATAATGTAAAAGTGAGTATAATTGGTTGTATTCGTTGTTAAGGTTTTTCAGTTTGATTCGCATATACTTTAGTCCGGACGGATTACAATTTTTACATTGGGTTTGGAGATTGATTATAATTCCGCTCGCAATTTGAATGTTGTTACTTGTTTCGGATGAGTCGAATACAATGTTGATTTTGATTTCGTTATGGTGGATCTCTGAGGATACTGGTTTCGTTCAGTGGTGAACGTTTTATAGTAGACTCGGTAGGTTGCATCTAGAAGAGAGTATTTTAATTGGATCGGTATGGTCTGAGTTTGTTTCTGTGAACTAAGAGGGTTTTGTCGTTATCGATTTGTAAGAGATAATTGGGTTTTCTATCTTCGATTACGGTATAGGGTCCAAGGAATTCTGCAGTAAGTTTGTTTTGTTTGTGGTCCTTATGGAGTAAGACTTTGTCATTTACGTTATACAAACTTTGTAGTCATATTTTTCTATCTTGGTCTCGTTTATATCGTTGTTTATTTTCGTCAGTGATTTCTTTAGCGTGTCGTAGGTATTGAGTGTGTCGATTTTTCCAAAGTCTGAATAGTTCGTCTTTTAATAGAGTTGGTGTTAGAGAGATTGCAGAGGGCATATTGACCTGATGGCCGAAGGTTAGTTCAAAAGGAGTGTAATCAGTGGTGGCATGTACTGGGCTATTGTAGGACATAGAGATGAGATTTAAATGTTGATTTCATTCTCCCTTTCGTTCATCAATGCAGGTTCTTAGCAAGTCTTTTATAGTGGAATGCGTTCTTTCGAGAGACCCATTACTTTGTGGGCGGAAACTGGTGGTTTTAACGTGTTTTATTCTAAATATTTTCTCAAATTGTTCCATTAGTTTGCATACAAAGTTTTGCCCTTGATCTGTTAGGATATGTTTTGGGGAGGAGAATATGTATATATAGTGTTCAATCAGTTGGTTAATTATGGATTCTGCTTTCTGGTCGGGAAGTGGGATAAACATGATATATTTGGTTAAGTAATCTTGAATGGATAGTATAAATTGGTTTCCTTTTCGTGTTAGAGGTAGGGGTACGATTATATCCATAGCAATTTTGTCGTTCGGTTCGTTAGGTGTATCAGTTATGATTGTTTCTTCGCGGGGTCGGATTCTCATTAACTTATTTCGTTGGCATATATCGCAATTAGTTATGTATGTCTGTACGTCAGAGTCTATATTTTTCCAATAATGGTTAGTTTTTAGGTGCTTAACAGTTCTATTTTTTCCTGCATGTTGGAGTAGTTCATGCGCTTCTTTGATTATAGTGTCTTTTTCGTTTTGTGCAGAATTGGGTGAAAAGGTAGCTTTTCTTTTGAGGTAAGCAGATAGGAATCTGATCATGAGTTGGATTGATACAATTGTATAATGGGTAAATCCGATTTGGAGTCCAATATTTATGTCGGTCATGTCTTTGCATATTCCGTGTATTTTGTTAAGCCATATTTTTTCGTCTTATGAACCTAGTTCCCTGGGGGTTAATTGTTTCCAATGAGGTCGGTTACTAGTTTGTTTGATAGTTGAGGCTTGAGGGGAGAGTTTCCATTCAGTGTAGTGTTCATAAAGTGTTGGTTGAATGTCTAGAATTTCAGGTAAGGCGTCAGCTACTGTTTCAGATTGTTCGGGTGAGAATTTAATTTTGAAACGGGTGCTGCATGGTTCTTCTTTAATAATTCGGCGTGGGTAAGCGGGAATTCTTGACAGTGTGTCGGCAACTACATTTTCTATTCCTTCCTTGTATTCTTGTTTGTTTATGGTTGGTGGATTTTTCGCGCGTATGAATGTTTTCTTTGGTTTGAATGCGCGAACATCGGGTGGAGCGTTCCGTTAGCTATCTCTATTCCATAATTCGATGTCGATCGCTCGTTCCTGTGCTTTGGTTAAGGTATCAGGGTTTCCGGCATTTACGATCTGATCAATGTCCTTTCGCAACTTGATAGTATAAGTGCGTATCGCTTCTTCCTCTTCGTCGGTTAACGCTATGCAGCGGGATGTGGCGTTCTTGTATTTACCTTGGATGGCATACTGCAGTTCGCTGAGCGCTTGCCTGAAGCGGTTACTATAGTTTTGCACGCTCTCGGTGGTTCCTTGTCGCACTTGATTCAGTCGGTTTCTGCATCCACTTACAGTCACTGGCACAGACACTTGTGAACGGAGGGCGTTGAACAGTTCATCGTAGTTATCTATGCGGTGGTATCGTATGCTTCGATCGGCTCCGTCGGATACTTTTTCCGCAATGATTAGCTTCAAGAGGAGTAATGGCTCAGAACAAACGTTTTTGGCGGATTTCACTTGTTTAATGAACTCTTCTACATCAATGTCGTGGCGTCCTCGAAGGATCTTGATAGTACGTATAATGTCCTTCGCTTTGCTTAAGCTTTTGTTTAAGCTTTAAGTCGTAGCACATGGAGCTTCTTCGTCATCATATTCAGTGATGGAAACTTTTTGAGTATCGGACCAGTGGGAGATTTTGAATTCGTTAACTTTCTGATTTCCTTCAACTGTTCGTTATGTTGCCTATCCATTTGTGCTACGTTCTTGGCTAACATGTCAACTGGTTGTTCTTGTGACTTGACACTCACGTGCAATTCTTGGAGAGAATGTAAGATATGGCCAAGTGCACGCTGTATATCGTTGGTAGGCGATGTAGCTCTTTGATGGCTCATGTTCGTAACGTATTCATCGCCAGAAGATAATTCAGGACGAGGGTTCTGTATTGTTGAAACGATTTACCTTTGTAAAGGTTCGAAATCCCGTTGTCCAGCGTGGTATGCCACACATAGGCCCCGACTGGTGTTTCCGTAGTAACACGTTGATCGGTTTTCCACACTTGAATAACTGGATCCTGGTAGGATCGCCAAATTATGTCACGGGACGATCTAGAGGTAAATAAATTGACACGTTACGATTCAGAGGTCTGACTAACTCTTTCATTCAATTGGGGGTTTTTATATGTTGCCCTGGGCGAGGTGGAAAAGGCTTTCGGGGAAGGCTTAGTAACCTGTCTTTCCGTCGGGGAATGCCGACTTAGTAATCTGTTTTCGTCGAGGATGCAGTTCGGAAACGCATTTCGGGTGATAATTCGGGAATGCAGTCTGGGCGATAGGGTCGCTTGATAGAAACATGCCCTGTAGAATCGCCGGTTGCCAAGATGGCGTCCACGCCGATGTCGGAGTTTTTGCACCACACTTTATTAGTTTTTGGCATTGTACGTTCTTACATTAGTTCACCTTCTTCTACAATTGCGCACCTAGAGGACAGGAATGCCCCTGTGTTCTAAGTTCCACGCCCTCGGTCAGTTTTCCTCTAGAATCTCGCCGATTTGCGAAGTGTCGAATCGCACTTCTAGTGACGAAACCTCACTTCCGCGTAGCTGTAGCTTTGACTTCGTGTATGCAGACATTAGCGGTGATGTGCCTGTGTTGGTTGTTTGGGTTTTAGGATTTGATTTACTGTGTGTTCTTTGCGAGATGTAGAGTTATTAATCCGCATGGATTTGTAGATTCGATGGTAATATTCACAGCGTTTATAATATGCAGGATGAGCTCCACCGCACACAACACACGTGGCTGGTGCATTTGTACTTTTTTTGCAGGTTTTCGTGTCATGCGGTGCTCCGCACTTCACACAGGTGTAAGGATAATCGCTTAATATTTATTAAATATGTCGTCGATTTGACCGTTTGCTCACTCTCGTTTGGCACCTTCTTGTTCTTTCACTTGACCAAAAAACCGTCGTCTTCGTGCCCCTCTTGTTCACGGAGAAACCCTGCTCTAAGCCGGGGGTATACGTACCCTGGACAGAATTGTTCCCACGCATATGGGACCGCTGGAGTTCCGACCTTGTACTCCGCCTAATACTACTAACCATACGAATCTACACAGAAACATAATATAAATTTTAACATGAATACAAAATATCAAAGCTTGCTGTTATTGCGCAAAAATTTAGTCGTTAATTTTTTTTGGACGCCCGGGCCGTCTTTTAACGGGAATCGAAGTGCCCTTGATATCTGGCTCACTGTATCGGTTACTTTTAACTGTTTTTTTTTACTTTTGTCTGATCCCTTAAATTGCGATATTATCTCTTTATTGCCGTGCACTTCTTTGTGAAATTTTGAATGCGTGGTCTTTTCCACAGATGTTCGTCGATCTGTCTTTAAATTACTAAATTTACCGGCGGCGTCTTCGAGTAAATGTGCCTCTTTAAGCTACCCGTAACTTTACTTCTTTGATTTTCAAATAATTTACGCGTAATTTCGCCGGTGACTGTGTGAACGGTACAATTTAAATCTTCATTTCCAGAACAGAGTATTTTCCGCGGTCTATAATGAAATGGTTTCTTATCATACGAAGCTAATTTTACATTTCTGTTTTTCGCAGGTACTGTCGACTGAGTCGAAAATGAATATTTGTTTTAATCGCTATCTCTGTCTAATAAATTGACAGCGTTTTCTGTCTTCGGTTCGGCCTAAACATATAAAATTTCGACCGCACTGTCTTTCCTAATTTTCGATTACGTTAGTGTAATATTCAATACCCGGAGCGCTTCTTTGCTTAAAATTACCGGTGTTATCATTGTATTGTCTCGAACATAAAAAAACGTAACCCTTTCCCAACAAATTTCATTAAAATTATTCGTAGCGCATACTGTACCTAAGAGACGTTGTTTAAGTGAATCGCACTTTATTTTTCGATTCTACTAAACAGGGCTCGGATTTGAGGGAAAGGAACTGAGGTTCAATGAACGAACGCTTGTTTTATTTTGGCCGTCGGTTTCTGGACGGCGGTTTATTGAAAAAGAACTACCTCTCGTGCACTTTCTGCGCTCGTGGACGTGTAACAAAAAGAATCGGTGTAAACACCGAATTCCTTACGTTATTAGCAGGTTATTGCTCTATCCGTGCGTCTTTCCTCTTCTTCCCTGATCACGATACGCGTGACAGGTAGTGAGGGCACTTATTCGTGCTATAAGAGACAGTAGAGGGGAGTGGACTGTATTATGCGACGTTTCCTGCGCAACGCAAGGAACCGTCGTGTGCATACGTACAGATTTAATTTTATATCCTGTATCGAATGCAACAGTCGATTGCCTCGAACCGGCTTCTCGCTAATGGAGGTTGTAAGGCTCCAAAAGGGAGGTGCCGTGTGGAGGAGAACCAGCGGTCACTAGAATACTGGTCCCGGGAGATGGTTGAATCTCGGAGTCTCACCGCTTCGTCTCTCACACGACGTTCGCTATGACGACGTGAAAAGGTACTGGAATTGCAGTAACCTTTTAGGTGCGCTATTACCGTCGATATACGACACAAGGTACCGCTGCCCGAGAGATAGAAGGTTGTGACCTGTCACTCACTGCCATACGCGCCTAAAGCGATCGATGGATCTATACCAGGAGTATGCAGGATCACCGCCCCTGTACGTGAAAATGTATCGGACGTTTTAACGGCGAGTGCACCGACAACCTTGATACCTGCCACGGAGGCTGGTCTCCGATTGCTTCTAAATCGAGGAACAATCGACAAAAGAATCGGGGTAAGCCCACCGATCCGATTGCTATTCGCTCGAATTAGGTTTTAGAATTTGTTTGTCGCGTGCCTATGAGGCGACGATCGTGCGACGGAAAGCCGTTTCGCTACGATCGTCTCTTTCTCAGCGCACGTCTTTTATACTCTTTCTAACAGCCTTAAGGGAGGTTTCGAGAGCGAAGAATTAACCTTTGCTCTCGAAATCTATCAGCTATTTGGGCTTCGGGAGCTGGTGAGATATTCTCTAGTAGCAACCACAAATAACTTTCCAAAAGCTGACTTCGGCAGCACAGAAACAAGGGCTCTGGCTGTGACCGACTCTCTCGAGGAACTTTGGCTAACTTACTAGCACACACTGCCGGCCGTAATTACGCGAGTGCGATAATTATTTTTTAGCCGACTGGCGGCGCTGTCTATTACACCATGGTGTCTCTTTTCAACTGAGACACCTTTCCCTCTCTCTATGCTCTCGCGTCCGACGCGGTTCCACCGATCTTTCTCGACTTTAAGGGGAAGCAGTGTTTTCCGTTTACTGTTTGTCTCCATGTAAACCGGTAGTAAAAAACTATGGTCAACGTCGCTATTATTATCTTTGTTATTTGGCACGTGGCGGACTCGTTTAACCTCGAGATTACCCTTTCACGTATACTCTAAAATAACACGGGAATTTCGCGATCGTGAGAAGCCAACGAAAACGCGAGTTCTTCAAACAGACGTAATGACGAGTTATTAAGTTCTACAAATTGATGCTGCGTAGCATCCTTAATTTTACGAATATTACTAAGAACATTACTTTTTCTTGTAAAACTTACCAGACTGCCAGTATCGAATAGCGTGAACAACCTTATTTCATTATTGTCCATTACATAATTGATTTTTCTATGAAGTTCGTCTTCCGGCGGTGGCAGCTCTTGCACGCGCGCAATTTGTGGGTCCTTATTTTCGGGGCAAGTAGCCTCGGGTTTTCTTATTCTCGGGCAGGTCGCTAGCAAATTACCCATTTCACCGCCGCCAAAACAGCTGCCCTTTTTCCTCCTGGGTTGGCGGCATTCGCTCGACCGATGTCCCTGCCGATTAGAATTGTAGCACCTGATCCTGGCTACCTAATCGCCATTAATAATCATCCTTGCTGGTGGTCTCGTCACCTGTGAAAGAAGGTCCCACAGAAAGTGGTAGGGAGGAACATAGGATGGTCACTCAGAATAGGTATCACATAGAAACTATCGCAGTAAAAGAGAGAGTACACAAAAAGTCAGAAGTTTTTACGCAGAGTGTCACTTACGCCGGAACACGAACGGCAGTATCCAACACAGAGTATCACTTCACGGATCACTTTGGATCCTTGATCCCACTTCTGAATTTGTACGGATGATCACTTAATATTTATTAATTATAGATGCAAACACTAGGAACGATCACTTTAACGTCTAATCCCTACGACGCGACGGTCGGTTCGACACTAACTAGAATTTCAAGTTAAGATTTGATTTTCTGTTAACTTGTTAGAGTTAGCTTTCCTTTTGTTGGGATACTCATTTCCCTAGCTTGCCGTTTGTATATTTATTAATTTTGATTGCCTCTTGTAAAGATTTTAGCAGGACTATTTAGCTATTTTAATACTTTCTAACAACGCCATCTAGCTGAAGTTGGGCGTCCTTAAGGGGGTAGACTCGCGGTAAAACAGAGTGTCGAGGTTAGTGGCAAAATGAACAAAAAATATGGGTTTGCGGGGTTCGACTTTTCGTCGTCATATAAGAAAATTTTGGGTCGAAATACGGCTCATTCGAAAGAGGAAGCTTCAATGCAGTGCGCTCTGGTCGTCATTTGATCCGATTATGTTGATGCTCAATAATATGAGCGTGGTAATGTGGAGCAAATATTTACAGCTTCACAACCGCCGAATCTAAGCAATTTTCCTATACAAAGAGAATGTTCTTAATGAAATGAGGACCAGAGCGCACTGCGTTGAAGCCTCCCATTTCAAATGAGCTATCATTTGACGCAAAATCTTCTCATATAAGAACGAAAAGTCGAACCCCGCAAAAGCATGCTTTCTCGTGTGATTTCGCCATATTGATGATGATACAGAGCGAAAACGTGTAAACTTTCGTTCAGCTGTTCTCTACGAGGACGCGCCAAATTGGAAAGACTAAATGAGAGTTGGCGCGAGTGTAGCAGCAGCTCGCTGTACTGCTACACATTGAAGCCTGTCTGAATGTGTGTCGTCGACGCTTGTCGCCTCTGGAGTAGCTCGCCGCTCGTTTTGTTTTGAGCACGGCAAGCGGCACCGCGATATGTTTATGCATAGAAATGAAAAACGAACAGCGCTGTTTGTAGACGCAACGCGTCCCCCGCACACTTATAGACAGAGTACAATGTAGTTGTACAATCATTTCTTTTACATTTTGAATAATGATATATGGTAATATATGTTGATGAATGTTTTCAAATTTTTTTTCAAAATCTGAAAAATCCATATTTCATAGTAAAGTTATAAGAGCACTACTTTTATACTTTTATCGTAATAACACACTATTATCCCCATTTTTTTTTGATTTTCTGAAAAAGTGCACCATGGATCAAAAAATCAAGAACCAGTTTTTTCATGGTGTTTAACGCGAAAGAGCAATCGTTACCTCAAATTTTTATATGTCCCTTATGCAGTGAGCACAGTGATTTTTAATATTTCTACATTCGGAAGGAAAATACATAAAGAGAAGTTGTAGATTCACGAGGGAAGTTACCAATCTCAAAAATTCTGAAACTCGATAACAAGTAGTGTATGTCCCCAGTAACACAAAGCTATTTTTCTTTGGTGTTAATTTTAACTTTTAGGGTGTGAAGTCAACACCCCAAAGTTTTAGTTTCTTTTTTAGTTTTTTGACTATAATTTTGTGATGGTAAGAGATAGGATAAAACTTTAAAGGGATAGATTGTTCAGTTTTTTATGTTCTACAACCCCTCTGCAATAAAAGGTATCCTCATAGTGCAATTTGTTATAGAATAGAATAGAATAGAGTTTTATTGTTTCCAAAATTGGAGTACAATGAATTCCACAACCGCTTAGGTTACGTACAATGAAACAATCACATACACTTAACATCCTCTCCATCCCTCCCATCATTCTTCACTGTATCGTCACACTTATATTCCTTATACCTACTGCCCCAATAAATACTTCCACTATGATTAAATTTAAAATTAAAGGTACAAATAACTCATTCGATAACCGAAACTATACAATATTATAAATAAACGTAGCCCATAATACAATGCTATAAACTCAACTACAAATAATCGCATTCTTTGGTATCGCCCTAAACCGTTATCATTTGCAAGCTCTCCTACACTACATTCTCCTCCTTTCTTAATCTTCTTCACTCATACCCTGACTATCCCTCCTTCTTTCGACCAACCATTTCAGTCAATATTCCCCTGTTCCTTCCGCTCTTGAGATAGTTTTTGTATTTTCTTGCCAGCTTCCATTCCATTCTGTGCCTTTCCCACAAACCTCCCATACATTTTCCCAGGTTTCTTCTTCCATTTCACACAGTCTGCATGCCCTCTTTCCCTCCTCCATCCAATACCACCCTTCTCTCACCTCGTTACCCATCCTAAATCTTGTCAGCCTGATTAACCTTTGCTCACTCCATCCTTTCTCCATGTACTTCGTACTCCTTCACATTTTACCCATCTATACCATTTATTGTATTTGGACGCCAAAATCCTTTGCCCTCTCTCTCGTTCTTGTTCCTTCCTGGCTTTCTTCTCTATCTCTTTGAAACTTAGGCCCCTCCAATCATTTCCCTCCTCTTCCGTAAGCCCTTTCTCCCGTCTAAATATTACTCTATCATTCCACCAACCTCTTGCTTCCACCCCACTTTCCTCTCTCCTCTTTCCTTCACTCCAAATAACCATACCCTCTTCTTCCAATCCCTGCCATTTCTTTCCCAGCCCCCAAAACTGTTTAATTAAAGCTGCCGCTTTCTTCATCTTTTCCTTTATGTGACTTTCCTGTCCTCCGTTTCTCTTCAATATATAGCCCAAGTAGGTGACCTCTTTCACTTCCTCAACACTCATCCCCAGCCATTTCCAGTCCACCTTCTTCCACCACCCACCCCCGCCCTGAATCTCACCATCTTCGTTTTTTGCACATTTAAAGTCAACTTCTTCTCTCTTAGATATTTCTGCAGTCTTTTTATCAATTCCAATTTTATCATTTCCTCTTCATTTTCTGCCAAAGTTACTTACTACATCATCTGCATAGGAGAGACAGACAATTCTCGTCCATCCTATTCTTGCTCCACCCCACCATCCTTTCTACATCTCTTCTTTCAGGTCTGAAATAAAGCAGTTAAAAAGCTGCGGGCTCAGCGGACATCCTTGACGCAGCCCCCTTGCTGTCCAAAGGCACTCTCCTACCTCTCCATCCGTTTTTACTCTGCTTCTTGTCTCTCTATACATTTCTTTCATTTTCTTGTTCTCTATTAACTTTCTATTAATTCCTTTTTTCCTCATCGTTTCGTATAATTTCTCTTTGTCTACAGAATCGAACGCTGCCTTAATATCTACGAATAGCGCAAATAGTTTCTTGTTCTCCTCTTTTACATATTTATTTATTCTATAGTTTAGGGCATAAATTCCATGAATCGTTCCCATACCTTTCCTGAATCCCAACTGCCCTTTGCTCAACACATTTTTCTTTCTAATTTCCTCTGATAATCTTCCCGTCAAAACTGCTGCATACACTTTATAGAGCGAGTCCATAATCGTCACGCCTCAGAAATCCTTCACCTTTGTAGCTTCTCCTTTCTTCTTTATTGAGATAATTGCCCCTTCCTTCCAGTTCTCCGGCCAAAGTTCTCCTCTCCATACGCAATTGCATAGCTTCCAGACCCACTCTGATACTTTTTCTCTTCCGTACTTCCACACTTCTCCTGGGATGCCGTCCATTCGTATTGCTTTATCGTCTCTCGTTTTACGGACTGCGCTTCTCAATTCTTCCCTGCTTAGTTCCCCCATTTCCCCTTCCTCCTCTTCCTCAGTTGTTGCATTGTTCCCTCCTCCCACTATAACTCTACTTTTCACCCTTCCCACTACTTCCATAAAATATTGTTTCCATTCGTACGCTGTAATACCTGTCCGTGCTCTTTCTCTCTTTTCCCTACTCTTGTTAACCTCCCTCCACACTTCTCTGTCGTTTCTCGCCTCAGCCTCCCGTTTCAATTTTTCCCATTCCTCTTCCTTTCTTCTTTTACATAATTCTTTATATTCAAATATAGCTTGTGTATAGTCCTCCTTCTCTCCTTTGCTTTTTCTCCAGTTTCTTAGTTTCTTTCTCACTTCTTCTTTCTTCTCCCTGCACTCCTCATTCCACCAATCATTCCTCTTCCTTGCTTTACTGTGTTCCTCCTCTTCTAAAGCCTCCCTGAATTTCTCTAGCTGCTTTTCCCACCCAACCTTAATCTCTTCACCGCTGTTCGCTAAATTTCCCACCTTATTCCTGAAATTTTGTATCCCTTCTCTTGTCTCCTCTGCTTAGTTTCTTCATTTCCCTCATCACTTGCTCATAAAATCTTCCTCTCCCTCTCATTTTCACAATCACCCGATGGTGGTCAGAATCAACCTTATCTTCTACCGTTAGGCTCTCAATGTGATCTCTTCCATCTTCACTTGTCATTACATAGTCAATGACTGATTAACCTCTTACTCCTGTAAAGGTAAATTCCCCTATCTCATTCCCTCTCACATTCCCATTTAAAATGGACCAGCCCCGTGCTTTTATAATTTCTATTAATTTCTTGCCACCCCCATTTATCTTTTTATCCTTTGACGCCCTACTCATTCCCTATTCCTTCTCCGGTTCGTCCCACCTAACCTTTTCTCCGACCTCCCCTGTTCGAACATTGAAATCTCCACTAATTAAGCATCTTCCCTCCTCTCCTTCCCCCTCCAACCAATCCTCAACAAATTCCATTTTTTCTTCTGAATCATTAAGTATGTACAGTCCCGCAATTCTCCATACTTCTCCCTGTATTGTTACCGTAATCTTTACAGAACCTTCCTCTTCCATTACCTTTAATTTATCCTCACCTAGCAATTCGATATACCTTCTATTTGTATCTTACCATTACTTTACCATTGCTCTTTTTCCCTTCTTTCGTTCTTCTTCCGCCATTCTTCTTAATTCCCACTGCATCCTTCTTTCTCTTTGTGTCCAATCATCTTCCAACCACACCTTCCCTTTCAACTTACTCTTCTTTTCCATAATCCTTTTCTTCTGCTCTAGCAAACCACTCTCCAATAATAACATATCTTTATATCTCTCAATAATACTAACTTGTTGTACTTTTTCGTGTACTCCTATATTCTCCAAAATTTGATCTACTGCCTTATCCTTGTCCTCTTTCTCTAGATTTACTTCCTTCACTACTATATTCAACCTTCTCTCGCCTCTTTTTTTATCTTCCATCATTTTCTCCATCCTAGCGAATCTCCTACACATCTCATCTCTTTTCTTTTCTGCTGTATGCCCTCCTAGTTTCTTGTCTTTCTGAATCAGTGATTCGACCTTTTCTTCCAGCTTTGCCAAACGTGTTTCATGTTCTCTGCCCTCCTCCCGGCTTCTCTGGACTTCCTCTTTTACCTCCTTCAGCTCCTCCTTTAGACTCTCCATTTCCTTCCTCCTGTTTGTCGCCTCTTCCTTAAACATGTTCCTTATTTCCCTCATCATACTTTTCTATTGCAACTTCGTCTTATCCTTCCGCCACGTTATTGCTCTCTCTCTGAATCCTCCGGTTCATCTGCCTTCGATCTCCCCTCCACACTTTAGCCTAGGGCTTCTTCTTATTTCTCCGCAGCTCCCATCTCTTTCCACCTTCTTCAATGTAGATTTTCCCTTGCACCATTTATCTAAGATGTTTTCCTCCTCTACTCTATTTATCTTTCTCGCTTTAACTGTATTGCTAGCTTTCGTTGCATTTTCTTTATCCTTCTTACTGTTTTTATCATACTCTAGCTTCCCTTTATCCCCGTCTCTCAATACATCCTTCATATCTAACACTCTTGTCTATTTCTCTATTCGTTACTTAATTTCTTTCTCACTCACTAGATGTCGGCACCTGTCCTCCTCCCCCACCGTCAAAAAACTTCCTACTTAACCTCTCACTCTATTTTTCCACGCTCTGCATTAATCCAGCACTTCTTTTAACTTCTTTAATATTCTCTCCACCCCCCCACCCCCCCCTCCCTCCCTCAACCCTCTATCGCTTTCACCCCGTTCTCACACCTGTAACTCGTTCAAATTTGACCCAAAGTACTCCGCTGCAAAAGACACGTGCGACAGCTCGCTCCACCGGAAGCGGAATCAGTGCAATTTGTTATAAATTACACAAATTCTCTGTTTTTTATTGCATAACGGTAAATGATAGAAATGGTTATATTATATACCAAAAAGTATTCATTTTGAACGATCTAACGAAATATAAAATAAAATCATTTTTTTTGTTTACGTCGTTGTTAAAAACAATTAATTACCGTTATTCATATATGCCTACGTTTTCGTTCGGCTCATCACTTTGTATTTTTCACCATGAAGTAGGTATGTTCTATCATATTTGAAGGTCTAGTATATATTCCATTCTGAAAGATTTATTTAAAAAAATTTCTTGTACGTGTATATGGAACTTTTTGCAACGCCTGTCCTCGGGTGATTATTCGGAACCACCACGATCAGGCTCTCCCTCTCAAATGGGCAAAAAGCTCTTCACCCATAATCAACAGGTATATGTATGTTCAGAACATATTTGCATTAACTAACTAAATAAGTATGTAAGAAATAAAGTAATATTTGATATGTGGGAGAGGGTGATAATCACTCGAGGACAGGCGTTTTTGCAATATATTTCATGTACACGTGTAATACAATTTTTTATATATATTTTTAAGTATAGAATATATATTCGACCGTGAAGTATAATAGAAATTCATTCAAACATTTAAATTTCCTATAAATGCATATATTACTTATATTTCACGAAAGTGTATTTTGACTTTTGTAATTCTTCAACGTCGCGGTGACTATAAAAGTTGCAAAAAACCGCGTTTTTTTAAACTGCGTAAATACTTAGAGGAACAATTATACCTCTGGTTACTTTTTTCTAGATGTTGAAGGACAGGCCTTGCATTGAAACATAACTTAGAAAAGATATTCTAGTAGGTGAGACTTAAACAAATTTACTAAATAGCAGAAGTTGTGTATATTTCAATTTCATGGTTTTATACTTTTTATTACATGTTCCTAAAAAATCACTAGAAATTTAAGCTTTTTTCTGCAGTAATGGTTCTGAGTATATAATTATGACATTATAATAACGTAATTTTGTAGATTGATAACCACATTATAAAAATACACTCCAGCTGTGTAAAGAAATTGAAATTACTGAAGTGAGCTCGTATTTTTGTGTTATCTTTTACAAGGAAAATTTTGTTTATACATTCATAACGTTACTGTGAAGTAATACAAAATGTAAGAAGATAAATTATAGTTATCCCAGCAAACAATTCGGCACCAAATCGACACCAAATTGGCACCAAATGTCCCTAAAATTCTACAAGGTTTGGCACCAAGACCCGATCCATCTGTGTCCATTTTACGCACGGGTTTTGGTGCCAAACTGTGCACCAACCTATGACACCAAATTAGCACCAAATACATGCCAACTTTGGTGCCACGTTCTGGCGCCAAATTAGGGCCAAAATCGCACCAAATCTTGGCATCATAACTAAAAGCCAAATTGGCGCCAAAATTACTGAAAATTTGGCTCTCTCGACGATTTAAAAATGGCGGCATTAAATTAGCTTTTTAAATAAATTTAAAAATATTTTGGAAATAAATAAGGTATACAAGTTATTAATTTACAGTTCTTTATTTTTTTTATTATTACATTAACAATATAATTACTATAATAAACATATTACTATATCAATAATATATGTAAACACGAATACTTAGGTTAGTTTGATTATTACCGCAGCTCTGTCTCAATTTTGTTTTGTTATAGTCCTTGTATGGAGGTGAAACCATGTGCGTTTGCATTCCAAATGATGATCTGCTTCACATCTCCTTCCCCGTCATGACCCGATGAACCATTAACGTGAAAAAGAAAATCAGACAAAATTTATTAGTATTACTGAGATATAAAGTAACAGATATATTAATTACAAGAATAAAAAAAGTAATTTATGCGTACCATAAATATTAAAAGTAAAAATACTTCCTGTATGAAGTCTGTCATAGTCTTACATCTTCTGGTTGGATATACTAACAGTATATGTTAGTGCATCTGACACTGCTCCATCGTTGTAACTGTCTTCCGATGCGCTTCCTTCGGGGAATTGCATTCTACAACATTTAATGAAAACTTCATGCAAAAACACATCTGCAAACCTTATGTATATTTAACGAATGGAAACTTTGAAACCAGTATTCGTATAGAAGAAAAGAGAAAATGCTTGTACACATTTTGAAATTCTGTTACCTTGTACCTTGAATATTACAGATATCTTAAAAATTCCGCCAGGCAATAATTCTGAAGATTATTTGGTCTTGGAAAAATAGGTGAAAGGAAGACTAGAGCACAATTTAGGAGAACGTAAATACTTACTATCTATTTTTCTACATGTACGGTAATGGTAAACGAGATTCTCGCGATCGTTCATTTTACGAAAGACGAGCGTCACAACAGCGTTTGCACGGGTAATGCTACTACTAGATGCGCTTCTTGGTCAAAGTTCTTGGTACTGTGGTGTCCAGTCGTACTACAAGACTTGGTATGATTTTGTAGCCCATTTAGTATCAAGCCGTGCTACAAGGTTTGGTGCGGTTTTGTAGCCCATTTAGTATCAAGCCGTGCTACAAGGTTTGGTGCGGTTTTGTAGCCAATTTGGTGTCAAGCCGTGCTACAAGGCTTGATACATTTTGGTATAAGCCTTGGTACAAGCCTTGGTGTATTTTTGGTGCCAATTTGGTACTATGGTTTGGTAATCAAACATTTGGTGTCATTTTGGCACCAATTTGGTGACGAAACTTATACCAAACGTTGGCAAAATCTTGTAATGCCAGACTTGGCTAACAGGGATATTTGTTTTATACGTACAGAGTGTGAATATAATCTCCACAAATTTTATTTGTTCGTATCTACTTGAAAAAAGTATTCTTATTAAATTGTGTACTCTTTAAAATTATTTAACGTTTGTCTGAAACAGTTTTTATCATCATTCGCGGTTCACAAAATTTTTAAATAGATTTATTTAAATGAGACGCCGTGTATAATGGTCAAATAGATTTCTTCGTAACGCGTGAAAGAGAACGATCTATTCGAGCCTCTTGACTTTATCGTTTTCAGCGACATTTACACAGGTATTTCATACACTCGCCGCAATAAAGCGCAGAGGACGTATGAAATACTCGGATTTTTTTTGAGGTCGGTATTTCAGAGCATGTGACACGAAGTCCCATAAGATGGGTGCCTATTCTGTACCTTATTCAATGCTACCGCATTGAAACCAGTCTGTACGTGTGTCGTCGACACTTTCCGTTTGCAACAGATTACCGTTCGTTTTGCTTTGCGCCCGACAGGCGGCACCGCGATACGATTATGCATAGTAGTACTAGTAGTGGTTTTCCCTGGGGGGGGGGGGGGGGGGGCGTTTCGGCAGGTTAGCATCTCCATTCTGCCCAAGAGGAGGATTTTCAGATTACAATTTTCAATTTACATAGATCTTTACAATTCGGGTTTTAGCTTTACTTTTCCATTCCAGCTCGCACGCATGATACTTTTACAGACGTATCTAATTCTGACTTTTATAATGTTTTGAAAGACTGGTTATTCCAATACTATACATCCAATTATCAATACTTTTAGTCTAGAGGTGTTGGTAGTTCCCTTTTATCCTTTACCTTAGAATTCTGAATACTTTTGGACTTTGAATGATGGGCTGCTACCCTTTATTCTTGTTTTTTACTAATTACTATATTGCATAGTAAGAATATCATTCTATTGCTTTGCGTTCCAGGTCTGGTCCCATCCACGGATGAACCAGCGTGTGCTGGTTACTAAATTACCGCAGTAAATGCCTGCTGGCAATCTATATTGCAATTGTTACTACTCTTTATTTTACTATTTTCATTATTGTACGTCAAGGAAATTATAGAAAAACTTCTTTTATACACGGGGTCGCTTTCATTGTCTTCTGTTAGCCCTGAGTGCCTGATTGTTCTATCATCTAGTTATCTATCCCATTATTATTTGTTCTATATTATTCTCTTTTTTTCTTATGATTATTGTCTCATTTTTTTATTTTTTTTGGGTGACTTGTAATTCTGTGTGGTTTCTAGGGCGGACGGCTCCCAGGACACCGGCTGCGAGAGGGAGGACTCGCCCTCTCGAGTCCTCCTACCCCAGCCAGCGCCCCCCATGCCCCCCTAGCCTATTGTTTTCATTTAGTTAGACTTTACGTGTACTCTAGGTGGTGACTACATGAGGTGTGTCGTTGTATTTAAGTGTTTTGTATTGTTCCTGTTTGTTTCATGTGTGTGGATTGCTATAAACTTGGTTAAAAGTTCTTCTCTTTTTTTCTTTTTTTTTTTAAGTAAATTCTTCCTTGTTTTGAAAATATCTTCCCAGAATTCTTATTATCGCTGATTTACCGTCCTTGAGCAATCGAAATATCGACTGTCCTGGTTTCACTTTTTTCTCTTGTAGCTTCTTAATTACTTCTCTTTTTTCTTTATCCATGTTCCTACATGCCCATATGTGATGGTCGATATATTCAGTTCCTCGGCCGCACGAGCAGGATGCGGACTGTGATAATCTTTTTCTATATTTTGACTCCCTCAAGCTATAATGGTTGGCTCTTACTCTCGATAGGAATACCACCGCTCTTCGTTTAAGGTCTCTGTATTTATTAAACCATGGGGCTCTCTTACCTATATTAGTGCCTATCTCCTGCATGTATTTCGCCCCCTTATAACGTCCCTCCATCTTATGCTTCTCATGGGATCTATTCCAATCCTTGTCCTTCATATGGATCTTTATGTCCTTAATCGGGATCTTGATATTGTGATCAGGCTCTGTTTCAGTATAATATTTTGCGAGTTTATCTGCCCTTTCATTACCCTGTATCCCCATAGGGCTGGGAATCCAGACTAATCGAATTGTGGTTTTATTATTTGTTTTGTGCTTGTTTAGTGCAATTAGATTATTCGCTATCCTGTTTGTCCATGGATTATTGTTTTCTTTATTGTGCATATTAGTGAGAGCCAGTAAGACGCTCTTGGAGTCTGTTAGGATTAGTACGTCTTTGTTTTTGTAGATTTGGTTAGCCTTCTTGATTGTCAGATGTATAGCAATAGCTTCCGTGGTGAATATTATGGCTGTACTGGATATTCCCAGGCCATCCTCTTCCCACGATCTATTAATCCTGCTTATTATAGCAATTCCATTTGCAGGGTTATTTGGTATCTTTGATCCGTCTGTGTAGAGGTGGATGGCATTCTTTTCCTTTATTTTATGTTTAGTTTCTATTAGTTTTATTTGATAGAGTTGTGTGAGCGATGTTAATTTAAAGATTTTGGCTGTATCCATATCAATTAATTCTTTTATCTCTTCGTAGTTTGTTTCTTCCTTTTTCCTGAATACCATATTTGGTGATGTATCTATGTATTGTTAATTCATAAGTATATTGTCATATTGTTTAGTAGTGAACCATGCTCTGAATGCGTATGAATATTATCGGTATTCTCCAAATCCTCATAACCACTGTATCTGTTACATAACTTTTTCATTATTTCCCTCACCTTACAATTCAATCTAAATTTTATATTCATTATAAATTTCTTAGTCAATAAGTTGCCTCTTATGATGAGGTTCATTATTCCCGATTCAATGTGTATAATATTTGTCGGGGTCGTAATTCTATACCCCTTGGCAGATCTGATGCCCTTATTTTGCATCAATCTCATTGCTCTATCAGTAGATTCCGTAAAGCCAGCGAAAATGGGGAAGCCATACTCCAGCACCGATCTAATCAGAGATTTAAATAACATAATCATGCATTTGGGAGGGAGCACCCCGCTGTATTCCTCCCAGGTATCGCAGGATTGTAAGTCGTTTGTTCACCTTATCCTCAATGTTTTTCAGGTGGGTTTTGAACTTTCTGTCTTTGTCAAAAGCGATTCCTAAGAATTTATATTCTTTAACTTCTTCTATTGTCTTGTTTTTAATTTTCAATGTTCTTTCGTCGGAGTATAGATTATAATCGTTTCATCTTTTCCTGAAATATACCATCTTTGTTTTTTCTGTAGAAATATCTAATTTCAATTTGTCTAGGTTGTTATCAAGTTTTGTTACAGCCGCCTGCAATTGGTCCAGAACCAGTAACTTGCAGTGGCTGTAGGAAACCAGGGCGACGTCGTCAGCATATTGCAGCGCTATGGTGTTCTCATTGTTTACCCCATGACTGATGTGTGCTGTGTATATGGTGTACAAGAGAGGGTTCAAAATCGCACCCTGGGGGAGGCCTGATTATTCGTCCAAGAGTCGGCGGATCGTACTGCTTTCTGCAAATCGCTGTCCTGCCTGTCAGCCATCCTTCTATGAATGTAGTTATATTATGAGGGTAATTTAGATTCTTCAGAATATTGCCGAACCCAGGAAGTCGTTGCCGCTCGGAAGAACGTAGCAGCAGCGGGGCCAGCGCAGAGCATGACGTATGCGGAACGACTTGGAATAAAATCCAAAGCGGCGGAAATATCCAGCCTTAAGCAAAACCCACCGAACGTTGTCCTCATTCGACCGAAGGACACGGCGACATACGGAACAAGCGAGGAAACGAAACGGGCGCTCGTGACGCTTATATCACCCAAGGATGACAATCTACAGGTGACAAACGTCAGGAAGGTGCAGGGAAGCGGTGTAATAGTCGAGACGGCGAAGAGGAGTAACATCGAGACCCTGATGAAGAGCGAAAAGTTGAAAGCAGCCGGCCTCGTCGTAGACGTTCCCAGCAAGAAAAGTCCCAAAATCATCATATACGGAGCTCCACGGAGGGAAAATGATAATGAGATACTGCAGGCTATCAACGACCAGAACCTCACACAGCAAGAAGCCCAAAAACTCAGGCCGCAGATGAAGGTTGCCTTCAAGACAGGCAACAAAGACAACAAGGACAGCTGCAACCTAGTTCTCGAAGTATCGAAGGACGCGCGCGACGTGCTAATCAAAAAAGGAAGACTTTACATAATGTGGCAGTGTTGTCAAATTAAGGATTTCATTGCTGCCACGCGATGCTACAAATGCCAGGGTTATGGACACACGTCAAAATACTGTAGGAGCGACAGCGATATATGCGGGCATTGCGCCACAACAGGACACGCGTTCAAAACTTGCCCAAATAAGAACAAGCAGGCAACGTGCGTCAACTGCAGAAAGTCAGGAAAGTCGCACAACCATAGTGTAACTGATAAGGAATGTCCAGCATATGCAGCAGCTATAAACCAGGTACTATCGAGAACGGATTATGGATACTAAAACCTCCTCAAACACAAGCAGGAATACGCAAGCAGAAAATCCAGCAACACCACAAATAAGCACACCAGAGCAAAGAGTACAAATACACAACTGCAGATAACGAAAGCCACCCACGATACACATAGCACAGCTAAACGCCCAAAACTCAGCATCTGTAATAGACCAGCTCAGACACGTGATACTCGAACAGAAAATAGACATAATAGCCATACAGGAACCGTACAGCCACAGGAACGTAATAACTGGATTGGGCTTATCAACAGCAGTACTAGCGGACACCAAACCTTTCTCCCGCCGTGCAGCAGTAGGAACGATAAAGGCAGCCATAGCAATAAGCAACCCAAATTGTCAGGTGCTAAAGATAGAGAAGCTATCAAATACACACTTTGTCTGTGCGGAAATAACAACATACGCTTCCAAATTCTACGTAATCAGTGCTTACTTTCAGTACTGTGACGATATAGAGCCGTATCTTCAACATCTACAGCACGTAATATGGGAACTAAAAGGACGGAATGTTATACTTTGCATTGACGCGAATGCAAAATCCGTTCTTTGGCACAGTGCACACGCGGACGGAAAGGGGGAGTTACTGGAGAACACAATTGCACAGCTGAACCTCTATGTAGTAAATGTAAAAACACAAACGCATACATTTGACAACGCATACCATAGAACGAACATAGACGTCACCCTCACCACTGCACCCTGCTACAACAAAATCTCCGGTTGGAAGATCCACTCAGGAGCAACGACCAGTGATCACAACTTGATTACCTTTTTGATGAACCAACCGAAGACCAGCGATAGTAACCAACGCACATCCACCGCCAGATACAACATAAATAGAGCAAACTGGACTAAATTTGACAAAAAGCTCGCAGATATGGCAACAAGCACTCCGCCTCCGGAACATGTCCAGAGCGTAAATCCAGACCGCATAGCTACAAACCTGGAGCTGCTCATAAAATCCGCCTGTGAAGATTCAATACCGAAGAAATCGCGATTTCCAAAATCTGTGCCATGGTGGACCAGCACTCTCACCAACCTGAAAATAGAATCAAGGAAAGCCAGGAGAGGATTTCAAACCGAAAAAGATCAACGCAAGCGGGAAATACTCAAAGCGCAATACAAAAACCTCCGAAACAGATATATTGCCAAAATCAGAAGAGCGAAATACGAAAGCTGGAGGAAATTCACCACACAGGAGGGAAACTTGGATCCTTGGGGTCTCATCTATAAACTCCAAATGAAGAAAGTCTCACCGGCCACAGCATACGAAAGCATTTGCTATAGAGGACAACAGACCACCACTTGGGAGGAGACAATGCTTGCCCTGCTCGACACCCTGACACCTAATGACGAACCGGAAAAGGAAACATCTTGGCATAAAATCATACGAGCGGAAATAGAGACCGAACCCAGTACAGAAAATACGGCACCCTTTCATACCGACGAAATCGGGGCAATTATAAAAAATTTGAAAAATAGGAAAGCCCCTGGGGCTGACTTATTAGAAGCCGAAATCATAAAAAGGGCTTGGCCGCACACAAAGGAACACATTGTCACCACTATGAACTGCTGCCTGGAGCAAGGAAAATTCCCACGAACATGGAAGCAGGGCATCATTCGAATCCTCCTGAAAGGAGAAAATAAGGACCGCACAAACCCGAAATCGTACAGACCCATTTGCCTACTTCCGATTCTCGGCAAAATCTTGGAGAAACTAATTTCTCAGAGACTAGAATTTCTTCTCCACCATCACCCGCTATCTTCAAGAAGGCAATACGGATTCAAAAAAGGATCATCCACTGAAAACGCAATAGTCCAACTAAGAGACGCTGTTGATCAAACAACGGGAAAGTATGCCATCGCACTGTTATTTGACATATCCGGAGCATTTGACAATGTCTGGTGGCCGAGCGTACTAAGAAACCTGAGAACACGAAACTGCCCTCGAAACATCTACAGACTCATCAGAAGCTACCTGTCCGACCGTACCGCGTCCATCTGCGGTAACACCATAAACTCAACGGTCACAAAGCATCTCAGCAAGGGCTGCCCCCAAGGATCCATACTCGGCCCTCGCCTCTGGAACCTGGTATTTGACGACGCACTCAACACGCTGCAATCACAAGGACACGAAGTAGTAGCATATGCGGACGATCTGGTAGTCATATTGCAAGGAAACTCCAGAAGACAGGTAGAGCAAGATGCAAATAATGCGACACAAATGCTAGCAACCTGGTGCAATAGACACAAGCTACAACTTTCTGAAACAAAGTCGGAGATGTTGTTGCTGAAGGGTATGCTGGATATAAGGCGACCACCGACTGTCAAAATTGGCTCGAAATCAATCAAAATGGCTCCAACAGTGAAGTACTTAGGTATTCACTTCGGCACGAGACTGAATATCACTCCACACGTAAAACACTTAACAACCAAGACAAAGCAGGTTTTCAGCAGGCTCGCCCATGTAGCGAAAGTCTACTGGGGCATCAACTATAAGAATATGGAGACACTGTACAAGGGATTATTTGTTCCAATCGTAACTTACGCTGCAGCGGGGTGGACCGATAAATTGCAAGCCGTACATAAGAAACAAATAACACAGATACAAAGGTATGCACTCCTTAAAGTGACAAAAGCGTACAGAACTATATCAACCGAAGCACTGACAGTAATAGCAGCAGCGACACCGATAAACCTACTCCTCGAGGAAAGAAGGGCGATCTATATGCTCAAGCAGAACCGCTCCTTCACAATAGGGAACGTCACACATGAACCACAACAGGCACTATCCAAGGAACAGTATAGGACAACACGGAATCTGATAACGAAACAAACAATCGACACGTGGCAATCTAGCTGGAATCAATCCCGCAAAGGCCGAATCACTCACAAATACATAAGAGACATCACAGTCAGGATTCGAGCAAAATGGTTCCAACCAACATACCACAGCATGCAATTAATATCGGGCCACGGACAAATCCGAGACATTCAGAAAACCATCGGCATAGCGCCAGACAACCTATGTACATGTGGACAGCCAGATTCGGTTGAGCATATAATATTTCAATGTGAGAAATTAAATACATCCCGGACAAAACTCTGCAGACACATTCAAACACAAGGAATTCGTTAGCCGTGCAGCATGGAGCAACTAATACAAGAAAGGAACTTCAAGGAATTCAACGCGTTCGCCTTCGAGGCGATGAAGAACCGTGCAGTGGATGAGAACCCACCCAGTAAACACTAGTCTACAAAACGACCGTTTCCAATCCACTTTCAATCACCAACGGATAAATAAGAGACAAAAAAAATAAGGACTGACGACGGGGAAAGTAGCCAATCAATACAACACAGGAAAGATGAAGAAGAAATGACTCGCGCTTGTAAGACGAGTCCAAGAACACTCGCGCAACGGTGCACGAGCACGTAAGAGGCTGAGCCTCGCGCTGGCGACCCCACCTCCTCGTGGTCCCCGCTGGGCAACGTTTCACTTGCATTTCCCGTGCCTACGAGGTTATGCAAGCCAAACGGCTAAGTGGGTCGCTCCCCGAAAGGGGCAGTCTACCATTCTGATGATCCTTAACTGGTGAAGAATGGGTTTTTCCAAGTCCGCCGTTCATAACATCTACGAACGTGACCCTTCGCAGTGGACAAATCGCTACCCACCACCTGCCGATATAGGCGAAAGCCTGGGAACGGCAAGCGGCGCATGCGCCTAATACGCTAGATTCACAATAACTCTTCAGAATATTAACCCTGACCGTCCAAGCAGACGGTGCCGCAGCACTGTGACGGTGGGGTGAAACGGCGAAGGTTTACAGCCAAAGCCAACCTGCACGGGATCGGGTGAAAGCCGGCGACTCTACCTCCTCGTGGTCCCCGCTGGACGGTACTGGGCGGCGCACAGCGACGTCTAGGGCTGACTAAACGAGTCGCTACCCGGTGAGGGTAGATCCAACTTGTCCAATGATACTTCACAGTTGAGGGCAGGGTTTTTCCAAGTCTGAGGTCGGTATAACACCTACACCGATCGCTTCCTTCGTGGAGGTCTTGCAAGAAAGTACGAGCCGAACAACATCTGGCAGGCTAGAGCCGTTATGACGGTATAACCGTAGAGGCACAGCGCATCGCAACAGCGGCACAAGAAGCCAATATCAATTCTTCAGAATATTAGTAAGTATTTCATGATTGACATTGTCGTAGGCTGCTTTAATATCGATAAATATGGTCGCAATTTTTCAGTCTCGAATCTCTGAGTCGAGAAGCATCGTTTGTAGCATTGTCCATGGTTGACCTGTTTCTCCGAAAGCCGTTCTGCAGTTTGCCCATTATATTGTTGTCTTCTGCCCATTTCATCAGCCTAAAGTTGACTATCTTTTCCATCAGTTTGCCCATGCAACTCAGCAGGGCAATGGGTCTGAGGGCAGTGCCATTTGGTCATATTGCTTTTTCCCATTCCCTGAGTATGGGTGCTCCCTTCCAGATTTCTGAGAAGATATTGTGTAGTTCTTGAATCATTTCAATGGGGAGATGTTTTAAAATCGCGTAATCCACCCCATCCGACTCCGGGGCGGATTTGGCCTTGGTTTTATTTAATTGAGTTAATACTTCTCTGAGTGTTATTTCAGAGTCATATTTCGTGATATAATTCCCTTCGTTTAGGTTGTCTTCAGTTCTCTGATATTCGTTTCGAGGTTTAGTACCCGGCAGTGTTAATATTTTACCTATAGTGTCTTCTTCCAGGCTTCTTCTGTTATTTTCTGGTATTCGGTGAGGTTGTTCAAAAGTGCCTTTTAGCTTTCTTATTTTCAGCCATATGTCGTTGGTTGAGGTTCTATGGTCTATGTTTTCTGTGAAATTTATCCAACATTTATCTTTAGCTTCTTTGATTATCTTTTTAAACTTCTTTTCTTCTTGTCCCATTATTTTCCAGTTTAGAGGAGTGGGCTTTTTGAAAAATTTTTTGGTGGTCTCTTTTACCTTTTTTAATTAGTCTTCACCTTTCACATTCCACCAGTAGTTGGGTTTATTGTTCTTCTTCTTTGAGGGGTGGCGAGTATTTCTGTTATTTAGTACGTTCGTGGTTACATCTTGTTCCCTAATGTTTCCCCTTCGGCATTGTGTGGTGATGTTCTGTATCATTTTGGTTAAAATACTGATTTTCTCCTTTGTGTTAGTGTTACTAATGTTTGGAGCCGAAAATAGGTGTTTTTCTTTATTTCATGTGTCATTTGCCATTAATGTGAAAAGTTTCCAATCCATTTTCCTTTGATTATAAATTCTTGTTGTGAGTCTATTTCTTGTTCTATGTGTGTCGCCCCTCCCTTTCAGCTGTGCCAGAAGAATCTGGTGGTCCGAACCCAGAAGCATATTACTCTCCTCTACTTGGATGTCCACAGCCAGGTCCCATGTAGTAAGGAACAAATCGATTTTGCTACTGTGTTCCATCGAAGATGTGGGTCTTGAGGTTGTGAATTCGTTGGCAATGTAGAGATCGTATTCATGGACAGCTTCCATTAACGCTTCTCCAGATTTATCGGTCAGCCTACAGTTCTATGATCTATTATGTGTGTTAAAGTCCCCTAATAGTACAGTAGGTTTATCCTTTCTTGTTTTATTGAAGATTTGGATCCAACCCGATACAGGCGTGGTTCACGATCCGGATCTTCTATATATCAATATAAAATCTATTTCTTCATCGATTAGTTGTAATGATATTCCCATGATTTCAATCTGTTCATTTTCGAGATCTTCCCTAAATAGTAATTTGGAATTAATTTGTTGTTTATGAGCTATTACAAGACCTCCTCTTCCGTTGGATTTTCTACAATGCATGCGGTGTATAGTGTAGTTTTTTATTCTTAGTTGATCCTTCGCATGTAGCCATGTCTCAGTCAGACAGAAGACGTCAGCGTTGTTAATGGCTGAATTTATTAGATTTATCTTGTTTTTAATGCTAGCATTCCATAGTCCTATTGTTAGATTATTGGTTTGGGTGTTGTCTTTCATGTGTGTGTATGTAGAGAGAGAATTGATCTGTGTGTAATTAATCTGGGACTGACCCCTGAATGGAAACGACTTCCGTTGTATTCTCCTTTATTTTGTATACCCTATTAATCCCGATATTAGCTTCCCCAATACTTATATATTTTATACTTTATGATTTTTACCGTGCACGGGCTCAAATAATTTTCATATACCTCTGCACTGCACCTTACCGATCTGGGAACCAGACCAGACCGACTTTGCATTTTACGTATGGAGTTCACTTATCCAACACCTCCTTCGTTTTCCCCGGTCTCCCATCCTTTACATTTCTCACTCGTCTACATGTAGGAAGTTCTTTCATTCTTTCCTTTGGTTTGTTCGTTGGTATGCATACAGGTTTCCTATTTAATAGGACATAATTAGTACTTATATCTAATACTTCTTTAATTTTATGAAATCGCTAAAAGTTTATTAAGGACTTCCTTTCGATTTCACTGTTCGGTCTATTAAGTTCGACAAGGCAGTAGTTTATCCAGTAGTTTAGCATGACTATAGCAAAGTTGGCTTAAAATTAGAATCAATTTAAGATCAAAATTTAATTCAGAACCAAAGATACGATTAGAGTAACAGTCAGAATCAAAATCCAAATCAAGCTCATGTTTAAAAACAAAGATCGTAATTCAAATTAAAGTCAAGAGTGAAGTTAACAAAAGAAAATTAGACAATAATCTGAAAGAAAGTCTTATAATTAGAGTATCTTATTCTAACATTTTTAGACGTTTTATTATTATTATTATATATATATATATATATATTATTATCATTTTGTTTTACAAATATATTTGTTTTTATTATTATTATTTTTCTTTTAAGTATGTATTACTCTTATGTCATACATCCAGAACATTTGGATAATTTAGTATTATTATCGTAAGATATTCGATAGACAGCAATTAATATATGCAGCGCCAATTACTATGCTTATTATGGTATTGATTATGTTTGTTATATGTTTTAAGATCTAGTTAAGTGTCTTAACTTATCTTAATATAGATGGACGTTTATTCAACTGCTTTAAACGATTTGTCTTCGATTTCCGTATCCTTTTCATACATCGGTACTTCTATTTCCCCGCGTTCCGCAATTTCTTCCTCCTTTTGGGGAAAGGGTATAGCCGATTAAGGGGGTCAAATGTGCCCTTCAGTCGATTTTGATCGTACATGGATAATTCGATAGGATATCAAAAATAAACAGTTCACCTAACTTTTCAACCCCAAATCTCACTCAGGAGGGTAGTTACGGGGAAAATTCGATTTTTCAGTTTTTGGCCCGTTTTCCCTTATATCAACAGAAAAAATTCTGAAAAAAATCTGATACATTGCTAATAATGTGGTACATGTTATAGAATTTTTTCAAATTTTTTCCATTTAAATCAGAGGCGTGAAAATTACAAAACGCAAAAAAATTACAAAAAGTGCAGATTTCGCATTAATGAAAAGACCGACTGCTTTTGTAAAATTATGGTAACAACATACTATCATAACTATTATCCTCAATTTTTTTCAGATTTTTTGCTCAGCTGCGCCATAGTTAAAAAAATCAATAACCTTGTTTCGCAGGGATTATCGTGCGAAATAACCGCTCATAATTGACATTTTAATATTTCTTGTATACAGTGAGCAGATTAAGTGTTCTTTAGTATTTCCTCATTCATAAGAATGGTACATAAATAAAAATAAGTAAGCTAATCAGATAAATTAAAAAAATGTCACGTGGTATATACCATAAAATTGAACAGATCACCATGACAGACGGTGGCGAAGGCGGAAGAGGTGGGGTTGTAGAACCGCTATGATACTCTTTTGTGTCCCAGGTTCAAAGCCCGCTCGCCTCACTTTTCCCTTCCAATTTTTTTCCTCTTTTTTTCAATTATAACTACATACGAATCAAGAATATTTATATAAAAAATGTTTAAATCATTTTAGTATTATTTTAACTTGAAATAACAAAAAACAATTTTTATTTCAGTAGCCACTTATTCTCTTAATTATGGTATTTCTTATCATTTTCTATACGTAATGAACACATATAATTTGATTTTATATTGTTTTCAAAATTCAAATACAAGTTCAATTTCAAATCTTTTACCTTTTAAACGTTGTGTGGTTTGCACATAAGTTGGTGTCTTAAATGTTTCTTATTGTTTCTTCGCTTCCGCTTTCACGTATCCTGTAAAGTGATAAAGTACCGTGATTGACCTCACGATACTTACCCCAGAACTTTCTTAAAACGACCTTCTCCGCGAATTTCCAACATGCACATCATAATCTGAATCCCAAGCATATTATTAATAAAAGAATTAGAGCCTACTCTTCTATTTGACGCTATTCTTGATTGTTAACAGAAAACATTGCATGTTGTCATTAGGTACCGTATATTAAAAATGGAAAATTCATAAAATAATAGTTTTAAAACTGAAAAAGATTTTTTCCCTTCACGAACACTACTTACCATTGTTCAAATAACATAATTAAGGGGATAAGTGGCTACTGAAATAAAAATTGTTTTTTTGTTATTTTAAGTTAAAATAATATTAAAATGATTTAAACATTTTTTATATAAATATTCTTGATTCGTATGTACTTATAATTGAAAAAAGGGGAACAAAATTGGAAGGGAAAAGTGAGGTGAGCGGGCTTTGAACCTGGGACACAAAAGAGTATCATAGCGGTTCTACAACCCCACCTCTTCCGCCTTCGCCACCGTCTGTCATGGTGATTTGTTCAATTTTATGGTATATACCCCGTGACATTTTTTTAATTTATCTGATTAGCTTACTTATTTTTATTTATGTACCATTCTTATGAATGAGGAAATACTAAAGAACACGTAATCTGCTCACTGTATACAAGAAATATTAAAATGTCAATTATAAGCGGTTATTTCGCACGATAATCCCTGCGAAACACGGTTATTGATTTTTTTAACTATGGCGCAGCTGAGCAAAAAATCTGAAAATATTGAGGATAATAGTTATGATAGTTTGTTGTTACCATGATTTTATAAAAGTAGTCGGTCTTTCCATTAATGCGAAATCTGCACTTTTTGTATTTTTTTGCGTTTTGTAATTTTCACGCCTCTGATTTAAATGGAAAAAATCTAAAAAAATTCTATAACATGTACCACATTATTAGCAATGTATCAGATTTTTTTCAGAATTTTTTCTGTTAGTATATGGGAAAACGGGCCAAAAACTGAAAAATCGAATTTTCCCTGTAACTACCCTCCTGAGTGAGATTTGGGGTTGAAAAGTTAGGTGAGCTGTTTATTTTTGATATCCTATCGAATTATCGATGCACGATCAAAATCGACTGAAGGGCACATTTGACCCCCTTAATCGGCTATACCCTTCCGCTGAGGTTGGTCCGGGAGTCCTCCTGGTCACTCCAAACCGAGGATGTGGATGGTTTGTCCACCCCCCGGATTGTTGAGGAGCATCACGTTGATTGTTTCCTTCTTCTCATCTTCTTTTCTCCATTTCTATTTTTCTGACGTGTCTAGGCGGGATGTGCATGTTAAAGTTGGGCTGCTGTTTGGTTATCCAGTTTGCTTTTTTTTATGTCGATTTTTCTCGTCCTAGCCCTATCCGTAATTTCTTCGAGCCTTCCTTCCAGCTTTTTGTCATGAATAAAATCTATCATAGCCTGTATGAGTTTGTCTTTTTTTCGTTTTTTCACCTTCTCAATGTTCTCTAAGTCCTTTCTCGAGGAAATTTTTCTATAGGCGTTAAATATTTTCATCTTCTCGTCCTCAAATTCCATTTCTATTAGATTCGGATCCATAGGTTGGTCCGGGTAAATTTCCTGTTCGTTAGCTACATCGTGTGGTTTAGAGATATGGTGCAGAGTTTTTTGATGTGATTGTCTTGTGTCCAAATAACTGAAATTTTCATAATCGGTATTTCGATTATATCTCAATCCTGTGGGGGAAGTTCTTCCAGTTCTGTTCCTTCTTCCAACTACTTCTGCCCAAGATTCTTGTTTCAGAGTCTCTCCTTCCAGGGTTTGGGGCCTGGTTCTGACCTGCCTGTTTATTTTTTCTTTATTGAAGTGAAACTTAGCAATCCCTCTCTCGATATGCCTGGTATCCCTCTCCCAGAACTCTATTTTATTTTCTTTTCCTAATCTCAGTTGTGGGAAGTCTTCCTGTGTGTTTCTGTTTTTTTATATATCTATTGTCGTTTTGGTCTAGCCATCCTTGATTAGTGCTTTCTCTCAGAACTATTTCCTTGCCGTGCTTGTATGGTCTAGTTTGCAGTTTATACATCTCGGGTTTTCCGAACATCTGTCGTGAAATTCGGACGAACATATTAGGCATCTCCTTTGCGGAGCTCTGCACACAGCTTGGAGGTGTCCATACCGAAAGCATCTAAAGCACTGCCTGACGGACTCAACGAAAGGCTCAATTTTGATCCATACATGGCCATAGCCTATATATAATCGCGTTGGCAGCGAATCGCCTTTGAATTTGATCAATGTGTTACTACTATCCACCCACTGGGCCTTTCCGTCCTTTAATGGTCTCCTTGTTAATATTTCCATGGCGAAATCGCCCTGGTTTGGGGCCAGTTCCTCCTCCAGTTCTTTTATAGACCCCTCCCATTCCTTTATGATCCCACGTCTGAATCGTTTTCTCATTGGGATGTGCGCTGAAAAGTTCGCGTCGGCTTTCTTGGCTCGATTCACCAACTTGTTGGCTTTTTGTCTGTCGTTGAATATGAACTCTGCTCTTGAAAAACCCACCATTTTAATGCCTACTGGGATAAACTTTAGATTAGTTGTTATTATATATAACTTTATCAAATTAAATTTTTTATTTTTTGAAATGTTATTTTGTTTGAGGGCAATTTCCACACTACTCACTAGATTCCAGGTCTTGCTCGTACAAGAATTCGGATAAATGTATTTTCTTCTCGTAATCATGAAATAGCGTAGGGTCAGAAACATTCTCCTTACCTGTTTTTCCTTCTACTCCTTTATTGCAATCTGGTTCCCTTTTCCTTTTCCTTTCTCTTTGTACATGTTTCGCTTCTGTGTTCTTTAATATTTTCACTTTTTGATTGAACTCAATATTTTCAACGATTGTAACTTTATTTTGCACATGTGCTGTCTTCTGGATTGCATCGTTTTCTAATTCTGTAACGGTATTATCATTATTACCAACCTTTTTTTGCATCCTCGAAGCTAGTGATTCTTCTTCTTCATGTTCTTTCGCTTTCTTCATTTTTGTTGCTGTCTCTATTGTTTCGTCATTATTAGTTGTCATAGTTTTATTTTTCTTAAGGTCCGCGTTTAACAATGTAGTTTGATTTTTCTGATCAGGGGCCACCCTTCTCACTTGCGTCTTTTCGACATCTTTCATCGTTTCCGTTTCATCGTTAACTTCTGTCGCGTATACATAGAAAGTTACGCATCTAAAATCTTATTTATTATCCTTATATTTGTTCTGTAATATAATGCTGCTAGTAGTTAGTGTAATAGAGATTATTATAATAATTGCCCTCAAACAGAGATCAGGCCCCCGCCACCACGACGGCGGGGGGGGGGGGGGGGGCTAGGTTAAATCTTATATGCTTAAATAATTATTATTACACTATACTAAGTCCGCTATCGTATATGTATAAATTATCTATACCTCGGTACCTCTTAGGGGTACAAAAATACAGTCTTGTCTGTTGAAATACCTTATTTATTAAACATTTGAAATTTATGATGCCTTCTATAAACGGATGGTCTATCCTATCCGGGTCAGCCTTATGATTCTATCCGATTATGCATAGAAAAGCAAAATGAGCGGCAATGTCTTGTAGACGCAACGCGTCTACGGCAAACTTACAGATAGAGTATAATGTAGTTGTATCATCACTTTTTTTACATTTTGAAAAGTGGTATATGGTTATATATGTTAGAGAATGTTTTCGGATTTTTGTTGCAGCAAAACTTCGGTGTAAAAAATGAAGAATTATATAAAAATCTGAAAAATACATATTTCATAGTAAAGTTGTAAGAGCACTACTTTTATACGTTTATGGTAATAACATACTATTGTCCTCAATTTTTTTAGATGTTTTTGGAAAAGTGCACTGTAGATCAAAAAATCAAAACCCAACTTTTTCAAGGACCTTCGCGCGAAAAAGCGAAATTTTAAATTTCTGTGTCCTTCATGTACTTGCTATTACTGTACGTGGTTTTTAATATTCCTACATTCGGAAGAACAATATATAAATCGAAAAGGTTGTAGATTCACGAGGGAAGTTATCGAACTCAAAAATTCCAAAAATTCTGAAACTCGTTACAAAAGTAGTGTAAGTCCCCTGTAATACAAAACTATTTTTCGTTGGTGCTAATTTCCACTTTAAGGGGGTGAAATCAACCTTCAAAGTTTTAGCATGTTTTAATTTTTTCAGTATAACTTTGTAATAGTAAGAAATAGGACAACTTTAACAGGATAAATTGTTCAACTCTTTATGCTCTACAACCCCACTACAATAAAAGTTATCCTCATCGTGCAATTTGTTCTAAATAATCAAATTTTTTGTTTTTTACATAATGGTAAATGATAGAAATGATTATTATATACCAAAAAGTTTTTAGTTTGGACGATCTAACGAAAAATAAAATTGTAGGGGTGTAGATCGCTAGCTCCCGCTGGATGCTAGCGGTACAGCGCAAGAGCGGGGGGGGGGGGGGGGGGGTTGTCCGGACCGGCGTAGAAGGGTTACGTAGGACTTTTAAGGCGGTAGTCCCCAATGGCGGCTAGGCATGTCAGAGAGTTGACTTTACCGGCAAAATGAGCCAAATATATGGGTTTGCGGGGTTCGACTTTTCGTCCTCATATAAGAGAATTTTGGGTCGAGATACGGCTCACTCGAAAGAGAAAGCTTCAATGCAGTGCGCTCTGGTCGTCATTTGATCCGATTATGTTGATGCTCAATAATATGAGCGTGGGAATGTGGAGCAAAAATTTACAGCTAGACAGTCGCCGAATCTAAGCAATTTTCGTATACAAAGAGAATGTTCTCAATGAAATGAGGACCAGAGCGCACTGCATTGGAGCCTCCCCTTTCAAATGAGCTATCGTTCGACGCAGAATCTTCTCATATAAGAACGAAAAGTCGAACCCCGCAAAAGCATGCTTTCCCGTGTGATTTCGCCATATTGATGATGGTACAGAGCAAAAACGTGTAAACTTTAGTTCAGCTGTTCTCTGCGAGGAGGCGCCTAATCGGAAAGACCCAATGAGAGTTGGCGCGAGTGTAGCAGCAGCTGGGTGTACTACTACACCACAGACGAGGTACAGTATAGACCTATCATCCAATGCTCTTTTCTGTCACACGGTTCGGGGGTCTCGAGACCCCCTTACCATTTCCGTGTCACGTGCGATGTTACCGATTCAACACCAGAAAAGACCACAGAGCCATTGAAACGGCGAAAAGGACAATTAAATCGAGCGATAGTCAGTAGCCTTTTAAATGTACAGAGTGGCGATAAACTATCGTGTATACTCGGCCGTCGTATACATGGACCCCAATAGTTCGGTCATACGATGCGGTTTCATTTCGTCAGTTAGATTACCGAATTAACCGATTCACTGAAGTATGTACAAACTATTGCCGTCATGCAAATCACTTATTTGCTGAATCAAATTTTTATCACCTTTCGAAATACTATTTATATTTTGTATGTGTGTACGATAAGCGTATTAAATCGGTTATTTTTTATGGTTACTTTTATCACGTATCGGAATGGCACCTGTATAATGTATACCATAAAGTGCAATTATATTCGGCAATAGCAAAATCATGTAGGTATCCAAATAACATATTCATGATGAATATGGTAAAGTCTAGCTAGTCACATTAAAGAACGTAATTTAAAAGTAATACGTAGACGTTGCATTTATCTAAAGATAAAACTGAGAACGAATCAGCATGGCAACCAATTTATGAAGTATATATATGCATGAAAATTAAATTTTCTGTGGAGATGGAGAAATGTGTGGACACTGTTTTCGGTTAATCTTGATTTGGTAAAATAACCGAGTTGGTCAAAAACCGTATTGTGTGAACGAGCTGCAAATAAACATTTACATAGCCCAAATATAAGCTACCGGAGCTCAACTCAAATGAATCAGAGCCAAAAATCGTATCCCGAAGAATGGTTTCGAAATTTTTACTTCTAATAAATGAGTAACTATTAAAAACAAATAATTTTCGAGTTAAACTTTTGAGTTCTTTCAAAACTGTTTACCAGTAAAACTAGTACAAGTTATATGTATATGAAATAATCCCTTAATATCGTTTTCGTAAAGCGAAGATGAAACGTATGGGAATTGAAATTTATGTTTTTCTGTAACAATCTTTTTCACCATTAATCTTTCATGATAGATTAACGGTTACTATTGATCACAGCTACGTTTCGGACTCTGTGATCTAATATCAAATGTGAATGACCTAGACTGCAACAATGTACCGTCGATTCTTCTTCACAAGTAGTATGCTGTGCTTTAAACCAAGCACTATGGGGATTTTTTAAAGTGTATGCTTTTATGCAACTTAACAGGTTCGTATCGGTATTCCAAAGAGAGCTTGTTTTCAGCATGGAAAGTTTGTTTAATATGTGTGTGTATAGTTCAATATGTATATATGCATATACTGTACAGTTATTACAATATTTTCTCGCCAAGAACTCGAGCGAACCCATGGATAAATGCGTAGATTTCAGTCGAATCCCCTATTATGTGCGGGGGGGGGGGGCTCCATGTCCGTCGCTATATCAAAGGCGAAACATACGCTGTCACAACACCGCAAACAAAAATCATCAGTCCGACCAGTCGTTGTAGGACTAATGCCAGCGTTGCCTTTCTCGTATTCTAGCCTACAGCAGACGAGGCCGTGAGGACTGCCTCGCTTGGAACCACAATTCGCGATCAGTGAAGCGAGTTCGGCTCGCCTTTGATCAGAGCCGAGCGGTTTAAAACCCCATACAATGTATGAACACGTTAATGTAGACTAAAAAACTTTTTTTATTATTTCCTTCTTAACAAATTTTCTTTCAACATATTCGCCAAACTTTTCTCGTTAAAATGAGACCAAAGACGACATAGTTCGGATTATATTTACCTACGAAAATGTGAAAATATTGTATTAATACAGGAGTTAAGAGAAGTAGGAAATGGAAGAGAAGTAAATCGCTGGAATAGATGTATTGTATAGAGCAAAAGAAAGCTACAGGAAGTGAAGTGCGTAGTCTATGTATTGCACATATCAGCTGCCTTTAAAAAATTTATAAATTGTATACTTTACGTAAGTATATCATATTCAATGCCATAATGTTATTAAAATATGTATTTTGCTAGAAACAATCCATTTCTGCAGTTTGTTAGAAACTATAATACAGCGTACTTATTCCATAAATGTTAAGTAAAAGTGGTACAAATTATATGGTGTTTGGTTTCATTTTAATAAAAAAATTGCATTAATATGATAAATAAATTACTTTAAAGAAAGATAAAAAAATGAAAAACTTTTAAGTTTGCATTGCATTAGCACAGCGGGCATTTAAACTTCTTCGAATGCTCGGCCTCTCATTCTCACTTTGTCTTTCGCTCGTTGTTCTTTCCGACGGCAGAAATCAGACGAGGTTTGAGTTTCGTGTCCTCAGCGGACTTAGGCCCAGCTGCAGGCTTGGCGAGATAACATTGTATGTGTATGTATCGGGCACCCATGTCACTCATGGATCATGTATGATCCATACGGTCCGAACCAGACATTAAGCAAAGCAATATACAATGTACAGTTGTCCCGCCGAATTACGCGGGGGTTCGGAACATTTATGTATCGCGTTAATGAAGGCTTGCGTAATTTTGAGACTTCCCTTCTCACTCCTACTACAAATTTATATTACATATGTACATACATAGTTATAACCTGGGTAAAAGTTTAGTTATTTGAACAAAGAGGACGGGGTGGGGATGATATTAATCGAAAGATATGCGTGAACAATTACAAGGTAATTATTTAGAAAAGCCCCCTTTTCTAAACCGATTTCGATGCTTTTCGAGTATGTTATAAAAATCAACATTTTGAGCAACTTTTTCCCATACATATAACCGCCGCTCGGCCTTCGTTTCCGAAATTTGTCTCAAAGGAGATTGGTACTACTACATCAAATTTTGTCTATAAGTACGCGTCCGTGGGAGCGTATGCGTAAGCGTTTGATTGGCAACTGTCTGTCGTTTCTATACATAACAGCATAGCGGCCAGCGACGAATATTATACAATGTACAAAATTTTTTCGAAATAATAACTGAAATGTTTACAACTTCGTATAATATCAATAAAGATCATTAAAACAAAAATGAATGTGTGGCCGGCCGCCTCACGGCGGCCAGAATGAATTCTTCGTCCCGAACCTAAACTTCATTAAATTAGTTACTAGATAGCAGAGTTCGATTTGAGTAAGGTTCGGGCTGGATTATTATTCCAGCCGCCGTGAGACGGTCGGCTACCCGAATCGAGTTCGGAAGCATTCCCATTCTACGCGTCCGTTGCGAGCTGCCTCGATGCGTTTAAAGAAACAGTGGACAATCACCGACCAAATGTTTACGGATACGCTGCCACGGACGCGTACTTATAGAAAGAATTCAATGCAGTTGTACCGATCATTCTTCGAAAAAAATTTCGGAAACTAAGCCCGAGCGACGGTTATATGTATAGGAAAAAGTTGTTTAAAATGTTGATTTCTACAACATATTAAAAAATCATCGAAATCGGTGAGACCCCTCTTTTCTAAATAAATTCCAATTACAATGGTAGTAACAGGGTTGTTGCATAGGTTCCAAGATATTAACAAAAACATATTGGTACAACTACATTGCATGCTGTTTCAATATGTATATATATGTATGTATAGGTACACAATGCGTACACAGACATCCGACGCGTTAGCCGCTTCGCTCGCCGGCGGATTTGGTTTGCTTATTTTTCATCTCGTCGTCAAGCGGCACTCCGTTTCTGGCACAATGCGACTGCATTATTTGTGGTGTTGTCATTGCTATTGTACGTATAGGTAGAATACAATGCAATTGTACTAATATATTTTTGCTAATATTTCTAAACTTCTAAGTTAGAACCACTACTACTTCGTCATACATAAGCTTCCGATTAATATGATATATCGCCTACCTCACTGTGGAGCCGCATACCGTTGTTTAGAAATGTTAAATATGTGTTGCATTTTATATATTTACGAACATATGTATGTTACGAAAATAATAATGTTATTCAAAAATTCCCAGAACTCGAGGATCTATCCTTTAATGCCGATCATAGGCACAAATCGGGAAAAATTTCTCAAAATGTTGAATTTTACGACATATTTCAATTTCATAAAAATCTAATAGGCAATCCTAACATAAATATATACCCAGGTGTAGCCTAAATAGAATTTCCTTCATCTTTTAAATATTATGAAATGTACTGCGCTTTGAATATTTTATATATTTTTGCATGTTACGCGTATTCTTCATTCTTTCAAACATTTAAAGTTCCTATAAACGCATAAAAATTTGTAGTGAATTTATTATATATTGTGTACATATGTTATTCATATTTCACGAAAGTATATTGTAATTTTTGTGGCTCTTCCCAGTCGCGGTGACTACAAAGATCACAAAAAACCGCGTTTTTCAAAACTGCGTAAGTACTTCGAGGATTAATTACATTTCTGCTTACTTTTTCCTAGATGTGGAAGAACAAGCCTTGCATTGAAACATAACTTAGATAATATATTCTGGTAGATGAGTCTTAAACAAATTTTCAAGTGATATTTTTAGCATAATAAATAAGAGTTATAAGAAATACATTTGAAACTCTTTATATTTTAATGTCATGGTTTTATATTTTTTATTACAAACTTCTAGAAATTTATCAGAAGTTTGAGCTTTCCTCTGCAATAATGGTTCCGAGCATATAATTATAACATTACAGTAACGTAATTAATTTTGTAAGTTGATAGCTACATTATAAAAATACACTCCAGCCGTGCAAAGAAATTAAAATTAATTAAGTGAGCTCGGATTTTTGCTTATCTTTTACTAGAAAAATTTTATCTATGCATTGATAACATTACCGTGAAGTATTACAAAATGTAAGAAGATAAATCATAGTTATATTTGTTTTATACGCACAGAGTGTGCATATAATCTGCACAATTTCTTTTTGTTCGCATCTACTTGGAAAAAATCACTGTTATTACATTGTGTACTCTTTAAAAACTATTCGACATTTGTCTGAAACAATTTTTGGCATGATTCGTGGTTTACATAATTTTTAAATAGATTTATTTAAATGGGACACCGTGTATAGTGGTCAAACAGATTTCTTCGTGACGCGGATAGAGAACGATGTACTTGAGTCTGTTGACTTTATCGTCGTCAGCGACATTTCCACAGGTATTTCTTACACTCACCGCATTAATACGCAGAGGGCGTATGAAACACTCGAATTTTTTTCGAGGTCGGTATTTCAGAGCTGGTGACACGGAGTCCCATAAGATGATAGGTCTATCCTGTACCTCGTCTGTGACTACACATTGAAGCCTGTCGATACGTGTGTCGTCACGCTTTTCGCCACTGCAATAGCTCGCACCTCGTTTTGTTTTGAGTCCAGCAAGCGGCACCGCGATATGTTTATGCACAGAAAAGCGAAGCGAACGGCGCTGTCTTGTAGACGCAACGCGTCCCCCGCACACTTATAGAGAGAGTACAATGTAGTTGTACAATCATTTTTTTTACATTTTGAAAAGTGATATATGGTAATATATGTTGAAGAATGTTTTCGAATTTTTTTTGCTGCAAAACTTAGGTGTAAAAATGAAAAATCCTATAAAAATCTGAAAAATGCATATTTCGTAGTAAAGTTGTAAGAGCACTACTTTTATATTTTTATCGTAATAACACACTATTATCGCCAATTTTTTTTGATTTTCTGAAAAAGTGCACCGTGGTTCAAAGAATCAAAAACAACTTTTTCAATGTGTTTAACGCGAAAAAAGGACCGTTACTTCAAATTTGTATATGCCCGTTATGCAGTGAGTAGCGCACGTGATTTTTAATATTTCTACATTCGGAAGGAAAATACATAAACAGAAAAAGTTGTAGATACACGAAGGAAGTTACCAAACTCACAAATTCTGAAACTCGGTAAACAAGTAGTATAGGTCCCCAGTAACACAAAGCTATTTTTTGTTGGTGCTAATTTTCACTTTTAGGGAGTGAAATCAATCCCCAAAGTTTTAGTTCTTTTTTTTATATTTTTGAGTATAAGTTTGTAATGATAACGGATAGGACAAAACTTTAAAGGGGTATATGGTTCAGTTTTTTATGTTCTACAACCCCACTGCAATAAAAGGTATGCTCATAGTGCAATTTGTTTTAAATACACAAATTCTCCGTTTTGTATTGCATAACGGTAAATGATAGAAATGGTTATATTATATAACAAAAAGTATTCATTTTGAACGATCTAAAGGAGTATAAAATAAAATCATTTTTTGTCTACGTCGTTGTTAAAAACAATTAATTACCGTTATTCGTATATGCCTACGTTTTTGTTCGACTCATCACTGTGTTTGTATTTTTCAGCATAAAGTAGGTGTGTTCTATCATATTTGAAGGTCTAGTATATATTTTATTTTGAAAGCTCTATTTAAAAAAATGTATTGCACGTGTATATGGAACTTTTTGCAACGCCTGTTCTCGGGTGATTATTCGGAACCATCACGATCAGGATCTCCCTCTCAAACGGCCAGAAAGCTCTTCACCCATACTGAACCTGTATATGTGTGTTCAGAAAATGTTTGCATTAACTAGCTAAAGAAATATGTAAGAAATAAAGCAATATTTGATATGTGGGAGAGGGTGATTGCGATAATCACTCGAGAATAGGCGTTTTTGCAATATATTTCATGTACACGTGTAATACAATTTTTTATATAAATTTTTAAGTATAGAATATATATTCGACCATGAAGTATAATAGAAAATACATATTTTGGCGTGAAAAATGCAAATAGAATGAAGAATCGACCAAAAACATACCAAGATGCGTATAACGGTAATTAATTGTTTTTAACAAAGACGCAAACAAAAAAATTATTTTATTTTATATTTCGTTAAATCGGTCAAAATAGAAACTTTTTAGTATATAATAATCATTTCTATAATTTACCGTTATGCACAAATACAAATAATTTGTTTCTTTAAAACAAATTGGACAATAGGGATAACTTTTATTGCCGCAGGGTTGTAGATTATAAGAAAATTGAATAATTTATTCTTTTGAAGTTTTGTCCTATCTCTTACCATTATAAAGTTATACTGAGAAAACTATGAAATGCTAAAACTTTGGAGATTGATTTCACCCTCTAAAAATGAAAATTAACACCGTAGAAGGATAGATTAGTATTACTGGGCCCTACAGTACTTACTTGTGCATTGAGTTTCAGAATTTTTGAGTTCGATGACTTTCCTTATCGTTTATCTGAAGCTATTTTACATGACTATATTTCGATGTTAGAAAGTTGATTTCAATGATTACATTGGCAGAGTGACTATTGTATCAAACTGTAAAACACGTACTAAATATTTTGGTCATAAGTTCGTGCCTTGCACAAGCGCAACTTTTTTCTCTTACATTTTTTCAATCCTTAACTATACAATATGCAAATAAGTAACAATAATTTAAAAACATGTGAAAGATATTTTAAAAATATATTACTCTGAAGTATACACAGAAATAATATTAGGAGCATATTTCCACAATCGTTTCTGTAGCCACGAATTCTTCTACTTATGGGTATTACTTCGCATTTCCTAGATCAAATAAATATATGGAATGATGCAATGTACTTTTACTTCAAGTCAACTCCATTTATTACTGGTAAGTACTATTGAATTAAAGTTTATTTATTTATTAGGTGTCGAAGAATCTACATAATTCTCTAATTAACAAGGTAAATGAATAGTAAAACTGCAGAAGGAAACAATATTATCATGTAGTCAAGGATTGATAAAAAAACTTAGAGAAAAAAATTTAACTTGTGTGGGGCGAGAACTTGCAACCAAACCATTTCGTGTGGACTTCACAATCGCACCATAAACCGGTCTCGTGCAATCATTGCGATGAATTGTCACGGCGGCAACGCGGCAACACCGCCGTTGATTCATGGCAACGCTGCTGCCTTGAGACGATTTCCCCCCTTGCCCCGCTTTCGCGCAATAAACAGCTGCGAATTACTTTACGCATTCGTGAAGGAAAACAATAGTGGCTCCGCCTCGTATTCGTCAGGCAGACACATGCTTGTAGGTAATGATCTCACTCTAACTGAATCTACCATGCCTACGAAATCGGTGACGTCATGCGAGGGGACTACCGCCTTAAGGATAAAAGGGTTGGGAAAGTTCGCAAGACAGGGCGCGGCGTCGCAGAAAAGGATCAACCGGGGAGGTTGTAGTAGGATCGGGTAGTGAGAGGAGTGAAAAGTGTCGTATTCCTAAGAATGGGAAACGTCTGCAATTCACATATCTGGGAATGGGGTGTCGTAGAAACCGAAAGATAACACGTCTGAAGCCCAGGTAGGATACTTGGAAGTCGACACTCGACTTCGGTTCTAGGAAACCAGACCGTTTTTATGGGGGGGGGGGGTTTAGCGGGGGGGGGGGGGGGGGTTTGGGGGGGGGGGGTTATTTTTTTTTACTTAAAAACTGTGTATACGGAAGTCTGAATGCTACAAAACAAAATAATTTTTTGATTACATATTTCTTCAAAACAATTAATTACCGTTATATGTATATGGCCACGTTTTTATTCGATTCTTCATTCTATTTGTATTTATTACCATAAAGTAGGTATTTTGTATCATATTTCAAGGTCGAATGTATATTCCAAACTATAAAACAGTTTGCAAGAACGCTTGTTCTCGAGTGATTATTCGAAACTATCACGATCACCTTTTCCCTCTCAAATCGGTAAATAGCTCTTGACCCGTTATCAACATCAATATGTATGCGCAGAAAAATTTGCATTAAATAAATAGATAAATATGTAAGAAATAAAACAATAGTCAATATGCAGTATATGTCCTCATTTTATTCACAACATTCTCTTCGTATCACAAAAATTCTGAGATTCTGCGGCTGTCAAGTTGTCAATTTTTGCTCCACGTTTCAACGCTCATATTACTAAACACCTCAACTCTCAATTGTACCGCTAGTCTACCCCCATAATACTTGGTATGTTATCCTTTTGGTGTATTACAAATGACAAACGTCTTGCCATACTGAATATAATCTCTTCAAGATATTCTTTGTCTGTCTTATACCATTCTTCTTCTAATTTAATTTGTAGTTCTTGTTTTGTAAGTATTGGCGTTAATAGTATTCCTTGGTTTAAATTATCCTATAAGTATTCAATGCGATGCAGGTCCCGAATCTGAGGGAATGGATGTAGGACTTTGGAGCAATAGTAGAACAAATATTCTTGTATGATCCGTGGTTTATGTTTGGGATCGTTGTTTTGATATAACTTAAATGTTCTTAGAATCTTCACATTAATTGCACTTTAACATACATTTTCTTTCGGAATATTCCGACATTCAATCTTGTCCATGGTTTTTTTATATTAAAACAAGTTTCCCCACCCCTTACTGGATATACAGCCCCAGACTATGATACCACGGCCGCCGTATTAGAATATCGTTCGCAAGTTTCTTTGGGTCTAACGATGTGTTCAGTTTACGCTACAGTTTACTTCGCCCTACCGAGTCATAAATATTAATTTTAAATTTGTCAAGGAATATAATATCACACCATTACGATTCTTCTTTAAAATAAATTTTTTTTGCAAATTTTGATCTTTATTTATCAGATTCATAAAAGGTTTCTTGATTGCAACTTGACCATTATGTCCTTGTTCTTTAACACGTTGACTGCTCTGGGGGTCACCGGTGACCGGCGACGCTGCGATGAATTGAAGCATTCAAATCAAATAAACCCATATTATATTTCTAGAAATGCAACTGATTTTTATGTTACAGCAGTAATATATACTGTTTGAAGTATCGTAGGAAAGTTAAATAACCACATTTTTTAATCAAATAAATGTGACACGTGCATAATTATAATGTATCCTGTTGTAACAAGTAAAATCGCCGTGGCAGTCAATGTGATACGTATTCGACGAAATGTTTGTGTACTCATGGTTTTCCACTTTGTTCTTGATATTCCTAAGTTAGAGCTGTTAAACTCAACCATGGATTTATGGACATTTGTTTTTTTCTCGACAACTTACTACTTTTGGTAGACTACTTTGCAGACTTGATTCTATCCAGTCTACGGTTTTAAATCTTTTTAAGATATGGGCTACTGTAATTTTTATGAAATCATGTAAGGTAGCAATTTCTCTATAGGATTTTACTTTTTCAATATGAAGATCAAACATGAAATTCTTACTTTTGCGGTTCATTTTCAGAACAAAACGTCAAAAGCATACGATTAGGCGGACAGTTTACGATTAAACTGCTTATCGGGAGTTTTTAAACACAATGGTACGCTTAGCTGAAAAGTTTTGAGAAATTTGCCATAACATATTTTTAAATTCTTGAGAAACAAAATTGTGTCTCAATGTTTTTGTAACGTGAAAAACGACTGTGAACTTGTTCCACTTATAATGTTATCGTATTACATAAAATTAGTTAAATGAGTTAGATATATTCTTAAAGTATAATGTATATTTTAATGAACGAAACAAGGTTTGAGACGGTTTCTTCTATAATTAACAAAAATATAGACCGTATAAGCTAAGCACACGTTAGCGACCGAATATTTTTGTGATTCACTATATGTACCTAATTGGCTATGCGGCCCGAGAGATTTCGCCTTCGTAAACGCGAGTGTCCTATCGCTAGTGGCCCGCTGCTCGGGTGCGTTTTTGTGCAACATTTCTGACGGTGTTCGTGGATGCGGTGATTTGAAACCGTTTCAACGAAGATTGTTCAAAAATATTCTTTACGTGAGTGCATCGCTAACAAGTGGTCATCCGGGGGATTGGTCTCTGGTCGCTCCAAAATCGAATAAGAATAACCAAAGAATCTGGGGAATCCCATAGATTCTTTGTTCACAGTCATCGTGTATCATGAAGACTGTACTTACACATTCTTATGTTAATACAAATGTTTTATTTAGTTTGGTAATTAGTTTTTAAATGTCACTTGTCTTTGCCTATAATACCTGTCGAAAAATCATTTATTTGAAATCTGAACTTTTGCCTCTCTTATTGGAGTTTTCACTAGTATACGATGCATTTTAGCCGATAAAATCTAATCGGCACCGTTGTGTTGGCCATCGACAGTTACGGACGTGTGTACTTTTGCTTGGAAAATGTCTGTGTTATTCGTACGTATTTAGTTTCGTGTGATATTGAATAAGTTTTAGATGATGCTGTAGAATTTAAGGGTATAGCAACAAAAAAATTGTTTAATAAATTAGTGCAATTGTAAATACATAGCGCTAAATGATAAGATGTAGAACAGAACCTTGTTAACTGTAACGCATCAGAATGTGGATCGTCTCGAACAAAAAATTTTACGCAGAACCACCTCAGAGTTTACCTTAATTGTTAAATCAACAACAAAACATACAATCATGTTTGAACCATTCAGCAATTCAGTAAAATGATAACTGATAATAATTATAACAATTACTATTTAGAACAAGGTAATTCGCCGTTACCTATGCAACATGACGACAGTTATCAGTTGACGATCAGGTCAGTCAACAACAGTCGACGACAGTGTACGAGGTATATTTACATTCAATGATGACCAAGAATTAAATCAAAATAATTGGCAGATAGTAAATAGTTAAAAAAAATTAAAGGAAACTACTGGTAAACTTGTTAAACCAAAACTTCAATATAACGATTAATAATAAGCACACCTTACTTACAGTCGAAGAATGTTAAAGGTTGAATGTTACATGTTAAAATCCCAAAGCCACCGCCCATATTCGTGTATGGAGTAATTAATTTTCAAGAAATGATTAAGAAACTGACAGCAGTAACTAATGACAGTCAATACAAAACAATGGCGAAGAATACTATAAAGATTAATTGTAACACTTGTGGTGTATGCCACAAATTAGTAATCTTTATACGAAACAATAATGTTATACACCGCACGCATATACCAGCTCAAGTAGGAAAGAATTTATAGGTTAGCAATTAAATACATACACCACTTTATTGCTACTTTAGAAATCAGTAACGAGTTAAGCAGTAGTGGGCAAAAGGCAAAAATATAATTAATGCAAAACATAGGATAATCAAAGATCTACCTAACTTTTTTTATGTTGACCTAGAATCAGCCAACAATAACAACGACATATACAAAATTATTTTACACAACCTAATAGTATAAGCTGAGCCACCCCGAGTAAAGATAAAACTAGTACAATGCATGAGATGTCAACAATATGTAGGTAACAAACATAAGTTTACTGATAAAGATACAGAATTTTTTAATGAAATGAGTAATATGAAATAACACACAACATCTAGTGGGAAAGTACTCTACGTCGCAGTTCCACAAGCGTCTCGTTCGATTGCCCACCCAACAATTCGTCTCTCGCTCGACGAACGTTCTCGAAAACTGTTACCCAAATGCACTACGTTCCCCTCCTCCGACCGTTCGCCCCCTTCTCGGCGTCGGTATCGATATCTTTTGTTTACCTCACATACAGGTCGAAGCTTGTATTCACACCATGCACTCATACCATACAGTTCACGCACGCATACTATTCATATCCACAAATATGGTCACACCAAAGCATACTGCAATAGACAATTCATTTGCGCAAAGTTTGGAGGAAGGCATAATTCTGCAAGCTGTCAGAAATGCAAAAATAGCCCTGCAAAATGTGCCCTCTGTGATGGTCCACGCTCAACAAATTATAAAAGTTACAAATTTTATCACAAACTTCTAAGACCAAATAACACAAATAATAAACTAAATATTGAAAGGAGCACAGAAGTAGGTGCCCCTAATAAAGTTATCCAACATATGTAACCCAAACAACTAACAAGAAATGTTACACGAAGTATCAGTTATGCAAATATAACAAGAGGAATTCAGGATAAATCTCAAAATGATAATAACCATACCAGTACAGTCATGAATAATTTCTTGCTAGAATTTAAAGCTATCTTCAAGCAATTTATACAACAGAATAGTATGGTATTAAACATGCTATCGATACTGATAAACAATAGACTGAATGGCTATGTTTCTCAGACTGGCATCATAGAATGTCAATGGTCTTCTTTATTATAAAGACGAAGTCAAAGTATCTCTTAGCCATAACTCAATTGACATATCTACTTCTAATAAGCGAAGTCTACTTTACTGACAGATCATGTTGCAATATCCCGCAATTCATAACACACTGCACCAATCACCCTGACAATAAAGCACATGCTGGAACGGTCCCTATACCTACTGAAATAATTCCGGTCTTTTTGGACCTCTTTATTACTAATATCGGGTTCATACTTGAATGTCACTCATAGCTATGATTTCTGTTCGGATCATTTACCATTAATAGTAATCGTCAATGCAACTGTAACATGGAATAACCATACTCAAAGGCTTCATAATAGGAATCGTGGTTAGGAGTTGACTCCATAAACGTTGGTTTTGGATTTATGCACAAGTTTATTTCGTGTGTTCATACGGTGGCTCACCGCAGTCGCCCGCTCTCATTGTAAGAATCTCGTGCCTCGCTTTGCTATCTCTTTTAACGCTCTTTTTCGTTCTGTCGCCTTATTCGCCGTGTCCGTTCTTTTCGCTCTTCTTGATTATACTTGTCGCATTTGCGCTTCCGCGGTCTATTTATTGATGTCTGACGGTTATCGGCACAACTCTTCGAAAAAGAGATATTTTTCCTTAGTGACCGAACCGTTGGGTGCCGATCGTTGAACCGGGGCACACACACGCGATTGGTGCCAGTCGTCGACTCTAGGCTGAATGCCCAAACCGTCGCACCTTTTGCAGCATTTTTTCAGCTGGCAAGTGTGCTAGCCTCGATTGTCAACCTGTGCGTTGACAGTGCGTGTTGACGATTTCAGTTATCGGCCCAGTGACTGGTTGCCAATTCTACCATAGTAGAACGGACTGGACAATACAATGAGTGTGACTTAAAACCGTACATCTTAACACTTGCAAGGTGTTTGTCTATAAATTACTTTCATTATGTACTTACGGTTAAAATAATTTACACATTGTAGGAGGATACGAGCAGGAATTAGGCGTGATAACACTACAAGATGTTCTGAATAAATATATGTGTATATTGACTATGATAGATATATGTACAGTAATGATGTTTTGGGAGAGCGGCTACAAATAGTAATGGGGAGAGTTTCCTTTTGTCGATCTTTCCGGTCCCGCGGTTTCTTCAAAACTGTTTTTCCTGAACAGTTTTTCGTACCTTCGAGGTTGTTACGCGGGCCCCTGGTTACTATGCGAATTCCGTGGTTGTTTTGCGGACTTGCGAACTGACTCTTGGGAAACCCAAAATTTTCCCGGGGTTAGTTCCGCCAAGGACAGTTACGAGCCCGCTAACGTACTCGCCGCTTTCTATCCCTTTCTTATTACTAAGCGTGCGTGCTACTTGGTGCCTAGCGGATTGTCAGACGCACGCAGGCCGTTAAATCCCGATGCCCTTGCCCTCGAGGGCCTTTTCTAGTAAAAATGGTTACAACATGGATACATTAATCTGTTTTTGTTTAATATATAAAGTTTGTAAACTGAAAGTTTAATTTCTACATATCTAATTATAGGCAATTATAGGTAGTAAAATGGAATTTCATTGGCATTTTAGTACTTTGTAGGATAACCACAATTATTCTCAATAGTTTGTAAAAGACGAGGGATCGATTGAACTAAATTTTTATAACATTCTTTTGTGACATTTTTCCATTCGGTTTGTAGTGCATTTCTTAACTGTTGTTTACTAATAGTATTGTGTAATCTATTTTTTTCAATTCATTCCATATGTGTTTAATTACGTTGAAATCCGCTAATTGTAGTGGTGTTTTTATCATTTTGGGACAATTATATAAGAGTCAAATCTTTACTATGTAGGAAGTATGCGTGGGGTCATTGTTTGCATAGAATTTAAAACTTCTTAAAAGCCCTATTTCTCCTGCACTTTGTCTTAAATTATTCTGTAATGTGTTCAAGTAACCTCATTTATCCATCTTGTTGTTTATACATACTAAATTTTCGATGTCATTAGTCGAAATACCAGACCATGCCTCATCTTCCTCCAAACTTGACGGTCCGTCGGAAATTTTTTATAGTTATTTAATCATTTGAATTTGTCCATACTGTAACTTTACCATATGATATGAATACATTAACTTTTGCTTTGCCATTAATACAAGTAGGTCTCAATTAGTGAGAGCAATAGATCGTAGAAATTGATCGTATTAGTCGAATTCGCACTGTTCGAATACCTGAAATACAAGAAGTGGTTCGAATTTAAAGAAAGCACATATAGGGGAGAAGATGGGAATATGGACTACCTTTTTTGTTTCGAAGAAAACACGCATTAAAAATGCAAAAGGTACATGAGCTACAAGTGGAAGTGATAGTTCATAGATCTAAGATAATGTATTAATAATTCTTTTGCCTAAATATTTAACTATTTTGAAGGCACGGCATTTTTACGGAAATTTGTCAAGAACATGGTCTTAGAAATTGAAGTAGTAATATGGGCCGGAGCGGAAAAGGTAAAAAAACTCGTAACAAATAGTTAATTTTTCTTACAGATCTTGTATTTTAGTGATAAAAGTAGGAAGACAAGAGAAAGTAAGGAGCGGTAGCGTAAAATCTAATGAAAGTTTCCTAAGAAGTAAAACAATAGTCACAAATAAAACATCGTTTTCACATCCAGTGCATAAAGGCCCATTCTCGACACGTCACACATTGAATCAAAATTTCCCCTGGTTTTGTGGTATAGGTCTCAAAACAAAAAATGCACTCAACATCCTCTTTTTCACGACATTCTTGGTCAGCAGATTGTCCTTTTGAAGACAATCTGAGGAATTCGTTGCAAGAATTCTCGTCTCTCTTCCTCTTGTTTAACAGTTTACGATTTACTGGCGGTTTACCTTTTGACTTTTTCTTTGTCTATCTTCTTCTTGTTAAAGTCGCTTTTTCAACAGATACCTTCTTATCTAGTGACACTTTTAAAGCGTTGTGGTATTCAGAAGTAGTCAGAAGAATTGCTGAAAGAGATTTGCGGCACTATTTGACGTTTTCTTTTTTTGCAAAACTGGAATCGGAGATACATCTTCTGGAGAGATAAAAGCTTTGGGTACAGAGAGGTCAGAAGTTGGCGAATCTTTGGGTGTTGAAGGACTTGGTTCCGGTGAGTCATCGTTTACACCATCTGCTTCTTCTCCTGATGCATTTGTTTCGTGGAATGAAGGAGGAAACATTTCTGTCAAATCTTTATCGCCTCCTTCAGAGGCTTCTTCAGCAGTTCTTTCTGCCTCCAATTCAGTGACAATGAAGTTAGCGTAAAAAACATGTTCATCAAACGGATAGATGCCCGTGTATCTAAAACCGCTGACAGCAATAGCCCCTGTTTGAACTTTCAGATACTCTTTGTCAAATAATTCGGCAATATCGTATGAATTAATTCCACCTGACCTAAGGGCCTGTCTTACTTTTTCACTATAGTACGTCTTTAAAGGACCCATAAAGGTTTGGTCAAGTGGCTGTAATTTGTGTCTAGTGTGAGGAGGTAAGGACAAAAGAGTAACGTGATGCTCTCTTGCCATTGTGATTACATCCAAATGTTGGGTGTGCCAATAATGGCCATCTACTGGCATCTAATGGCCACTCGCTTTGTTTTGAGCCCGGCAAGTGGCACCGCGATATGTTTATGTATAGAAAAGCAAAACAAGCGGCGATGTCTTGTAGACGCAGCGCGTGCACGTCACACTTATACACAGAGTACAATGTAGTTGTATCATCATTTTTTTCCATTTTGAAAAGTGATATATGGTAATATATGTCGGACAATGTTTTCGGATTTTTTTTGCTGCAAAACTTTTGCTGTAAAAAATGGGAAACCTGGAAAATGCATATTTCGTAGTGAAGTTGTATGAGCAGCACTATTTTTATACTTTTATGGTAATAACACACTATTATCCTCAATTTTTTTTTTGATTTACTGATAAAGTGCACCGTGGTTCAAAACACCAAACACCAAGTTTTTCAAGGTATTTAACGCGAGAAAGCAATCGTTACTTTAAATTTTTATATGTTCTTTATGCAGTGAGTACCGTACGTGTTTTTTAATATTCCTACATTAGGAAGAACAATACTTCAACAGAAAAAGTCGTAGATTCACGAAGGTAGTTATGAAACTCAAAGGTTTCAAAAATTCTGAAACTCGGTAAATCAGTATTGTAGGTCCCCCCAGTAACACAAAACTTTTAGGGAGTGGAATCAACCCCAGTTTTATTTTTTTCACTATAATTTTGTAATGATAAGAGATAGGACACAACTTTAATGGGATAAATTGTTGAGTTTTACAGTCCCACTGCAATAAAAGGAATCCTCATCTCGCAATTTTTTTTAAATATACAATCTTTCGTTTGTTTTGCATAACGATAAATAGCAGAAGTGGTTCTATTATACACCATAAAGTTTTCAGTTTGGATGATGTACCGAAATATAAAATAAAATAATTTTTTTGTTCACTATTTGTTAGGAGTAATTAATTACCGTTATACTTATGGCCGCGTTTTTGTTCGATTCATCATTCTGTTTGTATTTTTCACCATAAAGTAGGTATATTCTATCATATTTCAAGGTCTAGTACATATTGCATTCTTATGGATTTATTTAAAAAAATTTAGTACACGTGTATAGGGAACATTTGTCAAGAACGCCAGTTCTCGGGTGATTATTCGGAGCTGTCACGATCAGCCTCTCCCTCTTGAAGGGGCAGAAAACTCTTCATCCAATAATCAACATGTATATGTATATGCAGAAAATAGTTGCATTAACTAAATAAGTAAATATATTCAGAAATAATGCAATATTTGATATGTGGGAGAGGATGATCGTGATAATTACTCGAGAACAGGCGTTTTTGCAAAATATTTCATGTACACGTGCAAGACAGCTTTTAATATAAGTTTCTAAGTATGGAATATATATTCCACCATGAAGTTTGACAGAAAATACATATTTTAGGGTGAAAAATGCGAATAGAATGAATAATCGACCAAAAACATAGCAATATGCATATAACGGTAATTAATTGTTTTTAACGAAGACGCAAACAAAAAAATTATTTTATTTTATATTTCGTTAGATCGCTCAAAATGGAAACTTTTTGTTATATAATAGTCATTTCTGTAATTTACGGTTCTGCAAAAATACAAATAATTTGTTTAACACAAATTGCACGATGAGGATAACTTTTCTTGCAGTAGGATTATAGAACATAAAAACTGAACAATTTATCCCTTTAAAGATTTTTCCTATCTCTTCCCATTACAAAATTATAGTGAAAAAACTAAAAAATCTAAAACTTTGGGGGGTTGATTTCACCCTCTAAAAGTGAAAATTAGCACCACCGAAAAATAGACTTGTATTACTGGGGATCTACAGTACTTGTTTATCGAGTTTCAGAATTTTTTAAATTTTTGAGTTTGACAACTTCCCTCGTGAATCTACAACTTCTTCTGTTTATGTATTGTTATTCGAAATGTAAAATATTAAAAATCACGTACGGTACTCACTGCATAAGGGACATATAAAAATTTGAAGTAACGATTGGTTTTTCGCGTTAAACACCTCGAAAAAGTTGGTTTTTGATTTTTTGAACCACGGTACACTTTTTCACAAAATAAGAAAAAATAGAAAAATTAGGGATAATAGTGTGTTATTATCATAAAAGTATAAAAGTAGTGCCCTTATAACTGCACTACGAAATATGTATTTTTCAGATTCTTATGCAACATTGTCCAACATATATTACCATATATCACTTTTCAAAATAAAAAAAAATCATTGTACAACTACATTGTATTTTGTGTATAAGTGTGCGATGCATGCGTTGCGTCTACAAGACATCGACGCTCGTTTTGCTTTTCTATACATAAACATATCGCAGTGCCCCTTGCCCGGCGCAAAACAAAACGAGTGGCAAACTTTTGCAGAGGCGGAAAACGTCGACGACACACATACAGACAGGCTTCATTGGCGTAGTACATCGAGTTGCTGCTACACTCACGCTAACTCTCAATTGGTCTTTACGATTAGGCGCCTTCTCGTGGATAACAGCTGAACTAAACTTGACACGTATTTTGCTCTGTATCATCATGAACATGGCGAAATCATACGGGAAACCATGCTTTTGCGGGGCTCGACTTTACGTCCTTATATAAGATTTTGAGTCGAACGATAGCTGGGAGGCTTCAACACAGCGCGCTCAGGTCCTCATTTTATTCAGAACATTCTCTTTGTATAAGACAATTGCTTAGATTCGGCTGCTGTCAAGTTGTAAATTTTTGCTCCACATTACAACGCTCTTATTACTAAACATTAACATAATCGGATCTGCTATTTTGATATCAGTTTGGGGTATTTATGTATCTTCATGAGGTAGAATTATGCTGATGGGCATGGATAGTTTTGAATAATATAACACTGCAGGTACTCTTATGATCTTTTCCACCATGACTGACTTGTGCCGGTTGATTTTTTATAGCCAACATACACAGCAAGTATTGCCAACATATGAATACAAAATTGCTTAATTTTGCCAACCTAACAGGATCAAACGACGACCAGAGTGCGTTGCATTGAAATTTCCCCTTTCGAATGAGCCATATTCCGATCTAAAATTCTCTTATATGAGGACGAAAAGTTGCGCCCCGCAAACCCATATTTTTGACCAGTTTTGTCGGTAAGCTCGATACTCTGTTTGACCGCGAGTCTACCCCTTAAGACCCTGGTTCATATTTCCACCTTCTCTCCCCTACAATCAGAAATTGTAAACACACCGTTTATATCTCGTCCTATTTTTGAATTGCTATCATCACGCTTTATTCTTTCAATAACATCAAGTTTCTATTCTATTTTCTTAATTAAATATTTCTCTACTTCAGTAGCCAGTTTTGATACACCAATAACAGTATTATTTTTTTACAATTTTTGCTATGCAACGTTCACCTCATGTATTTGAGTTTTTATTTATATTTGTTTTTATTTTATTAAATATTCGATTACATTCTTTGTATAGTTTAATAATGTTTTGTATCACACTTTTATTGCTATTGTAGAGATATTGTTTGTTAAATAATTAAATTAGATTGAATTCGATTTGTATACAGATCGGTGGTACGCGTTAAACTATGCTTAATGCTACAACTACAACAACTAAAGTTCAACGGCAACACTGTTTCTCGACAACCTCCCTCATCAACGTTCAACCCAGTTCTGTCTATTCTTTTTCTCCCAAACACCCTGCCCTTTCCTTACGTAGTTCTCACCACCCCCCCACTTCTAGGCTTCGCCAGGCCCAAAGGGTCAGCGAGGGTTTTTCGTGACGAGCCTGCTTCTTGTCACTGCAAACCCTCGCTTTCTCCTTTATGACCCTCTTCCTGTTGCTACAGCTACCTACAGGGTGGCTTTTCGTTTCCGATACTACAGTACTGAGGAGTTTTATAATTTCATTGTAACTTTTATTATTTTTATAATGATGTAAAACATTTGAATCAAGCAGAAACCGAAAAATTACCAACTTTTAAACACAAAGTAATCGGGTATATCTTGAATTATTACACTTTTACCAACTGTACGATTTTAAGTGATTGACGACTTTGGCACAGAGTAACTACACAGGCGAAACTCCCTCCACTTTGTGACTCCGTTTTTTTTCTGCGCATACGTCATTTATGACGTGCGCCATGAAGATAGCTGCAAAAACTACGGTGTGCAACGCATGACTTAGATGTGTAGCATGAAGGGGCCGGCAGAATATTACGCATGCATCGCCTGGTTTAGATATGCAGTATGAAGGAAGCCGCAAAATACTGCATATGTGTTTGAGTAGTATGCATCATGAATTCAAAATACTGCGTATGGGTATTTCCACGCTAAATCGATCATTTTTGTACTCGATCTCTACGATTTGATGCAAATTGAAATATGTTATAGTCGATATGAAAAGGGGGGAGGGGGTTAATCATTTTGCTGGTTTTGAAATTATTTAATTCTTTAACGACGGATCAGTTTTCTGTTCCTCTTATGCGGATTGAAGAGATTTATGCACATAACAATTCGTTTCAGTTTTTAAGATTTAATTATATGTGCAATACAGTAAGAGTCATTCTCAGCAGAAATAAGATACATGAAATTATACATAGTAGCTGTTTTCTATTTTTTAGCGAATTCTTATTTATAATGTTGTCTAGCAGAAAGGTACTAGAAAAAATTACTTGTTCAAATATTAGTATGAGTTACTTTTGAAAACGTTTACTTTACCCTTCAAAAATGGAACTTCGAGTTTGCAAATTTTATCTATTAAATAAACGCATGTCAAAGAAGCTATGTGCGAACTATATTATTCTTAATTACATAATAAAAGTAATTTTCAAACAAAAATCTTGCGAGTATTAAGGTGTATCTATAATTTTATATGACATTCTTTATGTTTCTTATCATAAAGGTCCTTATTATAATCTTGCGCATGCAAATTCTTTGAGATCGCATCGTTTCTAATCTTATCACGGTCTATTTCTAACTCCTTAACTATTTGGAAATATTCGCGTAAATCATCGTCTACAAAGCCATATTGTTCACAACCGAATAATGATAGACAAGGTGTCGTATCAATGGACTTATGCTGAGTGTTATTCATAGTAAACTGAGCTTTGAGTAACATCTTATCCCAAGCTTCGTCCACGCATAACTTAGCTAGTATCGAACGCAGGAATCTGTTAATCCGTTCAACCTGACCATTGGCTCTTGGAGTCGCAGTTGCAATCTTAACGTGCTCAATACTTAGTTCTTCAAACAAGTTCGAAAGTTCGATCGATGCTAATGAACTGCCTCTACCAGAAACAATTCGTTTACAATTTCCAAAATGATGAAAATATTGTCGCAGACAAGAAATTACTTCATTGGTAGCCGTTGACTTGACTGGATACATAACAACAAATTTGGTAAACGCATCTATAACTATAAAAATGTGTTTGAGACCTCGTCGAGTTTTCTCCAATGGGCCATAATGATCAATGTGAAGAGTGTCAAACGGTTTGCTATCCTTATCATGAATGTGTAATTTTCCTTCAGGCTTTCCTGTTGGGACAGAATATGTCAAGCATTTGAAGCAATTATCTATATGCTGTTTTACCTGCATTCGCATGCCTGGAAAACAATAGTTTCTAGTAATTAGACTGACAACTTTTTCTAATCCTACATGCCCAACCTCATCATGGCACATGACACTTCTCGTGTCATCGCTTCTGGGACGTAAAATAGAAGGTTACCATCTTGTTTCTTATACACAACTCCATTGCGCAGTTCAAATCTATCATTCTCACTAATTTCTAAGTCTTTATAAATTTTCCTTACAATCGGATCTTGGAGTTACTTATACACTAAAATATGTTCAAACGATAACGGTTCTATAATTAATATATTCCTGCTTAACGCATCTACGTGTTTCATTCGTTCCGATGTACGATGTACAATTTCGAAGGAATAGTTTTGGAGAATCATTGCCCAACGGCTAATACGTGGATTAATATCTGTCTTACTAAGAGCTAGCTTCACAGCACTGCAGTCAGTTACAATATTGAATGTAATTCCCTGTAGGTAAATTCTGAATCTTTCTAACGCATATATAATAGCCATTGTCTCAAGTTCATAGCTGTTGTATTTACTTTCCGCTTCGGTCGTTCGACGACTGAAATACATAATCGGATGCATAAGATTATATTTTTGAAGTTGAAGTAAAATAGCACCGTAAGCATATGAGCTCGCGTCAGTATGTAGCTCTGTGTTAGCTGACGGATTGTAAAGAGCTAGCACCGGGGTACTAATTAATCGGTCACGAAGAGTTTCAAATGCGTTTAATTCCTCGGCACCGAATTTAATTGGTACATTCGTTTTTATTAAGTTATGAAGCGGTTTAGCAATCAAGGCAAAATCGGGTACGAACTTACGAAAATAAGTTGTGAAACCTAAGAATCTCTGTAATTGCTTTACGGTAGTGGGTTGTGGAAAAGATCGAATAGCTTCAACATTGCTCTTATTCGGGGTTATTCCAACCTCAGAGATAGTATATCCTAAGTATTCTATGTTCCTCTTCAGAAAATGACATTTCTTGAAATTAAGTTGCAGCCCGTATTTCGCTAAGAGCTGTAGAACTTCACGAAGGATAGTTAAATTTTCTCCAACAGTTTTAGTAGCGATTAAGATATCATCTAAATACAGAAGTATTAGTCCAGAATCGAGCAAAGACTTAAAAACTATATTTACAAATCGTTGGAACGCAGACGGTGCATTTGCCAGTCCGAAAGGCATCTTCACATATTCAAACTGAACATCTGGAGTCACGAATGAAGTAAAGGGCATAGCCGGATAAGGGGGTCAAAAGTGCCCTTGAACCAAATTAGACATATGATGCACCATTCGATAGGTTATCGAAAGAAACCCCTTCACACAAAGTTTCAACCCTCTATCTCGATCTAGGGGGTAGTAATGGCGAAAAAACGAAATATCAGTTTTTGGCATATTTCTCCCACTTAATGGCGAGTAAAAATTCTAAAAGAAATCTGACATATTACGTATATTGTGCCACATGTTCCAAAATTTTTTCGTATTTTTTTTATGTAAAGCTTAGGTACCAAAAATGAAAAACCCCCAAAAAATCAGAAAAATGCAGATTTCATAGTGAAGTTGGAAGAGCACCACTTTTATATTTTGACCGTAACAACATTATAACATAACTATTATCCTCAAAAAGTTTCATATTTTTTTGAAATCAGCAACATACTTGGAAAAATGAAAAACCGATTGTGTCGCCGTATTTCGTACGAAAAAGTAGCTTTTACTTTGAATATTTGTATCCTCTTTATTCAGTATGTATATTAAATGCTTCTAAACATTTCTGCCTTTGTCCAAATGGTGTACAATGGAAAGAAATTGAATTAATTCGATTAATTGATTTTTGACCGTGTCCGAGAATATGTGGAACAGGTAAAGAATTTCCAACAAGTTCGGTGGCGGAGTGGTTTAGGGCGCAGTTTTAGTTGTGGAACCGCTGCGTACTTTTTTGGTGTGAGTTCGAATCTCGCCTAGCATATTTTTTTTTTATTACATTAACGATTTCTTTTTATCCTAACTGTATAATATATATAAATAGTATGTATCGTAAAACATTTTACAAACATCTCAACAATATTTTAACTCCAAATATACATACATATAAATAATTAAGTAACAATTGTGAGGCACTTTCAATTGCGACATTTATCAATTTTGTATTAAAGATACTTATCTTTACTAAATGTGTATGATTGTGATGTTCTGTATACTCCAATTCTAAACAATTCGCGCTTTTAATGGTTACTGCTAATCCAGGCTGAAACAGAAACTCACGACCCAATAGAAGAGCATAAGTCATTGTAGAATCAGGTACAATCGCAAATCTGACTGTGAAAACATTGTTCGGTATCGACTTAATGCGCAACTTTAGAGTAACATACCCGTGTACCGTCAGAGGTGATTTGTTCAGTCCACCATAGTTGGTCTCGCACTTCTCTCGTACCAATGCATACTTACGAAAATACTCTAAGTAGGTGGTTTCCTTAACGATATTAATTGCACTGCCCGAGTCTACTAAAGCCTCGATGAAATAGTCGCGTTCCTTCGCTTCCGTCACCAACACGCAGCATCCATGGGTGACTTCCGTCAACGGGGTTCTGGGCGGTACATTCTCTTTATGTTGAGCCCATTGCCTCTGTGGTTCTCCCGATAAATCAACAACGGCTGTCCTTCCGCTCTTTTCTTGCTTGGATTTGGGACAATCCTTATAATTGTGCTCCACAGACCCACAAGTATAACATGAACCCTTTTCTCGTTTCGGCTTAGGGCAAAACGATGAACCATTTTCTCGTTTTGGCTTAGGGCAAAACGACGCCAAATGCCCGTCCTGGTTACAATTAGAGCATCGGAATTGCTTTTTATCCTTTTCTTTACTTGTAGTGGAATCATCTTTGCTTTTTTGAGAAACGAAATTTTTCTTGGTACCAACATCCATTTTTAAGCTAATGTTGTCGAATGCGGTTAATAATGCAGACAGCGACTTAAACGATTGCATCTTCGCTTGGTTTTTTAGTAATGCGTCTGGAATTCCTTCGATTAAATAATCGATCATTTCTTCCTCATCGATTGACAAACGGTTAGCCATAATCACTTTGTCATGATGATACTCGCTGTAACTCTCGTTTGATCGCCACAGCCTCTCCTCAAATTTCATCCCTAATTGCAATCTGTTAGGCTGATGATCGAACATACCTTTTAATTCTTGCAGTAACATATTAACGCCCATAGAAAGGTGTTTTGGCTTGGAAGGGAACCATTTCAGCGCCCTGCCCTTTAACTTGGTACCGACTAAGTGTTCGCGCCCGGAAATACCGTTGAATTATGAACGCGTGCGGTTTCAATGTATCTAAGACTACGGAGAACTACTGTATCCAAGAATGACTTGAAGGTTCAGTAGAACAAAGTGGACTGTATAATTTTTAACGTAATCCGGTACGCTGTCTATTTAGGGACTGTCCCTACTTCTCAATAATTACTTCGCGCTCGTGATCGGCGGTCGATCCACGAGGAAGTCGTCTTTTTTGTATCTTACGCGACTCGGGATCTGTTTCTTCCGAGGTGTACGCGGAGGAGTCTCTTTTCAATCTGGTCTTTACGTTTTTTTGGCGAAGCTGCCATGTCTCCTATTTTTGCTACTGCTTACTGATTGGTTCTCTTAATGTTTTGGAAATTACCAATCAGCAAGTCGAACTCCACTGGCCGCACCCTCCCTTGCGCCCTGGGCGCGCTACACGGGGGAAGAGTGTCACCGTGGGCCCTATGTGTGGGAGTGGGGTGGTGGCGATATCTGACAACGCGGAGAAGGTTCCTCCAGGTACTTATTGACCGCGGCTTCTGTACCGTTACAAACAGATGGCAGGGTACCCTTCGGAGCCTTCCCCGTTTATGACACGTCTTCGACTATTGAGGACGAGCAACGCGGATTTCTAAAACTAAGTAATAAACTGCGCCGTTGCTCGCCAGGAAATAGGTAACTCTAAATTGCATGCCGGCTGTAAACGAAAATTCCTAAATCTCAAAAATAGCCAGCTAGGCACGTCCGTGTCATAAAGAATATTCTAAACGGGATCCGCTAATCCCGAACACTAAGATTCTTGTAGTGTTATCATCCAGGTTATAGATATCACGCAACACTCTCACCTGTTTTTCCCAAAGAGGAAATGTATAACCAGATCTATCGAAATCACTTACAAGATCTCCCATGGCCTTAATGCTTACGTTAGGCATTTCAGTCGCAGAAACTGTAGACTGAGGAGAATTCCTTAACAGCTCGTTCTCCCTACGTGCTAATTCAAGTTCTCTACGCAGTAGTTCTGCCTCTCTTCTCATAAGCTCCATTTCTGTGCATCCCTTTCAATGATGCTAAGATCGTGCCTTTGACCAGACGTACCTGTCTCCTGATTAGGATTTGATATCTCCGTTATCTTATCTATCCAGGAACCATCCGGACAAGCTGCTTCCAGCCGCAACAACAAATCGGCTTTATTGCCGGAAGTGGCAAGATTCATTTGCTTCGCCACCTTCCGTAACTGAACTAACGTAAAATCGTTCTGATTCATCTTCTCAGATAGTATGGTTTCTTAAATAGCAAAATATAATGCCTGTTGTTCTGTCGCACGACTGCGGAACCGCTTAGAAGAAAGGATCGTAAACCTGTAGAAGCCCTTCGTCGTTTTGCAGCTCGACGAAAATATATTTTTGTCCGAGCAAAGGACGAGAGGTACACGTGTTTTACAGCCGCTGGGCCTAACGGTAAACGTGCGGACCGTGGCCAGCGGCTTGCAAACCACATGCCGCGCGGCGGGGCAACCACCCCCTTGAAGACACCCTCGAAAGGAGACTGGATGACGTCACGCGGGGCGGAAAAACCCAGGAAGCGCGTACCCTTGCGGTCGAGATGTCACCGTTTACAAAAGGTGGTACGACAAGCGCCACTGCCTTAGAGGCCCGCCAATTGGGACCGTTGTTTTCCGGCCTCTTCCGATCCGCTGATTGGTGCGCCGTGTAGGCGGCCAATCGGAGCCACGAAATATACAACGCATTCAATACCAGCGAATCGGAAAATTCGTCGTCTCCACTTCCGCGTGCGTTCGGTCAACGCAGCAAACTCACTTCCGGCGCGAACGAAGCGAGGTGAGTTTGCATCTCCAAGAGGGCAGTTAGCAAAAATCTCTCGAGGCGGACAGACCGCGAAGAACCGTGAAGCGAGTAATAAGCGAACAGCACACGACGCGCATAATCGACGTCGAGCCTTCAACGCAAACAACTCGTTATTTGAACTCCATCGATCCGGGAGTTAACGAACAATTCAAAAACGGTCGTCGAAAATATTCGGAATCTACGACTGAATTAGTTGGCCAAGGTTAGCTCGGCGGCCAACGAACGAACACCCGTAATGCACAACAAATCACATAAATTGCATAAAAGCGAGTAAAACCATAAATTACCCAACTACCGAACACGTGGTTTTCTAACCTCTCCGAAAACGAAGTCCCTTTTTTACTTGCACGCGGCCTCTTTATCCTACTTCTGAACTGTGAGAGGGTTTAATAATAAACTGAGGGCGTATTAATTAACAAAAGAGTTGACTTGGTTTATTTAACTGAACAGGATGGAAACGTGTTCTAATGTGTGTCTGATCAAAAAAACGTTCGATCTCGTACTTCGTCGTTTGTCTCTCTCCGTTTTCCGACACACTGCGCATCATCTCTCACGCATATGCGCGCACACACACACACACACACACACCTTACAGTATATCGTAATATAGTACAACAAGAATTAAATTTAGAGGTAACCCTAAAAACTATAGAAAAGATTGATTCAGCTCTTACAAAGTTTCACAATATCCTCGAAACGGTAATTTCTCAGGCCACACGAGAAAAAGTAAATTGTCTTCGTATCGTTACAAAAATCGTAACGCAACGTGAAATTGACTCCGCATAATTACTGTAAATGTTTACGTTTTCTTCGTAAATCATTGAATTTCTTGTATTTTAATTGTATTTATAATTGAGTGCAATTATTATCAAACGTATTTTACGTATATTTCTTTTACTTTTCTTACTGTCGCTAAATTAAAAGTTACGTTAAGCTTTTAGCTATGGCAGACTTTATTACACACCAGGCGTGACATACGGCGACCGGTGCTGTAAATAACGAAACTTTTCGTCAATATGCATTTTTTAAAAAGTATATGAAGTTTGTCAACACATCTGATACCAGGATTCGCTTATGTCTGATGGAAACAAGGAACTTTGCAATAATTATGATAAGATTTTCTGAGTGTCCATTGGTGCTAATCATTACTTTCCATAAATGTGAAACGGGCGCCTATAGGCGCCAAGCGTTTGTATTGAACAATGTGAGATATGTGAGTATAGGCGCCAACAGTACTTAGAAGGGTTAATTTGACATTACATCACTAGTAGTGATATTAAAAAGATGGTTACCACTTGAATGTTAAATCTCAGGATCCTCATATCATTGAAATCCATTCTGATTTCTCATTCTTTCATCTTAATAAAGGCCCTATCCTTTACTCCGTGGTGCATGTTCTCCTCTTTCTCTTTTCATCAATCACGGTATAAATGGTCTTTATTGTTAGGTCTTCCGCCATCATGGCTACTGCATATCCTTAGGAAAATGTATGCATGGAAGATATAACAGACCAGGGTAAAATTTAGCGGAAACTGTATAAACGTAATTCACAAGTTTAATATGCATTTAAAAATAGTGATACGAGGTAAAAGCTGTGGCAACTTCCAAACAAAAGCAGAAATATCTCTATCATAATAAGGTTTGGCCATCACTAGCTTATAATCATAATTATTTTTAAAGGTGTATATGTTTGTGGAAATTCGAGTACATCTTCTGGTCTGACAATTACACTAGCAAAGGAGAATAAAAGCAATAAGTTCACTCTAGAACCAGGAGCCTTAGTTTTAGCGGACAGGGGTTGCTGTTGCATTGATGAATTTGACAAAATGTGCAAACAACATACGGTAAACTTATTAGAATTACTTAATTTAACGCTAGAATTACCAACAGTTAAAGTATTCTTACCTATACTAAAAAAATCGGTAATACTATGTTGTTGGAAATCTATAAAATTTTTGTAAAGAATTACGAATAAGTTATCTTGATCATGTTGGTAGTTCCAAGTATTCACTATCAAATATACAATCGTTTAACTGCGGATTCTTATGTGAATTGAATAGAAATACAATAAACTTTCATAGAAACTTAGGTAACTGTGCATAAAAGGGTCATATCGCCGATTTCTATGAAACTCAAATATGTTATAAAACACAACATTTTCAACATCTTTACCCCATACAATCTCCGCGCGACTTTAATTTCTAAGATTTTCGTGAAAGACTGTTTCTACTACTATAATAAATTTTGCCTATGTTTATGCGTACGTAGCAGTATATGCGTCAGTATGGGAATATCACTTACCTACTGTTTCTACAGGAGGTCCGGTCAGCCCTGGGAGAAACTGCTATGATCCAAACTAAAATGAAAATCAAGAGTTCACATAATCGTCGCACGGCTATTTTACAGCGACCGTGCCGCTGTTCAAAAAGTGAAGAGACGAGAGTATCGTCAGCGACAAAAGAACAATGCACGGCTACCAGCTTGCTTCTGAACATTTTCAGAAAGAACAAAAAAATTCTGTGTCTTAAACTCCTTTGTGACGGTACTCTAATACCTTAACTGCCTTACAACAGCTGATCGACATAGTACTGTTGTGCGTTGAGCGCGTAAAAGCCCATTTTTAATTGTTTATAACTAAAAAACGAAGCCTCAAATGCGATTTCGTTATTCTTGATTTTCGTTTTTTTTTGGCTCATAGAATCACTCCTTGCAGTTTTGCTCGGGACTGACTGAACGCACTGTGTAAACATATCGTGATGACCGGTAACTAAGATGTATATGGAGTGAATTTATAAATTGCGACTTGTGTAACTGCATAACAATATGTTTAAATTTTATAAAAATCGGGAAGTGTACCGTTTTATGCACAAATATCGAAACTTATTTCATCTTCCATGTCAGAGCTGCGCAATACGAGACCGACCTTTCTTACCTGGGAAAAATGCTATGTCACGGCATTGCCATGTTCGCGTCCAGCAATGTAGCGTCACCGTCCAGAAGTAGGGCGTAATAGACATTTTCAACTTGAAGCTTTAAAAAATCAACATATTAAAAACTCGAAACACTTAAAATTCGAAGCTTTAAAAGTTCCAAGCATTGAAAATTTGTAGCTTTGGAACGGTAAAATATTAGAAATTCCATATATTGTCGATAATTTTGGAGATCGTAGCTATGAAAATTCGGAGCCGTAACAATGCAAAATGCTATAATTACAAACAATGAAAGTTCCATGCTTTGAGAATTTGATACTTTTAAAATTCAAAGTTTCGGAAACTCAAAATATTAAAGATTCGAAATATTAAAAATTTAAAGATGTTCAAATTAAAAGTTATATACAAGGAGTCCCTGAATAAGTAAGAAATATTTTATGTACTAATTCGGTAAGTAAAGACAATGAAGAATGTTTATATATACATATGGCTTGTCACCTTGTTCACGAGATATAATGAAGTTTATATTCTTCCGTTTTGCATGTGATTACTTACACAAGAGATGTTCAAAAAGGTTAGCATGCATTTCAACACATACATGAAGACACCTTCTTATCGATGTACCATAACTACTCTTCCAACACTTCCTGATATTTCTTCAGTTTGTTGAAACGCTTGTTCAATTCTGTACTGTAGCATTTTAACACTTTCAATGAGCGTTTCTAGTACTGTGGATTTTAAGTATTCCTACAAATAAACACCCAATGGATTTAGATAAGATGAGCATGCAGACTACTCTACGGTGGAACAATAATTACATTCATGACCACAGGCGTATTCCTGCATGCGTTGAAATGCATGATAATCATTTCGATCATATTCTATGAAGATAGTGACTAGATTGCGGGACTCTATGCAATTATGCAAAATTTAGGTGTGGAGAAACGCATAAAATGCACGTAATATACAAAAGTATAGAAAATATTCAAAATACAGTGCATCTTATCATATTCTGAAGCTGAAATCAATCTGTATTTATGTTTTATTTCTATATTTATATTTGCAAACATATGAATTTGCATAAAAATCCACAGTCAGTAATGACATACAAAATTTACTACATCTTATAAATAGAGTAAAATAAGATATATATTTATATAAACTTTCTTCGTTACGTTTAAATACTAAATCAGTACCTGAAACACTTCGCACTTATTTAGGAATATCCTGTATATGGGTCATTCCACGTCAAATCGATCACTTGTTGACCTCGATGTCAGGAATTTTGTTTACATTGAAATATGTTATAATTTTGCAAAATTAGGAGGGATTTAAGTCATCATTTTGTTCGTGACGAAATTGTTTACAAGATACAGACCTCTGAATTTTGAAATTTTTATCTATTTTTAAGAAACTGCGATGCACTTCAGAATTTTTATCTGAAAAACTATTTAGCGAATTGAGTTGCTTTTTGGAGTTTTAATGTAGACGGTTTGTTGTATTCAAATAAGTGTTCTTTACATTGAAAAATTAATTTTGTACTGTTAAAAATTGTAAACAAATTCTTATTTTGTAAATTTCATCTTGAGGTCTAGGGGTCTAACAGTTTAAAGGAGAAAACAAGAAGAAAAATAGTAATAAGTGGACTAATTGTAAGTCCTTAAAGGCACAAATAGAAGAATTCACCAAATATTTAGAAATAGTGTTTACTACTGACAGCATAATTACAACACTTCCTGTTAGTAGAATTAAAAAATTCAATTTAGAATTACTTTGACAGAAGTACAAAACTTAATAAGATAACTAAATATCAATAAGTCTCCGGAATATGGTCTTATGTTTGGAAAAATCCTGAAGAAGTTATCAGTTTTGTTTAATAATATTCTAAGCTTGTCATACTTTCTAATAACGTAGAAGTGTGCCGAACCCATTATGATATACAAATGTGTCAAGGACCCAACAGATCTTTTTATAGTCCTATAGGCCTCCATCTTTTCTCCACATTCTATCCAAAATGCTCGAAAATTAATTCAATAGAGACTTCAAGACATAATGAAAGAAAAATGTAATACCGGGGACTGTCAGTTCGGCTTCAGCAAGACACAATACTGTTGACCAGATTCTTTGATTGACAACTGAAATATTAACAGTATCAGAACAAACAAAGTACTGTACTACAGTATTCTTACGATTAGATATAGATATAGGCGTTTAATCATGTCTGGCAGTAAGGCCTCCTCAAAAACCTAGTTGAAACTTTTATAAAATCAGATGGAGGAGACATTAAATTAGTCTAAATTATTTATTGTTCAACATAGGATGTTTTTATTTTAGCGAAAAATAACGACAAAGTTACTATTTCAGGTAAACAATTTTTTTTACAAGGAACTGATCCATTTGTTTATTTATAAGTCACAAAAAAATTAAAATATGGAAAGGTCCTACGTCAGGCGATAGAGAATATATTTAAGAATATTAGTGCTAAATTTTATAAGAATCAATGTAGTTTTATTTCAGTTAAATGTAAAGAATTAAATATAAAAACTAAGGTAGATGACGCCTACTGGATAAATAAAGGAAGGAGAGGTAGTATGATAGTAGCAAAATTTCTAAACTGAAAAGATAAGAAAATGGTAAAGATAAAGAGAAATAAATTGAAATGGAAAACATTATTTATAGATAAAGATTTAACTAGGAAGGAAGGAGAAATATAAAGAAATATCAAAGAACTTGCAACAGAAGGGAAGAAAACAGTATATAAAAAACTATAAACAGATGGTAAAAATTACTTATAGGAGGAAGGAATTAGTCTGGAGCAGGTAAAGTTTTTGAGCCCACAGAGTTTTGAGAATCTCTGATTCATCAAAGATACGTAGAGTTCGGAAAGATCCGAGTAAACCAAGAGATTCTGATACTCGTTTTCTACAAAGGCACCGTCCGAGTTCCATATAATAAGAGAAGGATAACCGAAAAAGTAAAATGCAGGGAACAAAGAAAACAAGAGGAACAGGGAGAATAGAAACAATGAAGAAGATAGAGGGAAAATATTATAGTTTGAGAAAAAGAGAGAAGGAAAATACTCAAGATAGGATTTTGGAATCTGACAGAACAATGGGAAAAAATTAAGGGAGAGATCACCATAAGAATTTGAGTGGAAATGCCAATACGCAGGAAAGGACAATGTAAAAGGAAGGGTGTGAGAAGGAATCATCGGAAAAGTGAAAAGAGTAGTAGAAGTAATTAAAATTGGAAACGGAAGAGAGAACATACAAGACAGAAAAACAAAATTGCAATACAGTTTATAGAGCATAATGACAGTGACGAAATAGTGAATGAAACAGAACGCAAAAGGTGATAATAGGAGGACACTTTACCGCGAAAATTGGACAGGAAGGAGAGCTAAGTGAGATACATAGATAAAGGGAAATGATGGACAAGAAGATAGAAAGACTGGATTAAAAACAGTAAATGGGACAAATACTAGGGGCGGTGGGGGAAAGAGCTAAAGAGTGAACGGTAACACAGAAGGAGGCGAAAAAGAAGAATTTACCTATGTGGGTCCAAGAGAGAATACAGTTACCAATTATATAATAACCGACGTAAAAACGAGAGACAAAATCAAGAAACTAGGGACTGGGGAAAGGATTGAATCGGATGATATGTCGCTAACGGTGGAACTGTACAGGGCATCAAGAAATTATACGTCATGATCTTTATATACGTGGTTCGTATCGGTGGAAATCCGTCAAAAAAGTGGACAGCAAAATTGACCTTAACCGGTTTCTTCAAGGTCAAATTTTTTTACTGCATCATGTTCTACTCATCAAGAGGGTAAAAAGTGTTAAAAAACCATGAATTAAAACTCAGCCGTTCTTTTGAAAAATGATGTTGAAATTCCAATATCATTTAATCTCAGTTTATGCAATGTTTTTACATTTTACAATCAGGTACAGCATAAACGCAGTGGTTTCATTAAAGGTTTACTGTCGTGCTTTGTCTTAGATTTTCAAATATCTAACAGTTCATGTTATGGTACGAAGGAAATATTTATATTTCAACTACGTAAAACATAAATGGCCAATTGATCTATTTTTGTTTACTTAATTGTCACTTTGTCTGTAACACAATCTATCAGATTTATTATCTTCTCTCTACGAAATTACGATTTAGAAGGGATCTTGTGAGCGAGTTAAGCAAGTTAGATCTAAATGGTGCGAAATAAGTATAAGAACATTAGACAACTACTTTGAGCTGTTGACAAAGCGGGAGGAAATTATTCGTTAGCAAGGCAAATATACCGCAATAGAATTGGAAATAACGAAAGACCACTTAAAGTTGAAGAGATACTAGATTGACGCGATTTTAAACGAATCGACCAGCAGTTTAGTGATAAAGAATCAATAATGCGTCACATTTCTACACATTGAGTAGCTGGCCGACCTCGCGTTCATTGGCGTAAAAGGGAACAGGTTATCGTCCTTGCTCATGTTTATCCGTTGATAAGTTTACGTAATATAGGTAAACAAATGTCATGTAGAAGCTGGCCAACAAACACACTTGCTGCAGTGAACCCGGTGCTATTGTATGGGCACAAAGAAAAAAACAGACGAAGAAATTAATTAAGTATTTTAAAACTAAGGAATATTGCAGTTTAAAACATGGTAATAATATACAAAAATTAACACTAATGAAAATTTTATAGCATTTGCAAGAGCAGGAGAGAACTTTAAGCATTCTTTGTTCTTCTGATACGTATTATTATTTTGGTAATCGTAGAAATTTTATTTTTGTATCTTATCATAAACTAGGTTACGGAACGCATCCTTAATTAAATTTTTTAATCATTGAATGAGGATTTCTGTGGGCCCAAACCTACAAATCATTTTGTGGATTCCGAATGCTGCTGCTCGAGAAATTTCTTTCATCAGTAGACTACACATGTGTAAAAAACATGGTTCATGCTGCAATTTATTTAACATCCAATGACAGAAACTTCGTCTTCGCGAAAAATTCGTAGCACTATCTCGTGAGAAATTTCTACTCGTGTATGTTACGTAGATCCATTGGCAGATAAGCATGAACAAGAGCGATAACTTGATCTTCATGCTAATGAACACGGGCTCGGTCAGCTCCTTGATGTGTAGAAATGAAACTCAATGTTGATTCTTGATCACTAAACCGCTGATTGATCCGTTGAAAATTGTGTCGATCTGGTTTTAGTGATTTTCCGTTATGTTTAACTCTAACGAATAATTTCGTCCCTCTTCATCAATATTATCATATTTGTTATATGTTATATCTAGCATAACTTTTGTGTATTACACCACATTTGACTTTAAAATATGCCATATAATATAAACAAAACCGAGCTTAAAAGCTAGTAGAACTTCAATATCATTTTTCGAGAGAACGGTTGAGTTTTGACCCATGGTTCTTTTGACACTTTTTACTCTCTCCATAAGCAGAACGATATGCTATCGAATGGTGTAACAAAAGAATAATTTCGTTCATTAAAGGCATTTTTGACCGCCTTATCCAGTTATACTATTTCTCTGCGACAACAAAATATCCGGCCTTGTATTTTATGTAGTATATTATCTATTGTCAATAATTGTTTATTGGTTGAATAATGATTAACAGTGTCTCATAGTGTATTATCAGTATGTGTACAATTGTGATTTAATTCCTCTATGAATATCTATAGCGGCACATAACTGCACGACTTTTCTACAACGTTACTTTCCGACGACTCGCTTGAACTGCGCGAAAAAGAGAAAGATTTTCCCCTTTCTATCATTCCCACCATTCATCCATTACGCACTTCTCCCGCCAAAACCAAGTATGGCAAAGCTGAGTCCTTAGAGTCAGAGATGGTTTTCAATGGACCTGTACGCCTGCACTTTCCCTTGCAAACCTTCGCTTTCCCTTTTACAATCTTTTATCGCTCACAACCCACAACCAGTCCTCCGCATGTACACGAAATCTACGATACTACACTTATTTGTGATTTATTGCTACGAGTTAATTATGATTCTAACTACTTCTGATGTTATGATCCTATTGTATTCTGAATTGGTGATGTTACATGTGACGCGGGGACGGTAAGGGGGGGAGGTGCATAACCGGTCGCATGACAGAAAAATACATTAGATGATATGTCTATTCTATACTTGGTCTGTACTAGAGGCATTTGACGAGAAAACACTGTATGTTGGCAGTAAATATTTGGCTCCGGAAGTTGTCCAAATTAACAAGGCATAGTATATGGGTCTAGGAGACACGTTACTATAGCTTCCCGTTTTGCCGATTCTCTATACTCATGCGAGTAGATGTTGAGCAGCTCTGTTCTACCAAGAAGAGGACCCGCAGCCTGACGCTGATTTTTTGATCAGGCTTTCTTCGGTTTTGGGATCATATGGCTTATAGTTTTTGAGATATTTAACTTTAAAGTTATTAGGGATGTTTATTTGATAAAGTATAGGTATTTACGTTTATCGGAAGTAAATGTGGCAGAGTTAATACGACAATTGGCTAATAATACTGTGGTTGTTGGCTTTGAATCTTGTAGGAAGAGTATTTTTATAGGAACTTTTTTCAATTTATTTTTTTTAATCATACCCTTCAATATAATATTCTACTTTTCAAGATACCAACACCTACTAAAAAAACAACCACTAATTTGCAATTCATGTAATGTAAAACTGGCAAGTAACCACCTCATCTTCGAGTGCTGGAAGTACCAAATCCAAACAGAGAAGTACAAGCTAAACCCAACCTTAACACTAATATCATCGAACCACATCAATGATACTCTACAATTCGTAAAGGACACCAATCTGTTCGCGGAAATATATTATTGAAGAAGTCGCTAATGATCTAGCATTCAATATGACATTAAACTCCATTTAAAAAAAATATTCTATTTTTGACTCACCTTAAAGTATATTTTCTTAAACAATGAATTTAATGTTTACTTTAGGTATAAGTACACATTTTATCAATCTGAATCGGACGGCGTTCCCATTGGAATCGAATTCAGAATCTTGTACCTGGAAAATTACAACTGTCGTTCGATGCACATGGTGCCTAAAATTTGTATGTTTCGAGTACTTTTACGAAAAATATCATCTAGATTCATGCACTTCGTATATTCATAGTAAAAGTTCATTGTTTTAAAAAATATATTATTTTAAGGTGTGTCAAAAATAATATATTATATTGTAACAATTCAAAATAAAAATTAAAAAATTTTAAAAAATATTTATAAAGATATTTTTCTCGCAAGGTTTGAACCCACAAGCACCAGCAGTATTTGCTAGTCAATTCTATTAATTTCGCCACGTTCATTTCCAATAAATGTGTTTGTACTTAGCAAGTAAACGTCGGTAAGAACTTTAAAGTTAAATATCTCAAAAACTATAAGCCGTGTGTTCCAAAAACCGAGTGTCATTAGTCTTAGTTTTTTATGCCCTATCACAGAGCGAAACCCGATCAAAAGGTCAGCGTGGCTTCGGGTCCTTCTCCTTGTAAATTTTACGATGTATTCTTTATTTTGGATATCTTGCATATGTATGCAATAAATGTGTAAAAATCTGCAGCTTGTTAATTATCTTGTATGCAAGAACAACTTTTTATTTAATTACAGGTTTTATTGGAAGCAATGGAACAGCAGAGTGTAAGCGTTGCTAAATCGGGAATAATATGTTCGCTTCCTACAAGAACATCAATTCTCGCAGCTGCCAATCCAGTCGGTGGCCGATTTAATAGAAATAAAACAATTATGCAAAATTTAAAGATGAGCGCTCCTCTGTTATCACGGTTCGATTTAATATTTCCATTGCTGGACGAGCCAAATAAAGTGCGTATTTAATACTATTGGGTCCTTCCACGCCAATCGATTACTGTTTGACCTCGATGTCAGGAATCTTGTTCACATTTCAATATGGCATAGCCACCTAAAGTTAGGAAGGGATAAGTCATGATTTTCCTATTCTCGAATTGGTTTAAAAAATAGGAAGCTTCAAATTTTTGAATTTTTACCTATTTTAACAAATCGGATTGCATTTCAGTGTTTATCTCAAAAACTAAATATGTTAGATCAGGATGCTTTTTTCTAATTTTAATGTAGAAGGTTTAGCGTATTCAAATAAATTTTGTGTATATTGAAAATTTAATTTTGTAGTATCGAAAATTATAAACAAATTTATGCTTTGCAAATTTTACCTTGAAGACCCGCGGGTCTAAAAATTAAAGAAAATATGACCATATTGTTTGAAATTTCTGATATAAAATGAATTCTTTTTAAAAATGGTATTTCGAAAATTAATGTTATTAAGCTATTTAAAGTTTAAGTATATGTATTTATGATAGTTCCACTTCACTAATAACAATAATAAACTAAAAATAATAAACTTTATAACCAACAGGAAGAACAATTCTGTTAGATTAAACGATAAAAGTTCACACAGGATGCAGACTGATTCGCAGTGAACACACAGTTACTTAGAAAAATGAGCATAGGTTGGTAATGAAAATTGGTAGGAAAATGAATAGGAACAGACATATTCAAATTACATACAATAGATATTTTATTTGTATATTTTAGAAGATAAGGCATAACAAAATTTTAAATAAAATGAACAATTTTTTTATATTTAACAAAAGATTTAAGACTATACTTATATTTAAAACTATTAACAAACCTTTTAAAAATTATTTACAATCTGATACTTGATAGCATCAATATTCGCTTTGAGATGACGTAAATTAATTTATGTACAAAGAAAGATGGAATATTATCCCATCCTTCCTTTAATTTCTGCTGAAAATCTTTAATATTTGTGAAATTATAATCATTTAATTTAGATTATATTGCTCTTTACATACTTTCTATGAGGTTGAGATCGTGTGATTGGGGAGGTGTTTCCAACTTTTTTTATATATTATATTATTCGATAACCATAAAATACAGGACATGTACTTCTAGTGTATGTCTCCTTGAAGATAATATCTCCTGCATTCTTAATTTTTGGGCAATTTTTTTTAGTTTTTTCTTTTTTGATATTTCAATAGTTTGATTTATTCATTATACAGTTTATATATTCACTATTTCTAAACCTATTTGCACTTTTCTAATTTCAATTCGAAATCACTATTTCAATTTGAACAAAATCTGATATCAAGGACAAAAAGTAATTGATTCAGCATGGAATGACCCTATTTCATTTTTAGCAATATAATGTTATGTTGTTCTAGCTTATGGATGATCTATTATGTAAACATGTTATGTCCATTCATTCTGAGTTAAATACACCTAGTAATGTACAAAGTGGAACGTATCAACATAGAAATGCAGGAAATATGGACGAACTTTCATTAAGGTAAATATTAGATTGGTGCATACGAAACGTCGATTTTCCAAAGTTCAAGATTGGGGGACGAGTACAAGTTTCTTAATTTTGTAAAATGATTAATTGTAATAAATTACATTAAAGAAGAAGAAATTTACTGTAATGTAGATACGCGTGTGTTATATTCAAATTATGAAGACTTCATTGTTTGACATCATGAGTAATCGAAATATTTTTGTATTTACTCATGAAAGTTTAACTTCGTCAAATGCAGCATAAAGCTATTGAAACTGGAATTGGGAGATTATAGAAATAGTACAATAGTTTAACATTGATTTGCAAAATTTAAGACCTATAATTTTACACTGGGCAGTAGGTTACGACGAAGATTAGAAAATCTTGAAATTGGTGTTTCTTATTATTATATAATAATGAAACTAATTCATTGTTGGAAAGAATTATATAAAATCATCTAAAAATTATTTTATTCAAATATATGAATATATGTAATATTTTGAAGGATCTATTTATACTTAACGTTATTACTTCGAAAAACATTTCATATGGACTATTCTAATAAAATGTATAATTATTGTGCAAACAATAGTTTCTGAAGTATTCTGTTTTCAATAATTATCATATATATTTTTAATAATCAAATATTTATTTAACAATTACATAAAATCAACAATTATATTTATGGATGTTTAACATTCTTAACATTTTCAACATAAATTTTAATTTAGTGTAACTTAATTCTTATTGTAAAATATTTAAAATGTAAATTAATTTTAATTGAACAATACTTCACATTTAAAAAAAAGATTTCTTAATATTTTGAATATGATTACCTTTATAGTAAAAAAATGTATGTAAAATTATATCTTATATGAATGTGAAACTTATTTTTTTTATTGAACACTTCTGTTTTAGGGAAAAACTTATATCTTCCGTAGTTGAATACGGGAATGCAATCCCGCAATCAATTCTCAGAAAATATATTTCATATGCAAGGCAATATGTGAAGCCAAAATTGAATGAGGAAGCAGCTGTGATATTACAAAACTATTATTTAGAACTTCGAAAGAAGAGCAATAAATTTAGTGATTTATCTGTGTGTAATCGACAGTTGGAAGCTATGATACGATTAACAGAGGTACCCAAATTTTGTCACTTTTCGTGCGGCAGGTCCCCGTGCCATCCTTTTTTACTGAACAAGTTTTGGTCGTCGTATCGGGTAACCATATGGATGAGAGGATCTTTTGAGGGTCAAAGGCTGTGAAATCGGAATGGGATCTTTTAATGGGTTCATACATCATCGTTTAAAACACTTTTAATACTTGAAGTATGTTTGATAAGTTCTATACGCAAGGTATATAAAATACATAAATAGAATAGGTAAATACTCTAAATACTAAATATATACAGTGTGTTCAATTTATTTTAAAATGGTTGAATATTTCGAAAGGTGTAAAAAATACGAAAAAATGTTTCTAACAAAATTGTAGAGGATTAGGGAGCATATTATGATGGGATTTGTTTGACCTTGAAATAACTCCGGTGTGTCCCATGAAGATCATGTTTAATTTCTTAAATGGAATTCTACATCTTTTGTACAGGACAATTTTGATATACGAGACGCCGCAGTTAACGTGCCGCCAGTATTAGCGTTATTCGATGTGTATTGTGAAGAAGTTACGCTTTCGGATTTTGTACTGTCCGTCCGCGGTAAGTTGGGCGACGGAAAGAATGGCGAAAATGCGGATCTGATTAGTTAGAGACCAAGCGCCTTCGACACAGTTATAAAGATAAGTCACACGTATTAGCATCATTGGCTGAACCGTTATGTAGTAAAGAGGACGAGTCACACGGACGAACGCAAGCAAAGTCCCGCTTGCTCTGTGCCCACTTACCGCGGACAGACAGTACATCATGGTGGCTCTCATAAGAGTCGGGTTTATGTGTCTACCACAACAGTTTAGAATGCAAGTACTTATATTCCATAGTATAATGTAAATTGGGACCCTGGTAATGGTCCTAAATAGTAATAATAATCTTTCGACTAGTCAAGTCCCTAATTAAGCATTTGACGCAAAACAACCTTGACCCAATATTCTTGCCAGGAAAAAAGTAAGAGTAGATTAAATAGTCCTGCGATAAAGATGTTTCCAGTAACAATACGGACATGTCAAAGCCAGAACGCAGGCATGGTGCTCCCTAAGTTTTCCGGGAGACTCAAAGAGTTAATCGAGCAATTATTTTTGTTGGAGTAACAGTTCCTTTCCATTTTACAACACCTGTAAGAAATATGGCCACAATAAATTCTTGGAGTCAATGAAATGAATGTGGTAGATCGAAACGTAGATTTTATAGCCACCAGATTTTTCAGGGTATAATTTTTTTCGGGGGGGCTACTCGAAGCAAAAAGGTTATGATACACCCGTTGCTCATGTAACTCAAAATGCAAATAGTGCTTTGAAAATATTATAGAGTCAGCTACAAGAATATATAACAAAACATATACAGTTCCATTTAAGAAATTAAAGGTGGCCTTTATGAATACTCATTATTGTAATATATTATGATCTTGCGAACTATAATATTATTATAAACAGTCAAAATGAGCTACAATTTTTTGAATAGCATGGTGTCCGAATCTTATTTTGAGATTAAACGAACTTACCTGCAAGTGAAGTTCGATTATAATTATATACAGGGCTTCGTTTAAAGAGATTACAGATGTACTGTAGATTTACATCGGTCCTTTAGGGGTCACAATGTTAAGGACGTACTAAAACAAAAACCTATAGCACGTCCGCTTTTTTTGTTCTCCTTGTTAACTATGATCTCATTTCTTTAGAGTGTAGCGGGGAGACTGCGGAAGGGGTTTGGGCTGAATGGAAATAACTCGCGTGTGTAATACATAATTAGATATATTTTGGTTAAAATTATGATACAGAACACTGGATGCACTTAGATACAAATATACGCGGCGAAGGGGTTTGAGCGCGAGCCACCCACGAGGCGCGTCCAGAGTCGAAGTCTGGGAAGGGTTGATGTTACGCGTTCGTGAGGTGCTGTGTGGTCCGTGCTTGTCCACTCAGGAAGTAAAGCCGAAGGAAGGCAGTGGTTATCGTCCGTATAGATGTCCACTCGAGGGAGCTTCTAGGAGCGATGAATCGCGTTTTTCCTAATTCTGTCAAGGGTGTGTCGGCCTTTTATCTTTCGCTGGGAGTCTGGGCCCACGCAAGTGGTAGAATGAGGGAGTTCAGGTCGTATGCGTATAGGGCGGACGACCGTCGCGGGGGGTGTGCGTACGACAGAGCCTCAGGGGCGCTATTCTGATGGCTGCTTGGTGTACTAACCTCTGTACACGGGGCGTTACAACCTCCCCCTCAAAATCGTGTGTCGGAACGACGCAAGGTTTTGCAAGAAGGGTCAAGGCCTCTAGGACGTCGTTTTGCGAGGTCGTCCTCGTTTCTGGATAGGTCGAATCGGTGCGACTTCCGCCTGAGCGGAGGACTCCTGGAAGGCGGTCAGGGCAGACGTATGATAGACTCCCATTGACTTCGCGAGGTCCGTGGGGCTGGCAACTTCGTAGATGCATGGTTCTCGAGCAGCGAGAACTTCGTATGGGCCGTCTCGTTTCGGAGCGAACTTGCTACTTCGAATAGCTGTAAGCTATTATATGGGTGGGTTATAATTTCTTCGACCGAGACCTTTCATATAATTATGATCAAACTTCACTTACAAGTTAGTTTGATTGACCTCAAATTATATATGGGGCCTCGTTCTCAAGATTACGGACGTCGTTGCTTCGAGATTGTGATTTACAATAAAGAGAAGAACAGAAAATTTAAAACAACTTCATTTTCAACTTTTTAAATAAGAAAGCTTTTTTTAAAATTTATGAAATTATTGTTGTCTTATTGGTTGTGATTGAATTAGACGTTTGTGGATGACATGTTTTATTATTCATATACAAACACATGTTTACTTATCATTTTGTGTGGCGAATTGTATGAACTTATTCGTATTAACGCTCTCCTTTGTGTTTTCTTGCTCCAACGATGTCATTTCGTCGTTCTACATTTTTTTCTTAATTGTTGCCAATTTCTTGGCTAGTCTTTTAATTGCGTCCGTATTTGGCATTTTGAACACTGTATCCAATCACTGTAAAAGCTGGTTAACACTAATTTATGCACTCCACGTGTTATTTCTAGAGCACAATGGAGAGGGAATGAGATCATAGGTACCGAGGGGAATAAAAGAGCGGGCGTGTTATGTTTTTGTTTTAGTACACTCTGAACGTTGTAGCACTTAGAGAATCGATGGGAAACTACATCTGTAACCTTAAGAACGAGGCCCGAAATATAACAAGAGTCATTGTACATACAGTAACTACAAAAAGTATTCGTACACCACTTCCAGCAAAATTCACCAAATACCAAAATCCTGACTTCAATGAAAGTTCGCACGCTTGTAGGGCATCATGAAATATACATAGAATAATTTTTTTGTCGGTAGGAAATCCCTTTGAGGGGTTGAAATCAACTGTCTAAGATTTCAGCATGTTTTTATTTTTGAAATGCAATTTTGTCTGAGACTTTTTTTACCATAAGGTAATAGAGCATGAAAAACTAAACATTTTTTATACGAGAAGTTTCTCTGTCTCTCTCGCACCGTTACAAAGATACAGAGAAATTAGTAGCCGCCGTGAGCACAATAAATAAGGAAATCAGGAGTGAAATTAGTCCTTACAATGCCATTTGTTCTACGGGTTTTTTAAAGTAACTTCGTGATGGTGCTAGATACAGCAAAACCTTTCGTATTTAAAATGTTCAGTTCCTAATACTGTATCATCTTATTTTTAAAAAAATCCCAAGCAAAATTCTATTTAAAAAAATGAAAACATGTTGAAATTTTGGGGAGTCGATTTCATAAATCCCTCATAGGGATTTCCTACCGACAATAAACTTGCTCCATGTACGGTCCATTATGCTCCACAATCTTTCATTAAAATCAGGACTATCGTATTTGGTGAATTTTGCTGTATGAGGTGTATGCATACTTTTTGTAGTTACTGTATCTACATCGTACCTTGACATCAAATGAAAGAAATATTAAATTTATTTTATTTTCATATGGTGTGAAGTTTTTATATAATCACGTGGGCTATTTGCGAAGATTAGGGCGAAGTCCCCATGAATTAATTTAGTAGTTTTTATTAATATTTGATATAAAATAAAGGTATCAAACGTGGGTGAGCGTATTCAATCGACAGGTTAAATACTATTATTATAATAATAACAAATTAGTAGGTTACGTGTATAATCAGCAATATGTCGAAGTATTTAAACGAGAATATAGAAATATTTTTAAATGTAAGGCTGTTAGTGCGTCTAGAACCCACTCTTATTTCATGTGATTCTTCCCTGGAAGAGACTCCGTGTTTCTCGTAGAGTCTATCCTTTTCTTTTGCCTTTGACTAATCATGGCCGAGGCAATACATTTACTGATGCGGCGTCATGTACAGTAGCTTAAGTTAACCCGCACGAGAAGTGTTAAGTTGAAATTGTACTTGATGAAATGTTTTAAGCATTTACAGTTCATGTTTATATTAGGATTTATGTTCGTGGCTTTTCCGAGTATAAGCCATGACCTTAAGGAACTATATTTCGACGTTTTGCCAACATTACACCTAGGTTCTTTTGACAAAGTGTGGAAATCAATTTTTATACGACAGTAGATAAACATTGTAGTTCACACTTAATATAAGAAAACTTTAAAGGGTTTCTATTAAGTGGGTCTTTATTTCTGAGATAATATTTGTTTGAAATGTTGTACGTAGTTAGTAATGTCTAATATCTCAGGTATACAAATGATATTAATCAGAAAGAAATGTACATAGGTACGATGGTAGAGTAGTAGGTGTTTTTTTAACTTTTCTTTAACTTCTTTTACTTTCTATTTTAAGTGTATGCAATACAATTTTATTTTTTGTTATTTAATATTAATGTTTAAGATCAAAGTCTACATAATTTTAGATTTGGATCCTTACTAATCACCTCGTATCGTAATGGAATAAATGATGAAACCTGCTATAAAATTGCAGGTATCGATACTTTCGGTGTAACAGATTCATACTGAAAAATATTTTTTTTATACATATGCACAAAAATACCCATAGACGCTATAAATTTATATTACTGCAAGCGTACTAAAAATGCACTTTCGAGTTTAACATTCACGTTAAATAAAAGAAAACGAAATTATACTGTAAAAATTTGGAATAAAATTGAATACGATATTTCCAAAAGAAAGCAAAAAAAAGAAAATAGTACCAGGCAAAGGGACTTGAAGCGGGGATCGCAGTGTTATGAAGCGTACTACTTTACTCTTGTCCTTACGTTTGCTTCTTGGTAAAACCTTTCACACAGCTGGGCTACTAGGTGATACTGACTATGTCAAAACTTTAGACAAATATATCTCGGAACTGAAGGTACATTTAATGGAAATCTTTTAAGGTTTTCGTATACTAGATGTGAACTACAATATTTATCTAGTATAGTTTAAAAATCGACTTCTCACCCGTGCGTTCCCCTTATAAGGTCTGCAGCGTAGCTTGTACAGATATCGTCTAATTAGACCGGGACTGCGCAATGTGAGACCGAATCTTCTTACCTTATAGACGCGTAACGTGACGCCATTATCCGCATACACGATCAAGGGAATTGGCGGAATTGCCTAGAAATAGGATCCAATAGAGACCCTAAATTGGAGGCATTGAAAAATTGGAGATTTGAAATTTTGAAAATTCTAAACATTAAAAATTTGATGTTATGGAAATTCAAAGTATTTAAAATTCCAAGTATTGAAAATTCGAAATTATACAGAATGTTCGTAACAGGTGGCCGGAAATTTATGGGACGCTTCTACTCAACGGTAGGGATTATCTTCATTTAAATCCCACGTAGATGAGTCAAGGTACGAGAAGGTGAAAATAATTCTTTTAATCATTAAAAATGTTTATTAAATTTTAAATAACAATATCTCACAAAACTACACTCAAGGACGACTCTCGCTCAACTCACTACGTGCTATCTCTCTGAAAGCCCGCTTTTAACTTTCTCATGCGCGCTTTTCCACGCATCCTATTTCGTTTGACGCATTCACTTATATTCATCTTACGATTAGATACGTAGGACCCAGTCAATTACGTCCACCTAGAAAATATTTTCGTGCTGAATACATACTTGGGCCCACAAGCCTTCAAAATCAAGCTCTCAGATAAAACACGGTGTACGAGCCTATGATGCACATTTAGTATATCTTTCACTGCCGATTCCCGGTACTCTTATGCGTAGACATTGTCCAGGTCTGAATTAGATGTACAACAGTTTTAGGATATGAAACGTCTGACTATAATTTCTCATGGACACGACTTATATATAGAACTCACGTATATAAATTCCAAAAATTGTATCTTTCATATAAGAAAAATTAAAACTTTTATACAGGCGAGAGCAAAACTGGAATTACGTACAGAGGCAACAGAATCAGACGCTGTGGATGTTATAGAAATTTTACAACATACATTTGATAACACAGTTGTAAATTACCCAACATTGAGTACGAAGAATATAACTAATGCAAAAGTGAGTAGATTAATACAGTGGCTCATACTAAAAATCATGAAGAATGTTCACCTTCTCTATTTTATCAATAAGATGTAATACGTGTAATCAGTGCAGTTTTTGCTTGGTTGAATGTAAAATGTTCTAAAACAATTAATGGAAATTCAAAAACTGAGGAATTCGAAAGCTAGAAAGTATTGAAATTCGATTACTTGCTAATTCGTAAGCTTGAAAACTCAAATGACCTGAATGTGAAGTCTTACTAAGGTACAGTACGTATACTATGTTGTAAAAAGTATGTACGGTACGAATCAAAGAGTAAAATTCGGTAGCACCATAATGCAAACAAAGATTTGGAAAATGTGTCACATACACATAAAAAGGATACAAGTTTGTAGCAAATACACAAAAAACTTAATAATATCCAGGTGCAATATGTTGTAAGTTATAATAATGAAAATAGTAAGGGTAAAGTTACGAAGTGTTTGAGTTTATATATCATTCAAATGGACGTCTAAATTTGCTAGGGAAGTACTGTCCGTCCACGAAAAGAAGGCAGGCGAGTCTTTGTATCCTCACTGTAAATATGGTCTACTGTCTTCCCTATCACCATACGCTTTCTTCGTTATTAAACCACTGTCGATCTTTAACGACATCGGTTAATAGTGAACAATGCATGTGCTTGTATGGACGCTAGTAGATTGTAATTAGAACGGGAATGTAAATACTTCTTGTCGTGCCTTCTTGTCGCGGACGAATAGTTCATATAAACGACCTTTAAAGTAGTACTTCTTATTGTATATACGGTGGCCGAGAATGGTATACCTGGATGAGAGACGATTCTATAAGTAAAAATAAGTCGAAAAGAAATAATAACGTTGTGCTTATTTGAAGCTTTGTAATAGTAATATTTGAATAAGCTGAAGATTAAAATAGGGATAAAATCTTTCTCTTACCGATACTGTATGTTATAGCTGGCTCCTAGAATTTTTTCTTCAGATGTTGGTTAAACTTCTGACGAATTTGATGCTCAAGATCGTACTCGTAAAATGAAATACATTCTTGTTTAGTTAATTGTGATTCACCGATGATACTTAAGTAAGATATTTAAGTATATATTTAAGCATTTCCGTTTTAAATTTCTCCGAAGGTGTCCCGTTTGAATCGCAAAGGCAACTTCGACATGTGTTTTAAATTAAAATTTATCAAATTTTGTTACGCTTCTTCGTCAGTGCTTAGATGGTCTAAAATGGCAACTAATACAAAATATATAAATTTAAAAGCGAGTTTTGATTACATTCTTCATTGAATATGATTTTATAATACCCTGTTTCATTATTGTTCTATAAAATTTTATATCTTTAAGTGATATTTTATAATTATTAAGTTGAAATTTCGAATTCCTATATAAATTGTAAATATATTTGATTGATATTTAATGCATAAGTGATACCAATAGATGATTTTTAGTGTGAACCGTTGTAAAAGGAAAGTTTACAAATAATAACAAATTTCGTTTGTTTGTAGACTAAAGAATTTATAAACTTACTAAGAAGAGAAATAGATACTCATAACAGTAAGGAATTTACTATGAAAAGACTGCAGGAAATTGCATTGGATAGACAAATTTTGCGAGATAATTTGTATGAACTTATCACAAAACTGAATGAAAGCGGAATTTTATTGAAAATTGGACATAATACATTTAAATTTGTTTCGTATTAATTTTGTAATTACATCAGTTTAACTACACAGATAATTATTGTAATACAACGCAACGTATGTATTTATTAAAGTATTTTATCATGTTTTTAAATCGTATATAATTCTTTTTTATGATATGACATTACTAGATAATTTTAGGACATTATAGTATGTGTTAGGTTATTGCATATAAAATGGGGGTGTTCGCACGTTGGTAAATTTGATATTGTTTTTATGAATTTTAACTGCTGTTTTCTACGTATCGTGATATACTAAATAGAACTCTATTGCTTACTGTTTTAAATGTAAAATGTGTTTTATTGAAGAATGTAAGTTTAAATTATTTAAAATCATTTAGAAGCAAAGGGGAGACTCTAATCAAATTCAAATAATTTTGCTTTACGAATTCATATCGATATAGTAGAAACATTCGGAATATTAATAGTTAATGAACAAACAACACGATTTCGATTTGAAAAGTTTTTAACTGGAAACGCAAGCTTTCCAAACGAACTACGTTGTGTATGGAAATAACTCATAATAATTACTCTGGTACATCCCTATAAGAAACCTGACGTTAGATTAATGTCAGACTGATCTCAAAAACGCGTCAGGCCTGATCGTAGACTGACTGCAGAATGACGACAGGCCTGACGCGAATCTGACGCCAGCCTAACTGCAGTATGATAGCAAACTGGCGGCAGATCCTGCTGTTGAACTGATTTAAAAAAGGCGGAATTTAAATATCTCTTATTCGTATTATTTTCTAGTTTATAGGAAAATGACATTTGTATTGCCATAAATATTTAAATTTATTGAAAAATAATTACAATTACAAAATACAAAAAATGTTGATAACAAGAAAATATTTTTCGTTCTTCCTTCGTTTCTACCTCTTCTTCTTCTGCTCCTTCTCCGAATATGTTTTCATGTCTTGCTGAATTGCGCTGCCAAGAGCGTGTATGTAGTTTCCCTGCACATAATTTATCTCCATGTGTAGCTTCTTTTCGTCTTCTCCCGCGCTCGAACGATTCCGCGCATGAAAAAGGAATGAACATTTCAAAAAATTAGCGAACAACAATCCACTGTGACGTTCAGGGTAATTGTGTAGAAAAATGAAAAGCAATTCGTATCGGAAGTTTTGTAGAGGTGATACTATCAGCGAGTCTCTGTCCCCTGGCGGTGTTGCATCCATCCCAAGTTACTGTAAGTAAAAAGTAAGTACAGTTCTCCGCTCACTTGAAGGCACGCGGGACGGCACAGAGGTAAGAGGATTCGGACCACTCATTGCTACCCCTAAGCCACCCTGAGCTTCCCCTTCCAATCCTTCGCCATGCAGTGTGACATAGTAGTAGGAACGGATTTATATTGCGTCCCTATCTCAATATGTATACAAATATAAGGCTTGGAGACCATAAACTACTGAGGTTTCGTTTATGCTTATATTTAATGCATAAAATGTCCGTTTTATCTCATAAGAGTTATTTAATATAGGAAGGAACATTATGTAATATTAACGGTTTTTCTATATGGAGTAATAAAGATGATTTTTAAATATAATTAATTTTCCTTAATGGAATCAAATATTTTGAATGACATAATCCGATTTAGCTCTAGTTATTTTCCACAAAAAAGCATTAAGTTATGCATTAAGGGGGTTCGCGGTATTTTCCAAGGGAGGTGAATTTCTAGGAAACGGCGAGGGTGGTCGATATATCTGCGGACAAGCTGAAACGGTTTCCTTGCCCCTACATCGAGTGCGGAAACCATTAGATGCCCGACGGTCCTAGGCTGACCATTCGACCAGTGGAGGTTTATGACAGGAGTAATTGCTATTGGACGACGACAGTGAAAAATACGGAAGAAACAACAGCTATACAAATTCTGTGACAAAGGACTAAAAATTCTAAAGCGTACCATCTGGCGAGTGTCACCCAGATGGTAGAAATGCTTCTAAACCATATTATAAAACTCATACAACCTGGACCGAACACTGTTTATAAGTCTCAGCTCCTTATTACTTTTAAGAAACTCCATGGTGACCATAGCATCACCATTTGTCGTTTATATAAAGAATCACGTTATATATAGGAGGAACAATCGAGCTCTAGTTAGCCTTGTAGAAATCCTCTCCAAGTCAAGTATGTGCGCTTTTTCTATATAGCAATTCATAACGATTTTAATTATTTAATTTTTTATCATTTCTAGCCTATAGTTTTCTCTTGTTTTCCTGGTAATATCTCGTATTTTTATTCTATTTTTAGCGTAATTTTTGTGTGTTTAATTATAGTTTTAGTTTTAGTGTGGTATTTGTTAGCGCCCGCCGCTAACACGGTTTATGGCACGGACGTGCGTGAAGGGCTATTTTAGAGATTTGGGATTTTTTCGTTTTTAGTTGCATGTGTCCTAGAGTTCAATATACTTCCCGGCGAGAGGAGGCAATTTACAAGACAATTAAGAGTTTTGGAAAGTCGCTTCTCTCGTCCCTCAATAGCCGTGACCGTGCCATAAACGGGGAAATTCTGAAGGGTAGTTCGACATCTGCTTGTAACAGTAAAGACACCGAAAGGTCAACCACTTGGAAGAATTTCCCCAACGTTGTCAAACATTCGTCATCCCCACGAGCACCTCGGCACCCTTCTCCAAGTCAACGCGCTAAGGGCGCAAGGAGGTGTGTCGAGGCTCTGATTAGGCTCGCTGATTGGTAACTGTCAAAAATGCAAGGGGACCGATCAGCGAGCTATTAGCAAAATCGCAATCTTCGCGATCGGCATCGTCCGCGGCAAGAGTCTAGTCAAAATTCAACATTCGTTCGGAGTGGTCAGCTACAGGTCGCGCTAAATAAACATTAGTATAGTCGCCCTTGCGGAAGTGGTCCTTCAGCTAGTGAACCTTAGTCGGCACACCACGTGCAATCTTCAACCAAGCTCGAAAGATTCTCGGAATCAACCAAGAGCAAAAACAGTATTTTATCATAGTTTTAATTTTATATTATAATTTTTTACTCTTTTTACTTCTATTATGCTTAAATACTTTAGTAGATAGTTTTATAGTTTTTTAAATGTTATATTTTATATTATATTCCTTTTTATTCCATTATTTCAATTTTATCGTTTTTCTATTCTATTAAATTAAATATAAAAATCACTATGGAACGTAGAAAAGGGCAAACCATCCACAGTGAGGCCCGAAATATAGTTCGGAATGTGATAAGACGGTGTGATGAAGAAAACTCTTCAAAACAGGTTATCCACCCTGTTGAGCAAGCAACCGACCGTGTTATGGCCTACTGTGGAGTGTCAAGGAGATGTGTGTCACGAATTCGAAAAGAAGATGAATTGTGCAGTGAGGAGGGACAATTATCATCGCCTGGGTAAAAACGCCCAAAGACAGAGGAGAATAGATTTCACTGCTCTGCTGAAGACGAAGAAATAATTAGGAGCATTATCACCGATTTCTACACAGTACAAAAAACTGTGCCAACGCGTAAAAAATTATTGGCGACCATACAAGAAAGGATGGGTTTTCCGTGGAAATTGGACACCTTGTATAGATTATTAAAACGTATAGGATTCAAATGTGAGAAGAAGTCAGAGCATCCGGAAAGTCCTCATTGAAAGGCCGGATATCGTTGCTTGGCGAGGCAAATATCTGCATGCTATGCAGTACTATAGATCACAGAAGAGGAGCATTATATGCATGGACGAAACATGGGTAGATAATTTATTATGCTTTGGCAAGTGCTGGTAAAGCAATGAAGTTACTGCCATTTTGAAGAGCAGCAGTTCTTTGCACCGCCTAAACATTGTCCACGCTGGCGGAGAAAATGGATTTATCCCTGAAGCTGAATTGATTTATAAATCCAGTTCAACAAGTGGGTATTACTACGGACAAATGGATGCCGAAGAAATTTTAAAAATGGACGGAAGAAAAATTATTACCGAATATTCCGCAAAATTCTGTGATTATTATGGATAATGCTCCGTATCACTCGGTGCAAATTAATAAGCCACCAACTAAATCATGTACAAAAGCTGTTATGATGAAATGGCTAACCGAGAATAGTATCACATTTTCTTGTGATATGAGAAAATTTCAATTGTATGAATTAATTGAAAAAAATAGACCCGAGAAAACATACAAAATCGACCATCTAATAAAATGACATGGTCGTCATATATTACGTTTACCGTCATATAATTGTGATTTGAATCCCATCGAATTGGTATGAGCTGAAATGAAAAGAAAATTAAGAGAAAGAAATATTTCAACATTTACGCGGGACGAATACATAAGGTAGATATCCTGTGTACGATTTTTCTGGCGTCGTTTATGCGTAGCTACGGCACTTCCGAGCCGATATAGGCGAGCAATGGCTGCATGGCGGCAAAATGTCGCACACGCGTTGCCGACGCATGTTTTCTGTGCTTGTCCGAATTGAAAACCGTTACGACACTTCTGCTAAATGATTTCCTTTTCAGAAAAGTCCACAGAATCCGACACTGTATAGAGTTTGCGGGCCAGACGAAGAACTTTTCGTAAAAATATTAAAATATCGCATAGAAACTACGCATACCGAGACTTTTTTAAACTTTGACTGTCATTTACAAATATGTAAAACCACAAAATATTATAACTATTGGTACCGACATACTGAGTAAACTTCCCTTTATCTTTTAAGACCAGAAAAAACTTCTTAGACTTTTCCCTTTTCGTGTAACACCCCAATTTTACCCAAAATCGCATGTTTTTACAAGAACCCGTGTTTTTCAAAAACTGAGGCTATAGGAGCAATTCCGCTTCCGGATTCGTGTTTGAGAAGCAAAGCTATATAATAATCACCTAGTGGCTATTACAAAACAGAAAAAAAGTTTAAATTTGTAGGACAGTGTAATCATTGATTTTCATCATTAATTTTACTGCGCTGATGTATGCCGAATAACAATTTACTTCGGGTTTCGCCAGTAGATTTACAGACGGTATTATTAATACAATACTCGACCTCTGACAGTATTTTGTACCAATATCTTCCATTATCGTTATCAGTCAACTTACTCAACATACGTGCTATCATACGGATCAATCTTTCCACTTGCCCATTGACTTGTGGCGAACCAGTAGCTACCAGTATGTGTTTGACATTGCAGTCACTCAAAAATCTCTAAATTCCTGAGATGTAAAACATGACCCACGATATGACACCATATATTGCGGTCTACTATAATTATTGAAATAATCGGAAAGACACTTTACAGCCTAAGATGTAGCAGTTGTTTTCGTCGCATACAATTTTACAAACTTAGTGAACGCATCAACTATAAGAAATACGTCTCGCTGTATTAAGTGCCGCTTATTATCAACCGGACCAAAGTGGTCTATGTGTAAGGTGACAAACGGAATGTCCCCTTTTGGTATCGTATGCAACACAGCTTCGATTTTGCCCGCTGTTGGAGAATACACAACACACTTCATACAATTTCTTATGTGGTCTTGGAGCTTCTGCCTCGCATTAGGAAACCAATAACTTTCAATATCGTATCTCATGTTTTCTCCACCCCTAAATGACCCATTTCATCATGATATCGAAATATAACGCTTTTCTCCATATCCTCCGGTACATAAAAAAGTAGTGCTGTATCTTTTTTCCTATAAACCAATCCGTTTCTCATTTCAAATAAGGAATTCTCATTCTTGCTCAATTTGTCCATTAGCTCTTTTATTTTCTTATCTCGCGCTTGACAAGCCGCTACTTTATGCTCAAACGAATTGTCTTCTATAACCAAAATTCCACTTGATCTGCTTAATGCATCTACATGCTTCATTTTATCTCCTGGGCTGTGTTGCGATAAGAAAATCATCTATATAAACTACTACAACACCGGCTCGAATTAGTTCATCGAGCATTTTGCTCACGTATCGTTGAAACTTTGTTGGTGCCAGCTTTAACCCAAAAACCATTTTTGTAAATTCCTATTGACTAAACGGCGTAATAAATGACGTATACCTGACAGCCTCTTCGGCAACCGGTATGTGATGAAATCCATTCTGTAAATCAAGCAAACTAAAATACTTTCCCTTTCAATACACTCAGCTGATCCTCAGTAAATGGAATCGAATAATTATCTCTAGCAAGATGTTTGTTTAGTTTACGATAATCAACACACATTCTAAATTCACTGTTTTTCTTCTTAACCAGTACAATAAGCGATACATATTCCGATTCATTTATGCGAATCACACCTTTTGCCAACAAGTTATCTAGAATTGCATGTAAACTACCTCGTTCGGCATATGATAATCTACGCGAAGAAAAACTGAACGGCTTTAGATCTTTTACTATCAATTTCAATTTGGTTTTAATTTTTGCTTCTTCATGACGCTTAGGTTGCACATACTTTGTCGCAAATAGATTTTTCAAACGCAACTGGTCGTTCTGTAATGTAGCTGAATCGATTAACAAGGTGTCGGTATTCTTCACATGAGTTTCCTGTGTGTCGATATTCAAAATTTCGGAAATCACTTCATCTACTCCGCTTGCCAAAGGTACCGTCAACTTTAAACAAAAAATAACATCCCTACCCAACACTACTGAGGTTACCATAGTATTTTCCGGTACAACATATAAATTTATTCCGTCTTGCCTATTTCCACCGAGTCTAATATTCGCTGTTACCGTTCCTGCTATTTCTAATATACTACCGTCAAGCCCACAAAAGGCTCTAACCGTAACATCTACAACGTTTATCAAAAATCGCTGAACAAATGTTTCTTTGATAAAACTAATTGGACTACCGGTATTGCTACGGCTATCCAATTGTACTACAGATTGCATTCTCAAATCTCCTATTTTGAAAATAGCAGCTTTCATAAATTCGTCATCGCTCGGTTTACGAATCCTGTCTACACAAGCTACTTGTTTATTCTCCGATTTACCTTTGCATTCACTATACGCATGTCCCATTTCGCCACATCGAAAACACAAACCTTTCTCTCTTCGAGGTTCCTTTCAATCCTTAAATATGTGCCTGTGCTTGCTGCAATTGTAGCACCTTGATTTCGCCTGCCATGCGTTCTCCTCCCAAGGAAGACTGCTTGTACTCGGTGTGAACGGCAATCTGCTTTCCTTCGTTTCCGCTTTGCTCCGCGACGTTGGCTCACGGGGCAGTCGACTTCTTCTATCCGTCAATGTGATACTTTCAAATGCAGCTAATAAGTCCTGCGCTGATGGAAAATTCTGCATCCTGGCTTGGTTTCGTAGTTGCCTATCCGGTATCCCTTCCACTATATAATCGACCACTTCCTCTTCAGAAACAGGCACATGGTTACCGAGGATAATCTTCTCGTGATAATATAAGCAGAACAGTTCATTTGTCTTCCAAACTCTGTCCTCAAATTTTTTTCTTAACAATAATTTACTTTCTCTTCTTCCGAACATCTTCATCTCCTCTAGCAATCTGTTGATATCCATCTCGATGTGTTCGGGTCGAGAATGAAACCACTTCAGCGCTTGACCCTTCAATCTCGTAGCAATTCAAATTTTTGTCGCACTGTCCTCGAGATTATAGGCTACACATAATAATTTAACTTGTCTCTCCCAATTACAAAAGAGCTCACTGAGACCATCAAAGTCACTTAACAGATCACTGACAGCTTTTATGCTGATTTTCGTCTCCGTTGCGGAAGTAACAGATCTTGGCGAGTTTCTTAAAAGTTCATTCTCACGTCGCAGCAATCTCACCTCCCATAAGAGAAGATCATGTTCGTACGTCCTGTCGCTACTTTTGCGAGGATTGTGGCTCTCACCTGCAGTCGTATTAACAATATCGTCACACATAGTTTCAGCCTGTCCTATATCCTCCGCCGAGAGTAAACTGGCATCTCTTATCTAGCCTCCACTAGGATCCGCCTCTTGCAGTCTAGCGATCAATTCGTTCTTTGTTCCGGAAGTGGGTAATCCCCGCTTTAGCAATACTTTCTTCAATTGTATCATTTTCAAATCATTGGGATTCACCATTTTGTCTACAAGTCAATCTGCACTCTTCACCAGCACAATCCACGAATATTAAACGTCGTCACCACCAAATGAATTCAATGGACAATAAACTTTATATATATTAACCACAAACGAAAGTTCTATACGAGTACGATCCCACTTCTGAAAATTGTAAGGTTCTTTATCAGGATGACGGAAAATAATGAACTCGTATTGGATGTATATTAATATATACATATATTTCTTTGAAGTAAAAAAAGGTAACCGTCGACGTACATGTCTTGACGTGTCTCGACCGACTCCCCTTTGTTCCTGCGTTACTGCGTAACCATACGCCGTTCAACAAATGCCGATCGCGATTTCATGCGAAGCCTACACCCGCTTCCAGCAACGATGTTGTTACGATGTCTATTATAGTTCGATAATATATTACTCTCTTACATATATTTAATATTATATATTAAATATTGTATATTAAATATTGTATATTAAATATTATATATTAAATATTAGATATTAAATATTATATATTAAATATTATATATTAAATATTATATATTTGTTTAATCGTATCGCTATTTATTTTATTTGATACGACTAAACTGGGCTCGGGTTTGAGGGAAAGGAAATTGAGGTTCAATAAACGAACGCTTTGTTTTTATTTTGGCCGGCGATTCCTAGACAGCCGTTTATTTTATCTCTTTGAACACTATTCCTTAGTGGTGTGTTCGAGTGCCTGTAACAGAATGAATCGGTGGAAACGCCGATGTCTTATGTTATTATTAGGTTATTGCTTTAACGGTGCGTCTTTCCTCTCTTTCTCCTAATCACCAGATGCGTGACAGGTGGTGAGGACGCTTATTCGTGCTACGAGACGCAGTAGAGGGGAGTGGACTGTATAATACGACGTTTCCCGCGTAACGCAAGGCACCGTCGTGTGCAAACGTACAGATTTAATTTTATATCCTGTATCGAATGCAACAGTCGATTGCCTCGAACCGGCCTCTCGCTAATGGAGGTTGTAAGGCTCCAAAAGGGAGGTGCCGTGTGGAGGAGAACCAACGGTTACTAGAATACAAGACCCGGGAGGTGGTTGAAACACGGAGTCCCACCGCTTCGTCTCTCACACGACGTGCCCTAGGACGTCGTGAAAAGGTACTGGAATTTCAGTGACCTTTTGGGTGCCCTATTACCGTCGATATACGACACACGGTACCGCTGCCCGAGAGATAGAAGAGTGTGACCTGGCACTCATTGTCTGCCACACGCGCCTTAGGCGATCGTTGGACTTAAAACAGGAGTATGCAGGATCACCACCACTGCACGTGAAAACGTATCGGACGTTTTAACGGCGAGTGCACCGACAACCTTGATACCTGCCACGGGGGCTGGTCTCTGATTGCTTTTAAATCGAGGAACAATCGACAAATGAATCGGGGTAAGCCCACCGATCCGACTGCTATTCGCTCGAATTAGGTTTAAGAATTGATCTGTAGCGTGGCATGAGACGATCGTGCGACGGAAAGCCGTTTCGACACGTATCGTCTATTTCTCAGCGCACGTCTTTTTATTCTCAATAATAACCTTCAGAGAGGTTTCGAGAGCTAAGAATTAAGCTTTGCTCTCGAAATGTATCAGCTACTTGGGCTTCGTATTATATATAATAAATATTACTTTTTATTAAATGGATTTAAATATTAAATAACAGTATCAGACTTCCACTGGTAATTATATAACCTATACTTTCCTAGCATATTATAAAAAACTAGCAAATTGTTGTCTTGTATTAGATATAACTATTGTATAATAGTAATACATGTTACATTACGACAATGGGGCTCTGTTCGCCGCGTGTGTCTCAGTATCTCTCTTTATCACGCTGCCTTCCTTGTCAGTCTGTCCACATTTGCGTGTAACTGCCGCGACGAATAGCGAACTACAGTTCAATGTGTACGCGGGAATGGGTGTATCCCTTCCACTTTTCTCGCATTCCTGCCACGCGCCTTCAGGTGAGCGGAGGACTGTACAGATTACAGTATACAATACTTAGTAAACTTATGTTAAAGAATTATATTTCTAAGAAGGTAAAGATACAGTGACAAAAATAAGAGTATTGTAAAAATATAGAGAGGAAGATACCATACCGTGCTATTTTCGGTATGAATAATAACTGCAACGATGCAGTGATGTAGCATTCAGACTCCGCGTCTGGCCTCTCGTTGTCGCCGTCCAATGGCTGGTCCGCACTGGCAAAAAATGGCATCCTGTAACACTTCGAAGAAATATTGTGTGATTAATATATGTATATGTTACTTTGGGATGTAACGTGCTACATTTATATACCTTAACAGCCGAGGAAGGTAAACCGACGTCACAGCTAAGATACAGTATAGACCTGTCATCCAATGCTGTTTTCTCTCACACGATTGGGGGGTCTCAAGACCCCCTTACCATTTCTTTGTCATTTGCGACGTTATCGATTCAACGTCAAAAAAGACCACAGAGGCATTGAAACGGCGGAAAGGACAATTAAATCAAGCGATAGTCAATAGCCTTTTAAATGTGCAGAGTGGTGATAAGCTATCGTGTATACTCGGCCGTCGTATACATGGACCCCAATAGTTCGGTCATACGATGCGGTTTCATTTCGTCAGTTAGTTTACTAAATTAACCGATTCACTGAAGTATGTAAAAACTATTGCATTCATGCAAATCAGTTATTTGCTGAATCAAATTTTGATTACCTTTCGAAATACTATTTATATTTTGTATGTGTGTACACGATAAAATTACTAAATTGGTTATTTTTTAAGGTTACTTTTCTCACGTATCGGAATGGCACCTGTATCATGTATACCATAAAATGCAATTATATTCGGCAATAACAAGATCATATAGGTATCCAAATAACATATTCATTATGTATGTGGTGAAGTTCGAGCTAAGCATATTAAAGAAATTAATTTAAAAGTAGTACATAGTCATTACATTTATGTAAAGATAAAACTACGAATGAGTTAGCATGACAACCAATTTAGTAAGTGTATATACACATGAAAATTAAATTTTCTGTGGAAATATGGAAGTGCGTGGACACAGTTTTCGGTTAATGTTGATTTGGTAAAATAACCGAGTTGGTCAAAAACCGTATTGTGTGAGCGAGTTGTAAATAAACATTTACATAGCACAAAAATAAGCTGCTGAATCTCAGCTCAAATGAATCAGAGCCAAAAATCGTATCCCGCGCATGGTTTCGAAATTTTTACCCCTAATAAATGGATAACTATAACAACCAAATATTTTTCGAGTTACACTTTTGAGTTCTTTCAAAATTGTTTACCAGTAAAACTAGTACAAGTTATATGTATATGTAATAATCCTTTAATATCGTTTTCGTAAAGATAAGATGAAAATTATAGGAATTGCAATTTTTGTCTTCATGTAACAATCTTTTTTACACGAAACTCACGGATTGCCGATCGTTCCGGTATCGCGGTGTCTATACGACTGCCTTCGCCGAGCAATTCCTTGTACCCCGCGATTGCTACGCGGCCCCCGGTTGCCATGAGGATCCACGAAATACACAATGGAAAAAACCCAAAATTTGGTCCGTTCCGTCTGTGACCATCGCGAGCTCACCAACGGTCATCACTCTCTATGGTTCTCTTTTGTTTTTTTTCTATATTTAGCCGTTCTATAGCCGCCACATCACCTCCCTGCCAGTGATTGACAAATCACGAGACATACATATAGTGTATCACAGGAAGAACCTCCCGCTCCTGACTCATGTTTCGTCGATATGTACAACGGATTAATACACACTCTCCGCAATTCAGAACACGAGGGTGACCCTCGCTACCATGGTTAACAACCCAAACGTTAAACATAAAATAGCTAAATACTAGTTTTACACGTATGCTCAGTTGGACTAAAAATATTTAACTCTTGCAATCTGCAAGCGATCAGGGAAGCGAACGCGTCTTCCTGAGCGTGTGGTTCTAACTTCCTGCTGCGGTGCAGGTGCCGACGGCTGAGTCTCTTGCGATGCTGGGATCGCTTCTCCTGCAATCGCATCCGAGATAATGTATGTCGGTTTCAACCTGCCGATCGTGACGATTACCGGCTTGTCCCTAATGCTAATAATAACATTTTTGGGTCCTCGGGAAATGACCCCGAACGGTCTATCGTACGGCAGCTCGAGTGCACCTCGGACCGTATAGTTGCGAAGGAACACCTGATTGACAGTCGCTAAGTCTTTGAACACAAATGTTTGTTTCCCGCCGTGATGTGTGCCCGAGGTTGGTGCTAATTCTCGGTAATGCCGCCGTAATTCTTTGACCAGCTCAACCACGTCTGGCTTGGTCTCACTTGGCCGCGGCGATAGGAATTCGCCAGGTAAGCGCAGCGTCTCGCCATATACCAGCTTAGTTGCCGTCGATTTCATGTCCTCCCTCCAGGCTGCGCGAATGCCCAGCAAAATGGTGGGGAGTACCCTGGTCCACTAGACGTTTCGGTGGCAACGAATGGCAGCCTTCAACTGGCAGTGAAAGTGTTCCACCATGCCATTCGTCGCCGGGTGATAAGCAGTTGTTCTGAAATGCGCCGTTCCAGTCATCTCGATCAAGTGTTTAAACAGGTGTGATTCAAATTGCCTCCCCTGATCCGTGGTCACGCGCAAAGGGGTTCCGAACCGGTTGCTTCCAGTCAACGTGTGAAGCGATCTACACAAGTGAGGCAATAACTGAAATCTTCGGACACAGGCAATACAACGATATCGATATGTACTTGTTCAAATCTCCCCGACGGAACAAATTTTCCAAGGGGTGAGTACACATGTCTAGTAATTTTGCAACGTTGGCACGTCATGCACGAATGTGCCCAACGCTTGCAATCTGATTTCATTGACGGCCAAACAATACGATCTGTAACAAGTTTTACAATCTCCTTTATTCCCGGATGCGACAATCTATGTACTGTGTCAAACGCTGCTTGACGGAAATGTTTTGTTACGAATGGTCTTGCCGCCCCCGTTAACACATCACAAAATACCGGATTGTTCGTCTCGGGAATGTTTACTTTTTTCAACTGTAACGCCGTTGCGGTATCACCACGCAAATACGCTTGGAGCTCTTCGTCCGAAACTTGCACATTCGCCAGATCTTCGTAAGTAAGTAGGTCTTCCGTCTCTTCCATTCTTGACAGGACATGAGCTACTACGTTGTCCTTTCCGGCCACGTGCATGATGTCGGTGTAAAATTGACCGATGAAATCTAGATAACGGAATTGCCTCGGCGAGCACTTTTCCGGTTTCTGCTGGAACGCGAAGGTGAGCAGTTTATGATCGATGTAAATCGAAAACGATCGACCGTCGACCATGTGTCGGAAATTCTTAATGGCGAGGTAAATCGCCAATAGCTCTCTGTTATAGGCACCATAATTTGATTCCGCCGAGGAAAGCTTCTTTGAGAAGAATCCTAATGGCTGCCATCCGCAGTCCGTTTGTTATTAGAGAACCGCTCTGACGGCGAGATCCGAACGCAGAGGCCGATGCCAAAGGGGTTCCGTCATAGGGGTGCGCCAATAAGGTCGCCTGCGCCAAAGACTGCTTGGATTCTTCGAACGCGGACGTAGCTGTCCAATTAATCGGTGCGCGACACTTGATGTTGTCGTGGAGCAGGTTATGCAACGGCGCCTGCACTTGTGCAGCCCTAGGTATACACCGTCTATAAAAGTTCAACATATCTAGGAACTGCCTGAGCTGCTTCGCGGTAGCAGGTTGCGGATACTCTAACACTGTGCGCACTTTATTGTCCGGTGGGCGCATGCCCTTTTCCGTCACCGTATATTCTAAAAAATTCACTCGTGATTTCCCGAAGACATGTCCCGGGATTCACTACCACACCGTACACTTTGAGTCTATTAAAACGAGTTTCTAAATGTTGCAGGAGTTCCTCCTCCAATGCTGAGGCCACTAAAATGTCGTCTATGTATGCGTAGGCAAAATCAATACCACGAAGCACTTCGTCCTTAAACCTTCGAAAAGTTTGTGCTGCGTTTCATAACCCAAATGGCATTGCGGGAAATTAGAATAACCCAAATGGAGTCGTGATTGCCGTTTTATGCACGTCATCCGGAGCTATGGGAATCTGGTTGTACGCGCGCACTAAATTTACGGTTGTAAACTTTTCTTACCTGCCAGAGCCTGCGCAAAGTCTACTATATGTTTCACCAGATACCTGTCGGGTAAGGTGCGTGTGTTGAGCGCACGATAATCCCCGCATGGTCGCCACTGCTCCTGGGTCTTTTTGGGCACTACGTGCAATGGAGATGACCAGCTGCTTTCTGATGGTCTTGCGATCCCAAGCTGAAGTATGGTTTCCAATTCCTTTTTGGCGGCCTTAAGGTTATCAGGTGCCAAACGTCGAGGTCTGCAGGTAACGGGCTGACCTGACGTAGTGCGTATAAAATGGAGTGCTAGACCGATACTGGAATTTCCTCTGGCTGGGTTATTTCTGGGAACTTTTATAACAGGTCCAGGTATGGGGAATCGCCTGTCACCGTCTTGGCACACGGAATCGACTGCGCGCTTTTACCTGCCGGTCGGCCGATTATCGATAAAGAGGTGACACTGTCTAATAAATGCCGGTTCCTAATGTCCACTAATAGTTCGTAGTGGTATAAAAAGTCCACGCCGATGATCGATTTTGACACATTGGCCACCACAAACTTCCACGAAAAGGCTCGCCGTAACCCCAAATCTAACGTCAAAGTCACTGCAGCGCACGTCGCTATCTCCTAGCCATTATCCGCGAACAGCACGTAATGTGACCTTGGGCGAAACCCACGCGTCAACGACCGCAGATAGACACAAATGTCGGCTCCTGTATCGACCAAAAATTGCGTCTTCGTCTCAAAATCGGCGATGAACAGACGGCGTGGTATAAGGCGAGGATCATTAGCCGTCATTAACGTCTGCCCGGCTCGTTTCCCGTCGCGGAACTCCAATTGCACGGCGGCTCATAATGATGAGCGTTGGCTCCCTAACGCCAGTGATAAAAACATTTGCCCTGCATCATGTCTCTCCGTCGCTGAGAGGTGGATCGGTGCCGAGAACGCTGACGGGCAGGTGGTGACCTGGGACGATAGTGCCTGTTGCACTGCGATAGCCGCCCTTCGCTGCTCCACTCCTTTTTAAGGACAATGATCTCCAGCCGGAACGATAACGCCAATTGCGATATCTTGACGTTCAGCAGGGCCTCCACATCGTGTACCACACCTGGGTCGGTACCTGCCGCCGCGGTCGACGTTTTTTGTACGTTTCGCAGTCGGTCTCCTCACAATTTCAGGGGTTCCATTACGGTATCGTATAGTGAGCGTTGAATCATTAGCAGAGCGAAGTTCTTCCTTGAGGTTCTTAAGGTGAGATCTTTGTTGTGTAAAATCTTGTCTGATACTCACTGGCCCTTTATAAATCTTTTTTTGTTTCAGTATCTCAGCAGGAGTAATTGTTGAAGGAAGATTAATTATTAGAGGCCTGGGATTCTTCTCGTCTCTTCTACCAATTCTCTTGATCTCTGACAATTCAGTCTGTTGTTGAATTCTGAAGGCCTTGACTGTGAGATTACTTTTGCTACCAAAAACGATAACGATTCTGTATAGCCATTGCAACGTGATTTTATTTGAGCCGTAGGTTTAAGGTTTATTTTTGAACTCATTTGATTCATTCCATCAAGAGGAGTTTGAGTTGATTTGAGTTTTAATCTTCTGCTCTTGCAGAATTTTTCAGTTAAGAAAGGGGCTTCCGCGCAGGAATCTAACAATACCCGTCACTGATGTGCTTTTCCCTTACTGTCTGTTACGTCAATGACCGCGGTTGACGAAATAACCTGAGAAGGTCTACTTGTCGCTATGCAAGTAACATTTGATTGCACCGTAGCAGGTATCGGTGCATCACGAGGGTGTAAGCATAATAAGGTGTGGTGTCGCTTATGGCATTTCTTAGAGATATTAGCTCTGCACAATGACTTTTTGAATGACTGGCTGAATGACTTTTTCGAAGACAATTAGTGCACAGTTTCTTTCTTTTTACGACTTGTGATCTGTCCGAAATTGAAAGCTTAATGATGTCTTCACAACTTTGGGAGAAATGTGCACCTTTGCAAAAGTTGCAATACAAAGTTACTTGTGTCGCTAGTACTTGTTTCGAATGCGATGTTGATTCTTGAGGTTTATAGAAATTGTGATGGAAGAGATTATTGCGGTTATTGACCTGGACGTTTTATGACGAAGATGAAGCGCGATTACATGTATCGGATGGCACGAGTATTTGGCAACGGTCTTGCAAAAATGAAAACAAGTCCTCTAATGAGGGGAAGGCTATATTGCGTGTGTGTTCTTTCCATTTCAACATTGTTTCATTATCTACTTTTGATAACATTAGATAAATGAAAAATGTGACACAAGACGGCTGTTTGAATGTTTGTAATGCAGGATAGCGTGCCTCTGTATGGCTTAAAAATGGACGAAGATCCTGATGGGATGTTCTTTTTAGCATGGGTGCTCCAAATAGATGTCTTGCGTGATTAGTTACAATTTTGGCTGGCTGATTATAACGTTTTTCGAAAATGGTCCATGCGACTGAATAATTGCTTCCGTGGTTTCTAATAATTCTATTACTTTAGCTGGTTCAACCTTCAAACATGATCGAAGATCATTTTTTTTCTTATCATGATTGTTATCATCAAGTCGTTGATTTTGATGAATCGTCGATTGAAATTGATTTGCGAACCCAGGCCATTCCTCATACGAGCCCCCGAATATAGATAAATTAATCTTTGGTAGCATTGATTCGTTCTCGTATGTTTCTGTATGAGAAAAGGGAGAGTTCCGGTATTGCTCGACTCCTGATGCGTTTCTTACTCTCTGAGGATTAGTTGCCTCGACAATATCTAGAGCCCTAGCTTTATATGCGCCAAACGTGGTTTTAAGCGTTTTTTTTCTTATAACAATTCGCCTGTGCTATCTGCGCCGTCTAAATCTATTTGTGTCTTTGAAAAGGTTACGAATTCTGATGTGAGTTCATGAAATTGCACTTTTATGTAACTGACTGACGACCCTGACTCGTAATTATCGAGCAAATCTTTAAATGCTTCTAACTCTAATTTAAATGCTTCGCGCCTCAGTTTCAAAGTTTTAATACGTTTTTCGTGGTTGGGTGGCATTTTATATGTTTAATTAAAGTAGACGCAAAGGATTAGGAAAGAATGGAAAATTGGTGAGCTCAAGAAGTAAGAGTAATGACTTACGTTTGAAGCGTTGCGTTGTTTGAATGCTGTTGCGATGATAGGACGCTGAAGATCACTGCAGTCTTTGATGCACAGCTACATAGATGGATATGTGGATCTCGAAGCTGTCTCCGTTGTGCGTAGATTCCCTTCGGTACTGTATCCCTTTGGCACGAGGGACTCACTCCGTTAATGTTGACTTGCATAGTGATCTTGAGACCCTGGACCACAGGTTGGATGAGTTTTCTCTCGAAAGGGACACTCCTGATGTCATTGACTTCGATGGTGAGTCCTTCCGGATGACTGCTTCTCCAGAGCACTGAATCCGACTCGAAGGACCAAAAAATATGTTGCAATACGGGCGAAGGTAATTATGCACTTTGCTTATTCGTGTTGCAATTTCCCGTAATAAATTAATACAGCAGGGAAGATTTACTGAGAGATTTGTGCGTTGTAAAGTTTATTCACAATTGATGAATGCGTGAGATGTACAAGTGTTTTTTGGTGGTTCATGTTCTCGTGTCGGTGTCTCCATGAGTTCTGATTTCGCGAAAATTGAAGTGCTGTCGTTCCGATTTCTTAGTGTAATTTTACGTGTTACAATTGGTTAAAGCTATGGACAGGGTGGAAGTGGATTTTGGAAGTGAATTTTGGGTGAATTTGTGGAGGTGTGTGTTAGCAGGATGCGTCGAGGTGGGAGAATTTTTATGGCATTTTTAAGGTTTGGAGAATTTCGTCGTCGGGACCCCTGTTGGCGTTGCTAAATGTGTTTTAACGATTGGGCATCATATTTTGTCCAGCTACGGATTTCCCCATGTCGCAGGCTCGCGAGCCAGTCCCTATGAAAGTCGTTGATAGGGGTGCATTCGTGAGGAAAGCATCGTAACGCTCAACACTCGTTTTGTAATTGTTTGCCAGTTTGTTTATTTCTTCATGTACTGAGGCAATGTTAAGAGCCTTCCTTATGTTTTCATTCGTGATATGCCACGGGGCGTCGAGTATTGTGCAAAGAGTTATCGATTGTTGAGCTTCGATTTTGTTTATATGGCTTCACAGCGGGATACCATAAGTCCAGATTGGTTTGATTATTGATTTATAAATTTATAGTTTATTGTTTATATTGCGTTTGGACTTTCTTCCGATTAACCAGTACATCTGTTTCCTTTTCGATCGAATTTGGGTAATTTTTGCATTAGTATGTTCTTTTCATGTTAATTTCGAATCGAGGTGTAATTCTAAGTATTTAAGTTTTTTCGTTTGTGGTATTTCCAAATTATTTAATTTCATTTTTGGTATTGGTTTTTTTCCCTAGCGTGAATGTAATGTGATTGCACTTTGATGCGTTTACCTTAATTCTCTTTTCGTTTAGCTAATTTTCGAATTTGTTAATTTGTATTTGTAATGTATTTATTGCTTGGTGTGGGTCCTTATTTATGGCAAGCATAGCTGTCTCATCTGCAAATATTAGAACTCTTGTTTTAACGTAAAATGTTCGATCGTTAAGGTAGGATTTTAGGAGTCGACAATATGATTGTGGAAATTTCAGTTTAATAATTTAGAGTAGTCCTTGGTGCCAGACTTTATCGAAGGCCTCCTCGATTTTTATATAGACTGCAGTGCAGTATTTTTTGTTTCCCAAGGCTCTTATTATTGTATTAATTAGCCTGGGTACGTGTTCAATCGTGGAATGTTTACTTCGAAACCCGAAATGATGATCTGGGATCAGAGTATTGTCAAGTATGATTTTTTAATCCTGTTAAGTAATATCTTTTTAAACACTTTAGAGAACAGTGATAATAGTGACATTGGCCTGTACGAGTTTGTATCTTGCGAATTTTTATTTGATTTGGGAATCATTGTAACTTGTGCTAATTTCCCGCTACTTGGAAAATATTGAATACGTATTATTGCGTTGAAGATGAGTGTAAGCATTCTGAACATTTTAGGTGGAAGTTCTTTGATCATTCTGTCAGTTATGTAGGAGACAGAATGTTGTGTGAATGTTTTATGATCAGAGCGATTGCTGAGCGAACAGTGTTGTATTCAGATAAGATTGGCTGAGGCGCGAATGAGAATTGTTTGGGATAGAGCGATTGAGTCAGCTTGTGGTCGAAGGGTGTGTGGTCGCGCAAGGTTTTGGGTGAACGTGACTGATTGGGTTCTACGAATGGCTGGGATGAGTGAGAAAAGCAGAGCGACAGAATGAGAAAGAATGAATGCGTGCGAGGATAAATAATGCGTCGAAAGTGTACGTGGTGGAATTGAGAAAGCGATTCGATAGTGAGAGCACGTGTGAGCAGAGAGCGAGTTAGAGTGCGAGAGTATTGAGAGACATTAGAGTTAAGTTATATTATTCATTAATAATGACTATTCATTTTGTAATTATTAAAAACCTGTTGTGCAATTTGTTGCGACCCAACATTCTTACAGTTATTAAGTCGAATGCAGGAGCTTTCCTCGTTTTGATTTGTGTTATTAATCTTCTTACTTCCTTAACTTTCGTACGCTTTATACTTTCATGATCTGGATTCCCAGTTTCAAAGGTGGAATATTCGTTAACGTTGGTAGGAACTCAGATTCCAAAATTGTGTGATGTGAACGTATCTTCTTGGTGGTTTGCGAACGTTTCTGCTTATTTTTCTGTGCTTTTTGCCCAAGTACCATCTGGTTTTCTGACTGCTGGAATTGGTACCGTCGTGTAGGAGGTATGAACAGAAGTTAGGCGTGATAAATAATCACAAAGTTCGAAATAAATATAGGTTTGTATTAGATACGATATATATATGCCGATATAAGGTGTCGGAGAGCGATCGTCAAACGTATTCGGGAGCGTTTTCTTTAGCCGAATGTTCCGGTGTTGCGATTTCTGTTTAACTGCCTTTCCCGAGCAGTTCCTCGTACCCTCGTGGTTGCTATGCGGCTCCCGGCTACCATGCGAATCCACGAAACAATTCGTGGAAAAAACCCAAAACTTCGCTGGCTTAGTTCCGCCGGCGACAACTGCGACTCCGCTAACGGTCGTCGCTTTCTATGTTTCTTTTCTTTTTTTTATTATTAGGCCTGCTTACTATTCGCTGTCCAGCGGGCCGTCACGACGCGTCGGGTGCACGCAGGCCGCCCTGTCTCGTTGCTCCTTGCTCCCGAGGGCGTTTTCTAACAAAATGCCTACAGTTGCGTTTTTATGTTTTAGTGATCTTCCAGGGGGAATAGTTTGTATCTTCGTACGGTGATAGTGATTTCAGAAAGCTATCAAATTCTGAGTTATTCTTATCCTGCAATATTTGCTCAACTTCTTGTAAGGCGACCGCAAGGGACCGCATCTGGCTTTCGTCTATCAGCACCCCCACTACTGCAGATTGGGAATGCTGAGACGAAGGCAGGGACAGGCCCGGGCTGCAAGGGCAGTCGTTTTTCCGACGCATCGAAACACACTTCGAGAAATAAATCTCTAAGAAATAGAACAACAGACAATTTAATTACGCTATACCCCTTTGTTCTTTTTTCGTGTTTCTAACATATCTGAAGTGGGATAACCACGTGTCTTAGGTACACGAGGACGAATCGCGCGGGTCACTGATCTTTTGACTCGTTTTTTACGGGTGTCAGTGACGCGTGATACAGTGTACGATTGCTGAAGAACCAAAGTGCGAGACTTTTGTAAGCCGTGCGTGCATCGTACCAGTGACAATATCAACTGTGTGAGCGTTCTCAGTGCAGTTCGGGATGAGTGAAATCGGGGAACACGACCGCCGTTCGCGTTACGGTTCGTGTCTCTCGCGGCGTAGGGAATCGCGGGATAGTTCGCGAAGTTCGCGATACACGCCCCCGAGGGACGACTCGAGGGATTCGGGTCGTACGGTTTTGCACCCAGAAGAGGACCGCTCATATAAGGATGCGCGGAGCAGCCCGCGTGAATCGTCGCGCCGTTCGCGTGAATCGACGCGCCGTTCGCGTGAATCGACGCGCCGTTCGCGTGAATCGATGCACCGTTCGCGTGAATCGACGCGCCGTCCGCGTAAATCAACTCGCTGTTCGCGGGACCGAAAGAGAGAGCGCCTTAGAGACTCTCGCGAAAGGTCGCGACGCGGAAACAGCCGGAGCTGTCGGTCGCGAAGATATTCGCGCGACAGGTCGCCAGAGCGGAGGCGCAAGTATTCGCGGGATCCGTCCCGAACTCGGTCGCGATCGCCCCCCGAACCGCGAAGGTCGCGGACAGGTGAGAGTGCCACGGTGGAAGCATTACGCCAAACTGTGGAGAAGCTTCAAGAGGATTTAAGGGCGGCCCGTTACAGACCGGCGATTATGCAAGAGCATTTAGTGCCGAGGTTCGATCCGGCAGACGACAAGGCCGACATCGAGTTGTGGGTCCGGGATGTCGACCGTATCGCGAGACGGGGTGGTTGGTACGATGATGACATTTTATGCAACATTGCGCGCCAACTACGCGGACATGCCCGACAGTTGTTCGATGAAGAACAACGACGGGATCCAACGTGGGAGACGTTGAAAACGACACTGGTTGCGCGATTTAAAAAACCGCTGCCTTTTAATAGGCTGTTGAAAAAGGCTGCCTCATATGCAGCCATGCCCGGGCAGAAATTGGGCGACTATTGTTTCGCCAAGTTGGCGAAGTTGCGCGTTCTCAAAATCGATATACCGAACGAATTTTTGAGGGATGCAATCATCGGCAGTATCGGCGATGAGGCCATCGAGCGGATAATCCGCTCAAATAAATATGCCACCGTCGATGACCTATACGTGGCGATGAGGGAGATGGGCGCGATGCCGAGGCCGGACGCAAACCCGTCGTCGAAAACATCGCGGCCCGTGGCGCGTACACCGGCGGCTCTACCGGGGCCATCAGGGCTTCAGCCGGGCAGGAAGAAGCCAGCGGGCGATGGGAAGAAGACGTTACCCAGGACCGCGTGTTTCAACTGCGGAGAGGAGGGACACGTGGCGAAAATGTGCCCAAAGTCTAAGCACGTGTGCTCCACGTGCAAGAAGGAGGGGCACCTGGAGAGATTTTGCTTCCGAGCGAAAGCAATAGTTAACACGTTGCAAGTAAGTTCAAATCCGAATAAATGGGTAATGCATGCTAGAGTGAATGGGCGGAAGGTACAATGCCTTCTGGATTCAGGCAGTACGCAGACCCTTATACGGAAATCAACAGCCGTCCGATTAGGTGTTAAAATGGTCAAGGGACCTTTCGTACAGATGCGAGGCTACCTGAGTTTAGGATCGTGCGAAAGCTTGACCGCAGAAATAATAGTTCGAATCATGGAGGCCTCGGCTGAGGTTACAGCTGTCATTGTCGATTCCGAGGAGACGTTGCACGAGGTAATCGTCGGACAAGATTTTATTGATCAGGACCATATAATACTGATTAAGATGCGCGATCGAGTCATCTTAAGAGAGCTGCCAAACATAGAGAGCGAACGGCGGTTTCTAATGGATGTGTTGCGCGACCGAAGCTATCATCGAATCGGGCATGTTGGATTGCGGTGATATGTCGGAAGGGGATCGCATCTGTTGCACGAAGCTAATCGAAGAATACAAAGACCGAGTGACGACATCGATGTGTACACTAGGCAAAACGAGCATCGTGAAAATGGAGATAAAATGTACAACCGACACACATGGAGTGCCGTTTCAACCGCCGTGGCGATCGGTCGTGTTTGTTGTCACTTGTGCTGGCGAGTCTATAGATTCTGTCTGTGTATACATATAGTTTCTCTGCGGCAAAGTCAAGTTACGGTGTTTCCTTTCCCTGGGTCGTAGTCCCGGAGTATATTTCCCTGTGGGAATTATAAGTCAACTTAAATGAGCATTTCCGATATCGGGGATGCCCATTCACAACGTTTAATTAACAATACTGTCCCTCCACCAACAATGTCTACATACGCCCAAGCTACTCAAAATGGAATTTTTCCAAAGAAAGAACAAGCCATCGTTATTGACTCAGTGGAAGGCATCAAAATCAAGGAATATAACATGGCTATTGGAAAATTAATTGATCCTTGCAACCTCAGGTTTTCCTCAAGAATCTCACACAGTCGTGTTTGCATGTACTTGAGCAGTCAGGAAGTTGTTAATTCTCTTCTCGCATCCCACAAGACTGTAAACATAAACAACCACGTTCTTGGAATTCGTCCGCTGGTATCTTCGGCAAAACGAATTCTTCTATCTAACGTGTGTCCAATCATTCCACACAATTTAATAGAAAATAAATTAACTGAACTAAACATAGCAACAAAATCTCAGATCACTTTTGTTCGAGCTGGTATGACTGAGCCTGGTTATAGTCATGTTCTGAGCTTTAGGAGACAAGTCTACATTGATCCAGATGATGTTCCCAAGTTACCTGACTCTATCCAAATTAATTATGATAATACGCTGTATTGGATATATATATCAACTGAGAAATTAACATGCTTTTTATGTAAAGCTGAAGGCCATCTAGCCAAACACTGCAAGAACACCATTGCTGAAAATATAGACCATGCACCAAATACTCTAGTGAAGGATACAAATTTCCCAGTTGCATTTGATGACCCTGTAGTTAAACCTTCTGATTCTTTGGCTTCAAGAGGGTCCCAGATTTTATCAGGGGTAAAAAATATGCTACCTCCTGTGGCTATCAAGAGACCTCCATCAACAGATTCGACATCTACAGCCAGCCCTAAGCCAAATAGTTCATCCTTGAAACAGGAAAGGAAAACTGATAAAAACACCAAAGCCACAAGGAAGAAGCGTAAAGTGGTGGCAAGTTCAGGCACCACCATTGAAGAAATCACATCACTCCTACGCTCATCCTCGGAATTTTTCGAAGATGAATCACTCAATCTCCCTCTTAGTTTCGTTAGCTGTGCTCAATTCCTCATGGACTGCTTCGATAATCCGAACGTTTCCGAAACAGCCTTGAAGTATACTCATGACATTTCAGCCCTTATTAGTATGCTGTCAAATTTGAAAAGTTTCATTACGGAACGTAAATTAAAAGAACGTATAAATCGCATCATCAAACGTCTCAAAAGCTCTCCCACTTCTGATACAACCAGTGAAGACTCGAGTGCCTTTGAAGAACAAGAAGACTTATTATAATACAATTTCTCGCAGCTGTTTTTCTGCTCATGGTTACTTTCTCTACTTCTCTTCGCTTCTTCTACTGGAATCCAAGAAGCCTTCGTTCAAAACTACCTGAGGTCCAGTCTATTTTGGATAATTATGATATTCTAATTTTTGTGGAAACTTGGTTAACAACGTGCGATACATTATCCTTTCCGGGTTTTACCTCGTTTAGGAAAGATAGGGCACATTCAAGGGGCGGGGGCATCCTCATGTTAATCAGAAAAAGCCTTGCATTTACACAAATAGTTAATTTATCATCTCCTGATGATTCAGTTGAGCTATGTGGTATTTGTTTGACGGATGTCATCCCATGTTTGGATATCATTGTTTGTTACAGGACCCCAGGTCACTCTCTTTCTCAGGATCAATGGTCTGCTATCGTTAATAATACTCACAACGATCGTAACTGCATCCTCGTTGGTGACTTCAATGCGCATCATACAATTTGGAATTGTAATCACACTGACAGTAATGGAAGGAGACTTCATAATTCTATAGAAGAAGCTGATTTGTTTTTACATAATAGTGACTCAATTACCCATATTAACATGAACACAAACTTCAAATCCAATCTTGATCTTCTCTTTTCCACTATGAATATCTGTGGTTCCATTGAATCCAGGGTTTTTGACGAGACCTGGGGCTCCGACTACTTCCCCATTACCTTTGAAGTTCATGTTGGCAAGCATTACTATGAAAAAAAAACTTTCAAAATCAAGTCGACCTGCACTGACTGGGACACTTTCTATAACCATCTTGATAAAAGCTACGGGGATTTTCTTTTGGACGACTATGATAGACTTTCTCCAACTTACAAGTATGATTTCTTTATCAATACGATTTCCAATGCAGTCAAAAATAGTACACCTAATAGAGATAAGGGAACATTACATGCTAGACGCCATAGGAGGAACCCAGTTTCATGGTGGGACAATGAATGTAACGAGCTCAAAAGACAACGTAGAGTAGCTTATAGGAAATGGGAAAGGTCAAGTGACTTGGTCGATCTGATCGACTATAAAAGAACTTCAGCATTGGTAACCAAAACATTTAGGAAAAAGAAAAAAGATTGCTTTAGGTCATTTGCTGAATCTATTAACTTTCATACTAATCCAAGCTATGTTTGGAAAAAATGCAAAATTTTTAAAAACAAATGGACTAAGGTCGATCTCCCTCATTGCAATGAAAATCTGCAAACATCTGATCTGACTCTAGCTGCCCTAAATAAAATCAGTCCTCCGTGGGTACCAACCGACCCGCTTGCTCTTCCAGACTGTTCGCTAAACGAATTCTTTGACTCCTCCTTCAACTTTGTTGAATTTAATGCAGCCCTTGATATAAAAAATGCTAAATCAGCTCCTGGTATGGATGGCATAGATTTTGATATCTTACAAAGGTTGCCCTCCAAATATAAATTATTATTACTGGACATCTTCAACTACATGTATTGTTGCAATGAATTTCCTCCTAACTGGAAATCCTCCTTTATCCACTTCATTAAAAAGTCTGATGGCAAAAGCTTTCGGCCCATTTCTCTAACATCATGCGTTAGCAAATTATTTGAAACTCTTGTAAAAAATAGATTACAGTATTGGGCGGAAATAAATAACTGGTTGCCTGCCTGTCAACACGGCTTTCGAAAGGGCAACTCATGCATTGACAATCTGACTAACCTAACTCTTAAAGTAGAAGAATCCTTCAGTGAACGTAAAGAGGTCCTAGCTGCCTTCTTAGACATAGAGGGAGCATTTGATAATGTTAATGTTAATATTATGTTACACCTACTGGCGTCCTTGGGCTGTTCTGCTAATTTAATCAAATTCATAAATTTTCTTTTGAGAGAAAGAAACATTTATACTGCTCAATCGTATGAGATACCAAGATTGGTTCATAAAGGAGTCCCTCAGGGTGCAGTTCTTAGCCCACTTCTGTTCTCTCTTTATACTGCGAAGGTAACAGATGGCTTACCTAAATCATTAAATGTTTCCTTATTTGCTGATGATATTGCTCTATATACTAAATTCTCTTCCCTGAAAAGAGCAAAAATAATTTTGGAGAAGGCGATTAATGTTGTTAGTACCAATCTGCTCAGTATTGGTCTTGCTCTCACACCAAATAAAACGGGCCTACTTCATTTTAATAATAAAAGAATCCCATTCGACAGTGTGCAATTAAAGGTTGAAGGCTGCATTGTGAAATCAGTTAAATATGTTAGATTTCTGGGTATCATATTTGACAATCGATTGACTTTCGGACCACATGTAGATCATACTTACAATAAATGTATAAAATCACTAAACATGTTAAAATTCTTGTGTGGAACGTGGTGGGGATCAGATCCCTTGACTTTACTAATAATATACAAAAGCTTCATTCGCTCTATTATAGACTATGGATGCTTTCTTTACTGGCCAATAACGGTATCTCTTAGAAATAAATTAGAAAAAATTCAAAATTCTGCTGTTAGAATTGCACTGGGGTATCGTAGAAGCACTCCTCTCAATGTAATGATAGCAGAATCCAAGTTGATGCTTCTATCAGACAGGTCAATTTTTCTATGTGAACGTTACCTTGCCAAAATTGTTTCAAACAAAGGTTCCCAAATTTTCAATGCTGTCACTAAGTACTTTCATCATCCAAAAAGGAAAAACTCTAGATTCAAAAACAAAATTCTTGACATATACATTGACTGTCTTCCTGAGTTAAAAGATAAAATCATCTCTAATAATAAATACAATTTATATTGCCATGATTTCAATACGTTGATGACATCCGTCCCAATTAACACAACTCTGGGCTTAGAGCTTAAAGATTCAGTTGATCCTAATCTTCAAATTAAAAAAATCATAATAGACAATGGTGCCACGGCCTTATTTACTGATGGCAGTAAAATCGCAAATGCTGATTATGTTGGGTATTCTTGCCTTTGTTACGATCTAAACATTCGTCTCAAAAAAAGTATCGACAGAAACGCGTCGATTTTTACAGCGGAATGCTTGGCCCTGTGTGACGCTATGGATATTGCACTTCAGCATAGAAATCGCTCCTTCGTTATTTTTACTGATTAAATGTTTTTGGATCCCTTCACATATAGGAGTGTTTGGAAATGAAGATGCTGACTCTCTTGCAAAAGCTGCCACATCTTCTAATTCTGCGGACATCTCCCAAGTTCCTTTCACCGATTTTACTTGTCATCTTAAACTAAAAGGTATTCTTAATACTCGATCCACAATTACTGAGCAAGGCACCTCCAAGGGTATTCACTATTTTCAAAATTTCTTCAAACCAAATCAAACTCCCTGGTTTGCTCAAAATTTTGAGGCCCACATTAAAAGGGGTCTTATAACCACAGTAAACCGTATCAGGGCCAATCATTACAATCTCGCTGCCTCTCTGTATCGAATAAACATTGTCAGTGATCCTAGTTGTAAGTGTGGCTATATATCCGAGGACTTGGACCATGTTTTGTGGCAGTGTCGTCTTTATGACTCACAAAGAATTAAATTAGTTAATAAGTTGCGTAAAATTAAAATTAAGTTTTTTCCACCATTAAAAGCGGACACTTTCTTTGCTAAACCTAATGTTAAAGCCTGTGAATATATTTTTCAGTTTTTATGCGACTGTAATCTTCAAATCTAGTGACTACCAATTCTTTCATTGTACAATAACTGTAAGACTATTGTAACAACAAAATTGTTAAAGCCGAAATAAACCTATAATAGGTTCCAGTGGCTCAATAAAAAAAAAAAACAACCGACACACCGATTGTATATCATCCATACCGGATGGCTGAAATGGAGCGCGTGGCAGCAAGGGAGATTGTCGAGGAATTACAGGAAAACGGGATAATTCAAGAATCGACATCACCATACGCGAGCCCTATTACACTCGTGAAAAAGAAGACGGGCGAATACCGGCTTTGCCTGGATTATCGAAGATTGAACGCGGTCACTATCAGGGATCAATATCCTCTCCCACTGATCGAGGACCAGATAGATCGATTGGGGGGCTATTGCTATTTCACGGCTATTGACCTGGCCTCGGGGTACTACCAGGTAGCCATGAGTGAAGACGCTATACTGAAGACGGCCTTCGTTACCCCCGACGGTCACTACGAGTTTTTACGAATGCCTTTTGGGCTTACCAATGCGCCAGCTGTCTTCCAACGACTCATAAATACAGTGCTGGGACCGTTACGGAACGCGATCGCCTTTCCGTACATTGACGACATAATTATCCCGTCGAAAACTATCGCCGAGGGATTAGAACGCCTCCGCCTCGTTTTGGACAAACTGCGTGAGGCGAACTTGACAATAAAGTTAAGCAAATGTTCGTTTTTGAAAACTAAAATAAATTACCTAGGAACGGAAGTATGCGCTGCAGGGGTCAGGCCCGGGGAACATAAAATCGCTGCTATTCTTAAAATGCCAGAGCCTAAACTTGTTAGGGAAGTACGACAGTTCCTGGGCCTTGCAGGATACTTCAGAAAATTCATCAAGGGGTACGCAACCCTGGTCGCTCCTTTAACGGCGTTAACAAAAAAACACATGCCATGGACCTGGGGGAGGGAGCAGAAGAGGGTTGTGGGTACGGCGAAGCAAATTTTAACAACGAGACTGATTCTGGCTATTTTTGACAGTACGAAGCGAACGGAATTGCACACGGACGCCAGCTCCTTGGGATTAGGGGCCATATTATTCCAGTACTCGACCGATGGGACGCGTCAGGTAGTCGCGTACTTCAGCAAACAGACGACGGTCGACCAACGGAAATATCATTCCTACGAACTGGAGACTATGGCGGTTGTGCTCGCGTTACGGTATTTTCGAGTCTACCTGCTCGGAATACACTTTACGGTCGTTACGGATTGTAATGCGTTGCGAACAACATTCATGAAGAAGGACTTGATTCCCAGGATCCGGCGATGGTGGTTGGAGGTGCAAGACTTCAAATTCGACATCGAGTATCGGCCGGGTTCGGCGATGCAACACGTGGATGCATTAAGCCGCAACCCGATACCAACAGTTGACGTGTACCCAGTTGGTATCACCGAAGCCGACTCGGTTCTGGTAGCACAAATGCAAGACGAGCAGTTGGAACGGGTACGGGATATTTTAACAGATAACGTTCGTAACAGCGAGACAAAGCAATATTTTGCGAACTATATCCTGAAGAAAGGGAGAGTTTGCAGACGTCTCGAAGATGGAAAGACGCCCTGGGTGGTGCCACGTGCAGCATGTTTCCAAAATTGCAGACTGTGTCATGACGACGCAGGGCATTTAGGACTCGAGAAGACGCTTCGACGCATTCGCGACAATTACTGGTTTGCGGGAATGAATGCGTTTGTGACGAAGAACGTGAAGGCGTGCTTGAATTGCACGTACTACAAGCGGGCCGCAGGACGGAAACAAGGCGAGCTGTACCCCATTAAGAAGACGCCGGTGCCCTTTCACACTCTACACGTTGACCATGTTGGGCCGTTCGAGAAGAGTAAAAAGGGGAATCGCTACCTGTTCGTCATTGTGGATGGCTTTACCAAATTCACGGTCGTGGAACCGGTAAAGGACACGAAGGCCAGGCGGGCGGCGAAAATACTCATAGATATTCTACACCTGTTCGGAGTACCCCACCGTATAATTAGCGATAGAGGAACCGCATTTACAGCGCGATCGTTCCAGACATTTTGCAAGGAGTACGGAATTTGCCACGTGCTGAACGCAGTGGCTACTCCTCGGGCGAACGGACAGTGCGAAAGATACAATCGCACAATAGTTGCATCACTGGCCGCCACAGTAGCGGGGAGGGTTCCAGTGCATTGGGATCAAGAGGTAAAAAGAATTCAATGTACCCTTAACACGACGCACAATAAAGGCATTGGGATGACGCCGATGGAGGCTTTGATCGGATGCAAGGTACGGTACCCAGCGGAAGGATGGATCTTGCAAGAGTTGCAAGGTGAGGTTCAACGTATGGATCTTAATGAGCTCCGAGAGAAAATATCGGAACACATCACGGAGGATCAGCGTAAACAGAAAGAGAGGTACGATCGACAACGACGGGCGGCTAAGAAGTTCCAAGAAGGAGACGTTGTCATGATCGAAATTACCACGGATCAGCCGACGGGAGGTAGTCGGAAACTTTTTGCGCGATTTAAGGTTCCGTTCCGGGTCATCGCGGTGTTATATAACGACCGCTATGAGGTCGAAGACCTGAGGGAAGGGAGTCGTCGAGCAAAGACGGTTGCGGCGGCTGACCGTATGAAGCCGTGGGTGGCGGCTGTCGAATAACGAGGTCATGGGACACGGAACACGGAACGTAAAACTGGTGCAGGTATCCGTCGGAACATGGAAACTTCTTTGGTGGGAGTTCGGAACGTTTCAGTATACCGGCACGGGTTGGAAACGGCGCACAGCAACAGGTAGATGGTTTTGAAGGTCGACCGGGCTCCCGCTGTAGCGGGGTTCGAGCCTGCGGTGGCAGGTACCGACTTTAAATCGACGAACAGGACTTTAATGGACACGGCAAGGACGGGGTGTCCTGGCGCCGTGAGGAGTTGGCCATTGTGTGTGTGATGGAGGTCACACCACGATGAGCATTGGCGGATACTGGGGCTAGTGTCTGGGGTTGACAGAAGTGACAGAGATGGTTTGTCATTTCTGGAGTGGTAGACACTGGGAACCGTGTCTGGAATTTGGCAGAGATGATAAGAGTGGCTTATCGTTTCTGGAGAAAACGGACAGAGATGATAAGAGTGGCTTATCGTTTCTGGAGAAAACGGACAGAGATGATAAGTGTGGCTTATCGTTTCTGGAAATAACTGGCGGAGATGGCGAGAACGGCCTGTCACCTGTGGAAGAGGCTGTTGCAGCGGTGACGGTGGGAAACCGCCGCGACAAGATACAAGGACGGTATTCATATGGGCCCTATACAACCACGGGGCAAAGGTAGACTTCCACTCGATTTCGGGACTGCCGATGATAGACCCAGCGGGCGGACGATGCGTCCGGGCATCGCACGCATGCGGCACATAATAACGAGGCGGAAGGAAGTCCTTGTTATCTGATGGCTTATTTAATCATTATTTTATAGTAACTCTAAGAGCTAAGTTTTGATGACCGACAGGTCTGCGCTTTAATGGTATATGTCTCCCTGTGTTTTAGAAATCAACGTAGGTTGCCTCCTCAGGGATGAGCAAGAGAAACAGGATGGCCGAATGTAAGGCGACCGCAAGGGACCGCGTCTGGCTTTCGTCTATCAGCACCCCCACTCCTGCAGATTGGGAATGCTGAGACGAAGGCAGGAACAGACCCGGGGTGCAAGGGCAGTCGTTTTTCCGACGCATGGAAACACACTTCGAGAAATAAATCTCTAAGAAATAGAACAACAGACAATTTAATTACGCTATACCCCTTTGTTCTTTTTCGTGTTTCTAACATTCTTTAGTCCGTTTGTTTAGCCTCGTTTTGTTGAACTTTGTTCTGTTCCTCTGCCACTTTGCTTTGACCTGCTTCTTTTCTTTCATTTTTTGTAAGTAGTTTTCTGTAGTAGAAGCCTAGACAGCTTCTTGTATGATGTTCGTTATATTGTTGACTGCTTCTTCAATATCCATAGAGCTTTTTAATGTAACGTTGCAGATTAGTTTGCTATCAATGAGTTCTCTGAATAGTGACCATTCTGTATTTTGATTATGTAAAGTTGGTGGAATTTTATAATAGGTAGGTTTGTTTTTGTTAAAGGGCATAGCCGGATAAGGGGGTCAAAGTGCCCTTGAACCAAATTAGACATATGATGCACCATTCGATAGGTTATCGAAAAAAACCCCTTCACACAAAGTTTCAACCCTCTATCTCGATCTAGGGGGTAGTAATGGCGAAAAAACGAAATATCAGTTTTTGGCATATTTCTCCCACTTAATGGCGAGTAAAAATTCTAAAACAAATCTGATATATTACGTATATTGTGCCACATGTTCGAGAATTTTTTCGTATTTTTTTTATGTAAAGCTTAGGTACGAAAAATGAAAAACCCCAAAAAAATCAGAAAAATGCAGATTTCATAGTGAAGTTGGAAGAGCACCACTTTTATATTTTAACCGTAAGAACATTATAACATAACTATTATCCTCAAAAAGTTTCATATTTTTTTGAAATCAGCAACATACTTGGAAAAATGAAAAACCGATTGTGTCGACGTATTTCGTACGAAAAAGTAGCTTTTACTTTGAATATTTGTATCCTCTTTATTCAGTATGTATATTAAATGCGTCTAAACATTTCTGCCTTTGTCCAAATGGTGTACAATGGAAAGAAATTGAATTAATTCGATTAATTGATTTTTGACCGTGTCCGAGATCATATGGAACAGGTAAAGAATTTCCAACAAGTTCGGTGGCGGAGTGGTTTAGGGCGCAGTTTTAGTTGTGGAACCCTAGTTGTGGAACGGAACGGTGTGGAGCGGTTCTCGTCCGATCGCTCTCGTCCGATCAAGCGAAATAATTGAAAAAAACAGAAGAAATTTCAAACAACCAGTGCGAAAAGCTAGTGCGAACAACATAAAGTAAAATAAACACACAAGGACAGCGCGGCAAGCAGCGTCACAGGAAGCAGAAATACACGACAGGCATAACCTCAAACCACAACAAAGCGCCTCCTTCGGGGGTTGCAACACTGTCATAAAAAAAGATGAATTTAACATAAACGACATAATTATTAAACCAACTAAACGACGCAGGACCAGCGGAACGATGGAAGACGCAAGTAAGAGGAAGAAGTCCAATCAACCAGCAGAGGCAACAGCAATTCCATGCAGCAACAGATTTGAGGCATTGTCAAGCGATGGGGAAAGTGATATGGACACAGAAAGCGAGGAAGTAAGTCAAACTACAAAATCCACTAACAAGAAACAAACAAATAACCCAAAAACCAAAAAACCAACGCCAATAGTAATACATGGAAATACGGAAAACCATACACGATTTACACATATGTAGAAACACAAACTAGAAAGTAAGTACTACATAAAATACCACAACGATAAAATTGAAGTCTTCACGACAACACCAGAAGACTACAAAAAGCTGAAACAAGAATACCAAGAAAGAAAAGTAGAATTCCACACTTACACATTACATAATGAAAGAAGAAAAACGTTTGTCATAAGAGGATTACACCCAAAAATGGAAGAAAAAGACCTAAAAGAGGACCTCTTAGCCCAAGGTTTATTAATAACAAATATACATGCCATGAAGGGCACAGCGACACACTTATATATGGTCTCACTGCCAACAACAGTAAACATCTCATTTTTGAATCAAAAAATAAGGTACGTATGTCACACAAAAGTTAGCTGGGAAGACTACAAAACCAAAAAAAGAGCTACTCAATGCCATAGATGCCAGGAATGGGGCCATGCAACCTCTAACTGTTTTGCAGAACCAGCATGCTTAAAATGCGCGGAGAAACACCTCACACATGACTGCCCAAAACCCAGAGACCAACCAGCAAAGTGCGTAAACTGTGATGGCAATCATCCAGCAAGTGCAACCATATGCGAGGCATACCAGAAGAGAATGGAATGGACAACAAAATGGAATACGCAGATCAAAAGAAACACTGAATATAAGAAAAGCACCTAACATAGAAAATGAAACCTCATTTCCAGTCATGAGCAGAAACTCAGAATCAGACACCTGGTGGGTAAACAAGACACAACACAAAGAAGATACATATGCCAGCAAGACAACCCAACCGAGGCGTAGGGAACACAACCACGATGGGAATGAGCTTAACGATTTGTCAGCTCAAGTAAATGAGCTAAAGGAAGTGAACTAAATGTGTAACATAAGAGAAATGCTAGAGGCTGTAAAGGAACTTAAAGCAGAACTAAACCAATGTAAGACAAAGGTCCAACAATTTGAAGTATTCGTGAACTTCTGCAACAAATTGGATGGATAGGAAAAAGAACATAAAAATTTGCACCTGGAATGCAAATGGCCTGAAAGGCCGAATTGGGGAAATCAAGGAGTTTATCAACAGACAGAAAATAGACATATTAATAATCAATGACACAAGATTCAAGGAAACATCAAAAGTTAAAATTAGAAACTATACGTGTATCAGAAAAGACAACACACAAAAGTCATCGGGAGAGGTTTTAATGATAGTCAGAAGCAATATACCACATAAACAGGTAACAATTAACAATAGCATATCAATCGAATGTGTAGCTATAAGACTTCGCTCTCAAATATACATAGTAGGAGTATATAACCATCCGTCCAACTATATCAAAGCCAAGGTGATAGACATGCTTTTAAAATTAGGCAACAAAGTACTAATACTGGGAGACTTTAACGCACGACATCCAACCTGGAATAATAATAATCTAAATAGCAAAGGAAGAATAATATACAACTACGTCTCAAAAAACAACTGCAGCATCCTGTATCCTAATGAACACAGGCATTACCCAACTAACGGACAACCAGCATCTACAATAGACATAGCACTCAACAAAAACATCAGAGGTATCTCAGAAATGAAGGTATTGTACGAACTAAGCTCAGACCACAACCCCGTGACAGTGGAACTGGGCTCGCACGATACGAACGCAACAGAAAAGATGGGATTGGACTACAAAAATACCAACTGGAAAGCTTTCAGACACAAAATTAACCAAAAAGTAAGGATAAACGCTAAAATAGACACAAGAGAACAAATAGAAACGGAAGTGCAGAAACTCACAAGGGAGATACAGAATACCATAGCAGAAACTGTACCGAAAAGATCAATCAAAGAAATGCAAGAAGAAATACCTGAACATATAAAGGAAGTGATAAGAAACAGGAACAAAACAAGAAAACAATGGCAGAAACACAGACTAGACTTCATAAAAAGGATCATGAACAACCAAACTGCAAATATAAGGAAGGCCATCAACGAACATAGAAACAAGGTATGGGAGCGTAAATTGAAAACGCTGAACCCAAAAGACAACTCCATATGGAACATGACCAAAGCACTTAAGACAGAATTCAAACCGATACCGACCCTAATAGAAAACAACATCGAAGCAATGACAGATAAAGAAAAAGCAGAGATGTTGGCGGACCAATTCGAAGAAGTACACAACATTGACCTGACAAACAACACCCCAGAACAAAACTTAATAATAGAAGAGGTCCAAAAATTTGTAACTAGCGAAACTGAGAACGACCCGTATAAGTACTACACGTCGCCAAAAGAAATCCGCAAAATCTGCGCAGGTTTACCATAAAAAAAAGCACCAGGAGTCGATGGAATACAAAACATCATTTTGAAAAACCTACCCCGGAAAGCAATAGTTCAGCTAATGTACATAATAAATGCAACAATTAAACAACAATACTATCCACCAAACTGGAAAACCGGAATCGTAGTACCAATCCACAAACCAGGAAAGAAGGAAGATAAAGCAAGCAGCTATAGACCCATAAGCCTACTGCCTACCATGAGCAAAGTCCTAGAAAAAGTACTACTCAACAGAATCAAAAAATTCGAAAAGGACCACAATATCACCATAAATGAGCAATTTGGATTTAGAGAAAACCACAGTACGGTACAACAAGTCGTAAGAATAGTAAACGACGTAACGACCAGTTTTAGTAGGCAACTCGTAACTGTAATGACATAGAGAAGGCGTTTGACAGAGTCTGGACAGCAGGACTTATATACAAATTAATCGAGCAGCAGTACCCACCCATAATCGTAAAACTTATAGCATCGTATATTAGTGGTAGGCATCTAAAAGTACAAATTAATAACACCAGATCCAGCGAAAGATCGATTAGAGCAGGAGTTCCACAAGGCACCGTCCTAGGCCCACAACTATACAAGACATATCTCAACGACATACCTACCTTTCCAAAAACAAAGACAGCACTTTTTGCAGACGACACAGCAATTTATACGCACTTATTTAACGCCATAATAGCCGCTAAACAGATACAGACTCATATGACACTCCTAGAGCCATATTATCAGAAATGGAAAATTCATCTAAACACAAGCAAAACCGAAGTGATAGTACTCACAAAGAAGAAGAAGGAAAGAAACAACAGGATATTCCAACCCATAACGGTTTACGGACAAAAAATATCCCCAACGAAAACAGTGAAATACCTTGGAGTGCATCTGGACGTAGGACTAACTTACAGGCACCACATTATGGACAGGGTGAGGAAGGCACACGCAGTGCTGAGAAAACTATACCCACTAATGGTATACAACTCGGCCATGTCAATCAACAACAAAAAACTGTTGTACAAGATGATCATAAGACCGATAATAACGTACGCTGTACCGGTGTGGTGCGGAGCAGCCGCAACTAACATCAACATATTACAAGTAATACAAAATAAATTCCTAAGACTGATACTCAGCGCTCGTAGACATACCAGAATAACAGACCTACACGGAAGAGCTGAAATACAATATATCGGGGAGTATTGCAATGAATTAGCAGTGAACTTTTATAAAAACCAATTGCACAGCAATCCATTCACCAAAAATTTAACGGCGATCAGGGAACATAATGTACCTTTTAACTTTAAGCACAAATTGCCTTATCAAAAGTTATCTATTTTCTATGAAGCGAATTGATGCATATGTGATAAAAAGTGTGATACGTTTAGTATAAGCAATCTAGACAAATAAGCAATAAAAATTGATAACAACCGAACAGTAGTACACAATACATAGCTCAATTACGTGTAATATAACATATAGTTCGGTTAGATAGCCCATACAAACAGGTACACATAAAGGTGTAAAATTGAAAATGGACAGGGTTTTCTCGTCACAATTTTCCCTTGTAAACGAACAAGCAACACAACACTGCACACGAATCCAACTATTGCACTAGAAATAAGAGATATATATTTTTCGACAGATTAATTATACTAGTAGGTTAAACATTAATTGTAGGAACTACGCATAAGCACAATTATTGGACAATAAAATTTATGTATATAAATGTATATATATGATACAATAAAGAGATTTTTACAAAAAAAAAAACAAAAAAAAGAGTTGTGGAACCGCTGCGTACTTTTTTGGTGTGAGTTCGAATCTCGCCTAGGATAATTTTTTTTATTACATTAACGATTTTTTTTATCCTAACTGTATAATATATATAAATAGTATGTATCGTAAAATATTTTACAAACATCTCAACAATATTTTAACTCTAAATATACATATAAATAATTAAATAATAATTGCGAGCCACTTTTAATTCCATTGTTTATCTAACCTCGTATTCTCTGAGTTAAACTTAGGTAAGCTTTAAAAATCTCTGTAACAACGATTAGTGAAGGGAAGGAAATTCTTCCTCATTCAAAGATTTATTTTTTGCATTTCCTATCACCTTTTCAATACACAAGACCTACTAACAGGCAATACGTCGAAAGAATATAAGTATTTGCCATCGTATATTATTAATAATGTTATGAAGGTGATGTTTATGACGCGGATAATTGGAACCATTTAAGAAATAATGGACGAAGACAACAATGCGCTTTGTTTGAAGGATACAAACAATATTGTTCGATACGAAGTCATCTCGCGCTACATTAATAGCAAATCTTACCGGTGCTTTATTCATTATAAATTAAATTCAATTGGATTTTCGGCAATAGAACGCTACTGTTGTGAATGTGCAAATAGTAATCGTACCATAGGATGCTGCTTACACGTAGCAACAATAATGTATTACTTATTGCACGCACGGTACCTATCCACAATTGTCAGACCTGCCGAAATATTATGTAAAATATTTAACAAAGGAAATATAATACCAGTGATTAATGACGATAATGACGAAGACTGAAGATTCTACATGCGGTTCTTGTTCCAAACTGCGAAAAAATAGAGATAATTATCTTTAATACAAAACCGATTATATACAAGCAGAAAAGGATAAGCAATTTATTAACCAACAGAACATGCGGAAACAGAAATGGTGAAAAGAAGAAGTGCTTAGGATGTATCGTCTTTGCTGCAAATCACACACATTTAGTAAAGATAAGTATCTTTAATACAAAATTGATAAATGTAGCAATTGAAAGTGCCTCACAATTGTTACTTAATTATTTATATGTATGTATATTTGGAGTTAAAATATTGTTGAGATGTTTGTAAAATGTTTTACGATACATACTATTTATATGTATTATACAGTTAGGATAAAAAGAAATCGTTAATGTAATACAAAAAAATTATCCCAGGCGAGATTCGAACTCACACCAAAAAAGTACGCAGCGGTTCCACAACTAAAACTGCGCCCTAAACCACTCCGCCACCGAACTTGTTGGAAATTCTTTACCTGTTCCACATGATCTCGGACACGGTCAAAAATCAATTAATCGAATTAATTCAATTTCTTTCCATTGTACACCATCTGGACAAAGGCAGAAATGTTTAGACGCATTTAATATACATACTGAATAAAGAGGATACAAATATTCAAAGTAAAAGCTACTTTTTCGTACGAAATACGTCGACACAATCGGTTTTTCATTTTTCCAAGTATGTTGCTGATTTCAAAAAAATATGAAACTTTTTGAGGATAATAGTTATGTTATAATGTTGTTACTGTCAAAATATAAAAGTGGTGCTCTTCCAACTTCACTATGAAATCTGCATTTTTCTGATTTTTTGGGGGTTTTTCATTTTTCGTACCTAAGCTTTACATAAAAAAATACGAAAAAATTCACGAACATGTGGCACAATATACGTAATATGTCAGATTTGTTTTAGAATTTTTACTCGCCATTAAGTGGGAGAAATATGCCAAAAACTAATATTTCGTTTTTTCGCCATTACTACCCCCTAGATCGAGATAGAGGGTTGAAACTTTGTGTGAAGGGTTTTCTTTCGATAACCTATCGAATGGTGCATCATATGTCTAATTTGGTTCAAGGGCACTTTTGACCCCCTTATGCGGCTATGCCCTTTATAATTGTATTTGTAGTCAGCGGACCACAGTCTCACTCAAGCCCGAAACCGCGACTTGTCCGGAAACAAATGCAGCAAAATGCTTACAAGAAACAATAAGTATGGTTAAAGAAAGAAAGGTAAGTTATAGGTCTTACAACAGAATACAGGATTGCGGCGTAGTCTTACTTTCTCAATGATTCACACAAGAAGGAGGATTCAATCGCTCGGACAGACAAAGCACACTCTCATAGTCATTCATACCAACCGCTTCACAACAATTGTTCGCGACAGTTTTGGTACATTATTATTATAGATGAGTCGCCTGCGCTGAGTTCTAGACATGACTCAACTTCAAAACGGAATAAGCTTAGGCCTCTTGCAATTGCAAAATCCAGTAGATTGGAGTTTTATCATAGGCAGATGGCCAGTATATTGGCTCTCCGTTTCGTGAGAATGTTTAGGCTTGTATTGAATATAAAACAGTTTAGTATCCTACCTCATGAAGATATCGCTTTTGACCCTCAGTTCGTATGTTTGGCGTTATAATCACCTGGTGTTATGAATTTCGGACCTAGCGATTGGAAAAAGTCATTCCACTTGTCGGCCGTGGTTTTGTGTTTGGGTGGAGCATAAACTGCTGAGATTTGAATTGGGTTGTTATGTACTGAGACGGTTATTGTGGTAGCTTGTAGGTAGTTGTAGGCTGTGTTGCTGTGTAGGTGATGTTTGATATTCTGTTTAATAATTACAGCGGTTCTTCTGTGAGCTTTGCCCGATAGGTGTTTTGTGTCATAAATGCTGTAGAATGAGATTTTTATGTACTGCTTCGACTTGTAAAATGTGTTTCAGAAATTTCCCTGTATTATTTGTACCTATTTACAAAAATAATTGCAAGTAGTTATACAGTATTTAATAACATTTGACTTCCGTTTCTTTAAACGGTAAGTACTACAGAAACACGAGTGGCATATACATGATGTGTTATAATTGTAGCAAGTCTTTTGGATGATTGCGTTTTAACTTCTGACAATATCAGCATAACAGTTTGTTGTTAGCGGGTTTGTGTGAGATTCGATTCTGGCTTTGTGCTTGTTCGTGAGACGTATTATTTCTTCGTACACAGAGGGAACGTTTAATCTTTTTCGGATATCGTCGTTCCTACTCGACTTGGCCGCCATTCTCCAAAGTTGGATTCCATACGTTCAGATTGGTTTTATTGCACTTTTATATATGAGCATTTTATTATTTGTTGTCGAGTTTGCTATTTCGAGATATTAACCGGTTCATAGATTTGATGAATGCTTTGATGTGTTTTATTTTTTGTTTTATATGTTGGTTCCATGTATGTTTACTGTCTAAGTGTAGTCCCAGGTATTTAACCGAGGTGACTAACGGTATGGTCACGGAGTAACTACCGAAGCGAAACATATTGTCGGCACCTTTGATGTTCGTGTCCTCGTTTTTCCACACACCATACAAACAGCGTTGCCACATTTCTGGATGGATGTATTTGGATCTCTTTCTGTTGGTTATAGGGTAGAATTGGATTTGAATGCATTGGAGAAACAGCAAGAAGCGCGGCAATATTGGAACATAAAAAGCTTAAAAAGTAGCTTTTACTTAACATACTTTATATGTATTACAATAGAAGGAGCAATATGATAATGATTTTTCGGTTGCGCGCGGCTGACCCTTCTGTTCTGTAAAATAGAAAAGCCCAAGTGGCCTTTGTATTCTAGATGACAATAACCCGCTAGGCGCGGACAACTTTTAAATTTCCAGATCAATTACGCGAGCAACTTTTATTACATGCCATAAAATTCTTCATAGCGTATTCGTAGACATGATAAAATAAGTCAACATAACGTCTTCTGCAGTGAACAAAGTCCAAGCACCGTATGGATCCTAATTTCTTTGTATGGGAATAATTAAATAATTATTTAAGATAGAAAAACTATTCATTCGCGAGTATGTTGACGCGATCTCCATCTGTATGTTTTAAGTTACGTCATATTGAATTACATTCCTGGAATAATCTACCAATCTCTATAAATGCATAAATCTCTTCAATCCGCATAAGAGGAACAGAAAACTGCTCCGTCGTTGAAGAATTAAATAATTTCGAAACCAGCAAAATGATTACTCCCCCCCCCCCCTCCCCCCGTCACATATACTATAACATATTTCAATTTGAATCAAATTACAAAAATGATCGATTTAGCGTGTAAAGACCCATACGCAGTATTTTGAATTCATGATGCACAATACTCAAACGCATGCGCAGTATTTTGCGGTTTTCTTCACAGTGCACACCATACTTTTGCAGCTCCCTTCATGGCGCACACCATAATTTGGAGCTCCCTTCATGGCGCACATCATAAGTGACGTATGCGCAGGAAAAAAACGGGGACACAAAGTTGGCGAAGCTTCGCCTCTGTAGTTACTCTGTGGTATAGTTTCAGGTCGGTTGTTTGTGTGGTATTTCTTAGGGTGAAGATGATGTGTGCACATTTGGTGGTGTTGACTTTAATTCTATTATTATGTAACCAACTTTTTAATTCTGTTACATGGTTTTGTAGATTGGAGGTAGCTATTTTTATGTCGTTGTGTATTGAGATTATTGTGGTGTCGTCAGCAAATGTGAAAATTTGGGTGTTACTGTTGGTTAATATGCCTGCAGTGTAGATAGTATATAGTAGAGGGGCAAGTACGCTTCCCTGAGGCACGCCTGCTTTAATAGGACGGACATCAGAAATGGTACCTTTAATTTTCACGTAGAAATATCTATTTACAGTATACGAAGTGATTAGAACATGTAGTGCAGTGGGTAATAGATGCTGTAATTAGCTACGTAGTCCCTGGTACCAGACTCTGTCGAATGCATTTTCAATATCGAGAAATAGTGCTGAACAATATTTCTTTTCTTCTAGCGATTGGAGAATTTGTTGTCAGGGGAAACATCTCAAAAACTATACGATGGCTCTGCTCAATGTTAATATGTTTTTCTTGAAATCCGAATTGGTGGTTTGGGATCAAGTCTTTGTCGTTAGCAATGGAAATGATTCTTTTGTGTATGAACTTTTCAACTACTTTTGATAGTATTGGTAATGAAATGGATCTGTAGGACTGAGGAAGGTTAGGATTTTTATCTGGTTTTAGCAGCGTTATTACTTCTGCACATTTCCATATTTGAGGGAAGTGTCCAGTGCGGAAAACTGCTGAGGTTAGGATGGTGACGTACCGTAATCCTTTTGTTGGTAGTTCTTTAAGCATTTGAGTTGTGATTAGGTCGTATCCTGATGTTTTATGATTTTTGAGGTTGTGAATTAAGACTTGGAGTTCTTCTTTTTTAATTGGATGTTTGATTTATTTTGAGAGTTTTGATTGGATTTATATACTATGTATGGATGTATACTAATTCTTTTTGCTGCTTTCTATAAGTAGTTTGATATTTCTGTGGCATCAAGATTCGAGACATATATATTGAGTTCGTCATTGTTGTAGGTACTGATTTCTGTTCTTATGGTTCTGGTTAGATTATTCAATTCTGTTTTTAGATATGGAAGCCATCTGTGTTGCCATTTCTTTCTTACTTTTTCTCTTTGTTTAATTAGTTCCTGAATATATGATTGGTATTGTATTTTGTTCTCTTTTACTTGATACTGTGTGGATTCATAGGCTGCTGTTTGAAGAAGGATTGTTAGGTTTTCAGTTGCTATTTCTATGTCGTGTTTGGTTTTTAATGGTAGGTTGCATCTTATTTTGTTGTTTATAATTTTCTTATATTTGTCCCAGTTAGTTGATCTGTTCGTTAGATTTGTTTGGTTGAGGTACCTTGTAACTTTTGAATTAATGGTAAATAATACTGGTGTGTGATCTGAAGTGAATTCGAGGAGTTCAGTGGTAAAGATTTGATAATTCTTTATATTAGTGATGCCAAAGTCTAACGTATCTGATATTTTGTTGGGGTGTGTTGTTCAATACGTGGGTCTACTGGCCAATAAAATTGATAATTGTCTGTGGTTGTGTTACGTTCCGAACAAAATTCTTTTATTTTAATTAACGTCGGTGAGAATGCGATTTGATGATGCATAGCATCGTGGGAAATCCCTTGTCAATCGTATATTTTGCCTTTGACGTTTAGTCTGGCTTAATTCCGATAGCTCAATTGTTAATATAGCGCATACCTTCCTTGGAATCAACGTGGTCCTATAACAAATAACCGATAGGCATTATCGTTTCTTAGTACTGATGTAATAAACAGGATGCATGATGTGAGTCCAGCGTGAGAACGGTTATCGCGGTATTTCAAACTTACATATAGCTATTAATTTTCGTAGCGCGCGTGTCACCCATAGTTCATTCGATGTGAGTCCTGTGTTGATCGCAATGCGAGAGTAATATGCGTTGCGGTAAACCGGAGCGTGAATGTACTGTGGCTGCGTTGGTCCTCTTCACTGGAGATAGAGAGAAAGAAAGTACGAGACGATCCCTTCTCGCGAAACCTTCCGACTACGCTGATTCGTTAAAAATGATCAACAATTCCATTTCCAATAGAGTATTTCAAGGGTGGGATTATTCAACTTATTTCCGAAGGGCCAGAACTACTTCACTACCGTTTTGAAGCTTCGATCAGCAAGTCGCGAGGTGCGTGATCGGGTAGTCCGTGGTGCAAAATATTGAGATAGAGTTTGTTACAAGTTGTGTGAAACTTAGAGTAACAAAAGACTCAGTGCCGCGTATTCAAATTTAACCGTGTATTCAAATTTCGCCTTATATAATTATTGATTCGTTTAGTCCAGTTATTCCATTATTATTTTGTAACTTTACCGTTTCATAGTCTTATTATTTTGCATTTCTTTTATATATTTTAAACGTTTCATGTACTGTCCGATTCAACTGTTAATACAACTATTTCTTCTCCAGTGAGGAAGTCTTAGAGAGCAACAAACTCCAACAAGCGAGTAAATAAAAGTTTACATATACTAGCAAAAAAATAAATAATCCGATTGTCTCGATTTACAATTTGGTAAGTTCCATTTCATTTTAAATTGTACAATATTGTTGTCAACGAGCAATGATAATTAATGCGTAGACATTGTGGGATTTCCCTAACTTATTATTGCTGGGTTGACATTGATAATTCCCGCATTGTTAAAGACAAATTTTGTATAAAACATCTCATTTTTATATATTTCTCTTCGGACACATTATAATTTATCATAATTCTATTTTTCCAAATTATCTGATCAAAATATACGTTATATTTACTTTATATCCGCCGATTTTTTTATTGAAACTCTTTTAACCTCTTATCTTCAACAACATTATCAGCCTCCAACTATAATTAACGAATGCATTTCCAAGGACCCGTATGGGACTAGACAATCACGAACCCATAAATTTTACAATAGTTTGGTATAATACTTCCAAATTTTATTACATTTCCTGTCTGCTACGAAAGCTCATATTATTATTCCCTCCCAAACACGTCTACACGTAACAGTTGATTTGTTGCATCAAATTATCTCCTTTGGAATTTATTAGTCTTGATACCCAAAAATTGTGTTTTGCGTTGTAATCGCCTGCTATTAGAAACTTCTTTTCGAATACGTCGAAAAATTCTTTTAGTTCTGTTGTTGTTAATGAATGTTTGGGGGGGGGGGGGGGGCAGTAAACTATCGCTACTGTTATCTTTTGTTCTAACATTACTGTAATTATAGTTGCCTGGATCTTTTCTGTTTGAACTTATGATAGTTGGTAATGATTAATATTGTTTTTAACAAAGATACTGGTTCCACCATGTGCTTTACCGTTAGGATGTGGTATACCGTAGTATAAAAGGGAAGTTTAAAATATGACTTATTAGTTTGATGTGTTTCGGCGATGAGGAGTATATCAGTGCTATTTCTTGATGAGTATACTCTTTTAGCTTGGGCATTCTTCGTTGCAGCCAGTTGCAGTTCCATTCGATGATTTGGGTTATTTTTGGTTTGCGTGTGTTTTTTGAAGTGTGACAAGTTCTGTTAGGATGGCTGACATTTGGGAGGTTAAATTTTGTATCATTTGATTTGTTTCTGAAATTTGAAGTGCTAGTTTTTGTATTATGCATTCAAGATTGTTGATGTTATTGTTCTTATTGTTATCCGTTGTGTTATTGTTCGCTTTATCTTGAGTATATAGGTTGCTAACTGTTTGTGTGTATGTTTTACATGTATCCGACTTTTTCATTTCTACATCTAGATTAGATTGTTATTGTTGGCTGTATTGTATTTGTTAGCGGGCTAACAGTGAGACGGTTTCTAACAGGAGGATAGGTTTTAGCTTCGATTTGTTTCCTGATGACGCATGCTTTGTAGCTTGCTGGATGTTACCTCTGACAATTTACGCATTTGACGTCTTCTAGTCGTCCTTGTTTGTGGCGTTTCGATGTTAAATGTTCTTGTGCACATTTTACGCAGGCTGGTTTTCTATTGCAGTAATTTGCTATTAAATAAAATAAATTAAAGTATCAGTTATAGGAATCCTATTTGTTTTCAATTTGCACTTTCCCTTTTGATTTCATTTTATTTTTCTTAATAGTTTCAACTTCTTCTTTTCCACCTTTTTCTTCTTTTGATCTTCAATTTTCTCTTCTTTTATTTTAGCTTTAGCTAGTCTGATTCTTTTTCTTTCATTCTTTTCTTCTTCAAGCTTTTTCTTTTTTTCATCCTTGTCATTTTGATATTGTAACCAATGATCACTGGTAACAACGGACATGACCATCAATATGTAAAACTACTGGTACGTTTATGTTTTCCTTGAGTAGCCATGGATAAAAAATATTAACAATATACTCAAACAAACTTTCTCCAGTCATCCATCCATTATCTGATATAGCAATACCCCATTCTTTTGATATCTTACTAATAATATGTGTTGGAACTATTTGATATGCAAATAATATCAATGAAGGAGGTAGTTGTCCCGCAGCATTGCTCACAATGAGTGTAGTAAGGCTCTCTCTTTCATTATTTTGTACTGAACAATAAACAGTTTTTGCACCTTTTGGAACAATGGTTGAACTACCAAGCTTCGGATTTAATAGTAATGCTGTTTCATTAGCATTGAAAACTTTCGTTGGCTCAATATCACTTAATTTATTTGTTTTTAAATATTTGTCTATTTCACAGAACCATGCTCTAATAGCACTTTCAGTCACCTGAGCACGGCTAACAAAGTGACAAATTTTCTGTAACCCTTTCTCTGGGGTGACTGAAATCTCATAAAACTTTTGTACCAATGAAATCCAGGTTTATTATTTTTGAATGGATTTTCTCGATCTGATACTAGTTTAGGTTATTTAATAATTGATCTTTTGTAACAGGGACTGCTATCTTACTCCTTTCTAAAATCCAATTTACTAAAACGCTTTCTTCATACTGTGACAATACAGATGGTGGACCCGGTTTTTTATTTGGGTATTTTTCATATTTTTTTGGAGTTAACGTAAATCTTGGAATTTTAAATTTTAGACTCGCTGCCTTTACTGACATTCAAATTTTAATTGCATCGAAAGCATTTTCAAACATTCTCTTGAGAATAGTTCATTCTTTTTGACGCACTCATTGCTTACAGAATAATATAAGTCTCACCAATTCAAGTTTCATTAATTAAAATGTTATTTTGCTGTACTTTTACAGATAGGCACTAACTTATATAAATTATCTCAGCATAGACATTTACTGGAAACCTCGAATTAAATTAGCCGAATTAGGGTTATGTATACTTCTCATTTATAGTAACCATTGGTGGCAGTAACAGTAAACAATTCCGTTTCCAAGGTCAACTACTGCCATGGCGGTAATTGTAACATGCGTAAATTGTTTGCACTTGTTACTGTCACTTGAATATTAAATAAAAATAGCTTATAGAACCTAAAAACATTATCTTTCCTTATACTTATAACGCAAGTATTACAATAGAAACCTTCTCCTTAGTACCATACCTTTCCCTTTCATAGTAGAACAATCGCGGTTCTCGCTCTTTTAATCGACAAACATTTTTTTATCATTTTATATACAAAAAATAATAAAGAATGTTAAGTATTGCTTTATTTTATTACATTCACTGCACTTAAAATTCAGTGTCAGATTTTTTCACGTATGACATTTTAGGCTTTCATTTGTATTTTGGGCAAAATAGCTTACAGTGTGACAGTGATTGGATAGGTGACAGTAGTTGGGTCATTTGCCCTAGTTTCCACAGTGACTGGTTTGTTTCTGTATCCATGTCCGTGTCCATGTAGGTTGAGCTTGCTTCCGGTTCAATGGAATGATTGCTTTGTGTTGGTTTATGTTTCGCCAGTTTTATGGAATTTTACATTTTGAAAGTTGCATAAGTGGTGACAGTTGCCTGACAGTCTCGGAGAATTCGCGCTGTAGGCTCTGCCTGTCTGTACGCGGTTTGTTTGGTTGGATCGCACACTCAAGTTTCACTGTATATATTACAACTGTAGCGGAGCTGATTCTGTATGTGTGTTCACGACGACGCTTGGTCTATCATTGTGTACGTAATAATGTTTTACTTTTCTTAAATCTATGTTCTAATCTGTTGCTGTTTCAAACTGCTATTTTAAGTTTAGCATCCATTATTATTATTTAGGAGCATGTTTGTTAGGAGTTGGAGCATGGCAGTTATCTGTTTCGTTTGCTGTTCTAAATCGTGTTTTGTTCCATTATCACTTTTGTTATAATTTTTGTGTTTTTGATTTACTGTTTAAGTAATTCTTTTATGTCTGAATCTCCTGGCCTGTAATCTTGCGATGTTGTGTGCATTCCCGTGGTTATTTCAGCGTTATTTCTCATTCTGGGGGGAACTAAATTGTCTCTTTTATTGTTATCAGTAATCATTGAGTGTGAGCGGTTTCTCTGATTTACCTTAGAATCAGTCGTGGTTTTTTCAAGCGTCTTGTGTCACAGAGTTGGATATATTTTTTGTTGAAATTGTTTCCGTACATGGCACCTCTTGTAGCTCACCGGGTGGTTACCATTGTAATTTACGCATCTGACATTGTCTATCTTACCCTGTCGCGGGCAATTTTCTGTTAGATGTTTGTGTCCATATATGACACACTGGGTTGCGGTTACAATAGCTTTTGGCATGTCCAAAGTCCTGGCAGCGAATGCATTGAAATATTTCTATCTTTGGTCGGAGAGGTTCAACTTTTATCAGCATATTAAGTAGCTTTTCGATTTTGTATATGTCCGTGTTGTTTTCTTTTGGTTCAAGTTCGACGAAGAATAATGGTAGTGGCTGTTTACTGTCGTAATTAACCATGTTGTTTATCGCTTTTAGTTGTGATTTAGTTTGTTTTATTCGTGTATTATTTTACCTATGTCCAGTTTGGGATGTAATCCACGGATCACAACTTTGTAACTCTTTTCACCTTTTTGATGATACGTGTGATATGCAGCATTTTTATCATTATGTGTATTAATAACTTTCCTGTATAAATCCGGCGTAATGTTTTGTACTTTAATTTTGTTATTTGTAAGTTCTTTTAGTGTATAGTTAGAGCAACATGCTACTTCATCTAATAATTTAACCAGTGGGTTTATTATTTGAGCGTCTATGTAAATCGGTGGTGATTTTAAGATACGTTTTGATTTATTATTAGTTTCAGTTTCAGTTATTTCTGAAAGGGATTCATAAGAGTTGCTAAATGGTATATCTTGGAGCCATTTGTCTGATTGAGTTTTAGGGTTGCTGAAGCTTTTATTTGTTTCATATATTTTTCGTTTTTTAGATTTCACAGATTTAGTATGCTTGAGTGTTTTCCAGTCTTGATTAACTGAAATTTCGGAGTCGGTTTCCATTATGTCTGGAAATTCGCTACGAGTAATCACTTTCTTCTGTCTATTTACATTTGTATCAGATGCTTCTGTTGTCAGTTGTTTGGGTACTAAACTGGAAGACTTTTCTATAGCGTGGCTTTGACCGGTTTTATAGATCCTTAATATTGGCAGTTAAATAAAAATTGTTGACATATAGGCTGGTTGCGGAGTAGTTTTCGTACGAGCGGTTATCCGCACAGCTGCACTCAGTTCCACTCGGAGGGGTTAGATATCGCACTGTCTCACTTACACAAAATTGGAATGGGATTGTAATTGTAAACACCAACTATACGTTACGAGGTGTATGTAAATACGTCAGCATTGCACGAGGGTACGATTGGAACTGTGTTGTACACTTTGGCGGTATTATTTTTAATGTACACGTAGGCAGGTTATTTTCATCTCTGAATACTTCTTCATACAAAGCAGGATTTGTTTGACTAGCATAAGTGTCAACAATGTACAAAAATGGATTGTTTTGTACATATGGCTCCACAATATTCTTCAAAAATTCTTTCTATGATTCTGTGTGTAATTTACCGGACTTTGTGCACGTGATGATAACTTTTTAAATTCTTACGATAATTTTGCAACTTCTTGGGATACTTGAGGGCCAAATTTTTCACTTGTTTCTTGCAAACAGATGAACACTTTTGGCAGAAATTTGCCAGACAATGTCAATCCATATTGCACCGTGTAGGGATGTGTTATTTTTTAACCCTATGCGTATTTACTTCCATATGCTTTTCACCCATATGCGACATCGTTCGCCCACTGCTTATAGAGTATTCTACGCCTGTTTGATCGGTATTCATTACATAATTTGGATAAAAGTTGTGTATAATTTCTGCAGTTTGCACTCGGAATAGGCGAGCAGCATTCTCTACTTTATCTGCAGTCCTCACGTCTTTGTCACTTACGTATTTCGCAACCTTCCTCTGTCGAATTGGATGCCGAGATTTAATATTGTGTATCCAATGTGATGAAGCCGTAAATGTTTTGTATGTACTTTCACCCAGAAATTGGCGTGTTGCTTTTATGGACCACTGCTGTATTAACCGCGACGTTACCATTGCAGAACTTGTTTCTTCCATCGATTTAATTGTTTCTTCGATTTTAACAATTTAGTTCATTTCGTTTGCCGTGACCTTAACAACCACTTTGGATGTTGCCTAGCTAATGCAACAATTTTGTATTTCGTTTCGAATGGCACCCGTGTGTCTTCGTCACTGTCTTCAATAAAAGAACTTGAAGGCGCATGTATGTATCTTTCTTCTTTGATACTGACTATTTCTTCTGCATCCACAAATAATTCTTCATCATCGGTCGTTACATATTGGGACAGTTTCGAGAATATAGGAATATAACTTTACTCCTATCTCTTTAGATCGTTGATTGATTTCTCCGGTACTTTCTTCTAATGAAGATATGTTCCCGTCGTTTTGTAATTTCTTAATTTCTTAATTTAACTGCGTTCGTAATCTCAATTCCCTTGCCATTTTCCATCAATATACACAATTTACTATTTCAGTTATTAATAAAACGATGAACAGCCTAAACACAAACGTGTACTGACCTTTTATGTCATCTGTTTTGTTCGTGAAGGTGTCTTTTAATGATCACATGCAACATACTCTATTTAAATAAACAAACTCACCGATCCAGCCGTGACCTTTCAGTACTATGGTTTACGATACGTTTGCTAGGAACACTATTTTTGAGTAAGGATATTCGGTTTATTATTTGCACGTGTTTAATTTCATCTTGGCGACAGTAGTTAAATAATTTAAGTAAAAGTTAAACTATACCCGTTGCCCTCAATAGCGGCATAACGTGTCATAAACCAAACAAGCGAGACAACACATCTGCAGCCCACCTGACAATGAGTAACGACATCCTGCGGGAATACCCCACTCGCGGGGACAGTTCGCAGCGATGCCAAACTTAGAGACATCTCCCCACCTTCCTCAAGGAAACGCGCTAAGGGCGTACAGGAAGGACGTGGGCGGAATAATTATGAACGCTGATTGATCATCAAAATTCGAAGAATTTAACCAATCAGCGTACTTATTGTTAGAAAAACACGGTGCTCTGACCAAGTCAGAACAAAGAGAAGCGAATCAGTCGCTATCAAACAGCCAGAAGTACAACACAGTCCAAGAACTCAAGCAGCCGTATAACACTGCATCGTTAATATCACAAAATCGTAAACACCGAGCTATCACTTTTCAACCTCCTTTCGAATATTCAGTTATCTCGAGATACAAGCGACACAAGCCGAGCGGTGATTCTACCGATCGAATATTGTCTTGTGTTGCAACAGAAGGAAAACTATAAAACGTTGTTGTTATTCACTGAAAATGTCTTTGAGATACAGTGCAATAAATATTATCCTCATGAAATTTCTTAAAATATAAACAGATGTATAAAATTGGTATAAATGAAGTGAAAAATCTATATATAAATAATGTAAGAAATATGTCATGGTTAATATAAATTGCTGGAAAGACTAATACACAAAATATTATAGAATTATATAAAAGAAAATAAAAAATGGCAAAAAAATTAAAACTTGATGCACCGAGATCTGCACTCGGGACCTTTGGATTTACATTTTTTTATAACATTTATTAAAAAGTAGTAACAATATTTTGTACATTTATACATTTAGTAACACAGATGTATGAAGGCACTTAACATAGGAATGCAGTGAGTATTGTAGCTCCTGCTCAGTCTTAAGAGCTTAATCTACTAATATAATTTGTGCATTTAAGTTTGACTCTTTTGTTAGTCGAGAGATTACGTTTGCGATCTGTTGCATTAATACTTATTAACTGCTAGTTAGTAAAACCTACTTACAGAATTTCCCTAGACTAAGTGAGGTCTTAGTATCTAATCTTTGTACGTATTAAATATTAGTAAATTGTCATATGGTAGTTTGTGTTTGTACTCAAATGGTAAGTTATAACTTCTGAGGCTAGTTATATTACGTAACAGTCTATTGCATTTTAACTGGTTTTGATAAAATCTTTCTGCTAGTCTCTTAATGTAGTCCTCATTGAATTCAATTTCTGCTTCTTCGTGGAGGTGGATGATTGGTGTAAATCTGTTGATGGATAATATCATCCGTAAGCATTTGTTCTGTAAGATTTGTAGGTGCTTCATGTGTGATTTGGCCGCGCTGCACCAAAATGGTGTTGCGTATGTGGTTATAGGTCGTAATAGCATTTTGTAGATATGTTTTTTGTTGTTGGTTGTTAAAACGGAATCGTTGACCAATAGTGGATATACTTTTTTGATGACGGAGTAGGTTTTCCTGATAATGTGTTTGATGTGCATATGGTACGTCAATTTGCTGTCGAGGTGTACACCTAGATATTTGATTGTGCATACTGGAGTTGTCGGGTGGCCGTGTACAGTAATAGGTTGGAAGATCTTGATATCCGTCCTTTTCCTTGTGAACACAATCACTTCTGTTTTTGCCTTGTTTACTATAATTTTCCAGTTTTTGTAGTATCTTTCTAGTATGTATATGTGTGTTTTCAGTTGCTTTGTAGCTACTATTGCTGAGAAAGAGTGAGCATAGATGGCTAGGTCATCTGCGAACAATGCTGTTTGTTTTGGGATATTTGGGTATGTCATTAGTAAAAATAATAGAGAGTTTAGGTCCCAGTACCGACCCTTGTGGTACTCTAGCTTTTGCTTTGCGCTTGGTGGACTTTTCGCCTTCAAGTGTTACAATTAGGTGTCTGTTTTGTAGGTAGGAGTGGATAAATTTGATAAGTTCTTGTGGATAGTTGTATAATATCATCTTATATATTATTGCGTTAGTCCATACCTTATCAAAGGCTTTTTCGATGTCTAGCAAGGCCATGACTGTTACTTTGTTGCAATGGAAGTTAATGCTTATGTTGTTCACAATTCTTGTTACCTGTTGTACCGTATTATATTTTTGTCTAAAGGCGAATTGTTCATCTATTATGATATTGTGGTTATTTTCAAACGTATTAAGACGTTTCAGTATTATCTTTTCTGTTAACTTGCTAAGTATGCTGAGTAGATTAATAGGCCTATAAATGCTTGGGTCGCTGCTTTCCTTTCCAGGTTTTAATATCGGAGTTATGAGTCCAGTTTTTCAATGCGTCGTGAAATGTGCCAGCTTCAGTGATGCATTTATTATATACATTATTTGTACTATTGCTTTCTTTGGTATGTTTTTGAGGATTACGTTCTGTATATTATCTATTTCGGACGCTTTTCGGGAGGGCAATTTCTTGATTTCTTCGGCCACTTCTTTGGGGTTAGTATAGTATTTGTAGGCCTCTGAGATTGCTGTGTTTTCTATATAGTTTCTGACGGTTTTTATGACGTGTTCCTAATATTTTGTGTTGTTTATGAGATCAATATTGTGCACTTCTTCGTACTGTGTGGCTAGTAGGTTGACTTTCTCTTGGGCTGTTATGGCTTCAAATCCATTTTTTTCTAGCGTTGGTACTGGGTGATGTTTTTTAAAAAATTTTGGTCATTCTCCATAGTGAATTATCCTTAGGATTTAATTTTTGTAGCTGTTTGTTTCATCTTTTATTTCTGTGCACAAATATTTTCTTCTTGATGTCCCTATTTAACCTATGGTATTCAGCCTTGTCTTGAGGTATTCTGGTTCTTTGCCATCTTTTTCGTAGCTTATTTCTTTTTTTAATTAGTTCTAGTATCTCATGGGACAGTCTGTCATTGATGCTGGTGAGTTCTTTGATTGGCACAGTTTGCTGCACGCAATAGTTTATGTTGTTCGTTAGTTTCTGCACTTCCCTGTCTATTCCTTGTGTTGACGAGATGTTAGGTGTGATTTGTACTCTATTGTTTAGTAATTTGCGAAATTTCTCCCAATCCGCATCTTCATAGATATACAGTGGCTCACAAAAGTATTCGAACGCTTACATATGCACACTTGAATGGCCGAAATAATGTACATTAAAGTAATTTGCTTAGACAAGTACAGTGCAGTGATGACTTGTTGGCGAACGTCCTACAAGCTGAACGGCACAGAGGCAAGGGGAGCTGGTCGCTCGCTCCGCCCATTAGCCAGTAGAAAATCTTTCTTCCGAATTCTTGGATGCTACATGCATAGTAGTAGGTCCTTCATATTCGCTAAGGATTCGCGAGAGCGGACCCTGTCAGGTATCTTCTTGAAGATTTCCCCACATCCTCGCGAGAAAAAAAATTAGGTTTACACCTATGTGATGCAGTTGTAGTTCCAAGTCGTCCTATCTCACTCTACCTCGACGTGTTTTGTTTCGCATCCTTTGTCACGCAGTAGACTTGTAGTCGTGACCGATTCAGCCAATGACTATAATACGTGTGACTGAAGGTGTCGCTAATATGCGACAGCCAATCGGCGTGCCTCGCCAACAAGTCATCACTGCACTGTAGATGTCAATAGGAAGATGAAAGTCTTAAGATTATGTCAGTAAAATTTGAAAAGGATTCAACAACGTAGGTAGGAGTTATGATACATTTATTAGAAACACGCATTGTAAATGACTCACAAAAGTATTTGATGGCTACATATATTATTAAATTATTTAATATTAATATTTTGTTGGACCACCTTTAGCAGCAATAATGTGTCTCAATCGACGTTCCATACTGTAAACCTGTGATTTTGTAAAACTACACCCAATGGTGTTCCATATTTCTATAATTTTATCTTTCAATACTTGCTTTGAGGTTATCTGAAATTTATTTAATCTTTTTCCGATTTCAGCCCATAAATTTTCAATCGGATTTATGTCTGGACTTTGCGGTGGAGTAATTAACATGTGTGGTGTGTTATATACGATCCATTCTTTCACAATTCTAGCAGTATGCTTAGGATCATTATCTTGTTGGAAGTGGAAATCTTCCAATAATTCTAATTTACTGGCACTTTCTTTAAGGTTATTTTTTAAAATATTTAAATACTTATATTTATCAAGTATTCCATCAATAAATATCAAATTTCCGGTGCCACTGGCAGCCATGCACCCCCACACCATGACCGATCCACCTCCCTGTTTCACTGTTTGATGTAAATGTCGTATTTCCAATTCCGTATTTGGTTTTCTCCACACATATTTTTCACCATCTGAGCCAAAAATGTTCAACTTTGACTCGTCCGAAAAGATGACTTTATCCCAACAAGAATTATCTTTATTAATATAGGTTTTAGCAAAAGTCAATTTTTTTTTACGATTTACCGCATTAATATATGGCTTCTTTCGCGGTACTCTGCCATGAAAATCATTGTTTCGTAAGATTCGTCGACATAATTCCGGGTGAACTTCTTTATGAAACATATCAGCAACCATACTTGCGAGTTGAGGAGCGGATCTAGTAGGATTTTTTTTTAATTCGCTAATGATAACTTTCTCTTCTCTTCCAGTCAATTTCTTTGGTCGACCTGATCGAGCTTTGTTTGCAAGTGTTCCCACATCCTTTGACTTTTTTATGATGTAATGTATTGTGGACTTACTTCTGTTCACAATTCCCGCAATCTCGTTATATGATTTGCCGTCCTCATGTAATCGGATTGTTATTTCTCTTTCACACTTCTTTGTTTTAGACTTTTTGGTATTCATTTTAAATACTATTGCGCACACTTTTACGTTACTGTTACTGAAACGATATCCTAACATCAAGTGAACGTACCAATATTTTCATTTAGCAATGATGTTTACATTCGGTGCAAAGGAAGATGAAAAACTATCAACAGTGTTACAGTGTTCGAATACATTTGTGAGACACTTATCATGAATGTTTCTAATAAATGTGGCATAACTCCTGTCTATATTATTGAATCGTTTTCAAATTTTACTGATGTAATCTTGAGACTTTCCCGTCACTATAGATACCAAATTGTTTTAACAAATTAGTTTAGTACACCTCATTTTATTAATTGAAATTCGTAAGTGTAAGCGTTCGAATACTTTCGTGAGCCACTGTATAATCTTTTGGTTTTGTGGGTTTTATGTTGCACTCCTAAATAGAAGAGTATAGGATTGTGATCCGAGCTTCATGTTGTACTTGCAGTTCTGAAATATTTCTTACGTTTTTATTAATTGCTATATCTATAGTTGATGGTGTTGTATTGTTCGGCGGATAATTAGTTGGTTCGTTGGGATATAATATAGTACAGTTACTATTTTGTGTGTAATTAAACAAGATTCTGCCACTCTTGTTATTTCTGTTGCATTTCCAGGTCGGGTGTGTTGCGTTCAAATCCCCTACTATCAGCACCTTATCTCCTGTGTTCATTAGTTTTTCTACATCTTGATACTTAAGTACTATATTTGGTCTTCTGTATACAGCTATCAGGTTGATGCCTGATAGTAATCTAATTCCTATTGCTTCCAGTGTCACATTGCTGTCGATATTAAGCATTTTATGTGGTATATTATTTTTAACTAACACGGCCCGTCCGCCTGCTGTGTTTTCTCGTTCTTTTCTGTAGCAGGTGTAGTTTTTTTACCTTAATCTTATCTTTGGTAGTATATTTGGTTTCATTTAGCAATAATATATCTATTTTTGTCCTATCAAGTAGTCCTACTCCTTAGTCCATTCGCATTCCAGCTGCAGATTTTCAGACTGTCCATTCTGCTTCCACTTGGTTCGAAAATTCAACAAATACTTGAAATTGGTCCATTTTTGTTTGGTATTGCTCAATTTTAATTCTTAGGTCCTTTACCAATTTTAACACGTGATTGATGTTACAGATCTGATTTATTTTATTGATTTCTCTTGCCAATTCTGTGATTTCAGATTTACTTGTGTCAGTGGTGTTTTGGAGATTTTTATTTATTGTGCTCCAGGCATTCATTGGTGGTGCTGGTGCAGTTTTTAGTTTAGGAAGCTGTCTGGTGTCTTTGGTGTTTAGGCTCACAGTTTTATCTTTGGGTGTCATTTTGGGAGTGAGAGTGTTACTTTTGCTTGAAAGTGTACTAAGCCTTCTTTGGTATGCTATGCATATTGTAGCATTTGCTGGGTGATCCCCATCGCAGTTGGCACATTAGGAGGTAGGCTTTTGGGTTTAGTACAGTCTCTTGTTAAGTGCTTTTCGGCGCATTTCAAGCAGGTTGGTTCCGCATAGCAATTAGTAGTTGCGTGCCCCTACTCTTGGCACCTATGACACTGAGTAATTCTTTTCTTATTAACATAGTTTTCCCATGTTATTTTTGTGTAGCTGAGATATTGTACTTTTTGTTTCAGGTGCGACAATGTTGTGTCTGCACTAAGTGTTACCATAAATAGAGATCTTGATGTGTTCTTCATTAGGTTTGCCTGAGTTGCGTTGAAGCCTAATTCTTTTAATTCATCCAATATCTGGGTTACATTAGATTCTGCGTGTAGCCCTCTGATTACGAATATACGTTTCTTGTTTTCTTTTTCTGTGAAGGTGTGAAACTGCACCTTGGTATTGTGCCACTGGTCCTTTAGTAGTTGGTAATCCGATTTGCATGCTGTGTAAACTTCTGTGTAGCCCCTGTTATATTTTATATAAAATTTGTTTTTAACATGTCTTTTATTTTGGCTAGAAATTTGTGATGTTCATTTATTTCTCCATGTATAACCAGAGGCGGTGGTTTCTTTACTTGTTTAATATTTGGTGTTTTAGCTGATTGCATCTCTTCCCCGTCCTTTGTGGTGGCTGTGTCTTCTTCTTGTTCTGTCTCCATGTCCGAGTCATCTTCGCCTAGTGCATCGTATTTGTTTCTTATGGGTATATTATGTTACCTTATATCTTGCCATCTTCCCCTTCGGGATTTTTAACTGCGTTTCGTCGATTGGTTGGCTTGGAAGTTTTCTTTTCTTTGATTTGACTATAAAATCATTAAATCTGTATTGTACTTGATCTCTATTATTCGAGGCAATGTTGTCATTTTCTAGGTTAGGTTGTGAAATTTGAAGAGCCCCTCTTCGTAGCTTTATGAGTATTATTATTTACTTTTCTGCCAGAAATTATGATTTTGACAATATAATGATGTTTTTGTACTTATCAATTCACTTTGGGATCGGTTTTTTGCTTTTTTCCTGAGATTTATCACTGACTGCGTTCTGAAAGCAGCGCAGATATCAGACGAGAATTGGTGTGTCTTGGATTTACAGGTACGCGTTTAGCTGCGCGACTGATATTTTTTTATATAATTTGTTTATTAACAAGTCTTGTAAACATACAACTACAATATAATTTGAAACAAACAACAGATTTACATTTCTATATGGGTACGTGATTCTAATGGCTCCTTGTACTGAGCTTCTCTAGATCTTTGCCTTTTGTATTTTATCTTTGGTTTTGATCCCTTGTTTGTACTTTATGTACTGTCTCTGGGCTATCCTATCTTATTTAATTGGTAACTAATTCAGAAAAAAATAATCACTAAACACTAGACCGAACAAAAACTGAATTTAGCTAACTGTGCTGTGGAAAGGAGAAAGAAGAAAGAAAGAATGAGAGAGAGAGAGAGAGAGAGAGAGAGAGAGAGAGAGAGAGAGAGTAAGAGAATGAAGAGACAGGAAGAACAAAAAAAATAGACTTATATACAATATTTACAGTAACCCTAATTAGACTAAAACTAAAACTAAAACTACAGATAGTGCTAAGACAAAAATAAACAGACCGGAGAGTAATACATAAACTAATTCAGCTAGATTGAATAATTGGTTGGCGGCTTCCTGCTACAAAAATATATACACGCTTAGATGTAGATTACTTAGAATACTGTTTTCAGATTTCAGCCTTTTGTAGTATTTTTACAGCCTGTTCAGCCGGTGAGTACCCTCGCACTTTCTTCTATTGCTCTCTTTTGTGGGAAGATCTTTGTTGAATACGGGATTGCCACATGATCCCCAATCCAGGACAACTTTTCCCTGTATTCGTTTGCTCCTCGGGTAAGGTCCTTCATAGAGAGATCCGTGCTGAATACAAGTAGTTCCTTGTTGTTCGTCACCTCTTTGGGGTTGTATAATAGTGCATTGCTGCCTTTTGCCCTTTTGGTGTAATGTAATATTGGTATGTTGCTGCTTGTGTCTTATATGTATCCGTGCTTGTATAAGTACATAAATGCTTCTGGGGGTATCAGTCCTGAGGATTTAGTTTTCTCGAGGTAGGGTTTGAGATGCGATGCAACTCCGCTTATCAAGTTGTCGTTTGTTCTGCTGCTTATAGCTTTAAGAAAATGGGTTCTGATTGCTTTCAACATGAATATGTCGAACCGGGAACAGTTTGCTTTTTCGTAAATTGCTTTGTTTTGTATATGTTTGGTTTGTCCTGATGGGAGATGTGTCGGCTTTGTCATGTTCGTTGCTGCACGTAGTATTTTTCTCTCAAACATTCTTATTTTTTCCATTATATACGGCGCTAAGGGGAACCAAATTTGGCAGGCGTACGCCATGATGGATCTTATAAATATTTTGTAGACTAAGGTATTTTCTTCTGGTTTAATGTATATAGAGAAGAATAGTTTTGCCAGTTTCTTTGAAGCCCTGTCAGCTTTGTGTATTGTGATGAGTGCATGCTTGTTGAAGTTGTTCCTGTCTGTTAGTGTTACGTCGAGATACTTGATTTCCCTTTTGTGAGGGATTTGTGCTTCTTGATTTGCTGGATCACGTAACTGGAACACGTTCCATCCTCTCCTTGCGTTTCTTCCTAATTTGTGCAAGGACTGCCTAAACTGGATAGACTTGCACTTATTTGTGTTGATTTTTAGCTTCCATGCTGTGTAGTAGCTACCTATTTTGTCGAATGTTTCCTGCAGCTTTGCTTGGACAGTTGGTACGTGCTTCTGGCTGTAGCAGATGATCAGATCGTCAGCATATGCTAAGTCTTTGCATCCCTCATTGCTGTTTAGTTCGAATAGGTTTAAACAGTCGGAGTAGAATAGGCTGAATAGGATTGGTGAGTTTACTGCTCCTTGTTGCAGCCCATTTAATATCTCGAAGGTTTTGTATGATGTTTGGTTGTCAAGGAAGACTTTGAATTTTCTGCCGATTATCATGTTGTGTATCGTCTGTATTAGGTTCGGCGACAACTGTTTCTTATGTAGTTTAAATACGAGCCCATTCGTCCATACGGTATCGAATGCCTTTTCCATGTCGATTAAACAGGCTCCTACCAGTTGGTTGTCATTGAGGGCCCAACAGATGTCAGATGACAATTTGTTGATGGCGTGTATTGTTGAGTGGCCGAACCTAACGCCGAACTGCTGGTCGGGCAGTAGGTGGTTTGCTGCAACAAAACTATTAATTCTATTATTTATTATGATTTTGTACAGTTTCCCAATATTTGGCAGCAGGCTAATTGACCTGTAGTTCTCCGTGGCTGTTGGGTCTTTATCTGTTTTTAGCAGGACGATGACTTCGGCTGCCTTCCACTTGTTCGGGAAGTGGTGATTGTTGAGGCAGTTATTAAAGACTATGGCGAGTGCCCGAATTATATTGTTTGGTAGCTTCTTTAGCATAACATTTGATATGTTGTCGAAGTTAGCTGATTTTTTATTTCTGAGTTTTTTGATTGCCAGTTTGATCTCGGCGGAGTTGGTGAAATAATTTTCCGGCTCAGTGGGTGCGTTTGCTCTTTTGGAGTTGAAGAATTGAGTCTTCGGTTGGGTGCCGAAGGTGTTTGTGATTTCCTTGACTTTGTTATTAATAAAAGTTTCGAACTTTGTTTCCGGTTGGCCTGTGGGGAAGCTTTTTTGTGTGAACACTTTGAAAATGTGTGCCTAGAATTACTAGCTTGTCATGTGGATTGGATCATTTGTATGCGTTGTCCATGATTTTAACTGAGTTTGAGTTGATGCCTGCTTCTCCCAGAATGTGAGCATCCATCAAACCTATGTAGAATTCTGATGAGACGTTGTCGGACCTTGTCCGGAATACTTGGTTAATGGTCATGTAAATTTTGTTTGGTTATTTTGTGTCTAAGTTTTTTAAGCTGTTGTTCCAGAATGTGGAGGCTGACTTGGTGTATTCGCATTTAAGTTCCCCTGTTTATTATCTTTATGCTTTTCTTCAGGAATGCAATCATCTCAGCATCCAGTGCTGGGTCGGTTCGGTATATATTTGAATAGGCGGGATAACAGCTTGCTTTTCAGGTTTTTCAACTTATAGATTGCGTTGTTTCGGTATGCTTCCACTGAGTTGACTGGCTTGTACTTGGGTGTATTTTTCACTACTGCACCTTACATTTCTTCTTGTAGATCGTCTATTGCTTTGTTGATTTCGCTGGGTGATAAGTTTTGTGAACAGCTTATCTTGCTGCATGCTGCCTTGCGAAGAGCTTCCTCAAAGGCTTTCCAGTTGGTTTTGTGTTGTCTATTGCTATGTCCTCTTGATTTACACTGAGTTAGATTGCTCAGTGGTCGCTGTCGTATGGTATTGCCTTTAAAAGCAATGATTTGTTAGAACAATTGTTTAGAAGTCTGGAATTTACACATGCTATGTCAAGTCTGGTGTTGGCTCTAGGAAACGTAGCCTCGTTAGGAAATAGCAGTTTCACTCTGTAAATAATATCGTTTTCGGATAGCCATTTGGCAATTGTGTCCCTTTTGCGTTGTTTATTGCGTTTCTCCATTGGTTGTATTTGGCGGTTCGGTCACCACATATTACATAGAAGTTTGGTGGTTTATTCAGTGTAAGATTGGTAAATATTTTTTCAAACTCACTGATAAATTGCAAGCTGTTGTCGTTTGCGCTGTATGCTGTGATAATGTGGAATGCTTTGTTCTTGTTGAATTTCAGCGTTATTGCAGACGTCTCGATTATTCCTTGGTCGATGAAGTTTAAGTCAAGTCTGGTGAACTGCAAGTCGTTGCGCGCGAGTATCGCGGTTCCCCTTCCCTGTATCGTATTTAGTCTATCGTTTCGGACTATTCTGTAATTTTTAAACTGTAGGGTGTGTTTAGAGTTTAATTTCGTCTCGTTTAAACATGGCACGTGTGGTTTATGCTTCTCCAGGAAAGAGGTTAGAAATGCTCTCCTGTATAGATTGATAATAGATTTTAATATTCTGTACTGTATAAAATGTATTGTTTGCTTTCAAAGACTGGCTCCTTTGCCTAGGAGGCATTGTGACTGCTGCTTTGATTGAAAATTTCCTGATCAATTCCATCCATGAACATGTGCAGCAGCATGTCTATTTTTTCGGTATTATTGTTTACTTGCTGCATAATGTTCGGGATTTGTGCACTGAGATTGTTGATGGCGTTTGTCAGCTGATGTGGGTCAAACTGGTTGTAGTGATTTTCTACCCTTGTATCTTTGGAGTTAATTGCATGCGTTTGTTCATCGCGTTGAGATTTCATTGCATTTCTCTGTGGTGTTTGCTCAATCCTTGCTTTTAATATTTGGTTGTAGAGTTGTGCTGTATGAGCTTTGGTTCTTGGTGCTGTCAGAAGCGGGGTGCGCTTGGCCATGCTCTTGGCGGCGTTAGTGTTCTTCTTGCTGGAAGATTCTTGTTCTTTAGACTTGAAAATTGGATATCCTCTGTACGAGGTAGGGTGTCCATACTGCTTGCAGTTTACGTAATAAACTGCTTCTTTGTGTAGGTTCTCGCCCAGCTTGCATTTCCCTCTGTTGTGTGCATTATTACATTTCACACATCTGAAACTCAGGAAACAATTTACAGTTGAGTGTCCGATTCTTTGGCAGTTTTTGCACTGGGGAAGTTCTCTTCTGCTCAGTTTTTCCCACTGTATTTTTTGGTAACTTGTATATTTAATGTTCCTCAAAAACGTTGTATCAGACTCTGGTGAGAATTGCACTAAGAATATTGGCATTTTTCTATTCCCTCTTTTTGATTTTATTGTCTCAAATAATGATAGTTTTAGAGCTGTTACTTTTTTAGGAGCTTTCTGGTTTATTTCTTTTAGTACAGAGTTGTTATCTGATTCAGGGTCGATGCCTTTTAATAAATAATATTGCGGTTTCAGTATTTTTGGTATAAATGTATAGAATTTTATATTCCTGGCTGTTAGTTTTTCCTTTGATTTGCTTTGTGAGGTTATGTCACTCACCGTTAGTATGTGTTTGGTGCTTGAAATTCTTTTAGAAAAAAATTTGCATTGCTGCAGCATGTTTTGGCTATTTACACTGTGTTTTGTATTGATGCATCATAAATTACTATTGCAGGTGTTTTGTTATTCTTAGCATTTTGTCTATCACTGATTTGTTTTACCTGTGTGTCGTTGTCTTGTGCTGGACAGGTTTGTTCTTGGCTAACATTGTCAGCTGGTGATGGAGTTCCATCGACCTCTGCTTGTATGTCCATCTGGTCTGCCGATGGATTGTCACTGAGGTTGTGCATCTGTGTGTTTCTTTTTCCACTGGTTGATGGTGCATTGTCTAGTAACTGGAACCTGTTCTTGATTTCAATGTCAAAACTGTCCTGGTGGTTCTTGCGGTTCTGTCCACTGCTTATGGGCTTATTATGTTATATCTTGGTTGTGCTGGTGTTTTCGTCATTTTGATTAACCGCTTCTAATCTTTCAATTTCATCCTTCATCTGCTGTATAGTTTCCAGCAATCCTGCAATATATGTTGTATTAGGTGGTATTTTTATATTTGTAGTTACCTTTGGCAGTGCTGCTGTAGCTGGACACGTATTGGTGCTTGGTTCTTGTGAGCTGTCAGCTCTATTTTTCCTTTTGATGATGTTAGGAGCTGGGTTTAGTTTTGGCTTTTTCCTTTCTGTGTTTATCACTGATTCGATACTCCCTCCGTTTGCTCTCATGATTATGTTAGGCAGCGTTGCCTCTTGACAACGCTTTTCAGTTTTGCCGGTTGTGCAGTCTTGTTTTTTTTTGGACTGTTTTCTTCTGATTTTTCTTTTTCCCCACCCGCAGTGGTTTCTTCGTCGCTTTCCATTCCTTTATCTTTCTCGTGCATACCTGCCATTTCGCACCGCGCAAGATGTGCTCGCGCCACATGTTAACACCTCGGTATAGGTTAGAATCGTCCTGTCACTCCTTTCCCAGCAAACAATTGGGCACCAAATCGACACCAAATTGGCACCAAATGTCCCTAAAATTCTACAAGGTTTGGCACCAAGACCCGATCCATCTGTGTCCATTTTACGCACGGGTTTTGGTGCCAAACCGTGTACCAACCTATGACACCAAATTAGCACCAAATACATGCCAACTTTGGTGCCACGTTCTGGCGCCAAATTAGGGCCAAAATCGCACCAAATCTTGGCATCATAACTAAAAGCCAAATTGGCACCAAAATGACTGAAAATTTGGCTCTTTCGATGATTTAAAAATGGCGGCATTAAATTAGCTTTTTAAATAAATTTAAAAATATTTTGGAAATAAATAAGGTATACAAGTTATTAATTTACAGTTCTTTATTTTTTTTATTATTACATTAACAATATAATTACTATAATAAACATATTACTATATCAATAATATATGTAAACACGAATACTTAGGTTAGTTTGATTATTACCGCAGCTCTGTCTCAATTTTGTGTTGTTATAGTCCTTGTATGGAGGTGAAACCATGTGCGTTTGCATTCCAAATGATGATCTGCTTCACATCTCCTTCCCCATCATGATCCGATGAACCATTAACATGAAAAAGAAAATCAGACAAAATTTATTAGTATTACTGAGATATAAAGTAACAGATATATTAATTACAAGAATGGAAAAAGTAATTTATGCGTACCATAAATATGAAAAGTAAAAATACTTCCTGTATGAAGTCTGTCATAGTCTTACATCTTATACTAACAGTATATGTTAGTGCATCTGACACTGCTCCATTGTTGTAACTGTCTTCCGATGCGCTTCCTTCGGGGAATTGCATTCTACAACATTTAATGAAAACTTCATGCAAAAACACACCTGCAAACCTTAAATATATTTACCGAATGGAAACATTGAAACCAGTATTCGTATAGAAGAAAAGAGAAAATGCTTGTACACATTTTGAAATTCTATTACCTTGTACCATGAATATTACACATATCTTAAAAATTCCGCCAGGCAATAATTCTGAAGATTATTTGGTCTTGGAAAAATAGGTGAAAGAAAGACTACAGCACAATTTAGGAGAACTTAAATACTTACTATCTATTTTTCTACATGTACGGTAATGGTAAACAAGATTCTCGCGATCGTTCGTTTTACGAAAGACAATCGTCACAACAGCGTTTGCACGGGTAATGCTACTACTAGATGCACTTCTTGGTCAAAGTTTTTGGTACTGTGGTGTCCAGCCGTACTACAAGACTTGGTTTTGTAGCCCATTTGGTATCAAGCCGTTGTAACGCTGTCGCTTGAATTTGATTCAAGTAGTAGGGTGATAGAATCGCGTGAACATTGTTACGTAGGAATCGCGCCCCCTAATACTGTAACCATAAATGAAGAGCGAAATTTCAAGTAAACCAGATATGCGTACTACGTATAGGAAATCTATTGTAAAGTACTCGCCGCGGGCGATCGAGCAAGGGAAAGTTGGAGAGCAGAAACGAAAACTCGTCAACGAAGAACACTAGCACTAGCAATTTGGAGGACCCCACATGATGTCCTTCCTATTTAGGCACTCCAAGAGAGTCGTAAATTTCCGTAAGGGTCGGCTAGGCTCGCCGACACGAGTGCTTAGTTTATCGAAGCCTCCTTGGGTCCCACGCTTTCCCCGAACACGTGGACGCGAGTTTTCCCGCGCGCTTGGCGAGGCGCCTCCACCTCCACTCGCTTGAGGGTGGACCGAAACGGGAAGGAAGGGACACCAGCGGACGGGGCGAACACCACCGCCATTGGACCAGGAGAGGACCAGGGGCCTTCCAGAGGGAGGATCCAGATTCCAGTGAAGAGGGGATCGACCGAAATCGCGCGAAGACTTCGCCGCCAAGCAGCAGAATCAACCCCCGCACGAAGCGATAACTATCGAACGTTCTCCCTTTCACCGTCTCGCAAAACAGTATAATCGAACTTTCAAAATAAAACTAAGTCTCAAAGTAGTGTCTTTCTTTTATTAATCGCGCCGCGAGCAGAGTGCTTCAGCGCTCCACGGGCACCTTATCCACGCCAGTGAAATCCACCAAAATCCCTATAGCCGCACGGCGCACACGCAACATAATTTTGGTGACAGCGGTGGGATCGATTGAAAAGCGGTGGGATAGATAATTGAAAAACGGTGGGATAACTTTGAAAAGGGATAATTTGGAAAAGGGATACTTCAAAGAAAAGACAGAGTTTTAAAGGTTTTCTCGGGAGTGAATCATCTGTGCGCGCTTCAAGGACGCTGATATATATGTACATACGGACACTTGTAGACATTAAGCGATTTTTGCCGGCTTGAGAGTGCGCGATTAAATTGTAAGGACACTTTCTCCCCAAATCGAGTGAACGCTTTATTGACTACTTACAAACCTCGATAGTGGTAGTGGATAATTTTTGACATTAAATTAAACTCCTATGAGTATAAGTGGATAATACAGGATCGAACAATCGGCTCGGTGTTTCGCGACTTAAGTGGACTACGCCAAATCAGTGCAGCCTCTCCCCTTTGGGTTTTGGCACGGTTTCCCCAAAGGTGAAAAGGTGAATACCGGAGACGGGTGATTTCGGCTACCGTGCATGCCATCCACCTGAATCACGTGCACTTCGTCCACGTCACCGGCCGACGGAAGCGGAATTCCCGTCACGGAGCGAACCAGCATCAACCCGGACACCCGCAGGACATCCTCGACCCAGCAGGAACCAGCTCTGGCAGCGAACCTCGAACGGATAGGAAGCGGATTATGCGAACGTTAAAACGACCTCGTCTAAGCTAATAAGTATTGCAATTCCGTCAACCAATTCAACTAAGCCTGTGAGTCTAGATCTATAAAATTGTAAAGCGTTAGTTACAACTGTCGCGTACCGCTCGATAAAGATGCCGCCATTCCTATAGAAATTCGTAAAAACCAAGAGGAACCGAAAACGTGGTCTGCGTGGTGTTTGGACCATAGTCGCGGAGAATGTCTCGCCAGTAACCCTCAGCGTTGAATCCTCTTCTTCTTGCAATATTCTCGAACCACAATTAACTGGGTCTTCTTTGGTCCCTACTCAACCAATGTTTCGGAACTGGGGCATGTCCGACGGCGGACCCATTTCTTCAAATAACACGGTAGATGACACGCTTACGATTTCGAACGAGTCGACACTCCTCGACGCGACACATCCTTCTTCACGCACCGGTGAACCCCTATTAATAGAAACAAACTCAACATCAGCCCAACCCCAATCGTTAGAAACAAATTTGGCTTCTGTTCGAACCCTAGTACCACCTGTTTCAGATAACACCAACAAAATTGCAAAAACTCCACCTGAACACCCGGAGCCTGCATCACGTACCCCGTTCGATGTGACCACGAATCTCATTCCTTACTTCAACGGTAAGCCATCCGTGGTGAACCACTTCGTCTCCCAATGCCGACTTGCCGATTCCTTGGTCAGAGCCGGTGATAAAAAGTACTTAGTGGCCATAATACGTAACCGAATGGAACCCCGTGTCTGCAGCACAATCATTGGTAGCAAGCAACCTGAAACCATAGAGGAAATTATCAATTTAATAAAATCCGCGTATACCCGTAGCTTCAATCTAGAGAACGCGCAGGACGAATTAAAAGCATTACGACGTAACGAACACGAGACTATCGACGAATTCGGAATCAGGGCGCAGTATACCTTAGAACGCGGCGTACAGGCAGCCCGAGAGAAATACGATTCGCGATAATTCGAGGGAATGCAAGTACTCCTAATAGAAAACGCGATACAAGGATTTTTAAGGGGATTGCAAAACGATGTCATCGCGGGCATCGTTTCCAAGGACGACGTGCGAGACCTAACGACGGTCATTCAACTAGCTTCCAAAATAGAAGCCCAAATGAAACCTGCGCGGACTTCTCAAAACGTGCACGATTTTAACGACCCCCCAGAGTCTTAGCCGTACAAGCACACGAGCGCAAATGCTTCAATTGCGGGAGACCCGGCCACCTCCGCGCTGATTGTGTTACGCGACGAAACCATCGACCTGGGAATCAAATCACGATATTGTTAGGCGCCGAGATTACACGAGGGAAGGTCACCCGTACGCGTCGTGTCGTGAGGGAAATAGTAATCGCGTCAGGGGAAATAACGATCGTAACTATGGAAAACCGAAACCTTTTATTACTTCGACTGCCGGTAATAGAATAAATTCCTTAAACTCAAACGGGCTCCCGACGACGGGCGCACCGCGGAGACAACCCCAAATTTCCCGCGCCGGATCCATCATGTCTGTCGCGAAATCCTGTTGACATCAGCGGAAATCCTGCCCTTCATACACAAGTCGTACCGCTTACCAGAGATCCCAATCTCAACCCGGAGTGGTTGGAGGGGTGCTCGCCGGCATCATCAAAACACCTGCCGTGGACCCTGAGACAGACGAGACGGACGAAGCATCGTGTATCATAAACGAGGTAATGGTGGCTTCTGTTTTCCTAGTGCACGGGAAAGCAGTAGCCAAATCAGATGAAATCGCTCGTGGATTTTCCCACTCGGACACCTCCGTGCCCGAAACGCAACCCGTATCGCCGCAAGGGGTGTCTCCCCATGGAATGTGTGATTCCGCCGTCGCGCCGAACAGGAGCTTCGGGCGAGTGTGCGATGCCGGCGCCACCCCGTCCTGCGTTGTTGGGTGAGCGGCCGATGAGACCACCGCGAGAAGGATACTCGGGTGGACACGTGAAACCTCCGTCCCGAACAGAGGATTCGGGCGGGCACGTGGGAGAGTCACCTCGGACAGGAGGTCCAGGTGTATGTGCGATAATGGTTGAATGTGTGACTTCACCTTCACGACCCATAAAGTCGGGTGGAAGTATGAGCGAAGTCTACCTTGGCCAGGAGGGTCAGGTAGCCGGCGATCGGTCCGGAGCGGGGAAATCCTCGGAAGAAACCCCGGTAATAGTTCCTGTAGAGACAAGTATGATTACTAACAAGGTTGGTACTAACGAGATCAGAATCTTAATCAACAGTCCAGACGAAATATTAGCCAGACCTGCGGTACACCCTTCTTCGCCTCCCACCATACTTCACGCGGAAGATAATCTCTTGATGCGACAAGCCAACCTTGCTCATTTTACTCCCACAACTTGTAACGATATATCCCAAACTACCAAAGGCTTGCTGGGCCGCATCGAATACTCAGTAGAGCAAGTACAACAATACCAGATTGAAGTTGGTAACGCCATGGCTTTTCCGCACGATAGGCACTCGGTTTTCCTCTTGTTTTATAAGCACGACCCCGAAAGTAACTTCGAACTCGAACACGTAGAATCTTCACTGAAATCCCTTAAGAATCTTCTCGATACCCTTAACTCGAAGAGCTTCAGTATGTTAATCGATCAGGATAGGTTCAATACTTCCGAACGAAGCGATATCATAGCCTTGCTTAAACAAACCTTCGACAACCCGGTATATGCCATCACCATGTGCACCGGAGAAATCATAATTCCACCAGAAGCTAGACGTCCTGAAATCATCCGTGAACATCACGAATCAGTAGTTGGCGGCCACAGAGGTACCTTCAAGTTGCTCCAACTCATTCGACAACGTTTCTATTGGCCAGGCATGGCAAAAGAAATCGCTGAATTCGTTCGATACTGCCCAATCTGTCAGAAAAACAAAAATTATATAACGAAAACTAGGCAACCTATGCAGATAACGGATACGCCGCGATAAGCATTCGAAAAAATACAAATGGACATTGTAGGACCCCTACCGCGAACGAATAAAGGGAATCAATACCTATTAACACTGCAGGATAACCTCACCAAATATTCAGACGCTATCCCTTTGCCATGTATAGATTCAATAACTGTAGCTCATGCATTAGCTGAACAATTTATAAGCAGATTTGGATGCCCAAGGACCATCCATACAGATCAGGGAAGGAATTTCATTAGTAAGGTCATGAAAAACTTTTGCAAAATCTTCAAAATCCAACAAATAACCTCTACAGCTTTTCACCCCCAATCATTAGGCTCGCTGGAAAGAGCATACCGTAGCTTGATCAATTACCTTAAACACTACTGTACGAAAACAGACTGGGACGACTGGATCAGGTTCTGTGTCTTCTCCTATAACACGTCAGTGCACGAATCCACTGGTTTCACCCCACATGAGCTAGTCTTCGGCGTTAAGGCCAATATACCCTCAGGATTTGCCAAGGGGCAAACACCACGAACCTTTGCCCAGTACTTCGACGACCTCTTCATCCGAATCACCAACACGCAGACCACGGCTGCTCAAAACCTAGAAAAGGCCAAACAAAGAAGCAAAAACTACTACGACCAAACGCTAAATCCTCAGAATTTTAATGTAAACGACACCGTATACTTACTCAAGGAACCAAGAACCTCCAAATTCGACTGTGACTGGCTTGGTCCTTATAAAATAAGTCGGAAATTCAATGACCTAACAGTAGAATTAGTAATAAGAAAAAGTAGATTCAACATCGTACACACAAATAAACTTAAGTTAGCGTATGTAAGACCGAACGCTCTTACCGACGAAGATCGAGATTAGGTAAATAGGATCCGCCGCACCGTTTATATTCTGTACATTCGAGCTCACGTTGTAAACAAAAATTGTCAAACATAACCCAGACACTATCTGAAATCACTGTGGACACGGTCTGCTTCAGCCTGTATGTTTATGTCCATTACGACACGTATGTGAATCAGGAAATAATAAATGAAATATTACCCGTATTCGCGAGGCGCATGCAGCGAAATGCGTTGGATGTCAGACTGTAAATAATTACTCACCCCCCTGTACATATATGTATAAGTATATATAGTAATACCCTACGCATAGTACTATGAGCCAGCTACCAAATTTTGTATTGAGAAAACGCCGTACGATGTTGACGTTATGTAGCACGCGATTATTATTAATGCGTATCGACCCAAAAAAGCTGTTTTATGAAAACACATTTTGTATAAGGGTGAAGGTGTAACGCTGTCGCTTGAATTTGATTCAAGTAGTAGGGTGATAGAATCGCGTGAACATTGTTACGTAGGAATCGCGCCCCCTAATACTGTAACCATAAATGAAGAGCGAAATTTCAAGTAAACCAGATATGCGTACTACGTATAGGAAATCTATTGTAAAGTACTCGCCGCGGGCGATCGAGCAAGGGAAAGTTGGAGAGCAGAAACGAAAACTCGTCAACGAAGAACACCCTCGAGTTAAATTTATTAGGGACCGTACGGAATTTGTCGCTAGCTAAGTCACGCACGACTCTAGCAAATTGGAGGACCCCACATGACGTCCTTCCTATTTACGCACTCCAAGAGAGTCGTAAATTTCCGTAAGGGTTGGTTAGGCTCGCCGACACGAGTGCTTAGTTTATCGAAGCCTCCTTGAGTCCCACGCTTTCCCCGAACACGTGGACGCGAGTTTTCCCGCGCGCTTGGCGAGGCGCCTCCACCTCCACTCGCTTGAAGGTGGACCGAAACGGAAAAGAAGGGACACCAGCGGACGGGGCGAACACCACCGCCATTGGACCAGGAGAGGACCAGGGGCCTTCCAGAGGGAGGATCCAGATTCCAGCGAAGAGGGGATCGACCGAAATCGCGCGAAGACTTCGCCGCCAAGCAGCAGAATCAGTTCTCCCTTTTACCGTCTCGCAAAACAGTATAATCGAACTTTCAAAATAAAACTAAGTCTCAAAGTAGTGTCTTTCTTTTATTAATCGCGCCGCGAGCAGAGTGTTTCAGCGCTCCACGGGCACCTTATCCACGCCAGTGAAATCCACCAAAATCCCTATACCCGTTTTGTAGCCAATTTGGTGTCAAGCCGTGCTACAAGGCTTGATACATTTTGGTATAAGTCTTGGTACAAGCCTTGGTGTATTTTTGGTGCCAATTTGGTACCATGGTTTGGTAATCAAACATATGATGTCATTTTGGCACCAATTTGGTGACGAAACTTATACCAAACGTTGGCAAAATCTTGTAATGCCAGACTTGGCTAACAGGGTAGTTATTTATCTGCCCCCAAAAGAGGATACAGACATCTTGAGTATGACAAGCTCTATAACCTAGCAAACTATCGTAAATATGTGACTGAAACAATTGGGGAATTTCCCTCGTCAGTCCACAGACATTTTGAAAGTATACTAATGGGTACCTAGCTAGTTTTTTCTTATGGAGTTCAAATTAACGTTCGCAATTTTTGAAGTACCGTTCACATATCGAATTGTTTTGTTTGATTTGCCCCGGTCCACTAACTGCCTGAGTTCTAGCCTCAATTTAGAGAGATAATTTCGTTGCTTCGCAGTGTAGGCGCCGTACCTTCGCGCGACCCACACACGTGGTGGGCAACGAACAAAACTTATTTTAAAGAGAAAGGAAAACAACAAAAAAAGTTCTTGTTTCAGAACACCCCGATTATGTATCAAATAGATGACGGCGACACGACAACTATGATCATGCTGCGTCTTCGGGGCAAAGCATTGAAGTGGTTCCATTCGAAACCCAGTTTGATGGAATTGCCAGCATCATCACTATTAGAAGAAATGCGGAAAATGTTTGAAAATAGAACAGACAAATTGGGTGCAAGAAGAGAATTCGAAAGACGTATTTGGAAAAGGGACGAGTCGTTCTGCGACTATTTCCACGATAAAATCACATTAGCCAATCGAATTTTGATCGACCCGGAAGAGTTGATTGATCTAGTAATCGACGGGGTTCCCGACGCGCATCTCAGAGATCAAGCACGTATGCAGCGTCTCGAAACGGTGGAAGATCTATTAGAAACATTTAGGAAGCTAACACTGCGAGGTGACGCAAAGAGCGATCGGGACCACAAAGTTTCGGAAAAATCGATTCCTACAAACATAATTAGGGACGCGGAACAATCCAAGGAAAACCGCTATTACAACTGTAACGAGATAGGACACTGGAAGAAGAATTGCGAGAAACCGATCAGGGAACGAGGTACTTGTTTGAAATGCGGAGCGTCGCACCATGTTAGGAATTGTCCGTAGAATACAACCGGCCAGGTGAGGAGGTCACCGCGGACATCGACGCCGACGTCATCGAAAACTCAGACATCGTCAACGACGCCAGGAACCTCAGCGAACATTATTCAACCAGGCTCCCCCGAGATCCCGTTTATGGTACCGGTAACGTTCGAAATTAAGGACAATAGCAGTAGGATTTTTAATTTGGCCATCACGGCAATGATTGATTCCGGCTCGCCTGTTAGTCTAATTAAGCAAAGTTTATTGCCATCTACTTTCCGACCTGATCCACCCGAATCGCATAGCTATTATGGGATCAATCGTTCGCCTTTAGATATCGTAGGATTCTTTACAACAGAGATTAAAATTAATAATATGAAGTTAAAGATTAAATTTCTTGTAGTACCGGATAACGCGATTACATGTTTTGCTCTTCTTGGCAGAGACATTATTTTGTAACCATCAGTCCGTATTGTTATGGGAGAAGCGTTTGAAATCACACCGAGTGGAAAAAAATGATGCATCGGAGACTGAAAAATTTATAGGACAAATTCTACAAATTGAATATATGGAAAAATCAAAGTCCGCAAACGAAAATTTACGTATTAACCCCAACTTAGATCTAGAAACGAAGGGAAGATTTGAAAAAATGTATTTGGAGGAACTCAACCGTCCTGTTATCGAAAATCAGCGTTTGTGCTCCGTCGAAGCGATTATTTCTTTAAAATCTGAGCAACCAGTCAGTTTTCGACCGCGTCGATTATCTTTTGCTGACAAAGAAAAATTAAGGAATATTCTGGATAACCTGTTAGAACAAAAAACTATTAGACCGAGCAATTTACCTTACGCGAGTCCAATCGTCTTAGTAAGAAAGAAAAATGGGGAAATCCGATTATGTGTGAATTACCGTAAAATCAATAAGATTACTATTAGAGAAAACTTTCCGGTTCCACTTATCGACGATTATTTAGATCAACTTCGCGATAAAACATATTTCACAAAATTAGATTTGAAGAATGGTTTTCATCATGTTCCAGTCTCCGAGACCTCTGTAAAATTTACAGCCTTTATAACACCATTCGGGCAATACGAATATTTAAAAATGCCGTTTGGATTGACTAAGGTGCCTTGTATTTTTCAGAGATTTTTAATTGAGATATTTAGCGACTTAGTTCGACAGAATAAACTTTTACTTTATATCGACGATTTTTTGATAGCGACTCAAACCACGCAAGAGCACATGGAAATTTTACGTGAAACACTTAGATTAGCAAGGCAACACAATTTACAGTTTTGGTTAGATAAGTGCGTATTGGCATTCCAAGAAATTATTTATTTAGAATATTCGATATCGAATAGCGGTATTTCGCGTGCTCAAGAAAACTTAGAGTCCGTACTCGATTACCCTGTTCCAAAGAACATAAAAGAAGTACACCGATTTGTAGGATTAGCTAGTTATTTCCGTCGGTTCATACAGAATTTTTCAATTATAACGAAACCGTTATACGACTTATTAAAAAAGAATGCTATATTTCACTTCGGACCGGAAGAAAATTGCGCGTTTACTACACTCAAAGAATGTTTGGTGAACAAACAATTATTAGCAATCTATTCACCGAAGTTAAAAACTGAGCTGCATTCTGACGCGAGCAGCAGCGGATTTGGGGCCATTTTATTACAAAAACAACCCAACGGTCTATTCCAGCCTGTGTTTTATTTTAGTAAAAGGACAGCGGTTCAGGAATATCATAGTTTCAAACTCGAATGTTTAGCCGTGGTGTACGCAATAAGACGATTTCATGTATACCTATCGGGCATACCTTTTAAAATAATGACCGATTGTGATAGTTTTAGGCTAACATTAAGTAAACAGAATGTTAACCCACGAATTTCCCGGTGGGCAATGTTTCTTCAAAATTATGATTATGAGATTGAACATCGTAGCGGAAATAAAATGATGCACGTTGACGCGCTTAGCCGCTATCATTCCATTCTTATTTCATGTCATTTCGTGTCAAGATGATACAATCCGCGAATTGCGTAATCAGTTAGAATCATGTGAAAGTAAATTCTACGAATTACGAGATGGACTCGTGTACAGAAAAGTAAAGAATAATAAATTGTTGTTTTATGTTCCTGAATGTCTAGTAAATAATGTAATTCGTACAAATCATAATGATTTAGGCCATTTAGGAGTCGACAAAGTTGTCGATAATATTGGTAAAATCTATTGGTTCCCGCATATGCGCCAGAAAGTTGGAAACCACATTAGTAATTGTTTAAAGTGTATCGAGTTTTCACCCGTTAGTGGGAAATTCGAAGGTTTTTTGCATAATTCAGATAAGGGCAACCTACCCTTTCCAACGGTCCACATCGATCATTACGGCCCTCTTGAGAAGTGCGGGAAAGGGCATAAATTCATTTTATCAGTTATAGATGGCTTTACAAAATTCATAAAACATTTAACGGACTATTTCCGAACTCATAGCAAACCCAAAAAAATTATTAGCGACCGAGGCACTTGTTTCACCTTTAGTGCATTCAAAGAATTTTTAGTCAGTAACTCGATCGAGCAAGTTTTAATCGCAGTTGGAACACCACGAGCAAATGGACGAGTGGAACGTTTTAATCGTGTCTTAGCGCCAATGTTATCAAAGTTAGTTGAAACACCTAGTAAATGGGATCGCGTTTTAGGATCGGTAGAATACGCGTTGAATATATAATACGGTCTGCAGGTCAACAGGAGAAAGTCCTTCCCGTTTATTATTTGGAGTGAACCAGATGTGGGGACAGTAAACGACAATTTACGGTTAGTCTTAGAATCGTATTCGGAAAGCGACAGGGACCTTCCTTCAATACGCAGGGAAGCGGTCGAGAATATTACAAAAAACCAAGAAAGTAATAAACAGGCTTATGACAAAAAACATAAAGCACCAATGGAGTATCAAGTTGGAGACTACGTGATGATTCGCAACTTTGATGTTACGCCGGGGGTGAATAAAAAGCTGATCCCGAAATTTAAAGAACCGTATGTCGTTAACAAAGTATTAGACTTTGACAGATATGTAGTGACTGATATACTAAAGAAGGATTTCAACTCACGCGCGTACCCTTCACTAGGATTGTAGATCCGTATCAGATGAAGTATTGGACACGCTCTTAACTATTGTGCATGAATGTATTAGGTCAATCAGACATTCTTTCTTCTTCTCCCCTTTTCTCCCTTACTCTTTGATTATTCTAATTGTTCTGTATTTTTACTTTCGTTAATATACTTTGTACAACATACGTAATTGTAATAGCATAAGAACGTTAGCATTAATGTATTTGGTGTGTGTGTTATAATAGATTTAGTAATATTGTATAACGTGTGCATTGTATGCAGTGTGTATTTCATATATTTCATTTATGTACAGGTTATAGAATGTATCATGGAAATAGCTTATTACTGTTAAGTTATATTTACATTTGGTGCTTTGTATTTCATTAGCACTACAAAGTAACCACCCGTGACCGAGGATGGTCACTATTGTCAGGAATGGCCGAACTGTAGACGTTTGGCCCTTTTGCCTGCCCTTATACTGTGGGGCCTGCTCACAATTTTATGAATGCGTGACTAACGGATCACCCTGACCTGCGTCACGGATACCCTCGAGCGAGGAGCTTTCCTTTTTGGAAAGCAATTGAGAAGTCAGTTAGTTGCCGTTCCTCCTTAGAGTCATATCGCCTAGATAATAAACGTATTTAACCCGACTACGGACTTAGTTTTTATTTTAGTAGCCCTACATAATATAGTATGGTCATTGAAGGTATACATACGTGCAATACATGATATCCTCTCGAGCCATCTCAATACGCATTCCTCCTCCTTACCTCCGAAGGAGGGGATCAGCTTTCCCGCACATTTTACCATATATCACGTGCTTGTGGGGTTCCGGTCCATTTCTCTTGTTTGCGCAGAATTCGGTGGAGGACTCGTAGCAATAGGATCTGATGGGGTCAATCGCTGTCTCTCGCTCATCACCTGCACCACCGAACGAACAATCTCGTTTAGGTTGAAATCGCTCGTCATCATTGTATTGCCCCCTTCGTTCTCTCCGCAGCGACCTTGGATCGAAGGCCCAGTGATGCTTTCCGGAACAGATCCCAAGATAACACTCCAGGTCGAATGTACGCCAATTTCGGCACCACCAATCGTCCCAATAGCACTGATGGCACCATCCATGGACATGTCTATCAATTCCCCGTTTCGTTCGTAATAGTTTATGACGCGTTCTAAAAAACTGGCACGAGATCCCTTTGGATCTAGTTTTAAAGCAGCTGCACGTTCACGTAAAGCCGTAATATCGAGGTTCTCTAAGTTTGTGCGGAGCATTACGTACCATAAATTCTCGATATTACAGCCACACCGTAAATAATATATAGAAAATCCGTTGGACACGTGTTTAAAATTCAAGATTTCCGCCGATCCCAGAATAGTCCAACGAAATAAAAGGGCCACACCTCATCCGAATAATCTATCGCTTACCACCGCACTACACAAGCTCTGCCGAATTCCTCTACGGCTGCTAAGCAGTCCCAGAATATCCCAAAATTTTCGTAAATCAAATTGAATGTAACAAATAACGGTTGGCAAGGAGGTAAACCATCCCACTCCTGAGAAATTTATTTTGTAGGCGCCGTACCATCGCGCGACCCACACACATGGTGGGAAACGAACAAAACTTATATTAAAGAGAAAGGAAAACAACGAAAAACAGGTTCTTGTTTCAGAACCCCCCGATTACAATATAAATTAACAAACCGATTAGTAACTATAGAGAAAGAGCAGTCCTTCGCCCTACGGTTTCTCGCTTGCAATGCGCAATTTTGGAACAGTCCTTCGTTAGCTACGCAATCTTCAGAAGCAAAACCTTCGTTTCTCACGCTTCGATCACTACTCTCTCGTCGTTTCGAATTCCCGTTAGCTGCTCGGGAGGGGGCAACGAGGGACTGCCGCTAACTTCGCGCTTACAGCAGTATGATCCTTAAGGATTTTAACACGCCCATTGTATTTATTCTTAGATTTCAAGATTGCTATTGCTTCTTGCTTAGACGAAAGAGTTACACACATAGGTCTTGTATGATCACATTGTTTTTTTACCAATTCTTTAAATCTTCCGAATAGTGGCACCAGCAAGATTGAGTTGTTGAAGATTTTTGACAGCATCTGCATTCGTTTGATCATGATCCGAAAAAGATAAAGATGGGTAGTCAGATTCCATAAGATTATATAAAATAATATTGGAAGGGCGACGTTCTCTATCCAATATTCCTGCAATGAATTCTTTTTCCGTATAAAGATTTTTACCGTTATCAAGGTCCGCGTCGTTGTTCGTGCAACTTCTGAGGGGGTTTGACTCCAATGCAGTTACTCGATTGGCGAGTGAGGAGATTTCTTTACTAAGATTGTCAAGCTCTGCCGAGTATTTTTTCATGAGCTGTTTTTTAAAGGTGTTCATTTTTGATTGTAATTTGTCCAGCTCGATACAGAAAGTTTTACCAATTTTATCGATCTTTGTATATAAGTCCTCGTTAGATGGTTGAGTTGGACACCAATAGCATAATAGAAGAATTACAAAAACTCCAACACCAAGTAAAAACGATCAACAACATGACGAAAATTGATACAAAACAACCTCTGCCATTATGCCTAGTTCAACTTGAACCCAAAACCAATAACACTGAAATCTTTAATATTACAATTGTAGTATCGAGGTGAGCCGTATCGCCTTGTATAGCCGAAAAAAGGAAACTGCGCCGCGCCGGCGCCGAGGATCGAACCCAGATCTACGAGTCACTAACTAATCGATTGCGTTAACCACTACGCCACAGTCCCACTGGGCCTTTACTGTGCGTCTAACGTCCCTTATTTGCATATACTGTCTTTCTCTTCTTCTATTGGGTGTAGAAGGGTCCACCATCCTACACAATTTATTAATGTTATTAACAAAATTGCCGAATTACGCTGCCAAGAGAGTCCGCGTAGTCTCCCTGTACGTAATTTATCACCATGTCGAGCTTTCTCCCGCACTCTCCCACGTTCGAACAATTTGGCGCATGAAAAAGGAAGAAACATTGGAAAAAGTTAGCAAACACGAATCCACTGTTATGTTAAGGGTAACTGTGTAGAAAACTGAAAAGCAATTCGTACCTGAAGTTTTGTAGTAGTGATACTGTTGCCACAGTTTTCATAATGCACGCGTCCTCTGTGTGAGAGTATAATTTTTGTGTTTGAAATTTAGTGAGAGTATAATTTTATTTTCATTTACAACATCTAACCAAAAATCTTTTGTGGTGAGACTTCTATGGTATATAATGCTGGATGCACTTCAACATGCTTCAGGAGGAAATGTTTTCCTACAAACAAAAAGGTAAAATATAACATATTAATAAGTATAAAGTACTCTATACTATTAAAAAAGAAATGTATTGTAGGCAAAAATTAGGAAGAGGAAATAAACTTTACGGGGGTTTATAACAGCCTGCATGTGTAACAGTCGAACTGACCGAGACGGTGACCAGGTTTATGATGGGGTCGAATCCTTAGCGACCTGAGGAAGGAAATTTTGGCCACCTCATAGATCCTGGCACCAACTCCTACGGGTGGGTGCCCCACCATAGTTGGAGGCCGTAGGCGTGTTTTAAAAATCCACTGATTGGTGGAGAGGAAGAACGTCCTCCTTGCGAAGGACGTTTAAAAAGCCCGATACGCGGAAAATTAGACAGATGTAAGACGTATGTAGACGAGCGTGATAACGTTAAATAGATATAGTAGTTTTGTTAGAGACTGTGTAGATCTTGTTTGTTTTAAAACCCACGATCATCTCCGAATCATACACGTCCATCCGCATCCCCTAGGCCATTATCTTCCTACAGTATGAATTAACTCATCTTCTATATTCAGGGCTGTTTTGCCTCTTCGACTGACGTTGACGCATTTAACAGCACTGACGAAGAACAATATTGAAACATTATGAGTACAAATAAAATTGTATACTTATACTAACTTTTACATATACAGGGCGAGGCACTTAAAACCGGCCACCTGAATAACTTGGCTGCTATTGATGATAGGAAAAAATGCATCAGGCCAAAATCATTTGGTATTGAGTGGCTGATCATCCGATGTTACTAGTTTTTTGATAGGTGGAAGCGTCAAGGAGATATGAAGGTCATCTGTTTTTTTAAATGGAACGGTATGTTTTTTTACTTATATTCTGATAGAGTATTTCAAGGCGAATACAATGACCTATTGGGAAGGTCATTCGTGGTCTGGGTTAAGCCAATTGTGATATAAAATAATTTACTTTGAGAAAATGGTCGAACACATCCTTGCCGTCTCTGGTTGTTGATATTACTTCATCTCTGTCTCGTAATCTCTTGTTATGTGTCATTGAATGGAAATAAACATTCAATCACGTTGTACACTTCATCAGTACATAGTCTGATTAGTCGTTTATGAGAATCTCTGCTGAGCGAAGTGTATCTCAAGTTTCCGAAATGCGTTATTCAATGGCGGAGAACGTAGATATGGTTTTTGTTTATGGGGAATGTCGTCAAATTGTAAGAAATGCAGTCCGTTTGTATGCTGAACGGTTTTCCGAACGTGTTACACCTTCACGATCTGTAGTTGCGAATGTTATTAAATGTTTTCAAGAAACTGGAAGTACAGGTAACAAAATACGAAGAGGATCCAAGACAGCAACTGATGATCGAAATACAGTGAACATTTTAGCAGTTGTAACACAAAATCCCCATGCTAGTACAAGGCAGCTAGCACGTGAAAGTGGAATCAGTCAACGAAGTGTTTTGCGAATATTACATTTAAATAAATTCCACGCTTTTCATGTTTCACTTCACCAAGAATTACATAGGAATGATTTTCAAAACCGTGTAAATTTTTGTGAATGGGGTCTGCGGAAATTACAGAGTGATGATTCGCTTTTGACTAAAGTTTTGTTTACGGGCGAAGCTACATTTACAAACAGTGGCCAAGTCAATCGTCATAATATGCATTATAGGCCAATAGAAAATCCACGGTGGCTATGAGAAGTGGACAAACAAAGACCTTGGTCTGTAAACGTTTGGTGCGGACTTCTTAACAGTGAAATAATTGGTCCTTATTTTATCGATGGCACATTAAACACTTCGAGATATAAATACATTTTAACTGAAATCAGAAGAGAAGAGCTTGTGCCGCGATAAACCCAACTGTAATTCAACATGCCGTATTATCCGTCGAGCAACGCTTCAGAGCATGCATCAATGTTCAAGGTCACCAGTTTGAACACTTGTATTAGTCGGGTATTACTGTTAGATAAATAAATCAATGGTGCTTTACGTCAAGGTAAAGTATCTTCCTCAAAGTAAATTATTTTCCATCACAATTGGTTTAACCCAGATCACGAATGACATCCGAATAGGTCATTGTATTCGCCTTGAAATACTCTATCAGAATGTAAGTAAAAAAACATACCGTTCCATTTAAAAAAACAGAGATGACCTTCATATCTCCTTGACGCCTCCACCTATCAAAAAACTAGTGACATCGGATGATCAGCCCCTGGATACCAAATAATTTTGGCCTGATGCATTTTTTCCTATCACCAATAGCAGCCAAGTTATTCAGGTGGCCTGTTTTAAGTGCCTCACCCTGTATAAGAACGAAAAGTCGAACCTCGCAAAAGCATGCTGTCCCGTGTGATTTCGCCATATTGATGATGATACAGAGCAAAGTACGTGTCAAGATTAGTTCAGTTGTTCTCCGCGAGGAGGCGCTTAATCGGAAAGACCAAATGAGACTTGGCGCGAGTGTAGCAGCAGCTCGCTGTACTACTACTACATTGAAGCCTGCCTGCATGTGTGTTGTCGACGCTTTTCGCCTCTGTAATAGTGCGCCGCTCGTTTTGTTTTGAGCCCGGCAAGCGGCATCGCAATATGTCTGTGCATTGAAAAGCAAAACGAACGGCGCTGTCTTGTAGACGCATCGCGTCCCCCCACACTTATAGACAGTGTACAATGTAGTTGTACAATCATTTTTGTTACATTCTGAATAATGATATATGATAATATATGTTGAAGAATGTTTTCGAATTTTTTTCTCTGCAAAACTGAGGTGTAGAAATGAAAAATCCTATAAAAATCTGAAAAATGCATATTTCGTAGTAAAGTTGTAAGAGCACTACTTTCATATTTTTATCGTAATAACACACTAGTATCCTGAATTTTTTTTGATTTTCTGAAAAAGTGCACTGTGGTTCAAGAAATCAAAAACCAACTTTTTCAATGTGTTTAACGCGAAAAAGCAATCGTTACCTCAGATTTCTATATGTCCCTTATGCAGTGAGCACCGCACATGACTTTTAATATTTCTACATTCCGTAGGAAAATACATAAACAGGAAAAGTTGTAGATTCACGAAGGCTGTTATCAAACTCAAAAATTCTGAAACTCGGTAAACAAGTAGTGTAGGTCCCCAGTAACACAAAGCTAATTTTCATTGATGTTAATTTCACTTTCAGGGTGTGAAATCAACTCCCAAAGTTTTAGTTTCTTTTTTACATTTTTGACTATAATTTTGTAATGATAACGGATACGATAAAACTTTAACGGGATCGATTGATCAGTTTTTTATGTTCTACAACCCCACTGCAATAAAAGGTATCCTCATAGTGCCATTAGTTTTAAATACACAAATTCTCCGTTTTTTATTGCATAACAGTAAATGATAGAAATGGTTATATTATATATCAAAAAGTATTCATTTTGAACGATCTAACGAAATATAAAAAAAAATCATTTTTTTTTGTTTACCGTTATTAAAAACAATTAATTACCGTTATTCGTATATGCCTACGTTTTTGTTCGACTTATCACTCTGTTTGTATTTTTCACCATAAAGTAGGTATGATCTATTACATTTGAAGATCTAGTATATATTCCATTCTGAAAGATTTATTTAAAAAAATTTATTGCACATGTATATGGAACTTTTTGTAACGCCTGTTCTTGGGTGATTATTCGGAACCATCACGATCTCCCTCTCTAACAGGCAAAAAGCTCTTTACTCGTTATCAACATGTATATGTATGTTCTGAAAATATTTGCATGAACTAACTATATAAATATGTAAGAAATAAAGCAATATTTGATATGTGGGAGAGGATGATCGCGATAATCACTCGAGAGCAGGTGTTTTTGCAATATATTTCATGTATACGTGTCATACAATTTTTTAGATAAATTTTTAAGTAGGTATAGAATATATATTCGACCATGAAGTGTAATAGAATATCCATATTTTGGGGTGAAAAATGCAAATAAAATGAAGAATCGACCAAAAATATAGCAAGATGCGTATAACGATAATTAATTGTTTTTAACAAAGACGCAAACAAAAAAATATTTTATTTTATATTTCGTTAAATCGCTGAAAATGGAAACTTTTTAGTATATAATAATCATTTCTATAATTTACCGTTATGCACAAATACAAATAATTTGTCTCTTTAAAACAAATTGAACGATAGGGATAACTTTTATTGCCGTAGGGTTGTAGAGTATAAGAAAACTGAATAATTTATTGCTTTGAAGTTTTATCGTATCTCTTACCATTATAAAGTTATTCTGAGGAAACTAAGAAATGCTAAAACTTTAGGGATTGATTTCACCCCCTAAAAATGAAAATTAACACCGACGAAAGAGAGATTAGTATTCCTGGGTTCTACAGTACTTGTGCATCGAGTTTCAGAATTTTTGAGTTCGATGACTTTCCTTATCGTTTATCTAAAGCTATTTCACATGTCTATATTTTGAAGTTAGAAAATTGATTTCAATGGTTACATTAGCAGAGTGACTACAGTGTCAAACTGTAAAACACGTATTAGACATTTCGGTCATAGGTTCGTGCCTTGCAAACACGCAATTTTTTCTCTTACATTTTTTTCAATCCTTAACTATACAATATGCAAATAAGTAATAATAATTTAAAAACATGTGAAAGATATTTTAAGAATATGTTACTCTGAAGTATACACAATAATAATTTAGGAGCATATTTTACGCGATCGTTCCTGTAGCCACGGATTCTTTTAGGTACTTACGGGTATTATTTCGCATTTCCTAGATCACATAAATATATGGAATGACACATTGCACTTTTACTTCAAGTCAACTCCATTTATTACTGATAAGTACTATTGAATTAAAGTTTATTTATTTATTATGTGTCAAAGAATCTAAATAATTCTATAATTAACAAGGTAACTAAATAGTAAAACTGCTGAAGGAAACAATATTGTCATGTAGTCAAGAATTGAAAAAAAATCTTACAAGGAGAGTCTACAGTTGGTGGGTCGCCGATTTTAATCAAACTTTTCATAGTGATTCTAGACCAAAAATATGCTGCATATGTCCAAGCGTTTTTGACAATACTCATTATTTATGAAAATATTTAACGTTTAATTTTTTTGATGTCCTTGTACATTAGTTTGTAAAAGAATATACAGTAGTAGGATTAGGAAGGATGATGTCAGTCAGTCGGTGACCGCCGAACATGTAACATCGGCAGGTAAACCCAAGAGAGCAAGGAGCAAGAAGCAAATCAGTGAAAAATTTACAAAGGGTGAAAGCAAAATTAAGCCAATTCAAAAACAACCACAAACAAACAAACAAATATCGGTGCAAAAACAGAAAACAAGAAATCACGAAATAGAGGGGCCACCCCCAACCGAACCATGCGGCAATGCCGCAGTGGACTTGATAACAATGGTTAACAACAGAAAAAATACAACAAACGACATCAAAATGAACAACCAGGAAACTATACCACCTGAAACAATACAAAAAATAATCAAGAAGGAAAAAAGAGGCACCTTAAAGCAAATGGAAATCGACGAGATGTTCCAAAAAACACCAGCCAAAAGAAAGCAATCATCGCAGAAAAACAATTTAAATTTACCGCCTACTCCAATTAATAAACAAACAAAACCTGGACATCATACTACTAGGGGAAACAAAACTTAATAAGACACACATAATCACATACACAAATTACAAAATACACAGAACTGACAAACTCAACGCCAAACAAGGAGGAGGTACAGCTATATTAATAAAAAAACTCAATTCACCACCAAAAAATACATCTACCCACAAGCACAACCATCAAAGTACTAGAAACGACAATAGTAAAAATAGACCTACCAAACCAAGAAAAATGATTCATGATGGCAGCCTATGCTCCCGGCAATAACAAAATGGAATTTACACCAGAACTAGAAAAAACATTTATTGATCTCAACCTATAAAACCCCAACAACTTTTACTTAATAGCAGGAGACCTAAACGCGAGACATACCGACTAGAAAAACACCACAAGTAATAGCAGAGGCATACACCTCAAAAAATGGATAGACCATAACACAGTAAATCTCAAATTACATCTACGATACTCAAACCTTCCATCCTACCCCGGGGGGGGGGGGGGGGGCTCAGTCATAGACTTATGCCTACACGACGTGAGAATAAAATTTCACAACTTACACAACCAAAACCTTCAAACCATACCATTCGACAGCGACCACAACGCAATCACCGGCACCATCCCAATAAACAGCATCACACACCTAAACCACCCACCGCCAGAAATCCGACCAAACTACACAAACGCAGACTGGCACAAATTCCAAAAAACAACAACAATAATAGTACGCAACCTAAAAATCCCACACGACAGGAATTTAACTATCCAAGAAATAGACGAGAGTCTGAACCACATAGAAACAGTCTTACAAAGATCAATAGAAAAAGAAATTCCAAAATCACACACCCCGAACTCATCAGAAATATATTTGAACAAAACAATCAGATACCTTCAAAAAAACAAAAACTACATACTAAAACAAATTAATAAACTAAATAGAATCAACAACCTACAAACCATCTCACTAAAATTCACACTCCTAAACCTATTTAAAACCATTAAAGCAAGAATAAGTGCAGAATTCAGAAAAGCAATAAGTGCTCATTGGCAAAACAAGATCAGTCAAATCTCAAAAAAAAGACCCACCAATTCCTTCCAACAGATAAATAACATATTCAAAATCAAAAACAGTTCCACAAACATAGAAACACTAACAATTAATAGAACAGACCTCCACCTTATACGAACAGCAGAAATAGATATATCAAAACAAACCCAAACACCAAATAACAATACAATAATAATAACAGATCCAATTAGCAAATTAAACATATGAGGAGCCCACTTCGAATTAACTCATACGAAAAACAAACATATGGGAAATGCCCATCTCAACTCTTTAATAGAAGCTAAAACATCCTCCATAAAAAAACCAATTCACCAAAGAAACCAACAAAGACAAAACAATAACAACCTTCAACGGAAACTCCACAGCCCTAAATCCATCAGCCGAAAATACAGAAAACATTTTCACTAACCAACAAGAAATCAGAAACATTCTGAAAAGCCTCAACAACAAAAAATCATCTAGCCACGACAGAATCCCAAACACAGTATTCAAAAAACTCCCAGGAAAACTAATCTACTTATACAGAATAATATTTAATAACGCTATAAATAACGGATATTTCCCTACTGCATGGAAAACAGCAAAAATAGTACCCTTAAAAAAGAAAGGAAAAGACGACAAAAACCCCTCAAACTATAGACCGATAAGCTTACTACCCAACATAAGCAAAGTTTTCGAAAAAAATCCTTTACAGATCAATACTCTACCACACAGATCAACACAACATAATACCGAAATACCAATTTGGATTCCGACCCAAAACTTCCACCATACACGCCATAAACAAACTTACATCAGAGATAAACGAAGCCCTAAATTACAACAAATGCGTAGGAGCTTGCTTAATAGACAGAGAAAGCTTTTGACACTGTGTGGCACGAAGGACTCCTATTCAAACTAATGCAATACAAATTTCCGCAAAAACTAATAAAAATCATCTGGAATATGATCCAAAACAAAAAGTTCATAGTCCCGGAAGGAGATAATAAATCCTCCAATACGTTTACAGTCACTGATGGCCTCTAACAAGGAACAGTCACATCACCAATCCTATTTAACATCTACATAGCAGCCCTGCCAAACTTATTCAACTTAAATGCAAACAACACACAAGCCTTCGCTGACGACCTGATAATATACGCCATAGACAAAGACTCCACAACAATTTAGAAAACTCTCCAAATCTTGTTCGAAAAAATAAATAACTATTACTCCAACTGGAAACTAAAAATAAACACAACAAAATGTGAGACGATCCTTTTTCGTCCAAATCTTAAAAACACCAGCAACATAACAAAAAATAACTGGAAAAAATTTCAACTAAAAGAACCAACAAACTTTAATACACTGATACCACACAAACAAACAGAAAATACCTTGGCGTAACACTTGATACACAACTAAAATACTTCACACACACGACACTCACTCGCGAAAGCAAAAGCGGCACTTAAAACACTGTCAAGACTCTTTCTCGCCAAATACCTAACTACAACGTCAAAATACTGTGCTACACAGCACTAATATGCCCAATAATAGCATACGCCTGCCCCATCTGGCATAATATCCCAATTTCTAAAATGGAAGAAATAAGAATATTCGAACGACACTGTCTACGCACTTGCCTCAACCTAAGAAGGATACCAGAATCAAATTACAAAAAAAAACTACAGAAACATAATACTTTTAAACAAAGCAAATATACACCGCACTGACACATTTATCATAAAAATCTGTAAAAATTATTTCGCTAAAACCCCAGAATCACAACTCCTAAAAAATCTAACACAAAAAATACAAAACAACCCAAAATTCATCGCAAATGCACTCAACTCAGGTTTCACACCACCGGAAATATTCATATATTTGGACAGAAACGGCTATATAACAAATAACAACACCCCAATAATATATCACATCTAAAGAGGACACAACAGCAAATCCATTCAATTTAATCCATCAAACCATCCTTCAATCACAAATACAATAAAATATTGCACCCAAATCCCAGACAAAGACAAATTAGAAAACCCAAAGATAAACAAAAACTACTGGTGGCTAAACACACTAAAAACACAAATTAAAAATAAAATTACAAACCTTATATATTGTAAACATTATTGTAATATATTGTAATATATGTAAGTAACCCTCTAGTACTACCATTAGGATTAAGTTAGCCTTAAGTTGTCAACGAGCATGGCTAGGTACGATGCACGAGTTCCCGTCAGAGGTTCTCGTCTGGCGGTCCGACGCTGGTTCTCGTCCGCTCGTCCCGAGTTCTCGTCCGAAAGCGATAATATTCGTGACAATTTAGTAGCCTACTGTTAATATTCATATCGTGTAGCATGAATCCGTTCACACTTATAGTTTAGTGTTAAATTACGTGGGAACGTTAAAATAATACCGATAAACACTAGTTTTAGGCATACCAAGCCAACATAACCTCAACATCCACGTGGTGTCACCGATCCGACACAAGACGAACGAGAGGCTGGAAGAAAATGAGAATATAGTCCAAATGCTGGATCGCAACAATGATTTGCAACAAATAGTTACACAACGCAAACGAAAGTGGACTAGTCCAATCGAAATGGCCACGACTAAAAAACCATTAAAAACCATAGTGGAAACCTCTAATAGGTACGCACTATTACAAGATATGGATGTGGAAAATGAAGCCAACAGCAGTCATCAGAAGAGTGCCAGCAGTAGCCAACAAAACAAGGGTGTCTCTGGCAATAATAACAAGTCAAAGAAACCCCCGCCATTAATAATGCATGGAGCGTTAAAAATCATAACATGTTCATCTCGCTAATTAAAAATATAGTAAAAGATAAATTTAATATTAAATACAATGAGGATAGTGTAAGTGTACTGCTACACACAGTCACAGACTACGAAGCTCTAAAGACAACGTGGAAAGAAAGGCAGATAAATTTCCATACGTACACAAAGAAGGAAGAAAAAAAAAGAGTATATGTTCTAAGTGGACTACACAACGAAGTTACACCGGAGGACATTGAGAGTGACCTCAAGGAAGCAGGGGTGGAAATAATAAATATCAACAAAATGAAAGGAACATTGAGACCACTATTTATGGTAACAGTACCAATTAGTGTGAACATTAAACTGTTACAAACCAAAATCAAATATATCTGTTACACCAAGATAACGTGGAATAATGATATCACGAAGCAGAAAATAACACAGTGTCACAGATGTCAAGAGTGGGGGCATTCAGCAAGTAATTGCTACGCTGCACCAGCTTGCATGAAATGTGCACAAAAACACCACACGAAAGACTGTCTCAAACCTAGGAGCAAACCAGCTAAGTGTGTCAAATGCGGTGAAGCACACCCAGCCAATGCAACCAGCTGCGTAGCATACGTGAGTAGACTAGAATGGTTACAAAACATAAAGACGCACCAAACTCATAAACCAAACATACAAATCAATAAAATCTCAAACAAAACACAAATGAACAATACAAATCAGGATCAGTTCCCAGCACTCACATCCACAAAACAAACAACACAAAAATCAATGCCAACAGGAACAGCAAATGCATGGTTGAATAAAACAACTAAACAGACAAACCCAGTGCAAATTCAAAATGTACAAGAGGTCAATAACACAGAAATCACACAATTAGTACAATTAACAAAGGAAATTAAAAAACTAAATAACTTCATAAATATATAAAAAATGTTAGAATCTGTGTTTGAAGAAGTCGCGTTTTCGTTGGCTTTCCACGATCGCGAAATTTGTGAGCTATTTTGGCGTATACGTGAAACGGTGAAACTCGAATTTAAACGAGTCCTTCACGTGTCAAATAGCAACCGAAAAATTAACGACTTTCGACTATAGTTTTTCTATCTGTTTGTGTTGAGACAAACAGTAAACGCGTAACGACGGTTTCCCCTTAAATTCGAAAAAGATCGGTGAAACCGCGTAGGACGCGAGAGCATAGAGATTGGGAAAGGTGTTTCCGTCAAAAGGAGACACAATGATAAAATAGATCAGCGCCGCCAGCCGGCTGAATAAGAATTATCGCATTCGCGTAATCACAGCCGGCGGTGAGCCTGAACAGTTAACCAGAGTATCTCGAGAGAGTCGGTCACAGCCAGAGCCCTTGCTTCTGTGCTGCCGAAGTCAGCCTTTGGAAAATTCTTCGTGGTTGCTAATAGAGAATATCTCACCAGCACCCGAAGCCCAATTAGCTGATAGATTTCGAGAGCAAAGCTTCATTCTAAGCTCTCGAAACCTCTCTTAAGGCGGTTATAGAAAATTAAAAAGACGTGCGCTGAGAAAAAGACGATACGTGTCGAAACGGCGTTCCGTCGCACTATCGTCTTCTCATAGGCACGCTAGCAATTTTACTATTCCTAATTCGAGTGAATAGCAATCGGATCGGTGGGCTTACCCCGATTCTTTTGTCGATTGTTCCTCGATTTAGAAGCAATCGGAGACCAGCCCCCGTGGCAGGTAGCAAGGTTGTCGGTGTACTCGCCGTTAAAACGTCCGATACGTTTTCACGTGCAGTGGCGGTGATCCTGCATACCTCTGTTTTAAGTCCAACGATCGCCTAAGGCGCGTGTGGCAGACAGTGAGTGCCAGGTCACACTCTTCTATCTCTCGGGCAGCGGTACCGCGTGTCGAATATCGACGGTAATAGCGCACCCAAAAGGTTACTGCAATTCCAGTACCTTTTCACGACGTCCTAGAGCACGTCGTGTGAGAGACGAAGCGGCGAGACTCCGAGTTTCAACCACCTCCCGGGACTAGTATTCTAGTAACCGTTGGTTCTCCTCCACACGGCACCTCCCTTTTGGAGCCTTACAACCTCCATTAGAGAGAGGCCGGTTCGAGGCAATCGACTGTTGCATTCGATACAGGATCAAATTAAATCTGTACGTTTGCGCACGACGGTTCCTTGCGTTACGCGGGAAACGTCGTATTATACAGTCCACTCCCCTCTACTGCGTCTCGTAGCACGAGTAAGTGCCCTCCCCACCTATCACGCATCTCGTGATTAGGAGAAAGAGAGGAAAGACGCACAGATAGAGCATTAACCTAGTAATAACACAAGATATCGGTGTTTCCACCGATTCTCTCTGTTACAGGTACAAGAACACGCCCATATTAACGTGTAGTTCCGAAGGAAACAATAAACGGCTGTTGAGGAATTAACGGCCAAAATTGAAAACAAAAGCGTTCGTTTATTGAACCTTTCAATTTCCTTTCCCTCGTACTCCGAGCCAAGTTTAGTCGTATCAAATAAAATAAATAGCGATACGATTAAACAATTGTGAAACAGCTGAATATTCAACTAGCAACCTGCAAAACTGGTATAGAGAAGTTTCACCACTTTGTCCAATTTTGTGAAAACATTGAATAATGTTGGAGTCTCTGAAAATCTGTAGTTGGAATGCTAATGGAGTAAGAAACAAGATAGGAGAATTAATAAACTTCGTCTCAGTACACAAAGTTGATGTAATGCTCATAAATGAAACAAAAATAAAGGAAACAGACAAACTCAAATTAAAAAACTACGCCACAGTAAAACGCTGCACAGATAACTCTGCTGGAGGAGTAGCGATTCTGATAAAACAAAATATCCCATATAAAAGAATATCGACTAACCTAGGAACTACAATAGAATATACGGGCATAAAACTAGAAAATAACATTACAATCATCTCAGTGTACAATAATCCTAGAAATACCATCATGGAGAGAGACACTGAAAGACTCATGAGCACAGGGAACAAGGTACTTATCATCGGTGACCTAAACGCTATACATAAGGCATGGACGTGCCATATGGCTAATAAAAATGGACGAACTTTATATAAATATACACAAGACAATAACTGTTCACTGCTATACACTGATGAGCGAACACATTATCCCACAAACAGCATGACACCCACAACTATAGACATTGCTATCAATAAAAACGTAAGTACAGTTTCACAGCTCACAGTCTTAAATGAATGAAGCTCTGATCACAGACCCATCATGCTCAAAAACAAAAATAGCGTTATACGCTGATGACACAGCAATATATGCACAGTCGTTTCATGCAACAATCGCAGCTAAGCAAATACAAATTCATATCACACAATTAGAAAAATACTTTAGTAAATGGAAGATAACACTAAACGCAGACAAAACAGAAGTTATAGTATTCTCCAAAAGAGTAAACGGCAATAGAATCATGACGCCATTAAAAGTTAATAATGAAATTGCACAGGTTAAAAATAGCGTAAAATATCTTGGGCTTACATGGGATTCAAAATTACTGTTCAGAGAGCATACTAAAATCATAATGATGAAGAATTACGCAGTTACAAAAAATCTGTATTCACTCATGGCAAAAAATTCTAAAATTAGCAATAAAAATAAAAGATTAATATACAAAGTAATAATAAGGCCAATTATAACATATGCTGCTCCTATATGGAGAACAACAGCAAATACAAACCTTTTGAAAGTACAACGCTTTCAAAATAAATGCCTAAGATTAATTACAAACAAAAATAGATATACTAAAATAAAAGATTTACACTCAGAAGCAGAGATTGAATATTTAAGAGACTATATAGATTACCTAGCGAAAACATTTTATAATACACAGTTAAAGAATAACCCTTTATTAAATAACCTGATGCAAGAGCATTTAAGTGCAATAAAGGACCAACAGATAAAGTACAAATTTCCATTTTATGATATAGAGATAGAAGACCTAGAAAATTATTAGACGTATATAATATAGAGTTAACTTAGAGTTATATTTAATATCTGAATGCATATAATACAGAATTAGAAAATATCTAAATATATTAATATGATATAGAAGCAATAGTATTAATAATAAGGAACAAACAAACAGGATCAGAGGCTAAGTCTGAACTTAAAATAAGTAGGTTTTTATTCTCTTCTTTTTCCTACAAAAAATTCAAAACATGAAATAAAACCGCAACTGCAATAATGTACAAACGTAGTATGAATAGTCAGTTAGAAATATATTATATATTTACTATATAATGTAATTAGACGTACAAATAGCCATAGTAAGTAGATAAATCATTGCGATAGGGGCTACAAGAACAGATGTTAAAGTACAAACATATATAAGACTGCTGTTGTTATGTATACTTTGTAAGCTACTGTTATGTAAATAAAGAGACTTAAAAAAAAAAAAGAAAAAAAGTTCCCGTCAGATCACTGAAGTTAAGCTACCTAGGCGCGGACCATGTTTGGGATGGGTGACCGTCCGGTCCGCGTGTCGTTGGCAACCCACGGAGGGTTTTCGCTTTCCGAGGAAGGCGGTACGCGTGGTTCGAACGGCGGTGCTCTGATCAAGTGCTTGCTGGTCGCTTCCGCAGTGCCGCGGCAGCGGTTGTTGTTGCCGGGATGGCCTGGTGAAACAGGTTGATGGGGGGCTTCTGGTCGAGTACGATCGAGGCTTCTATAATTTTACCCGGGGATAGGGTCCGCCGACTCTACATGGGAGTCGTGCGGTCAATTGCTCTTTACGGGGCGCCAGTGTGGGCCCCTGCAATGTTGGGCAACCGGCGCAATCGTCAGCGTTTGCGCCGGCTCGAGAGGCGGATGGCCATCAGGGTCATCCGCGGTTATCGTACGACATCGTACGTCGCGGCGATGGCCCTGGCTGGGGAGCTGCCCTTTGAGCTCCAGGCAGCGGTACGCGCTTGTCTCTACGCACGCGTACGCGCTGTAAGTCGGGTACGGAGGCAGCCGCCGGGTCCGGACGCCGTCAGAGGTTTTGAAAACCTCGCCCGGAGGCGCGCTTTCTTCCGGTGGCGTGGGGAGCTTCGAACCCACGCTGCCGAGCGCGTCCCGGGAGCCCTTCTGCCACACTTGGAGCGGTGGCAGGGGAGGGGAGTCGGCAGACTCACTTACCGAGTGACGCAGGTCATGACCGGGCACGGTTGCTTTGGCTCATACCTGCGTCGCATCGGTCGAGAAGAGAAGGCAGGGTGTCATCACTGCCGTCTCGAGGAGGAGGACTCGGCGCAACATACGCTGGAAGAATGCCCCGCCTTCGCAGCGGAGCGCCGAGTACTTCGCTCCAAAATTGGGCATGATCTCTCGCTGTCAGCAGTCATCGGGGCGATGTTGGACGGCGAGAGAAACTGGAGAGCGGTAGCGACCTTCTGCGAGGCAGTGATGCTGCAGAAGGAAGCCGCGGAGCGGGGCCACGAGTCAGCGGGCCCTGCTCGTAGGGACCGGGGGCGTAGCCGTAGGCGTACCCCCCGGAATGAGAGGGCAGCGGGCGACCGTGTTCTTCTTGGTCGCCTGCTGACTGTGCCATTAATTTTGATGGCCGGCTGAAATGGGGTGGTAAGCGGTGTTCTGACCACAGCGATGCCATCCCCGTGATCGCAGGGCATCTGGGCGGGGCCCAGGTGCTCCCCCTGTGAGGAGGGGATTAGAATACTCCCACGGTATCCCTGCCCGTCGTAAGAGGCGACCAAAAGGGGTGGAGTGCTTTTGCGCTCCACATTCGCGATCACGCGGCAGAGTAGTGCAGGGCGCGACCTCCCTGCATTTGCACTCAAATTAGGAGGGGGCTCTTCGTCTATGCTCAACCTTCCCCGGGACGCGCTGGCCCTTAAATGTGGGTCGGCATGGTAAGAGGTAGTCGCGGTGGAGTTCTTTTCTTTGGAGAGTTCCCGCGGCTCCCCAGTACTGCCTGAGGTGGCAGAGCGTCTTTAAGGCGCCGCTGTGGTTTTAGCGGGTTAAAGTCCCGTACTACCGCTCGCTGTTCCCCCGAACGGTGGGCGGCGTCTTTCGAGGATTTCCACAGCGTAAAAAAAAAAAAGAAAGTTAGCCTTAAGTTAGTCATAGTATAGATATATAAGCACACAATGTCTGCGCCTATCTTCATAGACTAATAAGAATACCACTTCGGCGCGAAAAATAACGTAATCACAACACAACCAAAGAAAATAAAAAATATACAAAATGTAAATAAAAACTCAAAACACCTAGTCTGTAATTGGACATTTAGCTATAAGACTAAAATGAACTACGAATGTATCGTTATAACTTATATGTTTTTGTATAACTCAGAAAATCTTGTAATTGTTGGCACACGGAAATAAACATATATTAAAAAAAAAAGGGGGGATGATGTAGCAATAGTTTCTGTAACCGATAAATCCGGAGTTTACATCCCCGTATGGGTTATATAACATTTCTATTAAATTGTATATTTGTTTTTTGTCTATTCACCTTTTTATTCTACTTTCACTTTTTTAAAAAAGGACATTTTTGTGATGTTACTGATTCTTTTTCTTAACAAATTATATTATTGTAAGGTTAACGTTTTATGTAAAACCAATACAAAAACATTTATTCATCGAAGATCGTTTACAATTAATTGTTGTTTTCTCTGGGAACACAGAGCGTGAGGTGGTATATATCGTAAAACTAAACGAAACATAAACATTTTTGACAGTGCGAACATTTGATAAATACTAATTTACTACACATACATTTGTTCTTCCGCAATGCGTCAGAGAAACAAATTTGGTTGACATTGTAAAAACAAAATTAATAACAAATAGATCATTTTTTTACAATGTTAACCAAGTTTGTTTCCCTGGCGCATTGCGGAAGAATAAATGTATGTGTACTAAATTAGCACTTATCAAATGTTCACAGTGTCGAAAATTTTTGTTTCTTCTGTTTTTACGATTTATACCACCCCAAACTTTGTGTTCCCAGAGAAAACAACAATGAATTGTAAGCGATCTTTGATAAATAAATGTTTTTATATTTTACACAAACAGATGTATATTATATGTATATAATGTATTTGTATTGGCTTTACATAAATCGTTAACCTTGTAATAATGTAATTTGTCAAGAAAAAAAATCAGTAACATCACAAAAATGTATTTTTTTTAAATAGTGAAAGTAGAATAAAAATGGTAAATATGCAAAAAATAAATATACAATTTAATAGAAATGTTATAAAAACCCATACGGGGATTTGAACTCCGGATTTACCGGTTACGAATCTATTGCCACATCATCCTTCCTAATCCTACTACTGTATATTCTTTTACAAACTAATGTAGAAGCAGACCAAAAAAATTAAACGTTAAATATTTTCATAAATAATGAGTATTGTCAAAAACGCTTGGACATATACTGCATATTTTTGGTCTAGGATCACTACAAAAAGTTTGAATAATATCGGCGACCCACGAACTGTAGCCTCTCCTTGATAGAGAAAAAAATTTAACTTGTGTGGAGTGCGAACTTGCGACCAAACCATTTCGTGTAGACTTCACAGTCGAACCATAAACCGCTTTCGTGCAATCATTGCGATGAATTGTCACGGTGGCAACGCGGCAGCACCGCCGTTGATTGATGGCAATGCTGCGCTGCCTTCAGACGATTTCTCCCCTTGCCACGCTATTGCACAATGAACAGCTGTGATTTACTTTACACTTTCGTGAAGGAAAACGACAGTGGCTCCGCCTCATATTCGTTAGGCAGACACATGCCTATAGGTAATGATTTTATTGTATCGAAATCTACAATGTCTACGAAATCTGTGACGTCACGCGACGGGACTACCGCCTTAATGGCAATCAAAAATTCTGAGAAAAATCTGACATATTAAAAATATAGTGATATATGTTATAGAATTTTTCCGGATTTTTTTATTGCAAAGTTTAGGTGTACAAAATGAAAACCCTTAAAAAATCTGAAAAATTCAAATTTCTTAGTGAAGTTGTAAGAGTACTACTTTTATATTTTTACGATAACAACGTATTATTATATCTATTGTCCCCAATATCTGTCAGAATTTTTTGAGTTGTGCGCTGTAGTTAAAAAAATTAAAAATCAATTTTGTCGAGGTATCTCGCACGAAAAAGCAATCTTTACTTTAAATTCTTATGTTTTTTATGCAGTCAGTACTGTACGTGATTTTTAATAGTTCTACATCTGGAAGAATAATATATAGATAACAAAAAGAATTGATTTAGTCGAGTGATACTATTTCGCCACAGTATATCTTAAAATAGAAAGAATGATTTCAATGAATAGATTGACAGTGTGGTCATAGGTTCTGCCTGTGAATCCCATACTGATTGTTTCTGCGAAACTCCAAAGCCCCTCCGATAAAAATACTGTTAGGACTTTGTTGAGAACCATTTCCAACGCGGTTTATGATGCGGACGCGCACCGAGTGTTATTTTTGAGATAATGGACCTTTTCGTTACAGCTAGCTTGCTTTAGATTCACAATACGTCCTGGCGAAAGAAAACAAGCTACAACTCAGTTAATGAGTATTAGCGGGTCGCTTCTTTCGCCTCTCAATAACCACGGCCGTATCATAAACCGGGAAATTCTAAAGGACAGTCGACATCTGTTTCTAACGGTAAAACATATCCAAGGGTCGGCTAGCTGGAGGAATTTCCGCGACGTTGTCAAACGTCGTCACCCCCAAAACACACTTCGGCATCCCTCACCAAACGAACGCGCTGAGGACACAAAGAGGTGTGTCGAAATTCATATTAGACTCGTTGATTGGTAACTGTCAAAAATGCAAGGGCACCAATCAGCGAGTCATTAAGAGGATCCGAGACTCCGCGATCGGCTTCATCGGTCGGGACAGGAGTCGTCCAAAGTCAGTCGTTCACAAACCATCTTTCTTTTCCTATATTTTTTTTTAATTCATAACTACATGACAATTCAGTTTCCATCCATAGATTTACTATTCATATGATTTGTTAATTATAGAATCATTTAACTTCTCTGACACCTAATATATAAAGGAAATCTATTTCAATAGTACTTATCGTTAATAAATATGGTTGGATTGAAGTACAGGTGCGTGGTATCATTTCATACATTTATTTGATCTAGGAAATACGAAGTAGTACTCGTAAGTAGAAGAATCCGTGGCTAGAGAGATAATCGCATAAAACGTGCTCCGAAATTATCTCTGCGTGTACTTCAGAGTAGAATATTCTTAAAATTTCTTTAACATATTTTGAAATTATTGCCACTTATTGGCATATTGTATAGTTACGAATAAATAAATAAAGAATTTATGACCAAAATGTTAAGTATGGGTTTTTGGGGAAAAGGTTAATGGACGCAACTTGGTATGTTTGTGGCGTTTATTGGTCGTTCGCCAGTGGACTCGTATTGAATCGTTTTCTCGATCCCTTACAAGTGTCCACGTCCCGGGTTTGCCATCTCTATTTATGGGTAGCTCGTTTCCTGGCAACGCGATGGCTGTTTAACGCAGTTCCGCGAATTGCGTGGGAATCGCTCTTTAGCGACGGATAAATAACTTTACGTATCCATCGCCTGACTGTGATCAGGCGAGTCGCGGGCGAATCGCGGGCGACCTACTCCCTAGCAACGCGTAGGCCGCTCAATGGTCGCCAGTAAATAAATTCCGTTGCGCTGCAAGACGCTACATCACCCCCTTACCAGTGCAAACGTTACCTTTAATTTCTTAAATCTAAACTTAATCTAGGTCTTACGTATTACTATTTACAAATATGTACAATGTTTAATCTTTCTTGACTAGCAACCAACTTGCAAGTAGTCTGGGAATCGTACCCGTCTGCCTGAGCGTGTGCGCAGGGGTTCTTGCTTGCAATTCGGCGCGTCGTTCGAACTCTCGTCCGTGATTACTGGCGTCTGCGGTTGCGATTGATTTTCGTTTGTGTCGCTCTCGAATAGGTAGACCTGTTTGAGCCTGTCGATTGAGACTGTGGTCTCTTTGCCTCGTAACCGGATTACAAACGTCTTGTCGTTGCGTGAAATTACCGGGAATGGACCTTCGTATGGGTTTTGCAGTGAACTTCGTACGGTGTCTACGCGAACAAATACATGCGATGTTGTCGCTAAATCTTTATATTCAAACACGCGTTTGTTTCCGTGATGCGATCCATTTGGCGGTCGTACGTTTCTAAAATGCGCTCGGAGCTGACGGTCGAGCTCTACCGGTTCCGCGTTGCCGTATCGGCCGTTACCGAACATCTCCGCCGGCACTCGCAAATTTTCACCCTATACTAATTCGGCGGTAGAGGTTTTTAAATCTTCGCGGTAGGCTGTGTGGATTCCTAATAGAACGATGGATGGCGCGTCGATCCACCGTTCGTCGTTGTGGCATTTGATTACCGCTTTAAATTGTCGATGGAATCACTCGACTAGGCCGTTCACTACAGGATGATATGCCGTAGTCTTAAGGTGAGTTGACCCCAGCAATAGATTCAGCTGCTTAAACAGCTGGGATTCGAACTGTCTACCGCGATCGGTAGTGATTCTAGCGGGTGATCCGAACCGCGCGACCCAACCGGCAACGAAGGCTCTAGCGACGGTTTCGACTTCGATGTTTTCGAGCGGAAAGGCCTCGGGCCAGCGCGTGAAACGATCAACGCAGGTTAAACAATATTTACTGTTTCACGACACTGGTAAGGGTCCTACTATATCTATATGTACATGCTCGAATCGGTTAGACGGTGGCAAGAATTTTCTGACCGGGCTCGATACGTGCCTGGTGATCTTGGCTCGTTGGCATTCGAGACAACTTCGGGTTCATTCGCGACAATCTTTTTCCATCGACGGCCATACGAATCGTTGCTTAATTAGGCGCGTCATGGCTTTTATACCCGGGTACGACCGGCCGTGCACCGCATTGAATGCTTGTCCTCGGAATGGTTCTGTTACAAACGGGCGCACGCTACCGGTCGAAACGTCACAGTATAAGTTCTGCTTACGTCGAAGTTCTGCATCTCGTTCTTGCGAATCCACCAAATCATCGTAATTTAAAGGTGCAGCTACGGCCTCTATTCGCGAAAATGCGTCCGCTACCTCGGTGTCTTTCCCGCTGATATGTCGGACATCCTTCGTAAATTGCTCGATATAATCTAAATACCGAAATAGTTTTGGCGTGCACTTCTCTGGTCTTTGTTGGAACGCATAAATAATCGATTTGTGGTCTGTGTAGATGGTGAATTCACGACCCTCGACAGCATGGCGAAAATGTCTGACTGCGGTGTATACGGCTAGCAATTCGCAATCGTACGCGCTGTACTTTCGTTGTGCTGGTGATAGAGATTTCGTGCAAAAAGCCCGCAGCTGCCATGAATTTCCTTCGCTTTGCTGCAAAGTTGCACCTAACGCGAAGTCTGATGTGTCAACCATTATCGCGTGTCGTGAATCACTCGACGGATGTGCTAATAGCGCGGCGTTCGCTAGTGCTTTTTTGTGTTTTCTAGGGCTTCTTCTGCTTCAATCGTCCACTTTATCGGGGCGTTGCTTTTCTTTTTTCTACCCTTCAGCAGGTGATTGAGCGGAGTCTGTAATTCGGCGGCGCTGGGCATAAATCGACGATAAAAATTCAACATTCCTAAGAACCCGCGGAGTTGCTTAATGTTCTCCGGTTTCGGAAAGTTCACGATCGCTTGAACCTTGTCGGCCAGCGGTTTAGTACCCTCAGCGCTTACCGTGTACCTTAGGAATTTAACTTCTTTCTCGGCGAATACGCACTTCTTTGGGTTAATCATGATACCATACCGTTCTAAGCGTGTAAAAAGTTCGCGGAGGTGCTCCATATGCCCCGTCTCACTACCTGACGCTACTAAAAGGACATCCAGGTAAGTGTAACAAAAATCGAGACCTCTTAATACGGTATCTATAAAGCGCTGGAATGTTTGAGCGGTGTTTCTTAACCCGAACGGCATGACAACATACTCGAACAATCCAAACGGCGTGGTTATCGCGGTTTTCGGGATGTCGCTCGGATAGACTGGAATTTGATTGCGCGTACCAAATCTATTGTCGAAAATACTGTCTTACTGAACAACATCCGCGAAAAGTCTTCGATGTGCGGAATCGGGTAGCGGTCCGGTATCGTGCGGGCATTGAGAGCTCGATAATCTCCGCAAGGCCTCCATCCGTTATCCTTCTTCGTCACCATGTGCAGGGCTGCGGCCCATTGGCTTTTGTAAGGGCGAATGTGTCCCAGATTTAAGATGCTCTCAAATTTCGCTTTCGCAATTTTATACACAGCGGGTGATAATCTGCGCGGTTTGCAGAATGTCGGCGATCCCGCTGTCGTGGTTATGTGATGGACTACATCGTGTTTTACCTTGCTATCGGTGTTAGTCATTGGTCGCGCAATTGCTGGGAATTCGGGCAGCAGCCGGTCATAGGGCGAATTGCCGACGATGATCTTGACCGATGCAGTGGCGATGGCAGCAACTCTTTCGACGGAGGAAAGCGACGTAGTCTGTTCCAGCAGGCGTCTGCTCCTTAGGTCCACCAATAATCCTTAATGGCTGAGGAAATCGGTCCCGATGATCGGCTTCGTGACGTCGGCAATCGCGAACTTCCACAGGAAGGCGCGTCGAAGTCCAAGGTCGAGACTGAATGTCCTCTGGACGTACGTGTGGATCGTGGAACTGTTTGCCGTAAAAATTCATATTTTGATTTTTCGATCGGACCTTTAACTCGCGTGCGAGGATACACGCACAGGTCCGATCCGGTGTCGACCAGAAACTCCTCTTTCGACGTCTGATTGCTAACGAATAAGCAGCTAGTCCTTGGACCGTCACTGATAGCCGCGTTCAGTGGCAAGTCTCTCCGTTTCCCGTCACGTAACTGCACGGTTCGTGGAACTTTTTCGACCGATCGCCGAAAGTTCGGTGATACCAGCAATGTAATTTGGTAGCTGGCGATGGCGCGCGACTGTGTTTTCGCGATCGCGACCGTCGGCGGGAGCGGCTGTCGGATTGCTGTGGGGAACACGATCTGCTCAATTAATTCATTTTTAGTTCCAAGCACTCTAAACGTTTTAATAGTTTCTCGGTCACTGTGTCCGTAGATACACTCGCGACTTGAGCTTGGGCGGTTCCCTCCTGTATCTGATCCGCGATTTCCGCTAATTCCGTTAACGGCAGATCGTATTGCGCGTTAAAGATCGCGCGCGTCATCGCAGGTAGACGACTCGACCACAATGTCCTCAAGAACTCGTCTGATACCGTTTTACCTGTCAAGTTTCGCATGTGGCGAAGGAACTGGAAAAGTGTTCGGTCGCCCATTTCCTCTTGCTCTAGGAGCTGCCGAATACGCTGTACTTGCGACGTTAACAATCGCTGCACGAGTTCCCTTTTTAACGTCTCGTTCTTGTTGCTGTCCGGCGGGCTGGCAAATATATCATGGACTTCCAAGGCATACTTTGGTTCCAGCTGCGACATAACGTAGTAGATCTTGGTGGTGTCTGCGGTGACTCCATTTAGCGCAAACTGCGCCCCGATCTGGTGAAACCAGACTGCAGATTGCTCCAGCCAGAACAGAGGAACTCTGATTCCTACCCGGTTCACTTGCGGCATCGCGGCGGAGTTCAAGTTTGCCGAAATCGCGTTTCCAGAGTCACTGTCCATGGCACTGCTATCTCTTTTTACACTTAGTGTTTTTGTCTAGTTCTTTGCACCACACTGCACTACTATCACCGTTGTGATCACGTCGGGGTCACCAATTTGGGGAGAAGGTTAATGGACACAACTTGGTATGTTTGTGGCGTTTATTAGTCGTTCGCCGGTGGCCTCGCACTGAATCGTTTTCTTGATCGTTTACAAGTGTCCACGTCTCGGGTTGCCACCTCTATTTATGGGTAGCTCGTTGCCTGGCAACGCGATGGCTGTTTACCCATCGCCTGATCACAGTTCCGTGAATTGCGCGGGAATCGCTCCTTAGCGATGGATAAATAATTTTACGTATTGATCGCCTGACTGTGATCAGGCGAGTCATGGGCGAATCGCGGGCGAATCGCAGGCGACCTACAACCTATAAACGCGTAGGCCGCTTAACGGTCGCCAGTCAACAAATTTCGTTGCGCTGCAAGACGTTACAGATTCAGTCTGAACCCGTAGTCACACTGCCAATCCAATCATTAAAATTATCTTCCCAACTTCAAAATATAGATATGTGAAATAGTTTCAGTTAACTGAATTTACAACTTTGATTTAAAATAGATTCCCGCTTATCCAGCCCCGTTTGAAACGGTCTCCGTTTTATCCGGCCACATTTTTGTTGATATGAAATATTCTGTAATTATTCACTTTCTTGCGTAATTATTGTCACATGTATTTGTAATTGTTTAAATACGCATCCTCATTTTAATTTTTTTTCCATTCGTATTAAATCTCTGAGTACAGTATTCCGCACTTCTTACTTAGAGTATAGATAGAGATGAGAAAGTGAGTCATGCAAAAGGAAATATTGCACTTGCAACTGCGACGAAGTATGTTAAACAGAAAGAAGATTCATCTGCAATTTATATATCATTTTTGAGAAAATGGCGTGACATCGCATTAACGAACGAAACAAAATAAAAGAAACAGGAAAGATTACTAACTTTTTTGTGAAAAATGACATTAAACAAATATTACATACATATTACGTAGCATTATATTATATTGAGATGGTGTGATTATATATATGTACCGTTTGTACATACGTGTGTATAAATATTAAACATTATAAATATATTAAATATTAATTTTTTAGTATACACATAACAATCTATAAAACATGCTGCCAGATTAACTGGCCATTTGTTTATCCGGCCGAGGTCTCGTCCTGCAGTGGCCGGATAATCGAGAGACTGCTGTATATATATATTGTTCTTCCGAATATAGAAATATTAAAAATCACGTAACGCAATCACTGCATAAAGAACATATAAAAATTTAAAGTGGATATTGCTTTTTCGGGCGAAATATGTCAAAAAGATTGGTTCTTGATTTTTATATCTACGGTTCACTTTTCCAAGAAATCTAAAAAAATTGGGGGTAATAGCTATAATAATATGTTGTTACCATAGAAATATAAAAGTAGTACTTTTACACCTTCACAACGAAATCTGCATTTTTCAGATTAGTCTAGAGTTTTTCATATGTTACACCTAAGTTTTGCAGGAAAAAAATCCGAGAACATTTTCCAGTATATGTTCCCATACATATTACTTTTCAAAATGTAAAAAGAAATTGTGATACTGTCAGGGTCGGAAGGGTAGTAAGTTGTCAGGAATGGTTTTGTCAAAATAAATTCACACTGACGTGGTATTAGGTGATATGGTTTTAATAATGCGACTGATCTCGTCTGGTGATCGAACGTAAACTGAAACTCCAACGAAAACGCTTTCCATTTTATGTGATTTGGTAGGCTTTGATTTTACCCCTCAAGGAGTGCCGCGGTTCGGTCGGCCCCCGACACAAGGGTACGCCGCGTTTCTGTTGGCCCCCGACGTAAGGGTACGTTGCGCCGCGTCTTTCAAGGATCGGCTGTTACAATACATCGACATTGAACTCCGCCTATGCGTGTGTCGTGGACGCGTTGCGTTGCGTTGCGTCTATAAAGGTAGGTACAGGCATGCAACAGAAAACACGTATCTCCGTCGTGTAACACACTTTGCAACATTTGTCGTTGAGCGACGATGATTGTGGAGGTATTTAAATCTCGTGGCGTATCATCGGCGCGTAGCATTATGCCATCCCATCAGTTTATGTTCGTTTTCCAAACATAAATGGACATTGCGGCTGCAGCCTACATAGTTATGCATTATTTAGTCAAAAGGAAAAAAACGTAGGCCAAGGCGTTGGTGGCAGACGCAATTATATACAAGTAGAAGTACATATGGGGGACACCATTTACAGTTAGATCTAAACTTTCAATCAGTGAGTGGCTTATGTAAAAATTTTACAAGAATGGCGCGAACAGACTTTGAGTGGATGATAAAGTTAATTGGTCCCAAAATAAAACGAAACGATACGCATTGGAGAAAGGCGATTTCTATTCAAGAGAGGTTACCAGTAACTATTCGTTTTCTGGCGACTGGGGATTCTTTCACTAGCCTGCAGTACCTTTTAAAAATTTCTAAACAATCGATAAGCGCCATAGTTCCCGAAATGTGTGAAGCTCTCGTAGAATGATTAAAAGATAATATACAGGTATGGGAATTGGAACCTTATTTATTTAAACAAATATTTATAATATGTAAATAAGATGAGATTATGGTTTGATATTTTGTTGTTCGTCCATATCGGGCATGTCCAAAGACCCGGTGAATATCGATGAGGACTGTGAGGAAGCGCTGGCGCTGGCACAAGTGGAATTGATGGAACGATGAACACTTAATGGACCGTGAAGTGATTAATACTGGGTATTCTGCGACTGAGGATCGCAAGTTGAATACTTAGATATAGTTGAGTAATTAGAAGGTGTTGGAGTACTCAGTGGTAATTGGGAAGTGTGGGATTGCGATGAATAACAACGTTGAGGTACTGGATTGTCTACAAGTCGGGTATCTTGCTGGGGTACAGAATAGTGGAAACTGTAGGGAGCGATTGGGTTGGAATGATTCTGAAAGGCAAAAGAAGGACCTTCAGCTGAAGGTTGATCATAGTACCCCTGTCCGCCTTTAATAAAATACTCATGATTGCTTCATGCACAGCAGTTTGCGCGACATCAGAATACTTGTGAAATTTCTGAGCAACAAGATTCCCAAAAATTTCACATTCGGTTGCTTCCTTTGCCTTTGATGCATTTGATACTATTTCAAAAGCTGCATCCAACTGTTGGTCAACTGCTCACTTTCTGTTTCGGGTTGCACACCGTTATATCGAAGGTGCAACAAGTGCTTGGTTATTATGACTATCGGCAGCCAGCGGAGTCCTCACAGTGTCATAATCTTCCTGACTGGGGTCTATTGCATCTAGGTTAGCGATGGTGTCATTGTCTACATCATTGCATTCGTCTGTTTCTTTTTCAATCTGAAATAAAATTAGAAACACGCAATTTTTGCAGATACCAAACATATCAGAAGCATGGTTAGAACTGGCGAAACTGTATAACAATAGATGGAATTTTCCACATTGCCTCGGAGCACTAGACGGAAAACACATCGTTTTGCGAGTACCTATTGGTTCAGGGAGCGAGTTTTTTAATTATACATCGACATTAACATCGTTCTTTTTGCATTAGCGGATGCAGATTACAACTTTTTCTACGTCGATGCTGGAGGTCAGGGGAGAGTTTCAGATGGTGGTGTTACGTTCCGAACAAAATTCTTTTATTTTAATTAATGTCGGTGAGAATGCGATTTGATGATGCATAGCATCGTGGAAAGTCCCTTGTCAATCGTATATTTTGCCTTTGACGTTTAGTCTGGCTTAATTCCGATAGTTCAATTGTTAATATAGCGCATACCTTCCTTGGAATCAACGTGGTCCTATAACAAATAACCGATAGGCGTTATCGTTTCTTAGTACTGATGTAATAAACTGGATGCATGATGCGAGTCCAGCGTGAGAACGGTTATCGCGGTATTTCAAACTTACATATAGCTATTAATTTTCGTAGCGCGCGTGTCACCCATAGTTCATTCGATGTGAGTCCTGCGTTGATCGCAATGCGAGAGTAATATGCGTTGCGGTAAACCGGAGCGTGAATGTACTGTGGCTGCGTTGGTCCTCTTCACTGGAGATAGAGAGAAAGAAAGTACGAGACGATCCCTTCTCGCGAAACCTTCCGACTACGCTGATTCGTTAAAAATGATCAACAATTCCATTTCCAATAGAGTATTTCAAGGGTGGAATTATTCAACTTATTTCCGAAGGGCCAGAACTACTTCACTACTGTTTTGAAGCTTCGATCAGCAAGTCGCGAGGTGCGTGATCGGGTAGTCCGTGGTGCAAAATATTGAGATAGAGTTTGTTACAAGTTGTGTGAAACTTAGAGTAACAAAAGACTCAGTGCCGCGTATTCAAATTTAACCATGTATTCAAATTTCGCCTTATATAATTATTGATTCGTTTAGTCTAGTTATTCCATTATTATTTTGTAACTTTACCGTTTCATAGTCCTATTATTTTGCATGTCTTTTATATATTTTAAACGTTTCATGTACTGTTCAATTCGACCGTTAATACAACTATCTCTTCTCCAGTGAGGAAGTCTTGGAGAGCAACCAACTCTAACAAGCGAGTAATCAAAAGTTTACATATACTAGCCAAAAATAAATAATCTGATTGTCTCGATTTACAATTTGGTAAATTCCATTTTATTTCATTGTACAATATTGTTGTCAACGAGCAATGATAATTAATGCGTAGACATTGTGGGATTTCCCTAACTTATTATTGCTAGGTTGACATTGATAATTCCCGCATTGTTAAAGACAAATTTTGTATGAAACATCCCATTTTTATATATTCCTCTTCGGACACATTATAATTCATCATAATTCTATTTTTCCAAATCATCTGATCAAAATATATGTTGTATTTACTTTATATCCGCCGATTTTTTATTGAAATTCCTTTAACCTCTTATCTTCAACAACATTATCAGCCTCCAACTATAATTAACGAATGCATTACCAAGGACCTGTATGCGACTAGACAATCACGAACCCATAAATCTTACAATAGTTTGGTATAATAATTCCAAATTTTATTACATTTCCTGTCTGCTACGCAAGCTCATATTATTATTCCCGCTCAAACACGTCTGCACGTAACAGTGGAATATTTAAAAATGGTAGTGAAGTTGTAAGAGAACTACTTTTATATTTTTACGATAACAACGTATTATTATAACTTTTGTCCCCAATATCTTTCAAATTTTTTGGAATTGTGCGATGTAGTTAAAAAAATTAAAAATGAATTTTGTCGAGGTATTTCGCGCGAAAAAGCAATTCTACTGTAAATTTTTGTTTTTCATGCAGTGAGTACCGTACGTGATTTTTAATAGTTCTACATCTGGAAGAATAATATATAGATAACAAAAATAATAGATTCAGTCAACTCACACTATTTACCACAAGTATATCTTGAAATAGGAAGAACAATTTCAGTGAATAGATTGGCAGAGTGGTTATGGGGTCTGACTGTGAATCCCATACTAATTATTTTGGTCGCGAGTTCGCCCCGCGCACAAATTAATCTCTCTTTTACCATATTTTTTTTTTGATTCATAACTACATGACAAATCAGTTTCCACCAATAGATTTACTATTGATACGATTTGTTAATTATAGAATCATTTAGCTTCGCTGACAACTAATAAATAAAAGAAATCTATTTCAATAGTACTTATCGTTAATAAATATGGTTGGATTGAAGTACAGGTGCGTGGTGTCATTTCATATATTTAAAGGATCTAGAAAATGCTAATTAATACACGTAAGTAGAAGAATTCTCTCCGTGGCTAGAGAGACAATCGCATAAAATGTGCTCCGAAATTATCTGTGCGTATATTTCAGAGTAAAATATTCTTAAAATTTCTTTAACATATTTTGAAATTATTGCCACTTGTTGGCATATTGTATAGTTACGAATAAATGAATAACGAACTTATGACCAAAATGTTAAGTATGGGTTTACAGTCTGAACACGTAGTCATTCTGCCAATCCAATCATTAATATTATCTTTCCAACTTTAACATATAAATATGTGAAATAGTTTCAGTTAACTGAATTTACAACTTCTATTTACAATAGACTCCCGATTATCCAGCCCCGTTTGAACCGGCCTCCGTTTTATCCGGCCACATTTTTGTTGATATGAAATATTCTGTAATTATTCACATTCTTGCGTAATTATTGTCACATGTATTTGTAATTGTTTAAATACGCATCCTCATATTAATTCTTTTTTCATCAGTACTAAATCTCCGAGTTCAGTATTCCGCACGTCTTAGAGTATAGATAGAGATGAGAAAGTGAGTCACGAGAAAGGAAAGATTGCACTTGTAAGTGCGATGTAGTATGTTGAACAGGAAGAAGATTCATCAGCAATTGACATATCATTCTTGAGAAAGTGGCGTGACATCACATTAACGAACGAAGCGAAATAAAGGAAACAGAAAAGATTACCAACTTTTTTGTGAAAGATGAAATTAAACAAATATTAGAATTATATTATATTGAGATGGTGCGATTGTATATATGTACCGTATGTTCATACATGTGTATAAATATTAAACATTATAAATATACTCAATATTAATTGTTTGGTATAAACATAACAATCTATAAAGCATGCTGCCAGATTAACTGGCCATTTGTTTATCCGGCCGAGGTCTCGTCCCGCTGGGGCCGGATAATCGAGAGTCTGCTGTGTATGTATATTGTTCTTCCGAATATAGAAATATTAAAAATCACGTAACGCTGTCACTGCATAAAGAACATATATAAATTTAAAGTGAAGATTGCTTTTTCGCTTGAAATATATCAAAAAGATTGGTTTTTGATTTTTATGACTACGGTTCCCATTTCCAATAAATGTAAAAAATTGGGGGTAATAGTTATAATAATATATTGTTGCCATAAAAATATAAAAGTAGTACTTTTACAGCTTCATTACGAAATCTGCATTTTTCAGATTAGTCTAGATATTTTCATATGTTACACCTAAGTTTTGCAGGAAAAAAATCCGAAAACATTCTCCAGTATATGTTTCCATACATATTACTTTTCAAAATGTAAAAAGAAACGATGATACAACTACATTGAACTCCGCCTATGCGAGGGTTGTGAACGCGTTGCGTTGAATTGCGTCTAAATGGCATCGCTGCTTGATTTGCTTTTCTATAAATATATCGCGGTGTCGCTTGCCGGGCGGAAAACAAACGCGCAACTATCTGTTGTAGGCGGAAAGCGACGACGACGCACGTACCGGCGAGGTTGAATGTAGTGGTACATGGAGCTGCTCCTATACTCACAACCAACAATTTTGTATTGATGATTAGGCGCCCCTCGTGCATAACAGCTGAACTAAACTTGATACGTATTTTGCTCTGTTTTATCGTCAATATGGCGACGTCTTCCGAGAAAGCATGCCATTACGCGAAACAACTTTTTGTCGTTATATGAGAAGCTTTTGAGTCGAACGATAGCTCATTCGAAAGGAAAAGCTTCAGCGCGTGTCGATCAGGTATTCATTTCAAGCAGATCATTCTCTCCGTATTAAAAAAATGCTTAGATACGACGACTATCAAGCCGTCGATTTTTGCTCCGCATTACAACGCTCATATTACTACATATCAACATAATTTGATCACAAGACTACCTGACCGAACCGCGCTGAACCCTCCCCTTTCGAATGAGCCATATTTCGACACCAAATTCTCCTTTATAAGAACGAAAAGTTGTTTCGCGCAAACCCATATTTTTGGCCCATTTTGTCGGTAAAGTCAACTCTCTGCCATGCCTGGGACTACCGCCTTAAGGGGGTAAACTTACGGTAAAACAGAGTGTCGAGGTTACCGGCAAAATGAGCCATAAATATGGGTTTGCGGGGCGCAATTTCACGTCCTCGTATAAGAGGATTTTAGGTAGAAATAAGGCTCATTCGAAAGTGGAAACTACAATGCAGCGCGCTCTGGTCGTTGTTTGAGCCGATTGTGTTAATGTTTAGTAATATAAGCGTTGTAATATGGAGAAAAAATTTACTGCATGACAGCTGCCGAATCTAAGCAATTTTCGTATACAAAGAGGAGGTTGTCAATGAAATGAGGACCAGAGTGCGCTGCGTTGAAGCCTCCCCTTTCCAATGAGCTATTGTTCGACGCAAATTCTTTTCATATAAGGACGTGAAGTTGCGCCCCGCAAAAGCATGCTTTCCCATATGATTTCGCCACATTGATGATGGTACGGAGCAAAACACGTATGAACTTTAGTTCAGCTCTTCTCTACGAGGAGGCGCCTCATCGTAAGGACCTGTGGCGACATCGTCACCCTACCTTACCTGCGGAGAGCTCGTGAGTTAGTTCCCCGACGCCTCCGCTAATAAAACAAGCAAGAGTCAATGGCCAACGACGCTACCACATTGTAAGAGAGAAAGAGTAGTTTTGAGATAATAGAGATTTGCTGGCTAAATATTTGGTTCTACCTTTAGTACAAAAAACCCGTGCTCGTTGAAGAGCGTAACGGCTAAAATATTGGTGATCCCGATGATTTCGAACAATAAGCTCAGCTTTTGCATTCAACGCGTGAAGCACAATTGTAACATTTCGACATTTCGACAGATAGAAGTGACTTCGAAAGTACAAGTAACCAAAATGACCGGAAAGAAAGCCAATCCAGCACTATAGCAGCAGTGAGTGACACCAAATTGCCGCCTCTCTGGAAGGGGCAACCAGACTTGTGGTTCCTGCAGGTAGAGGCTAAATTTAGGGCAAAAGGGATGAGAATTGACCAGACGAAATACGACACCGTCATTAGCAACTTAGATTCTGAGAGGTTGTAGTGCATTTCTGATATCGTACGGACACCGCCAGAGTCAGATAAGTATGAATGCTCGAAAAGACACCTTATCAATCGTCTTTCGGATTCCAGAAAAAACAGCTCCAGAGACTATTAATTGAACTGGACCTAGCAGATAAGAAACCCACTCAATTATTACGGGAGATGAGAGAACATGCAGCGGGCGTAGTTGAAGATCAATTTTTACGGTCTTTATGGTTAAATAGATTACCCAGCAATGTAAGGGGAATTTTGTCTGTGTCAGTAAAGTCAGATTTGAACACGCTGGCGGAAACTGCTGACAATATTCTGGAAAACACAGCAAATGGTTGTATAATAGCAGTTAAGACAAGAAGTAGTATGAACGATGGCATAGAGAAAAAAGTAGAGAATCTCGAAAAAAATTTTGCGACGTTTGTACAGGAAGTAAAAACATCACTAGAGGAGATTCGTCCAAACATGAAACAAAATTACCCCCCAAAATCTCGCTCTAACACACCTGCTCGGCCACAGATTTGTTACTTTCATAAGAAATTTGGCACGAAGCTCTATCGATGCATTATACCATGTGCGTTCGTCCTAAACAATCAGGAAAACTAAAACAGCTGTCAGCCATGGAGGGAGGGCCCGACAGCAACAACAACCATAAGCCTCCACAAGACGTGCGACTCCAAGTACATGGCAAGGAAACAAATATAAGATTCTTAGTAGATTCAGGATCAAGGGTATCAGTGTTACCTCAACGGTTTGCCTCAAAGAAGACTAGACCCACTGATTTTAAACTATTTGCCGCTAACAGTTCCGTGACCAACACATTCGGCAGTAGAATGATGCAGTTGGATTTGGGGTTGCGCCATTCATTCAAGTGGTTATTCACTGTGGCAGATGTTTTGTCAGCAATCATGTGAGCGGATTTTTTAGTACATTTTGGTTTAGAAATAGATTTAAAAAAATTGGAGATTACAAGACCCGATGACGTCACTTACCATACAAGAGGAACTCCACTCAGCAAGTATCGTAGGAATATCTACAATTAACATTCAAATGGATTATCATAAAATATTGAATCAATACATTGAAATTACTCAACCAAAAAATCATTCGCCAACAACTACAGATTGCCAAATAGCACATTATATATTCACCACGGGACAACCAGTGACTCATCGACCGCGAAGGCTATCAGGAGAGAAGATATCTGCAGCAAAGACCGAGATTTACTTTCTACTGGAACAAGGAATAATACCACCATCCAGTAGCCCATTGGCCAGCCCCATACATTTACTTAAAAAGAAGGATGGTGGATAGCGGACATGCGGGGACTTCAGAAAACTTAATACCCAAACAATTCCCGACAGACATCTGCTGCCTTTTATACACGAATTGTTTGAAAGGATTCATGGAAAAAGATTTTCTCAAAGTTAGATTTGGCTCGAGCATATCATGAGATACCAAAGAACCCAGATGATATTAAGAAGACGACAATAACCACACCGCTCGGGTTATTTGAATACGTCACAATGTCTTTTGGACTCTGAAATGCAGCACAAACGTGCCAACGTTATCTAGATGCAATTTTCCGAGATTTGGAGTACGTATTTTGTTACGTCGACGATATTCTCATAATGTCAAAAAATTCAGAACAACATCAAACCCATTAAAAAGAGGTGTTCCGCAGGTTAAAAGACAATAAGCTTACCATCAAATTAGCGAAATGTAGTTTCGGTAAAACAAAAATTGTTTTTCTGGGCTACCATATAACAAAAGGTGGATGTCGACCTCCTAAGGAACGTGTGGATTTAAATAAGAACTTCCCTAAACCTCAAATCATAGCCGAACTTCGACGTTTTCTGGGAATGGTGAATTATTGTAGACACTGTATTCTGTATCTTGCAGAAATACAGGTACCACTGAATGAATACCTAAAAAAATCAATAAAATACGACAAAACGAAAATAGGTTAGACAGAAGAAGCAACACAGGCATTCGCAGAGTGCACACATCGAATAGCAGCCACAACCCTCACCGCGTATATATCCTCGTCAGCACCAATAACACTGACAACAGATGCTTCTAGCACAGCCATTGGCACTGCATTAGAACAGTTATAGGATAACCAATGGAGGCCTATCGGCTTTTTATCAAGAAAACTGAGTGGTAGAGAACAAGACTACAGTACCTACGATAGGGAATTGCTCGCTGTTTTTGTAGCCATTAAACAGTTTAAACATCTTTTAGAATGAAAAGAATAGTTTTGAGATAATAAAGTTTTTGCTGGCTAAATATTTGGTTTTACCTTTCCTACAAAAAGACCCGTGTTCATTGAAAAGCGTAACGGCTAAAGACCAAATGAGAGTTGGCGTAAGTGATGTAGCAGCTCGCTGTAGTACTACATTTAAGCCTGTCTGTATGTGTGTCGTTGACGCTTTCCGCCTCGGCAAAAGTTCCCGTTCGTTTTGTTTTGAACCTGGCAAGCGGCACCGCGATATGTTTGTGCATAGAAAAACCAAACAAACGGCGCTGTCTTATGGACGTAACGCGCCATCCGCACACTTATAGACAGAGTACAATGCAGTTATACAATTATTATTTTCACATTTTCAGAAGTGATATATCGTAATATATGTTGATGAATGGTTATGAATTCTTTTTGCTGCAAAACTTAGGTGTAAAAAATGAAAAATCCTATACAAATCTGAAAAACGCATATTTCGTAGTAAAGTTGTAAGAGCACGACTTTTATACTTTTATCGTAATAACACACTATTATCCCCATTTTTTTTGATTTTCTGAGAAAGTGCACTGTGGTTCAGAGAATCAAAAACGAGCTTCTTCAAGGTGTTTAACATGAAAAAGCAACCGTTACTTCAAATTTTTATATGCCCCTTATGCAATGAGTACTGCATGTGATTTTTAATATTTCTACATTCGGAAGGAAAATACATAAACAGAAAAGGTTATAGATTCACGAAGGAGGTTACCAAACTCAAAAATTCTGAAACTCGGTAAACAAGTAGTGTAGGTTCCCAGAAACACAAAGCTATTTTTCGTTGGTGTTAATTTTCACTTTCAGGGAGTAAAATCAACTGCTAAAGTTTTAGTTTTTTTTATTCTTTTGACTATAATTGTATAATGATAACGGATAGGACAAAACTTTAACTGGATAGATTGTTCAGTTTTTTATGTTTTACACACCCACTGTAATAAAAGGTATCCTCATAGTGCAATTTGTTTTAAATACACAAATTCTCCGTTTTTCATTGCATAACGGTAAATGATAGAAATGGTTATATTTAATACCAAAAAGTACTCATTTTGAACGATCTAACGAAATATAAAATAAAATCATTCTATTTGTTTACGTCGTTGTTATAAACAATTAATTACTGTTATTCGTGTATGTCAACGTTCTTGTTCGACTCATCACTCTATTTGTACTTTTCACCATAAAGTAGGTATGTTCTATCATATTTGAAGGTCTAGTATATATTCCATTCTGAAGGATTTATTTAAAAAAATTTATTGCACATGTATATGGAACTTTTTGCAACGCCTGTTCTTGGGTGATTATTCGGAGCCATCACGATCAACCTCTCCCTCTCAAACGGGCAAAAAGCTCTTCAGCCGTAATCAACATGTATATGTATGTTCAGAAAATATTTGCATTAACTAACTAAATAAATATGTAAGAACTAAAGCAATATTTGATATTTGGGAGAGTGTGATCGTGATAATCACTCGAGAACAGGCGTTTTTACAGTAAATTTCATGTACACGTGTAATACAATTTTTTATATAAATTTTTAAGTATGGAATATATATTTGACCATGAAGTATAATAGAAAATATATATTTTGAGGTGAAAAATGCAAATAGAATGAAGAATCAATCATAATATAGCAAGATGCGTATAACGATAATTAATTGTTTCTAACAAAGACGCAGACAAGGAAATTATTTTATTTTATGTTACGTTAAATCGCTCAAAGTGGAAACTTTTTAGTATATAATAATCATTTCTATAATTTACCGTTCTGCACAAATACACATAATTTGTTTCTATAGAACAAATTGGTCGATGGGAATAACTTTTATTGCCGCAGAGTTGTAGATTATAAGAAAACTGAATAATCAACTCCTTTGAAGTTTTGTCCTATCTCTTACCATTATAAAGTTATACTGAGAAAACTAAGAAATGCTAAAACTTTGGGGGTTGATTTCACCGTCTAAATATGAAAATTAACTCCGCCCAAAAATAGATTCGTGTTACTGGGTCTCACAATACTTGTGTATCGCGTTTCAGAATTTTTGAGTTCGATGATTTCCCTTATCGTTTATATGAAGCTACTTCACATGTTTGTATTTCGAAGTTAGAAATTTGATTTCAGTGGTTACATTGGCAGAGTGATTATGGTGTGAAACTGAAAAACTCGTACTAAACATTTTGGTTATAAGTTTGTGGCTTGCACAAGCGCATTTTTTTCCCTTACATTTTCTTCAATCCTTAACTATACAATATGTACATAACTAACAATAATTTAAAAACATGTGAAAAATATTTTAAGAATATTTTACTCTGAAGTATAGAGAGAAATAATTTAGGAGCATATTTCACGCAATCGTTTTGTAGCCACGGATTCTTCTACTCATGGGTATTACTTCGCATTTCCTAGATCAAATAAATATATGGAATGACGCGATGCACTTTTACTTCAAGTCAACTCCATTTATTACTGATAAGTACAATTCAAGTAAAGTTTATTTATTCATTAGGTGTCGAAGAATCTGAGTAATTCTATAATTGGCAAGGTCAATGAATACTAAAATTGCAGAAGGAAACAATATTGTCATGTAGTCAAGAATTAAAAATAATCTTAGAGAAGGAAATTTAACTTGTGTTGGGCGCGAACATACGAGGAAAGCATTTCGTGTGGACTTCACAGTTGAACCACAGACAATCGTGCAACCATTGCAATGAATTGTTACGGCGTCAACACGGCAACACCGCCGTTGATTCATAGCAACGCTGCGAAAACTGACAGTGGCTCCGCCTCGTATTCGTCAGGCAACCACATGCTTGTTGGTAATGATCTTATTGTAACCTAATCTACTATGTCTACAAAATCTTAGAAGCCTCGCGGCGGGTCTACCCTCTGAAACTACAGACACATGAGATGTTCATAGTATTCTGTAGATAAGCCTTCGGTTGGCTTGCACTTCCCGGATGCATTCAGTCGAAACAGTGCGATCAGAGTGCGCACATCGATATAGTTGGAGGATTTTTTAACATACTTTTACTCAATATTATAGTTTTCCCCTCTTAACCAGTTTTGGTATCATTTTATATAGTTTATTTAAAATTCATATGTAAGTGCTACCTTATTAAGTTTCTGTTTAAGTGTGGTTTAGTTTCGTTTAAGTGCTTTTTTTACTTTTATATAGACAACTTTATGTTTAAGTGTTGTTCTTCTATTTTGATATTGAATTTTATTTTATTAGTACATGGTAAGTCCAACACTTGTTTCATGAATTTTATATCTTTTGCTTTTATGATTCGAATATTAACTATTTAATCACGATATACCTACACTGTACGTATATCATAATGTCAATGAATTTGTCCGTGTATCATGCTGCGGGGCCAAGTGTGATTAAAGTGATGACACGAAAATAATTGTTGAAGATAATGCAAGAATGCAAGGATCCAAATATCCATAAAAAATTGGAATATCTTGGACAACATTTATTGAATCATCAAGATTATACGCAAAAAGAATGACACGCGCTTAAACACAAAATTTCACATCAGAACTCAGAATTTAAACACAGGTAGTTGTTTGTACACAATAAGGAAAACATTTTTTAATGAAAAGTAAGGAGTGTACAACCAACAGAAACATTTTCTGAAGTATTCGAGTGCAGCAAACGGAGGAAGACAGAAAATCTTCGACAAATTTTCAGCACAGAAGTATTAACATACGCTGCTCAATCGAAATTAAAATATTTCGACCAAGTAGATGCCTCTACGGTATTAAAAGAAATTCCAAATTCGTCAGCCTCTGCGAAAAGATGCAGGGAAATTTCTTTTAGTGCTAAACAAGATAATCGGAAGCATGTATCAGATTTGCAAGCCCTTTCACTATTTGCCGAAGCAGGACTCTCAAGAGGTGCATATGAAATATTAAGATCGTTTGACAAACAATTTCTTCCATGCTATAGCATCCTCCAAAGTGCCAAAAGACTTATTATTGTTAATAAAAAATTTTTTAATACTGAATTTGGTAGTATTCAATGGTGATGTACGAGAGAGTAATTACAAGAAAATATGTGTACTATTTTGTCACAAAAGAAAATAACATATATCTAATAATGTGTTATTTACCTGGTACATTCATAATTTTTCCTACTTCTCTCCAAGCAGCTTCCTTTTTCCCGTCGTCGTTGTAACCTCTTTCTTCTTGCTCGTACAAGAAGGTGACTCAATTAACTTTTCGCTGTTCAGTGTTGTACTTTTTTTTATCAATTCGGGTTGTTTCCTATTCGTTGACCATGCATCGTGAACGGTGGGTGACGTGATCAGGATTAATGTTTTACTTAAATAAAGTCTGTGCTATTGTGTGTTTTATAAGTGGTCGCTAAATGTCATGATTTCCGGTCGATGGTGGCTCTTCTGGTGGTCTGGCACGGCTGGGGGTTGGGTAATATATGGGTATTGTAAAAGCCTTGAATCCACTGGGGCACTTACATCTGCGCGTCCAGTCTTCGGGACCGAACAGGCAAAGTGGGGCATTATTTCAATAAAACTTTATTCGAATGTAATCTGGAATAAATTTTTTTGGACATCCTTCCAAATAAGTTTTTCGAATATTTTATTCGCATAATCTTCGACATGGAAGTAGTAATGAAACATGTATTTGAAGTAAGAAAATAACGAAAGCTATGAAAAACGTAACACAATTTTCTCGTCTCTATAAAGTAGGTAAATATTGAAATTTCGTTTCAATAACATGTCCAATAAAATGTTATCTCATAAATTTATTCGAATAATTTATTCGAAGAAGGTATTTTCAACTCTGAAAAGTGTGTGTGTGTCGTGAAATCTATTGAATGCTCAGCATGCATATTATACATGTCGATTTTGTGCAAGATCTTTGCCGGAACTGAATACATTTCCTTCAGCTTCGAACGGGTTCAGACAAGCGTGTTCAGTCCGAACCGACCGAACATACTTTCAAAGAGTATCAGTCTTCGCATGCTCGAAACGTAACGTGCCCGAACGTGCGGTTACGCGAGATATGAACATATGTACTATTCGTGCGCAACAAGAAGGCAGAGCGTGTTTACATTCGTACAGCGTCTTCGGCCTTTAGTGATCACTGCTTGTGCTCATAGGCGAATCAGCGGCTTGCAGCAAGAGTGGGAATGTAAACACGCTGTACCTTCTTGTCGTGGGCGCAGCATACGTATTCCAACATTCACATCGAAGTTTATTCGCGTCGGATCGTGCCGTAAACGTTTCGTGTCTAAACGGACAATATAAACAGAACGAACCATTCATTATACACTCGAAGTGTAACTTGCCAAAAGAAATAGCTGACTCACACCCGAAACTGCCGGGAACGAGCAGAGAAAGCTTTCTGTCAACAGAAAAGGGATGAATATGGTGATTGTTGATAAAAGTATTTGTGTCTTATGCAAATCGGCCTCAAACGGCTCGAAAACAGGTTTTCATGACAGGAAATAAGAATATGATGCTTTCCTGAGATATGTAGTTGATTCTCACTCAAAACTGCGTGAAATGGCCTGAAAACTAGTTTTCTCTGCTGAAAGCGATCGAATATGGTAGTTTCCTGAAAAAATAGCTGCTTGTCTCTCACAAGGCAACATCCCCAAGCGAGACTTACTGATTTTGATAAAATTTACAGGGAATGTAGTGTGTATTTCTTTATCGGCTGATATTCATGTTTAGGGGGTGAAAATAGCCCTTGAAGTGGGGGGTAAAAATATATTTAACGTAATATATCAGGAACTATTTAAGACAGACGAATGGTTAATGGCAAAATTGTGTATTCTGGAGAATTTAACTGTGTCAGTAGATCTGTAAAATTTCCAATAGTTTCAATAATACATTAAAGAATATAGCTTTGTGGCGGCCTTCCTGTACCTACCGCCAAAGGGACAACACGAAATAGGACTTTCTCGAAAGCGCTCGCTCCAACTGCCTCGTCCATATACAGTTACTCGTTTTAATATTCGGACACTATAGTTTTTGCGAAATTAAAGCTTTATGTACTTACTTGAAATGTGGTTATTGAATTTTCTGGTCCGTAATGGGTTGGAGCACATATTCTAGTTTACAAATACGTAAGATTAATTACTTTATTTTTTATTGTTTTCCACATAATAAATCATAAACGAAATTATACCCAATATTGGTGACGAAAAAATATTCGGACATCTAGTATATTTCGCCGTTTATTCGTTTTAAAAGGTCCGTTTGTAAACTCTTTATGATTGTTTGTAAACACCAAGAGTGTGCAGTAGTTCGGTTAGCTTCTGATAGTCAGTTTCTTAATAGATTCCATCGTTTCTACACGCATTTGTGAAAATGGGTCGCAAAAGTAAAAATACCTCATTCAACATTCGACAACTTGTTATATTTCACCGCGAAAAAGGGAAATCATACCGGGAAATTGGGAAGTTGGTAAATTTAAGTAAAAGCACCGTCGCGGATATTATAAGAAGATATAAACATGAAGATCGCAATTGAATCTATTCCTCAAAAGGGACGTCGACATCTTCTTGACAATCGTGATAAGCGTGTAATTATTTGAAAAATAAAGATCAATCCAGGATTAAGTGCCCCTAATTTAACAGCAGAATTGGCTGCAGAAACTGGGAAGAAAGTGCACGTGGATACAGTTCGCAATGTTTTAAAAGATGCTGATTATAATGGTAGAGTTGCTCGTAGAAAACCATGCATAAACGAGATCAATCGAAAGAAACGCATAGCATTTGCTAAAGAATTTATTTCTAAAACACAATCATGGTGGAATGATGTGATTTTTGCGGACGAAAGTCAATTTCATGTTTCTGGGTGTAGTAGACGAAAATTAGTGTGGCGTAAACCAAATGAACAATTAAAAATAAAGAATATGATACCGACGGTGAAACACGGTGGCGGAGGCTTGATGGTATGGAGCTGTATTTCAACTGCTGGAGTAGGAGAGTTAGTTTTCATTGAAGGTATTATGGACAAGAACAAATATTTAGACATATTAAAGCAAAATTTATTAAAAAGTGCAACGAATATGGGTATACGCGACAGTTTTAAGTTCTACTAGGATAACGATCCGAAACACAAATCGAGAATAGTTCGGGAATATTTATTGTATGCTTGTCCGAAAGTGCTACATCCTCCACCACAATCACCGGATTTAAATCTAATTGAGAATTTGTGGGACTTATTGGATCGTAATATTACGACAACGCCTATAAAAACAAAAGAAGAATTAAAAATACGACTGACGGAAGAGTGGAAACGCATTACTCAAAATTGCTTAAGTAAAGTAATTTCAAATGTGCCGACACGGTTGCAACATGTTGTTAGACAACAGAGATACCCCACAAAATATTAAAATTATTATAATTTTGTTCTTATGTATTTCTAAATAGGAGAAAACGTTGTTGTAATGTTAACTGTCCGAATATTTTTTCGACACCAATATTGGGTCTAATTTCGTTTATGATTTATTATGTGGAAAACAATAAAAAATAAAGTAATTAATTTTACATATTTGTAAACTAGAATATGTGCTTCAACCCATTACGGACCAGAAAATTCGATAACCACATTTCAAGTAAGTACATAAAGCTTTAATTTCTCAAAAACCATAGTGTCCGAATATTAAAACGAGTAATTGTATATACCGCCTTTAACCTGCCTTACAATGTCCCAACGTTTAAGACAGGGCGCGCTAGGTAGCCCTACTGATGAGTCCGCTAGCAGGCCAAGGACGAAACGCAACACTCTTCATTTTTCCTGTTCTATCCCCTCTCCATAGCGCCACAGCTCTTTTTATAGATTTTACATGCCAAATATTGACATATCTATCACTGAATTTGTGTATGAAAAGCGTTTACCAAATGATAAAATACGGATAAAATAGAATTTTTATTTTTGCATTGTCATCATATTATTTTTGCATGAAGCTACAGTTCAATGCTGTCAAGCTTACTTTCTATTTCTTTAAAAATCTTAGATTCATCGACGAAATGGAGAGAGCGACTATATTGGAGACAACTCGGAAGATCATTAATAAATATAAAAAACAAGGGTCCCAAATGGGAGCCCTGAGGTATTCCTGATGAGACATGAATTATGGATGTATCAAAATCTCTGACACGAACAATTAGGGTGCTATTGGACAGGAAAGAGATAAATCAAGTAAGAAAAGGAACTCTAAAAAGTAGATAATAAAATAGAGTGCGATACTGAATAGAACAACGTTCTGTAGTTCGCGAAGACAGTGCCAACCTATCTACCTTGGTCAAGAATGGCAGATACAAACTGAATTTTAAAAAGTTTCGGAACCGCGCCGATGATACAAATTGGTCTGTAATTCTTTACATCTGCCACATCGCCAGATTTAAATATTGGAGATATCAAGCTACATTTCTATGCATCTAGAAAAAAACACATTTTAGTGACATATTAAAAATTATCCGAAGTGGACGAGATATAATAAATCTAGTGCTTGAAAAATATAGGACGGACAAAGATTATTAATTTTAGCATAAATATCACTGACACTGATATTTAAATTGGAAAAATGTGTTTCGTATTTGGATTCAAACACTGGAGAGTGGACAGAGGCGGAATAACAGAGTCGAAATGTGACATAAAGAGGTTTGCAATGTCTTGGGCATTGTTCACAGTGTTATTGCTTAGATGCATCTCATTAGGTAAGCTCTGGTTACTACGATGACCATTCACAAAGCTCCAAAAAGTTTTACAATTATTTCCCTCATGAATCAGTCTCTCAGTATTATTAACATACAGCTTATAACACTCAGATGATATTTTTTTACTTATAGCCATAAGAGAAGAAAAGAGGAGATAATCTTCATATTGTAGCGTGCACGACTTCCCCTACCCCCAAAAATTTAATTTTGTAACCCCTCGCGCGCACAAACTTCCCCGTGAACGCGCCCGAGCGATGCGATTCCGCTCGGCGGGCCCTCTTCAGGGTTTGGGTCCGCCTCGCGGCCTGTATAAAAGGGGCTCCGCGCCCTGCCAATTCGTCAGTTCCTGAGCTCAGCCCTCGAGTTGCAGACGCGTCACCTCCACGGTGTCTACGGCTCGATTCATAGGACGACTCTCCGACCCCCCCCCCCCCCCCTCTAGGGCAGACGTGCAGCCGACCGGCTCGCTACGGCTCCCTTCCTCCGAACCGGCGTCCGTCTCTTCGAGTACCGACCCTTTTCGACCACCTCTCCTCTCACCCCACAGAACTTTGGCAGACGTCTCCTCTCGGAGTACGGCTCCTCTGTTCTTCCTTTCCCTGTGATCAGCAGACGGCTCCTCTCCTAGGAGTCCGGCTCTTTTCCAGGACCCCTCCTGCTCGCCTTCCGATCCTGTTGTACAAACCCTTTCCCTCCGTCCTGACGATCCGGTGACCCCTACCTTCCCCCCCCCCCCCCCCCCCCCGTAGCGACCGACACCGAACAGCGTTCTCTGCTCCGCGGAGCCCCGCTTTTCCGCCGACCGCGCTACAATATTAATTAAATTATTTATATCTATGATTTACGCGCTTCTTTTTTTTATAACATACATAAGCTGTGGAGAAAACCAGCGTAGAAAGGAAAAGCTTTTAGTCATCACTTTGGGTATAAAGAGATCAATAGTGTTGTATTAATGAAAATATAAAATATCAACAGCTTGATTCAGATTAGCATATTTAAATATGTCATCCCAGTGGACAGAATTTAAGTATTTCCAAATAGTTGGATAATTTTCACGCTTTAATAACAAATTATATGTATTGAGGTATAACTTTCGGTCCTGCATACGAGTTCGATATCAAAAGCATGATGGAAAATATCGCAAGGTAACACAGGTTGAATAGAAAAGAATAGGTTCAGCGGTGTACCATAAGTATTTGGAACTCGATTTCTCTAGAAAAAAAACACATAAAGTGAAACTTGTATGTAAGATTTCGCATGATTCTGCCTCCCTCAAAGTACAAGTATTGGGAGGTGGATTAAAATCTCCATCCCATGAAACGTGTGGTAGATTAAAATCACCTATTACACAAAAATTGTTGTCCCGAAAGCGATCGTTTAATTCAGTAACAGTAGTTGGAAAATCGGAATAAAGAGACGAGCATGATTAGGGAGGAAAGTATGCAGTTGTAAAGATAGAAGGGGTATAATTAAAAAAATATTTTTACAAACAAATGTTCTACACTCGGGAGACACGTGTTAATGCAAGAACTATTTAGTGATTCCTTGACAGCAATTAAAACACCTCGAACTTTACTAAAAGAACTAGTTAGATTTGTTCTGTCACATCGATATACATTATACCCAAGGAAACCAAGCTCTGTAGTGTCAATACCGAAGTGAAGCCATGTCTCAACGAAAATTATAACATCATAAAGACCAAAATTGTTTGCCAAATTACAATGTAAAAGATTAAGTTTAGTTCGCAGTCCTCTCACATTTCTATAGTAAATCAATGGGTTCAGTTTCCATTCTTTAAATTACGAGAAACTATTTTGGGAGTGCCGTTTATGTAACGAACAGTCTTGGTTGGATCATTCATCTTTCGTAGTCTGGTCCTGAGATTGCTGAGCAAAGCTCTCTGTTTCGGAGACCTGCCTTGAGGAATTTGTATAGGTCCCCCGTGTTTTGAACTATTTTTTAAGATAGATAAAGGCAATATGACTCATGGAAACATCACGCAGATGGGTCTGGATTTGCCTGGAGTGTGATTCTTACCCAGTTGACATATTGAAGTGCCGGTATCACAGGAATCTGCTTGGATGCTGGTTAAGACATTCTTGACAGATGTCAGATATGACGTAGGATCACCTTCAGTAACGTTGAATAAAATTAAATTTTTTGAGCGCATGTCTCTTTCAGAAATCTTCTCAAAGATGTCATTTTCCAAATTATCCTCAACTTTCTTAATTCTGGCATCAAGATCCACTATATGATTCCCTAGTGAGTCAAGAATCGAGTTTAGAAGATCAATATTCGACTAGAAGACATGTAACGCCTTTTCGAGTTTACCGAGTTTAGAATTCACAATTTTATCCAGTAAAGTCTAGATATCTTTGCTAGTCGGAGAAGATGCAAAGGAGATAATTATCGAATCATTACAAGAAATAAGAGTTACATTATGCCATGGATGAGAAGTGGGAGCAAGACAGTTACTTCCTGGATGTGAGACAATACCACATGAACTGCAAAAAATTGGATTTAAAACGAGTCGAGCACCCACAGCAAATTTAGTTTGTCGGAGAAGTCATAACTTGGCCTTTATTAATTTATTGAGCAAGAGAATTTGAATAATAGTGGTTTGGCTATTGTTTAGACACAAACGGTAACAGTCAATAATGTCAATATTGTGGAGAACTCAACAGTACAGCGAAGTCACTAAAAATATTGGAATTAACTTTTACACAGAGTAATTAACAGTTAAACACCATTAACGAGATTACAATGTTTCACATTAATACTCGTCTGAAATACTAATGCGATATGGTATTTCAACTTTAAATATTACAAAGACGCAGTGATTATGCAGTTAATAATGCATAATAATAATGATTCTGCATAATTGATTATACAGATAATGCAATCGCTTAAACATAACCAATTGTCAGCTCCGCGGTATAAAGAATTAGTCAAGTATACGTGGTTCCGCTGCGGATATACGGATGAAAGACCAAGAGAATTTGGAAATACCGTCTAATAATGTTTCAATAATACTGTTATAATAATTTGTTGCTGCTGCAGTCAAGTTGTCGTCTGAAAATGTTCCTGGTGATAAGAACACTTATTCTTCATGCACTTTTTTAATAATTATCATTATTGTCACACTTATGAGGCATCATTACATCGATTTTTAATTTTAAGCTTCCAGAAATGGTTGCATGAGACTAACAGTAAAACAAATCGGGTCTTTTTAGAGTTATCACACTTTTATGAACGTAGATCAACATGAGTTTACGGTCTTAAACATTGTATTTATCAGAGCTAAAAAGCTTTGACGATCCTGAGACTACATCAATTTACCTTTTTAAGGAAAATCGAACCATTTAAGCACAAAACCAGATAAACTGTTTATGACGGCGAGTAGGTTAATCGCCACAGTGAATCAACATAAGCCATCTGTACGCATACAGCGAAGATCAGCAAGAACCGTATTTTTATATATGCGGCATGATATCGGTCATGGGAAGACCAATTACCGAGATATATCGTAGTCCAGTTACCAAAATATCATTGAACGCTATTAGTTGTTCTTTTATACGTACTTAAAGAATCCGCCCAGCACATAGTGTGAAGATAAATAGTAATAACTTATTTTACAATGCAAACGTAAAAATTCTATTTCATGAATATTTTGTAACTGGCTAAACACTTTTCATACACAAATGCACGGATAGATATGTCAAGATTTGACACGTGAAATTTAAAAAAAAACTTTATTTTTTAATATATTCTATAAACAAATGACGTTTTTACAAATCCGCTTAAACAGTTAGATTCTCCATTCACGAATACATAATTTCTCCATTTGGACTGTTCTTCTATCTCATAGTTTCCGAGATATTTCATAAAATATATTTTCATCCTCAACCATGAGGGCAATTTTCATCCCCTAAACATGAGTATCAGCCGAAACAAAAAAATACGTGTTAAACAATTTTCTAAGCACTTCATTCCGCGTTAGTGTTATCAAGATCGAAAATTCTTAGTTCGGCATGTTCCCTGGTCAGTACTGCCGAAAGGTTTAGAAATCGCAAGCACATGGTTATTTAATGAAAGATAATAGTTGTTTTTCGCACAAAACGGCCGCAAACGGACAGAAAACGTGTTTTCTCTGCTGGGAATATGTATATATGGTGGTTTCTAAAAAAATAGCTCTTTCTCGCGCGGAATTGCACGAAATGGCTTGAAAATGCGCGTTCCAACCAGTAACGCACGAATACGATGTTTTGATGAGAAAAATGTCTGTATCTTGCGCGAATCTGCTGAAATGGCAAGGAAACACGTGTTCTCGGCCGAGTATGCATGATTATGGTGGTTTCTTGAAAAAATAGGTTTCTTTCCTGCAAAACTAACCGAAATGTCCAGAAAACGCGATTCATCTGCTGGAAACGCACGAATATGGTGATTTCTTGAAGAAATAGCTATTTGTCACGCGAAACGACACGGTATGGGTAGGAAACGCGTTATCTACTGTTAAAAACGCACAAATATAAGGGGTTCTTAAATAAGATATATGTTTCCCTTGCGGAAATAACTGAAATCGGCAGAAAACGTGTATTTGTGGCTGAGAAGGCACGAAGATGGTTGTTTATTTAACAAGATATTTGATCCTCGCGCGAAGCTGCCTGAAATAGCCGGAAAACGCGCTTTGTCGTCTGCAAACTCTAAGATGTGTTAGATTGCTGAGAAAATAGCTGTTTTTCGCGCGAAGCTGATCGAGGTGGCTAGAACACGCGATTTGTCGACTGACAATGTGATGGTATTAATATGGTGGTCTCTTACGCGAAACAACAGTTTCCTTGGTGAAACTACTCGAAAGTTGCAGAATATGGGTTATTTCAGTTAAAAACGTATGAATACGGTGGTTTCTTGAAGAAATGGCTGTTTCTACCGTGAAACTGCACGGAATTTCCAAAAATCGCGTTTTCTCGGCTGAGAACGCACTACTATAGTGGTTTCTTGCACAAATCGTTTTTTCTCGCTTAAAACTGCCTGAGATGTGCTGAAACACGTTTAATCGGCCACCACATTGGTACGCTTTCAGCCGAAAACACGTGTTTTTGGACTATATCGATTAGTTTTGTGCCAATAACAGTTTTTGTTTACAAGAAACAATGACATTCGTGCTGTTTCACCGGGACAATGCATTTTCTAGCCATTCCGGGTAGTTTCGTGCGAGAAACCGCTTTTTTCTCAAGGAACCACACCATTCGTGCGTTCTGAGCCACAGAAATGCGTTTTTTGGCAATTTGGGCTAGTATCGCACGGGGAACATATATTGTTTTGAAGAAACATCCATATTCATGTGTTTTCATAAGAGCGAAAACATTATCTGGCCATTTTGTAAAATTTTTTGTGCAGTTTTTTCAAGAAACCACAATATTCTTTCGACTTCAATCAAGAAAACAAGTTTTCTGGCCATTTCGGGCAGTTTCGTGTTAGAAACTGCTATTTTGTTTAAGAAACTACCATATTCTTGCGTTTTCATACAAGAAATCACGATTTTTTTTACTATTCGGGACAGTTTCGAGCGAGAAACAAGTATTTCTTCATGGAACCTTCATGTTCGTGCGTTTGCAGACGAAACGACGTTTCTTCTCGTCCTTTCGAGTAGTTTCGCACAAGAAACAGCTATTTTCTCACGAAACTACCATATTCGTGCGTTTTCAGTCAAGAAAATACGACTGCTGGCCATTTCAGGCAGCATCGTGGAAGAAACTGCAGTTTTCTAAGGAAATCATCACAGGCGTCGTTGGTTTTTAGTTGAGGAAACGGGTTTTCGGTCAATTCCGAAAGTTTCGCACAGGCAGGTTTTCTTCATGAATGCACCATGTTCGCACCCTATCTTCTGATAAATCGCATTTTCTGTACATGACGATGAGTTTCGCGCGGGCAACAGCTATTCTTGTTAAGGAACCACCATGTTCGAGGGTTTTCAGGCGAGGAAACTCGTTTTCGTGAGATTTTAGCAGTTTCGCGCATGTAACAGCTATTCTCTTCATGAAACCAACATATTTCCACGTTTTCATCCGGAATATCGCGATTTCTGGACATTTCGAGCAGTTCCACGCGAGTAACAGCAATTTCTTTACAACGTTACCATATTTATGCGTTTCCATTTGAGAATACACATTTTCTGCTATTTCGTGCACTTTTGCTCAACACTTTGCTATTTTTTATCCAAGAATCCATCATATTTGTGTGTGTTCAGCAGAAAAAATCAATGTTCCGTGTATTGCGGCAGTTTTACGTGAGAAATAGACATTTTTTCAAGAAACTGTCATATTTGTCCAGATTCAACACAGAGAGCTGATTTTATGGACACTTGGAGTAGATTCACGCAAGAAACAGCTATTTCTCCACCAAACCCAGATCGTCATGCGATTCTACCCGTGGAAATGCGTTCTCTGGCCATTTCGAGCAGATCCGCGCGAGAATCAGCAACTACCATATGTTCCAAACACCGCCATATTCGTGCATTTTCATTAGAGACACCTCGTTTTCTGGCCATTTCGGGTAGTGTCGAAAGTGAAACAACCATTTTCTTTAGAAACATCAATATCGAAACCTTTTCTCAGCTGAAACCCGATGAATGTGGTGGTTTCTTGAAAACAACACTTGTTCCTGTCGTGTAACTGGCTGACATGTCTAGAAAACACATTAAGAGAAGAAATGTCTGCTTCTCGCGCAAAATTATCCGAAATATCCATAATACGCGTATTTTCAGCTGAAACCCCAAAAATATTACGCTCTCTTACAACAAAATAGCTGCTTGTCGTGTGAAGCTTCCGGATGTGACCATAAAAAGCATTTTCTCCGCTAAGAACACACGCTTACAGCGGTTTCTCGGCAAAAATTTCTGATTCTCACGCGAGTCTCCCTGAAAGGGTCATAAACAGAGTCTTTTCCGTTGAAAACCTACGAATATGTTGGTGTCACAAGAAATATAACTGTTTCTCGCGAACAATTGCTCGACATGTTCAGCAACCGTGTAATCTCGGCTCGAAACGCACGAATATGGAGGTTTTCTGAACAAAAATAATTGTGTCTCATACGAATGTGCTGTAAATGGCAGCAAAATATGTTTTCATGGCCGAAATTATAAAAATGTGTCGGTTACTTAAAGAAAAAAAGAATACATGTTGCTCTGTAAAAATTTCTCTAGATGGACAGAAACAACTAGTCAGGACCGTCACTCAGGTGCGTCAGTCAGATCAGTAAGTCAGGTCAGTCAGTCTGGCCACTCAGCCAGGACATTCAATGTAATGAGTCAGTCAGTTGAGAAAGTTAGGTCAAACCGCCAGGACAGACAGTGAGGTCAGTCATTCCGGACAGACAATCGGGTGAGCCAGTCAAACACGTCAATTAGTATGGTCTGTTTGTCAGGACAATCACTGAGGAAAGTCAGTCAGACCAGTCAGTTATGTCATTCAGTCATATCTGACAATCAGGTGAGTCAGTCAGGTGAGTAAGCCAGGTCTGTCAGTCAAGTCAGTACGTCAGGCGAAACAACCAATTCAGTCAATTAGGTCGGTCATTCAGCCAGGGACGTGAGTCCGTTCGGCTAGTCGGTTGAGGAGTCAGTCAGGCCAGTCAGGTCGGCCAGTCAGCCAGGAAAGTCAGTCAGGTGTGTCAGGCAGGTCAGTCAAATAGGTCAGTCTGTTAGGTCAGTCAGACAGGTCAGTCAGACAGGTCAGTCAGAAAGGTCAGTAAGAGAGGACAGTCATTCAGGTCACTCAGTCATGTCAGTCAATCAGGTCGGTCAGTTATGCCTCTCAGTCAGGCCATTCCGTCAGGTCATACATCCAGGATCATACTATAAGGTCAATCATTCAGTTCAGTCAGAGTGCGCAGTCAGTCATGTCAGTGCGTCCGGTCAGTCACGAAAGTCTGTGAATTTGGTCACGTCAGACATTTAGGTCAGTGACTCAGGTCAGCTATTAATGTGTACCACTCAAGCCATTCAGGCAGATCACTCAGTCAGGTAACTCAATCATGGTTACTCTGTCTCGTCTGTCTTTAAAGTCAGTTGGTCAGGTTTGTCTGTCTGGTCAGCTATTCTGGTCATGTTGCCAGGACAGGCAGTCAGGTGAGCCAGGCAGGTGAGCCAGACATGTCAGGCAAGTCAATGAGTCAGGTCTGCCAGTCAGGTCAGCGTCAGGTCAATGGGTCAGTTCGGTTAGCCCGGCCAGTCAATCAGGCCAGTCAGACTGGTATTCAGTTCGGTCATGCAGTTATGTCCGTCAGTCAGGCTAGACCGTCAGCTCAGTTAGTTGGGTCAGTCACTCTGTTCAATCAGTCAAGTCATTCAGGCAGGTCAGCCTGTCAGGTCAATCAGTTGGTCGGGACGGATATCCTGGTCAGTCAGTCAGGTGACTCAGATCGGTCAGACGGTCACATCAGTCCGTCAGTTCAGTCACTAAGGTCAGTAAGTCGGGTCTGTCGGCAACGTCATTCAGCCTCGTCAGTCCGTCTGGACCGTCAGTCATAACAGTCATTCAAATCAATCATTCGCGCCAGTCAAACTGTTCAGTCAGTCAGGTCAGTCAACGAGGTCAGCCAGACTGGTCAGTCACTCAGGTCAGCCAGCCAGATATATAGTTACTTAGTTATTTAGTTGTATCGTTATATATTTATATATTTATTAAGCGATTTAGTTACTCAGCTATTTTGCTACTTAGTTTCTTAGTTCTTTAGTTACTTGGCTATATAGTTATTTAGTTATTTAGTTAATCAGTTACTTAGACATTTAGTTAATCAGTTATTTAAATATTTTGTTATTTAGTTATTTAGTTATATAGTTGTTTAGTTGTATAGTTGTTTAGTTGTTTAGTTGTTTAGTCGTTTAGTTGTTTACTTGTTTACTTGTTTACTTGTTTACTTGTTTACTTGTTTACTTGTTTACTTGTTTACTTGTTTACTTGTTTACTTGTTTACTTGTTTACTTGTTTACTTGTTTACTTGTTTACTTGTTTACTTGTTTACTTGTTTACTTGTTTACTTGTTTACTTGTTTACTTGTTTACTTGTTTACTTGTTTACTTGTTTACTTGTTTACTTGTTTACTTGTTTACTTGTTTACTTGTTTACTTGTTTACTTGTTTACTTGTTTACTTGTTTACTTGTTTACTTGTTTACTTGTTTACTTGTTTACTTGTTTACTTGTTTACTTGTTTACTTGTTTACTTGTTTACTTGTTTACTTGTTTACTTGTTTACTTGTTTACTTGTTTACTTGTTTACTTGTTTACTTGTTTACTTGTTTACTTGTTTACTTGTTTACTTGTTTACTTGTTTACTTGTTTACTTGTTTACTTGTTTACTTGTTTACTTGTTTACTTGTTTACTTGTTTACTTGTTTACTTGTTTACTTGTTTACTTGTTTACTTGTTTACTTGTTTACTTGTTTACTTGTTTACTTGTTTACTTGTTTACTTGTTTACTTGTTTACTTGTTTACTTGTTTACTTGTTTACTTGTTTACTTGTTTACTTGTTTACTTGTTTACTTGTTTACTTGTTTACTTGTTTACTTGTTTACTTGTTTACTTGTTTACTTGTTTACTTGTTTACTTGTTTACTTGTTTACTTGTTTACTTGTTTACTTGTTTACTTGTTTACTTGTTTACTTGTTTACTTGTTTACTTGTTTACTTGTTTACTTGTTTACTTGTTTACTTGTTTACTTGTTTACTTGTTTACTTGTTTACTTGTTTACTTGTTTACTTGTTTACTTGTTTACTTGTTTACTTGTTTACTTGTTTACTTGTTTACTTGTTTACTTGTTTACTTGTTTACTTGTTTACTTGTTTACTTGTTTAGTTGTTTAGTTGTTTAGTTGTTTAGTTGTTTAGTTGTTTAGTTGTTTAGTTGTTTAGTTGTTTAGTTGTTTAGTTGTTTAGTTGTTTAGTTGTTTAGTTGTTTAGTTGTTTAGTTGTTTAGTTGTTTTGTTGTTTAGTTATTTAGTTATTTAGTTATTTAGTTATTTAGTTATTTAGTTATTTAGTTATTTAGTTATTTAGTTATTTAGTTATTTAGTTATTTATTTATTTATTTATTTATTTAGTTATTTAGTTATTTAGTTATTTAGTTATTTAGTTATTTAGTTATTTAGTTATTTGGTTATTTGGTTATTTGGTTATTTGGTTATTTAGTTATTTAGTTATTTAGTTATTTAGTTATTTAGTTATTTATTTACTTAGTTATTTAGTTATTTAGTTATTTAGTTATTTAGTTATTTAGTTATTTAGTTATTTAGATATTTAGTTATTTAGTTATTTAGTTATTTAGTTATTTAGTTATTTAGTTATTTAGTTATTTAGTTATTTAGTTATTTAGTTATTTAGTTATTTAGTTATTTAGTTATTTAGTTACTTAGTTACTTAGTTATTTAGTTATTTATTTATTTATTTATTTAGTTATATAGTTATTTAGTTATTTAGTTATTAATTATTTAGTTATTTAGTTATTTAGTTATTTAGTTATTTAGTTATTTGGTTATTTGGTTATTTGGTTATTTAGTTATTTAGTTATTTAGTTATTTAGTTATTTAGTTATTTATTTATTTAGTTACTTAGTTATTTAGTTATTTAGTTATTTAGTTATTTAGTTATTTAGTTATTTAGTTATTTAGTTATTTCGTTATTTAGTTATTTAGTTATTTAGTTATTTAGTTATTTAGTTATTTAATTATTTAGTTATTTAGTTATTTATTTATTTATTTATTTAGTTATATAGTTATTTAGTTATTTAGTTATTTAGTTATTAATTATTTAGTTATTTAGTTATTTAGTTATTTAGTTATTTAGTTATTTACTTATTTAGTTATTTAGTTATTTAGTTATTTAGTTATTTAGTTATTTAGTTATTTAGTTATTTAGTTATTTAGTTATTTAGTTATTTAGTTATTTAGTTATTTAGTTATTTAGTTATTTAGTTATTTAGTTATTTAGTTATTTAGTTATTTATTTATTTATTTATTTATTTATTTATTTATTTATTTATTTATTTATTTATTTATTCATTTATTCATTTATTCATTTATTCATTTATTCATTTATTCATTTATTCATTTATTCATTTATTCATTTATTCATTTATTCATTTATTCATTTATTCATTTATTCATTTATTCATTTATTCATTTATTCATTTATTCATTCATTCATTCATTCATTCATTCATTCATTCATTCATTCATTCATTCATTCATTCATTCATTCATTCATTCATTCATTCATTCATTCATTCATTCATTCATTCATTCATTCATTCATTCATTCATTCATTCATTCATTCATTCATTCATTCATTCATTCATTCATTCATTCATTCATTCATTCATTCATTCATTCATTCATTCATTCATTCATTCATTCATTCATTCATTCATTCATTCATTCATTCATTCATTCATTCATTCATTCATTCATTCATTCATTCATTCATTCATTCATTCATTCATTCATTCATTCATTCATTCATTCATTCATTCATTCATTCATTCATTCATTCATTCATTCATTCATTCATTCATTCATTCATTCATTCATTCATTCATTCATTCATTCATTCATTCATTCATTCATTCATTCATTCATTCATTCATTCATTCATTCATTCATTCATTCATTCATTCATTCATTCATTCATTCATTCATTCATTCATTCATTCATTCATTCATTCATTCATTCATTCATTCATTCATTCATTCATTCATTCATTCATTCATTCATTCATTCATTCATTCATTCATTCATTCATTCATTCATTCATTCATTCATTCATTCATTCATTCATTCATTCATTCATTCATTCATTCATTCATTCATTCATTCATTCATTCATTCATTCATTCATTCATTCATTCATTCATTCATTCATTCATTCATTCATTCATTCATTCATTCATTCATTCATTCATTCATTCATTCATTCATTCATTCATTCATTCATTCATTCATTCATTCATTCATTCATTCATTCATTCATTCATTCATTCATTCATTCATTCATTCATTCATTCATTCATTCATTCATTCATTCATTCATTCATTCATTCATTCATTCATTCATTCATTCATTCATTCATTCATTCATTCATTCATTCATTCATTCATTCATTCATTCATTCATTCATTCATTCATTCATTCATTCATTCATTCATTCATTCATTCATTCATTCATTCATTCATTCATTCATTCATTCATTCATTCATTCATTCATTCATTCATTCATTCATTCATTCATTCATTCATTCATTCATTCATTCATTCATTCATTCATTCATTCATTCATTCATTCATTCATTCATTCATTCATTCATTCATTCATTCATTCATTCATTCATTCATTCATTCATTCATTCATTCATTCATTCATTCATTCATTCATTCATTCATTCATTCATTCATTCATTCATTCATTCATTCATTCATTCATTCATTCATTCATTCATTCATTCATTCATTCATTCATTCATTCATTCATTCATTCATTCATTCATTCATTCATTCATTCATTCATTCATTCATTCATTCATTCATTCATTCATTCATTCATTCATTCATTCATTCATTCATTCATTCATTCATTCATTCATTCATTCATTCATTCATTCATTCATTCATTCATTCATTCATTCATTCATTCATTCATTCATTCATTCATTCATTCATTCATTCATTCATTCATTCATTCATTCATTCATTCATTCATTCATTCATTCATTCATTCATTCATTCATTCATTCATTCATTCATTCATTCATTCATTCATTCATTCATTCATTCATTCATTCATTCATTCATTCATTCATTCATTCATTCATTCATTCATTCATTCATTCATTCATTCATTCATTCATTCATTCATTCATTCATTCATTCATTCATTCATTCATTCATTCATTCATTCATTCATTCATTCATTCATTCATTCATTCATTCATTCATTCATTCATTCATTCATTCATTCATTCATTCATTCATTCATTCATTCATTCATTCATTCATTCATTCATTCATTCATTCATTCATTCATTCATTCATTCATTCATTCATTCATTCATTCATTCATTCATTCATTCATTCATTCATTCATTCATTCATTCATTCATTCATTCATTCATTCATTCATTCATTCATTCATTCATTCATTCATTCATTCATTCATTCATTCATTCATTCATTCATTCATTCATTCATTCATTCATTCATTCATTCATTCATTCATTCATTCATTCATTCATTCATTCATTCATTCATTCATTCATTCATTCATTCATTCATTCATTCATTCATTCATTCATTCATTCATTCATTCATTCATTCATTCATTCATTCATTCATTCATTCATTCATTCATTCATTCATTCATTCATTCATTCATTCATTCATTCATTCATTCATTCATTCATTCATTCATTCATTCATTCATTCATTCATTCATTCATTCATTCATTCATTCATTCATTCATTCATTCATTCATTCATTCATTCATTCATTCATTCATTCATTCATTCATTCATTCATTCATTCATTCATTCATTCATTCATTCATTCATTCATTCATTCATTCATTCATTCATTCATTCATTCATTCATTCATTCATTCATTCATTCATTCATTCATTCATTCATTCATTCATTCATTCATTCATTCATTCATTCATTCATTCATTCATTCATTCATTCATTCATTCATTCATTCATTCATTCATTCATTCATTCATTCATTCATTCATTCATTCATTCATTCATTCATTCATTCATTCATTCATTCATTCATTCATTCATTCATTCATTCATTCATTCATTCATTCATTCATTCATTCATTCATTCATTCATTCATTCATTCATTCATTCATTCATTCATTCATTCATTCATTCATTCATTCATTCATTCATTCATTCATTCATTCATTCATTCATTCATTCATTCATTCATTCATTCATTCATTCATTCATTCATTCATTCATTCATTCATTCATTCATTCATTCATTCATTCATTCATTCATTCATTCATTCATTCATTCATTCATTCATTCATTCATTCATTCATTCATTCATTCATTCATTCATTCATTCATTCATTCATTCATTCATTCATTCATTCATTCATTCATTCATTCATTCATTCATTCATTCATTCATTCATTCATTCATTCATTCATTCATTCATTCATTCATTCATTCATTCATTCATTCATTCATTCATTCATTCATTCATTCATTCATTCATTCATTCATTCATTCATTCATTCATTCATTCATTCATTCATTCATTCATTCATTCATTCATTCATTCATTCATTCATTCATTCATTCATTCATTCATTCATTCATTCATTCATTCATTCATTCATTCATTCATTCATTCATTCATTCATTCATTCATTCATTCATTCATTCATTCATTCATTCATTCATTCATTCATTCATTCATTCATTCATTCATTCATTCATTCATTCATTCATTCATTCATTCATTCATTCATTCATTCATTCATTCATTCATTCATTCATTCATTCATTCATTCATTCATTCATTCATTTATTCATTCATTCATTCATTCATTCATTCATTCATTCATTCATTCATTCATTCATTCATTCATTCATTCATTCATTCATTCATTCATTCATTCATTCATTCATTCATTCATTCATTCATTCATTCATTCATTCATTCATTCATTCATTCATTCATTCATTCATTCATTCATTCATTCATTCATTCATTCATTCATTCATTCATTCATTCATTCATTCATTCATTCATTCATTCATTCATTCATTCATTCATTCATTCATTCATTCATTCATTCATTCATTCATTCATTCATTCATTCATTCATTCATTCATTCATTCATTCATTCATTCATTCATTCATTCATTCATTCATTCATTCATTCATTCATTCATTCATTCATTCATTCATTCATTCATTCATTCATTCATTCATTCATTCATTCATTCATTCATTCATTCATTCATTCATTCATTCATTCATTCATTCATTCATTCATTCATTCATTCATTCATTCATTCATTCATTCATTCATTCATTCATTCATTCATTCATTCATTCATTCATTCATTCATTCATTCATTCATTCATTCATTCATTCATTCATTCATTCATTCATTCATACATTCATTCATTCATTCATTCATTCATTCATTCATTCATTCATTCATTCATTCATTCATTCATTCATTCATTCATTCATTCATTCATTCATTCATTCATTCATTCATTCATTCATTCATTCATTCATTCATTCATTCATTCATTCATTCATTCATTCATTCATTCATTCATTCATTCATTCATTCATTCATTCATTCATTCATTCATTCATTCATTCATTCATTCATTCATTCATTCATTCATTCATTCATTCATTCATTCATTCATTCATTCATTCATTCATTCATTCATTCATTCATTCATTCATTCATTCATTCATTCATTCATTCATTCATTCATTCATTCATTCATTCATTCATTCATTCATTCATTCATTCATTCATTCATTCATTCATTCATTCATTCATTCATTCATTCATTCATTCATTCATTCATCATTCATTCATCATTCATTCATCATTCATTCATTCATTCATTCATTCATTCATTCATTCATTCATTCATTCATTCATTCATTCATTCATTCATTCATTCATTCATTCATTCATTCATTCATTCATTCATTCATTCATTCATTCATTCATTCATTCATTCATTCATTCATTCATTCATTCATTCATTCATTCATTCATTCATTCATTCATTCATTCATTCATTCATTCATTCATTCATTCATTCATTCATTCATTCATTCATTCATTCATTCATTCATTCATTCATTCATTCATTCATTCATTCATTCATTCATTCATTCATTCATTCATTCATTCATTCATTCATTCATTCATTCATTCATTCATTCATTCATTCATTCATTCATTCATTCATTCATTCATTCATTCATTCATTCATTCATTCATTCATTCATTCATTCATTCATTCATTCATTCATTCATTCATTCATTCATTCATTCATTCATTCATTCATTCATTCATTCATTCATTCATTCATTCATTCATTCATTCATTCATTCATTCATTCATTCATTCATTCATTCATTCATTCATTCATTCATTCATTCATTCATTCATTCATTCATTCATTCATTCATTCATTCATTCATTCATTCATTCATTCATTCATTCATTCATTCATTCATTCATTCATTCATTCATTCATTCATTCATTCATTCATTCATTCATTCATTCATTCATTCATTCATTCATTCATTCATTCATTCATTCATTCATTCATTCATTCATTCATTCATTCATTCATTCATTCATTCATTCATTCATTCATTCATTCATTCATTCATTCATTCATTCATTCATTCATTCATTCATTCATTCATTCATTCATTCATTCATTCATTCATTCATTCATTCATTCATTCATTCATTCATTCATTCATTCATTCATTCATTCATTCATTCATTCATTCATTCATTCATTCATTCATTCATTCATTCATTCATTCATTCATTCATTCATTCATTCATTCATTCATTCATTCATTCATTCATTCATTCATTCATTCATTCATTCATTCATTCATTCATTCATTCATTCATTCATTCATTCATTCATTCATTCATTCATTCATTCATTCATTCATTCATTCATTCATTCATTCATTCATTCGTTCATTCATTCATTCATTCATTCATTCATTCATTCATTCATTCATTCATTCATTCATTCATTCATTCATTCATTCATTCATTCATTCATTCATTCATTCATTCATTCATTCATTCATTCATTCATTCATTCATTCATTCATTCATTCATTCATTCATTCATTCATTCATTCATTCATTCATTCATTCATTCATTCATTCATTCATTCATTCATTCATTCATTCATTCATTCATTCATTCATTCATTCATTCATTCATTCATTCATTCATTCATTCATTCATTCATTCATTCATTCATTCATTCATTCATTCATTCATTCATTCATTCATTCATTCATTCATTCATTCATTCATTCATTCATTCATTCATTCATTCATTCATTCATTCATTCATTCATTCATTCATTCATTCATTCATTCATTCATTCATTCATTCATTCATTCATTCA